>CM053568.1:46946121-46976487 GCA_028646485.1 Cryptoprocta ferox
CATTGAATGTGTAGATTGCTTTGGGTAATAATGACATTTTAACGATGTTTATTCTTCCAATCCATGAGCATGGAATGCTTTTCCATTTCTTTGTGTCTTCTTCAATTTCTTTCATAAGCTTTCTATAGTTTTCATCGTACAGGTCTTTTACATCTTTGGTTAGATTTATTCCTAGGTATTTTATGGTTTTTCATGCAATTGTGAGTGGGATCAGTTTCTTGATTTCTCTTTCTGTTGCTTCATTGTTGGTGTATAAAAATGCAACCGATTTCTGTAGGTTTATTTTATATCCTGTGACTTTGCTGAATTTCTGGATCAGTTCTAGTAGGCTTCTGGTGGTAAACAAGTATTTTAAACAAATATTTTTTATAAGAATGGCTAATGACATGGAAAGATAGAAACTGTGTATTAAGGGAAAATAGTCTCTAAGAATGTATTGTACAATATTTTTACTTGTAATCTATACACAGAAATCTCACCAAATGGCTAATAGTGGTAATGTGATTAACATAATACTTTGTTACCCTTTTCATATATTTGCATTTTTAATAAACCTATTGCTTTTGTAATAATCACATCACAATTGTTAGTATAAAAATTAGAGTTTCTGTGCAATGTTATTTAATTGCTAAAGTACTAGAAATATAACCGTTTCATTTATAAGCCTGTCTCATCATGTGTATCCTGAAGACACCTTTCACTTCCAGGGTGAAGACCCCATTTAAACATGGCTTCCATGTCCAGAGAAATGTATGTGTGCGTATACGTGTGTGGGTATGTGTGCATGTGTGTACGTGTGTACATGTGTGTATACACAAATCTATGTGGTTGTGTTGATTACAGTACTTTATGTTTGCGTAGACACAATGTCAGATACAAAATTCTGCCTCAACTTGATTGGCTCTTAGGATACATGGATCAATTTCAACAGACAACATTGATTAGTTGTAATCCAGGTCCTGGTTAGAAAGTACACTTTCAAGCTCATGGTCATCTGTTAATTTTCAGTAGCTAAGTTCAGAGAAATTCAACTTTAATTTTTAAAAATTAAAACTAAGGATTCTCTGTTACAAAACTATATCAAATCTTCCAAGTATTCCAAAGTCTATCCCTAGATCAAGCAGGGATATTATTTATCTGATTTGCACTTGGGTGTGATATCAACTATCTGGGTTGAGAATTAGGCTAGGTGGGGGCGGGGCAGGGGGGAGACAGGATACGTTTCAACATTAAAAAAAATTTTTAACATTTATTTTTGAGAGATAGAGACAGAGCACGAGTGGGGGAGGGGCAGAGACAGAGACACAGAATCAAAAGCAGGCTCCAGGCTCTGAGCTGTCAGCACAGAGCACGAAGAGGGGCTCGAACCTGGGAACCGTGAGATCATGACCTGAGCCGGAGTCTGACACTTAACCGACTGAGCCACCCAGTCACCCCAGGATATGTTTCAAAGATGTTCTTGAAGATGTTAATCCCATCTCTGTCTTTTTGAGGAAAACTCCAGAAAGAAATTTCTTTAGGATGTTTTAATAACAAAGAGTAGACAAAATGCTCCCAAAGAATCCGTTTGTCTTCACGTGTGGATGATATGAATTGGCTGATCAGGGGTTCCCTTTCTGACTGCTCTTGTGTAGCTAGGAGCCAATTGTAGGACTCAGCTGCAGCAAATGTGCGAATCAACGTGGTGTGTGTTTTTAAACCTAATTCTTGCCTCAATTTTATGTTCCCACCATGTTTCTCTTTCTCCTTTTTCTTACTTTAAAAAAACAAAGAATAAAATCCACTAAATGCATGTGCGTGGGAACAAATCAACAAGGACAGAAGAACTTAAGGTGAAAAGCAGCAGCCCCCTATCCCATTGCTCCCTGCCCCCACCCCCACTCCCAAGATTCAACCTCTTTTAACTGTTTGTTTTTAGTTCCTTTAGCAGTTACGTCCATAAATCTAGATAAGAGGCTTAACCTCTTTTTCTCCATTTATCAACTTGAGATAATATCTCTAGACACCTTAATATGAAAAGGGAGGACTTAGCTCATTTACTAGAAACCTCCCCTGCTTCCCAAATGTTTTATGTTTACAGTCCTTTCAGTTCTATAGTTCCTACCTTTGCAACTTTAAATATTTAAATCTTTTCATCAGAGGCCCCCACTCTCCGATTTTTTATTATACTATTGTGAGCTGCCTGATTTTAACAAGTGGAGACAGTGAACAATGCAAATGTCAGATCTTTATGATGAATCCAAAGCTAAGTAGTTAAGGAGCCCTAGAAAATATAAGGGATGTTAACACAGGTAGGCCCCAGACATCCCAGTAAGCTCTCCGTTTTATCATGGGGGCAGCCTCAGTTACATTTAACATTATACAGCTTAAACCAAAGTTTGAGCAATGACCTGCAGACCTCTGCCTAACACGCAGGTGAAATCCTTTCAAAACCTTTTGCAGTTACTTGAAACCTTGGGTTTCAATGTTTAATACACTGTTTTTTCAGTAGAAAAGCCTTTTCTTCTCTTAGTCTCCTGTTAACTGTTAAAAAAGATCCCAAATGGAGTCCCTTATGCTAGGCCATATCACCAAACCTGGGCTTAATACCTAATCTAGTACAGTTTCAACCTTCCCCAGAAATACAGTCTTTACCAGTGAGTCAGGAATTTTCTAATCAGCATCAAGGTCATCTGTTACATGGGCTTCTCCATCCCCCAAAGATGAAGTAATTCACCTAACAAGACCCGTTTGTCCCCAAAGGAAGGTGTCTTCAAGATAATCCTTTTTTCTGTTTAGGACTTTCCTTGTCATGCCTTTAAAAACCTTTTTTTTCTGGGGCACCTGGATGGCTCAGAAAACATCCAACTTCAGCTCAGGTCATGATGTCACAGTTCCCGGATTCAAGCCCCACCTAGGGTTCTGTGCTGACACCTCAGAGCCTGGATCCCGCTTTGGATTCTGTCTCTCTCTCTCTCTCTGCCCCTCCCCCACTCATGCTCTGTGTCTCTGAAAAATAAACATTAAAAAAAAAAACCCAAGAAACCTTTCTTTCCTATAGCCCTTTGGAGCATTTCTTTTATTTGCTAGATGAGATCCTGCCCAATTTATATATCGCTTAATAAAACATCTTCAAATTTACTCAGTTGGATTTTGTTTTTTAACACCTAACCCCTGTAGGTTGCTTTGTTAACCTTAAAAATAAAACTGGCCGTTATGGCTCAGTTGATTTCGGCTCAGAAAATGATCTCACTGATTGTGAGTGAGATAGGGCCCGGCTGTCAGTACAGAGACTGCTTGGGATTCTCTCTCTCCTCTCTCCTCTCTCCCTTCTCGCTCTCGCTCTCTCCCCCCACCACAGGTAGACATTAAACAAACAAACAAAAAACCTGGCAGTTATTTTACCAGCAAAACCAGGTTGCTTTGGGAATAACAGAAAATTACACTTCAATACAAGCCAACAATGACAAAAAACACAGCCAAGTCATCCCAACAAAGGCGAAAAACGCTCTTATATAGGAAAAGGGGAAGTTGGGACTGTTATAAACAAAAATTCCATTGGTGGAAACTGGAAATTGGTTTAAAGTGTCATGGCTTTTCATTGGCTGAGTTGTGACTGTCTATCATTGGCTGGGCTGTTGCTAGAGGAGGAGAGAGAGCTTTTTATCTCCAGCTGGCAGTAGTAAGGTAGCTAAAGTAGTTATGAGACTTGCAAGGTACTTCTCTTTCTGTTAGAGTCTGCACCTGACCATGAGTGGTAGTGCAAAAGAGCTTTTCCTTCTGGTCTCCGAACTCCATTTTAAGCATGGTTTTCTTTTATTAATTATTAAATTAATTTATTAATGTTCCCATCTTCAAAGGCTCAGAATTATGGGTTATGTTCATTTAAACCAGTCGATGGGGCATACAGATCTATCTCCATGACCTCACCATGGTTTAACTTGGTGACACGCCTCCCTTGGGCTCCTCATATGTGTCCCAGTGGACACACATCAAACACAAAAGGGGACCTTGCAGAGGAGCAGTTAGGACAGCTCTGGCAAAGACAACAAGGGCTGTGTGCTGGTCTTAGCCTTTGGTATCATTCAGCATCAGCCATGCATGCCCTGGACAGACCATAAGCCAAGTCCTGACTGCAAGTACAGGGCTGCTAATCAGAGAAGAATGAGGAGCAGGTGTGGGGAGCAGCAGTTCGAGGAAGCAGGGACATGGCAAGGTGAGATGGGAGAGGAGTCAGCAGGGAGGCCATTAGAAGAACTGCCCAGGGGAGGGGCAGGGTCAAAAAAAGCAGGACAAGAGAGCATGAGTTTTTTTTTTTATTTTTTATATTTTTTTCAAGATCAAATTTATTTTTATTTTTTTTATTTCATGGTATTTTATTGGGTTCTCTGACTCTATTTTTTTCTTTTATAGTTTATTGTCAAGTTGGTTTCCATATGACATCCAGTGCTCATCCCAATAAGTGCCCTCCTCCATGCCCATCATCCCCCATCCCCTCTCCCCTACCCCCATCAGCCCTCAGTTTGTTCTCAGTATTCAAGAGTCTCTTATGGTTTGCCTCCCTCCCTCTACCCAACTATTTTTTCCCCTTCCCCTCCCCCATGGCCCTCTGTTAAGTTTCTCCTGTTCCACTTGAGTGAATACATATGGTATCCATCCTTCTCTGACCGACTTATTTCACTTAGCATAACACCCTTGAGTTCCATTCATGTTGCTACCAATGGCCAGATTTCATTCTTTCTCATTGCCATGTAGTATTCCATTGTATAGATAAACCACATCTTCTTGATCCATTCATCAGTTGATGGACATTTAGACTCTTTCCATGATTTGGCTTTTGTTGAAAGTGCTGCTATGAATGTTGGGGTACATGTGCCCCTATGTATCAGCACTCCTGTATCCCTTGGGTAAATCCCTAGCAGTGCTGTTGCTGGGTCATAAGGGAGTTCTATTTTTAATTTTTTGAGGAACCTCCACACTGTTTTCCAGAGTGGCTACACCAATTTGCATTCCCACCAACAGTGCAAAAGGGTTCCGTTTCTCCACATCTCACCAGCATCTATGGTCTCTTGATTTGTTCATTTTAGCCACCCTGACCGGCGTGAGGTGGTATCTCAGTGTGGTTTTGATTTGTATTTCCCTGATGACGAGTGACACTGAGCATCGTTTCATGTGTCTGTTGGCCATCTGGATGTCCTCTTTGGAGAAGTGTCTGTTCATGTCTTCTGCCCTTTCTTTACTGGATTATTTGTGAACATGAGTTCTTAGATGCAGATGTGTGTGGGTTTGAAACACTGTAATTAATGTTATAACATTATGCATAAGAAAACATTTAAAAAAGGAACACATGAATACCTTGCTTAGAAATTTGAAAGATCAGAAGTTCTAAAAGGTTGAGAAGTACTGTTTTAGCAAAGATGTGTACTAAATTCATTAAAAATACCTAAATAAATCCTTTGATTCACATCCGCCATAGTTGATTACATTTACTTGCTCTTAATTCTCTGGTATAATGGAAAAATTTATAATGCAGTATTTTAAACTCTACATTGCTAAAAAGCTTGTGCCCAGGGCAAGTGAATGAATGGAGTGGTGATTGAATGGGGGGGGGGGGGCGGGGGACGATGGGTTGCAGCTTTGGTTTGTTTCCTAATTTCTCTTAATGGAATGGGCCATGAGTTTGTATTTTCTACCTAGTCCCTCTCAAGCCTGTTGTTCTTAAATGTGGCTTTTTCTTTCTTGGCTGTTAGTTCCTTTGGACCCTCTTGAGAAACCTGCAGCCCACTCAGAACTGAAATCTTCAGCAGGAAGGACTTGGTGCCCACCAGAGGCTTGTAAACTTTAGTTTGCTTAATAATTATACAGGAAGGTTGTTAAGAACGCATATTCTTGTGCTAGAACCTTCATCTCGGCCTCCTTGACTTCCAATATAGTGGGCCAGAACAGAGACTAAGCAATCTACTTTTACAAGCAATTCAAGTGATATACATTCAGGTGACCGTGGGTCCGACATTGAAAAATGTTTTTCACCCCACTCTGTCTCTACCCTACCGCTATGGCTAAAAGGGGAACCAACAACCTTTACCACTAGGAAAACAAAATCCAAGGCCACCAGCGTGACCAAATCTCAAATCTTTGAGATCCATGCTGGCCCCCCCACCTCCACCCACTCCTACATTTAAAATCTTCTCTTCCACCTTCTCCTCCTCCAGAGCTCCCTAGAGGGACAGAAAACAGAAATGCCATTCTGTCCTCCACACCATACCTCCAGCCCCTCCACCCACCACTTTGGTTTTTTATTGAATTTCAGTTGATGCAGAATATTAGTTTCGGTGTACAACATAGTGATTCGACAACTCTATACATTTCAAAATGCTCACTGCAATAAGTGTAGTCACCATCTGTCACAACACAAAGTTATTACAATGTTATGGACTATATTCCCCACGCTGTACTTTTCATCCCTGTGACTTGGTTATTTTATAACTGTAAATCTTAATCCCCTTCACCTATTTTGCCCATCCCCACCCCACCCCCCTCTGGCAACCTCCTGTTTGTTCTCTGTAATTAGCCACTCTTAAGAGGCTCTCATCAAGCAAAAGAGAAAGTTCCCCGTCTTTAAAACTCTCCGGGAAGTCCAGAGTAACATTTCCTCTTGGAAAGCTCTTTGCCGTGATTTTCCCAGGGCTGTACTTGAGCGAAACCCCCAAAGGAAATTACCACTTAAATTAGGCAGGATGTGCTGGCTGCTTTTTTGGCCTCTGCCAAGCACACACGCAGTGAGGGATGAGGCTGGGGGGGAGGGGCGCGGGGAGTGGAGACAGGCCCAAACGTGGGTGCGGGGGGAGCCTGTGTTTGGTGGGGGGAAACAGGCCTGGAGATGTCACTGGGGAGGCTAACACTGGGAAATAAAGCCATCTGCTCCTTTCCTGCCAAGCCCTTTACTGCCCTGTCAGGTGGTGGGTTGGGAGGTGGGAGGTGGGGGGGGGGGGGCGCAGAGAAAATGATGGGCCAGCTTTGGCGCCCGGCCACCCATCTTGGAACCAGCCCTCATAGGTGCAGGCTCTATGGAGCCAGACTATAGGCTCCATGAAAGCAAGAACAAGATAGGTTGTGTTTTTGTTCTCTCACTTTTTTAAAAAACTGTAACTGACATACAATGTGTTATTAGTTTCAGGTGTTCATGGTGCTTTGCCAATTCTGTACATTACACAATGCTTCGCATGGTAAGCGTATTCACCATCTGTCGCCATACAAAGTTATTTCAATATTATTGACTATATTCCCTATGCTGTACTTTTCAGACCTGTAGGGTTTTTTTCTCCCCTGGCCTTTTAAAGATAGAATCAAATATCATAAAATTTAGCCTTTTAAAGTGTGCCATTCAGCAGGGTTTTGTGTATTCAAGAGCACAGTAACCATCCCACTGCTCTAATTTTAGAACATTTCCTAGAAGCCCCTCTATCTGTGGGTAGTCACCCCCAATCCCTCCTCCCCACAACAACCGACCCTACTTTTGCTCCCTATGGATTTACCTACTCTGGGCAATTCATATAAATTGAATTATTCTACCTGTGGCTTTTTGCATCTGGCTTCTTTCACTCAGCATAATATTTCAAGATATTCGCATGTAGCATGTGTCTGTACTCGATTCCCCTTTATTGTGGGATAATATTCATCATGTGGATGGAACACATTTTGTATATCCCTTCATCAGGTGACGAACCTCGTTTCTACTTATTGGCTATTTTGAATAATGTACATGATTCATGTACAAGTTTTAAAATGGACGTACGTTTTCATTTCTTTTGAGTACGGCCAGGAGTGGACTTGCTTGCATCATATGGGAACTGTGTATTGAACCCTTGGAAAGAATCTGTTTTACCCACTGCTGCAGTTCCCCACTGATAGCCCAGCCCCTGGCACGTTCTTTGGCAAATGGATGAGTGAATTGAATCAGTGAAAGAAATTAGGCATCAAATGAGTGAGGTTCTAAGTTTTTTAGTGTGAAAGCGTGTTATACTCTATTAAGAGCAGTACAAATGGGATTTGCTGTTATTAAATAATGGTATCAGAAGTGTCTAATCTGGACTCTATGAAAGTGCTATGGGAGGGTGGTGGATCATCAGAAATGGTACATTCTGTGGACTGGTTGAGGATGTGTGCATGTAGTGTTGCCTTTGGATCATGCAAGAGGATTCCCTTAGAATGCCCTGCTCAGGCTGTATCTCTCGGCAGCATATGGTGTCCCAGAGGCTAAGGGACTGTGCCCACCATAAGCCAGCCCCCACTTTTATGGCACGTTCTGCTCCTAAAATCCTGGAATCACTAGCCGAATAGGGCCTAATCCTCTTCCCCAAGTTCATCCTCCTGGGCGACTCATGCCACTCTGGTCAAAGGATGGCTGTAGAGAGAGGTGCAGACAGGTGGAATCTGCAGGGTAGGATTTTATACCACAAGGGGCTCAGGAGCCCTTCCCCCACCCCACAGGATGGAAAGAGAAGGGGAGAGGACTGGCCTTGGGCTGGGCTGAGGGTTAGCAGGTGAGGGGTGAGGACCAGCTTCATCCCCAGCAACACCCCTTCCAGTGACAAACCCCAAGAAATCCAAGAATTCTAAATTCAAACCTGGTTTTCCAGTCCTAGGTTCCTTGGAAGAGCTTAAGAGGATGATGGCACCGATGATGTTGTGCGCAGACCAGGGTTGGGAGGATGAGGGAACACCTTGTCACGTGTGGCACATGGGCTTCCATTTCCACTTATGCTTTTGTCCTGGGCCTTGTGAGTGTCAGGGGGGCGCCATGCACATGGATATTTTTTCAGGGAGAGGGTAGGTCATTGTCATCAGATTCTCAAGGCCTCAAAATAATCTGGACCACCAAGGAAGGAGTTGAAAATGAGAGGAGACACCAGAATAGAAGTCAGAAGTTCTGGGGTTTAGCCCTTCTTCCTCCACATACAAGCTGGATAAACTTGGGTAGCTTCTCCCCATCTTAGTCACCCAAACAGTGAAATGGAAATCATCTTAACACATATTAAATTTGCCATAAATCATCAAGAAATGCCAAGTGTCACTTTAATATATATTTTCCTGCCTTCTTTTCTTGTTCTAGTCCCTTCATTAGACCCACAAAATTATTAATTTGGGCTCATTCTATTGCTACAAGCTAAATTTCACTACAATATTATGAAAGATTTATGTAAGATAAACTTGGATTACATAATTTGTCCAAAGTTATTCAGCAGTAAATTAGTGGCAGTTAAAATATATATAACCAGGCATTCCGACATTCCTTCCCAAGCTTTCATCTCTACACCACACCCTCATCCAAGACAAAGAGACACTGACCATTTCAGAACAGAAATGTTTTTCTGAGAGCTATGACTATTTAAAAAGTTTCCCTTTTCTCTTATGGTTCACTAATATTTTTCAGTTTCTCCATATGAATTTATTCCTACTATTTGTTTGTTCTTATGCTCTTATATTTAATGGGGCCATGAATATTATGATATGTAAATATATGAGAAATTTCAGCTGTTAGCCATTATGGCTGATACATAATGGATGATTTTTTACTAAATTAACAAAACTTATTCTATATAAGGAAAAAAGCTAAATCTCTAAAAACTAACCAACTTGGTCTATAATGTGAAATAGCCAACTTAAGTTTTTATTTCATCATTCAATGAATTCATAGTTATCATATAGAAACTAGATAGATCATGGAGACATAAGGATTCTAGTAGTGGTGGTGGTTATTTGAAGTTGAGTGACCAACTGTCCTTCCCGTGCTGAATCTAGGACAGACCTGGCTGGGCAAACCAAATTGGTTGGTCACTCTAATTGAAAAGTAATGGGGTGCGTGGGTGGTTCAGTCGATTAAGTGTCCCATTTGGCTCATGTCATGATTTTGCGGTTTGTGAGTTCGAGCCCCAGGTTGCGCTCTGTGCTGACAGCTCAGAGCCTAGAGCCTGCTTTGGATTCTCTGTGTCTCTCTCTCTCTGCCTCTCCCCTGCTCATGCTCTGTCTCTCTCTTTCTCAAAAGTAAATAAATATTTAAAAAATTTTTAAAAAGAAAAGTAACATGTAACATTTTGTCTATGATTTAAATCTGAAAGTTATGGTAGACTGGTCAGTCAATTTAGATCTTCTTATTGTCTACATCTACTCTTTTTTGGTTTGAAAAGGAATATGTGTAAGTGAGTGGATTATGTCAGTATGATGTTTGTAAGCTTTAATTAGAACAAGAAGGATATTGAGACGAAATTAACATTCTTTTTTTAAGTTTTTAAAATTTTATTTATTTATTTATGTATTTATTTATTTAGAGAGGCAGAGAAAGAGAGGGAAAGAGAGAGAGGATTCCAAGCAGACTCTGCATTGTCAACATGGAGCCAACTCATGAACTGTGAGATCATGACCTGAGCCAAAATCAAAGAGTCAGAGGCTTAACCAACTGAGCTACCCAGGTGCAACTGAAATTAACATTCTTAACATTCCAAATAGATTTCTGCATGATGAAAAAGAATTGTTTCTTTTCCATTCTGTGTTTTTTTGTGTTAAATATATTATTTAATATTATATTTATTTCTATTATTTAATATTAAGCTATTGCCTATAGTTATTACTGAAAAAAACACCATTTTTAAAAACGTTTACTTATTTTGAGAGTGAGAGCATGCTCACACACTGGGGGAGAGGCAGGGAGAGTGGGAGAGAGATCATGACCTGAGCTGAAATCAAGCGTTGGATGCTTAACCAACTGAGACACCTAGATGCCCTGAAAAAACTCATTTTTAAATTCCACTATTGAATATGGAAGTTACATGATTTTTTCACCCTTCTCAATTCTCAATTATAGTTGTTCTGGTAAGCTTTCACTTGGATAATTTATTGGCCTCAGTTTGCCCAACTGATCAGGATTGTAACCTGGAGATCATCTTGACTTTACCCATTTTGTCCTCTTACTCATCTGGAGGTATGTTCTTCTCTCCCTTATTGTGTTCATAGCCTGTAGCTATGAATGTTGTCATTCAACTTCAACCATAGTGTTTTCATTTTGTTTAATGGGCTTTTGCTTTCTGCTCTTTTATTTCACATTCTGTGGTCATCATTATTTAATATCTTTTTTGAAAGGTATCAATCACTGTTGGTCAGTGCTAGTGTCACATGAATTTAATGGATTTTGCTAAAACCAATCCTGTATTGAAATACAAGAGATAAGCCTTCCATGCAGATCTATTGTGGTATGCAGTAAAGTTAATAAAATTTCCCTCATTAGAAACCTTAAAAATAGAGTCAGAAAACCTGGGGACAAATTCTAGTTTGACCACTTATTTTTGTACCCTGTTTCCCAAGCTATGAATAAGAAAGTTGGACTTTTTCAGAAGTTCTTAGCCTGATGACCACTCGTGAACCACAGGTTATCTGTGAACCCTCCTTAAGTTACATTTAGTTAATATGTGTATTATGTGTACCCTCACCAAGAGGATCCATTCCTTCCCCTCCATTCACAAAGGCATCCATTACCTAAAAGACTGAGACCAACTTAGCCAGATGGTTTCAGAGACGATTCTGGGACAAAGTGTATGATATAGAAGTTTTCAAAAACCATGGTCTAGCTTCTTTATAACCAATTTAGCAGAATCTATCAAAATTTCCAAAATAAGGAACGTGAACGGTTTGCTCAGAGGCAAAAGGCATCCTGGACTCTCTGCTGCCCGAAGTGCTACACTGAAGCGAATACAGAAGAAGGGCAGCAAAAACAGTTCTCTTTGTCAGGTTAAGGAATTTGGAATTAACCTTGGGGGTAGGAGAACCTGTTGACAACTTCTGAGAAGTGGTGTGATGAAAGCATTGTTTTTGGGAAAATCAAAATGGAGTCAATGTCGTAGGATGATCTGGAAAGGAGCCATCTTACAGGACAGCATTTCCTCAACTGTGTTCCTTATTACTCTAGTGACCTGAGACATGTGAACAGGTGTTTTAAAAAAAAAAAAAAAGTTGCTGGGGCCAATAATCTGGGGAAATGCTGGGTTACAAAGTGAGCAGGCTTTCATCACACGATTTTCAGAACTTTTAATAACTGGGTGTAACTGAACACAACAATTTTCTGGTATTAACCGGCCATGACACTCCCTACCAATGCCCATTAATTCCCCATAGTCTACTACTGGTGGTGAAGAGCACAAGCTATGAAGTTAAACTGCAAGGGTAGCTTTACCACTAGTAGCTCAAGGACTTTGTGCAAGTTTCTTAACCTCTCTGTGATTCAACTTCCTCTTCTGGAAAAAGGGTGCACTAATGATACTTGATCACCTTATTGTTATGGAAATTAACAAGATAATTCACATAATGTACTTCTATAAGGCTGGTCCATAACACGTGCTCAAGGGATATACATGTTGCTAGTGATGATTCTGTAGATCACGTATTTGTTAAAGAGATGAAAACTTGGAGTTGCCACTCACAGATAGCTCTATCTGCTAGAAAGTTCTTTAGAGCACAAATCTGCCTATCATTTCTATACCTTTTTACATTTGAATTATTCACTCAGAAAACACTTACTAGGACCCAAGGACTTTGCTAAGACTTGGGAACACAACACCTGTCACCAAGTTGGTACTACCTTGTGAGCAGATAGATACCTGAGTAGGTACCTTAAAGGATAGTCAAGGTTTGTCAGACTGAGAAGGAGGGGAAGGGAGAAGACCGAGTCTGTGCAGAGCCTGGGAGGTGTGAGAAGCAGGCACAAGGTGATGGGCTGCAAGTCAGGAGGTTAGAAAGATGACACTGGTCAAAGAGCAAGTCACAAAGATTCCAACATGAAGGGTTGTATGTGTTGTGTTAAGAATTTTATTTTATTCTGAAGTGAAGTCCATGGTAGCATTCTAAACCAAAGACTAACATAACCAGACTTGTAATTTAGAAAGTCGTTCAAAGTCTATGGCAACCTCCCTAAATCTCTATTTCCTCATCGGTCAAATGGAACTCATACCTATTTTGTAGAAGCGTTCTGAGGATTACATACAAGTACCAGAAGGTGTTGAACACTCTGCTCAATTCATTTTGATGACTAGATTCATAATAAACCCCTCTCCTGGCTGTAGCCTTCTGATGGGTGAGCACGAAATACAAAAGTTGTTGGGCGAGGCAGGGTAAGATGAAGAGTGGACGGAGAAATGGCACAAAGAGAACCTCAGTGGGATTCAGTGACTTCCTCAAGGTCACTCCCCTGTGAAGAATATGAGCGGGGACTGGAGCTCAGATCTGTCTGGCTCCAAATCTCATGCTTTTAGCCCTCGACCCTGACACTAACTTCTCCCTCCATCTTTTTAGACTCTAGTTCTGTCTAATGATGTTAGATGTTAATGTTCTAAGGACATCATTTCAGAATCTCCTAGACACCACACTGGCTTTTTCAGGGAGACACTCATGATTCCCTCTTCAAACAAAAGCTGCTACATCTCCATGTCCTGGCCCAAACTCTCCATGTGCTGTGGCTTCTCAGTAGAAGGTATCAATGGTTTGGAAAGAACTAGCACTGGCTTCCCAGCTGTGGGAAGAATGCTCCACCATGCCTCAGTGAGTATTCCTGCAAAGCCTCACTTTCCCAATGTAACCAGCTCCTTGAGCCCCCAGGACAAAAGCCTGCCAGGCTTCTAGGGGTGCTGGCACTGGGCCAGCTCCAGGGTTGAGCAGGAGATTTGCTGCTGCTGGGAAAACAATGGCCCATTGCTCCCAGCCAGGTGCCGCAGATCCTTCCTTATGGGGCTCAGAAGTGGCATGTTCTTTGTGAGTCCAGGAGCCCTGAGCAAGAGGGAGGAAGGCTTGGTTTTGGTTTGGTTAGATCCCTTACAGAGCTCAGTGCTTTGGGCTTTCAGAAGATATTCTTGAATTTCAGTTCACACCCCATTGGATTTCACTTCAACCTGAAAACTCACAGGGAAGGTCAGCTGAAACAACTGAGTTTGGTCGGCTCGCCCCCTCAGAGCTATAAATCACACTGCTGCCACCAAGGAAAAGAAGAGATGAGATGAGAAATTTGGCCTACCTTATCTAACTTACCCCAAGTATGTGTGTGCGTTGGGGAGTAGTGGGGGGGGGGGGCGTGTTGGAAAGGGCAGGGATTTTCATTTCACACCTGCTTGGGTTTTTATTATGAAATGTTGCCATCATGGCACTCAGGTGTGTTTCCTTAAAACTAGATTCTGCCTGATAGGACTAAGCTGCCAATACAGGCCCAAATGAATACTAATCATCAACACTCAGATGCAGATATATATGGGCCGGATACCGCACTCAGCACTTGACCTCCGTTATTCCATTTGATCCTGGAAAAAAAAAAAACAAAAACCATGAGGTGCTTACCATTACTATGCCCATTTTAATGCAGGAGGAAGCTAGACTTGGCTACAAACTTAGCACAACAGGAAAGACACCTTTGTTACTCAGATAGAGTGCACAGGGGATGTTCTGGCCGAAGCCCAGGGAGCTCCTCCTTACTAGATTGGGAGTAGGGACTGGGTGGCCATGGGGGCAGGGATCCCTGACTAGATGAAGTCCACCTGCTGTGCTTCTTTCTGACTTGATGCCACCCTGATGCTTTTGCAGGTCCAACCAGAAGAGGGAGAACTCTGTCCTGCCAGCACAGGAGTGCCCCACAGGGGACTTGGCCCCAGTCTCCTCAACTCTTGTGCCCATAATTCCATGATCATTAATGGGAGTTACCCCTATGCCTAAGGAAAACACGGACCTCTGATTGGCGTGAAAGAGACCTGGGAGACCCCACCCTGGCTGCCACCCCACTGCTCTCCTCCGTGGGGGCCAAGGCCTGGCGGCCCCTCTCCCTCATTGTCTGCCGGCTGGTGAGTCAGCATTTGGTTTGGCTCCTCAGATAATTAGGTCATTTATAAAATAAAACTCATGTGCTCTTTAGAATGTCTTTCTAAAAAATCTTATCACAGCAGTCTGCTTTCTCAGTCCCCCTCTCTGCCCCCTTTCTGGGTCCTTACAAGTGAAGGTCCATTCCAATAAAATATGGAGACATGGCTGATCTGAGGCCCGTTTGTCCTGCGTCCCCTCAATAGAATTTTTTTAATCCCCGTAAGATTATAATATTTATGATTTACATGGTCTGAAGCTGTCCTTTTTTTTTTTTAAGTAATAAAATTGCATAAATAGCACTATCCCCAAGTTATGCAGAGCAGAGCAGTATACCTGTGTTGAGACATGAACACCTGGCCAGGGACGGGGTGACATTTGGAAAGAATTGTGCGGAGGACCTGGGAGTGAATGCCGGCGGTGGGCTGCTGGTCGGCCGGCGCGGGAGAGTCAGGGTCATTGCACGAGTCCCGGGTGCTCCCAGGCCCCCCAGGCCCGCGCCGCCACGGACGGAGCCGGGCCCGCTTTCCTTGAACAGAGGTGCTGAAAAGCACGCCACGGAACTACAGCGGAGAGAAAAGGAGACGGAAAATGGTGAAGTCAAACAAAGGGGCAGGAAGAAAAAGCACAGAAACAAAAGTGTTCCTCCCCCTGCAGGGTGAAAGGAGCCGGGGCTCCAACTCAGTCCCTTCCCGCCATCTAGCGGCCGTGCTTCGTGACTGCAGCACAGACTGCGGCCGGCGATCTTGACGTGGGGAGGTGGCCGGAGATGGCTACCTCCTGGACGGAAGAGAAGCCGTACCCAGCAACACAAAGAATAACTTGAGCCAAAACCTTGACCGGAAGAGCAGACCCTTCTCCGTGGAAGGGTTTGTTTGTTTTGATTCGAAATACTGTGCAACAAAAACCCAGGTACCTGTCTTGCTCAACCTGCAGGTTAACGGAGGTTGGGATTGGAAATTCCCCACCATCTAGCAGTTGCTCTAAAAGGATTCACATGTGTAGCACGTGATTAGTCCCTTCCTCAGGAAGAGCCGGTTCTTTTATTAGTAAAGACTCTTTGTTACAAACTTCTTTTTCTGACACTATCCAGAAGCCAAACATTCTTAAGTTTTGAGGAGGAGAGACCAGAGATGATGTTACATGACTTCCTTGGCCAGGATCCACTCCCTAGTGGGGGAACCCCAAGTTTTACCCTCATCAAGTAATTAGCTTTCCTTGGAAAAATAGGTAATGCAGATTCTGGCCATTTATTTTTTTCTCTGCAAGATTTCCCCCATTCCTGAAAAACAAAATATTCAAACCATGGTACTACTGTTCACAGATGAAATAATACAGAGAGTTTTTCAGCCGCCAGAACTAAGATATTAGGAATAAAATACATATGAACATAAGTTACACTTTTAGAAATATATATGTATACCCTGGATGATTATGCTTGCCACAGACTCGGATGTGCCTGTGGCACATCTGTGCCAAAAAGTCTCATGTGTGTTAGAGTCTAAGGGATTTTGACAACAAGATCAAGTAAATACAGCCTCTTAAAATTCCATTTTCCTGTGCCGGTATATACAAGACAATTGTAGATCTAAGTAGCAGTCTGCTTTCTCTAGGCTCCTCTGTGTTCTTTCTTGATCACTCTAAGTGTATATATTTTTGACTGAAAGAGAAAGATGCAGCCTAGACCCGTCCAAACAGAAAGTCCAGTGTTCTTTCCAGAGCACATCTGTGCAGGTCTGTGAGGTTGCTGGTCATTTTGGGGGTGAGAATGTATGCTCCTTTATGCGGGGCAAGCTGTGTTTTACTTTGGTACTAGGGACGGAGGGTTTAAGGGTGCTACAGAAATTTCTAGTTGGGTGTATTGGCTTGCTTTGGGGCCAAAGAGCCTGTGGTAATTGACTCCACTTGAAGCCTGACCTCCAGGAGCACTGAGTGCGGCACATTCAGACAAGCCGGTTTGGTTCTGTCTGTACTGCATTCAAAGGCCTGATTCTTTGCTTTGAGAGCCAAATGAGCTCAAGGACAGCAATTACAGAGCAGACAATAGACTCTCGCAGAGACAGGAGAGGAGGAAGATGCCAAGGAGTTTGGCGGTTGCTTTGGTTAAAAAGTTATTTCACATTTTTTAGTGTGTTTTACTCTCAGAGAGCCCATCTGCTTTTCTCCCCGTTTATTCACCCTGGTCTCAATCTTAGAAAATTAACTTCTGCAGGCAATGAAAGGTATTTATCTTGAGCCAAATGACAAGGGATCCCTGTTGGTTCTTGAGTAGGAATCAGCGGGAAAAAGAACTCCTTTCTGAAGTGGGGATGCCTCTGAGAGAGGATCTGATTCACAGTAATGTTTACTATGGGCTTTTGCAAATCCATCTTCTAAAATTTGACCCCCGTATTGGTTGCTAATAGAAACTGCTATGGTGAGACCCTTGAAATAGATAGGTTGTCACTCCCTCTCCCTCCTCCTGCCATGTACCCCATGAACACTGATAAAATCACAGTGAACCAGAGGAGAGTGCCTCAGCAGCATGTGCTGGAAAGATGTCGGGCAGCACCTTTGATGGACACAGCTGATGAGGGCAGTGATGAAGACTTGACCAAGAGGATATCCAGAAGCCACAGCAGGGATAAGCCATGAAGTGGGGGGGGGGGGGAGCAGGAAGCTGGGCAACCAGTAAGGGCAAGAGCAGTGGGTGGTGGAGTCCCCCAGAAAGCAGCCTAACGGCAGAGCTCTCATGCCACAATAACACAACCACCCTGAATGACCCTTCACATCTTGGTTCAGCTGGCCAAGAAGGACATACCAGCCACCTCTGTTTTCCCCACTCCTCAGGGAAAAGCTCACTTGATAATAACCCCTACCATCTGAGCCTGTGTCTGTGGCACAAATGGGAAAAATGCCACTTCTTTTTATTCCTGACCCTTGCCACCCACTTCCCTTTAGAAATGATCCCAAATCTCTATTTGTCTCTGTAGGGGTCATTTGGTAGATTGCATTCTCCAAAGGTGCCCACAGTATCTCCTGTCCCACGTGTTCCTCTACAATGTGACCTTGTAATTCTTCTGTGAATATGGGTGGGCATGTGACTGGGTCAACCTGGAGGAAAGCAGATGCTATGTGTCCTTCAAGATGGCGGAGGGAAAATAGCAATGGACTCACCTCTTGATGTGTGGCTGGGTGGACAGGGCCGGTGGAGAGCCAGGTCAGAGACATTCTGCAAGGGACGGGCCATGTCTCCTCACCTTGGCTGGTGTAGTGTGTCTCCTCCAACATGAGATGTTTCCTATGTGAGAAGTATCATCAATTCAATGAAGGCATTTAGGGAACAAAAGGACAACCCATACCATGTTAAGTGTGTTCTCTATCATCGGATGCATTACAAGAAATTTTAAAAGATGAAACAAATGCAGAAAATACAAAGAAATATGGCAGGTCCTTCAGCATGTTTGGACACCTTTCAATGCATTCTGAAAGTACAAGGGAAGGAGGAGGGTTTCTGGACTTTATAAGCCCCTGACTTCCTTCGTGTGTATATACAGAACTGGCTTATCCCCTAGGCACAATGCCTAGGGCCCACAATACTTCGAGGGACCCACAAAATTGTCCTTTAAAATCAAAGATTCAATAATGTGTTTTAATATAAAATAGGAATCTATTCATTTTTATAAAACACACTCATAATTTTTAAGGCTTAAGATATTTAATTTAAATGCTTCTACTTATTTAACATTTACTGTTCAACGTGCTTTATCACCTGCTAAAGAGGCCCCAACATGTGCCTGGTTCCCTTTCATCCTCTCCATACCCAGATCTTAAGGATCTTCCAGAAATGAATCCCAGAGGGGAGTTTTTCATTCAGTACTTCCCTATTTGGAATCTAGATGGCCCCATTGCTCTAAAGTTAGCTGTGCAAAGTGCTATGATTTACAGTAACTGTCCAGTACTTCCTATGAAGCAGACAGGGAGTTAGGTTTGGGTATAGTATTCAGTGAGCATGGCTGGAGGCAGGCCTGGGATTTTTCATGGCTGTCATCCCTTTAAACCTTTAGTCCCCGAGGATAATCCATGGAAAGTAAAACCTGGCCATTTTGAGCTAAACTTGAATTATTGAGCATGCCAGGCCTGCATGAAAAATTTAAATGTCTAGGAAAATAAATAAAGTGCATAAAAATATTGTACTGAACTTCTTCTAATCAGGGAAGAACAGTAAATGGATGCTTCTTCTTTTTTCTTTCTTCTTTTTTTTTTTTTAAGCATCAGAGGAAGTTGGTGCAATTTGTTAAGAGATCTCTTGGCTTCCTTGAAAATAATGGACTCAAATACTTAGGGACAAACTAGCAGGGAAAATAATGCAGCTCCCTGAGGCTATTTTATACCTAGGGAGATGGCTTATAAAATTTTTGAGTGAAACGCTAAATTTTCCACTTCAGAATTCCTAGCCTAGTCTTTGAGTCTAGATGGTTACTCATGAAACAACAGAAAGGGCCTGAATCACTCACTCAGCTCTATTTTCTCTAGCTACTCGGGGTGGACGTATATGCACATGTGTGTGAATAGAAGCAGATGTATTTAAAGAACATAAAAACTGACTCCTGGCATTCTTGGGCCAAGAGGTTCATTTCTTATATTTCTGCTTTTAATTTGTGTCTTATGTCCATAGAGGCTTCTTAACCCTTTTCTTCCCTCTTGGCTATTTTGAAAAGTGATTTGCTCCTATCATATTAAATTCACATTCAGTATAAATAATAGATGTGCTTTCTGTAATGTGAATTACCAGTGGGACTCAGGGCCTCTTGCCTGCGGAGTACCATGGATGGAAGAGAAGGGACAAGGAAGGGGGCAGGAAGTGGCCTTGTACCCTAGGGTCCTCTCTGGAGACGTGTACCTGAGCACTGGGGTATCTCCAGGAAAAAAAGAATCAACTTAGCTTTATCAAAATATGCACAGGTGAGGGAATTAAATGCTCCCCAAAATGATGAGTATGTGTTTGTGTGTATGAATGGAAAATAAACTTGAAATCCCAATGGAGGTAAGGTTACTCGTTACATGTAATATGCTAAGTTCTGAGTTCTTAGTGAAGATATTAAAACTATCAGAAGGTGCCTCGTGTCATTAAGTGATAGTGAAGAGGACACAGGTAAATCGTAGTTGTTTAGCACAGGTACACTGTTGGGAGCAGGCTGACAATGTACTTTGGAGCTCCCAAATAATAAATATAGGTAGGTAGCACACACAATGTGTCAACGTCATTTTTAGCTCGTTACCTATATTGACCCACTTAATCCTCACAACAACCCTATGAGGTTAGGTACTATTGTTATCTCCTTTTTTACAGGTGAGGAAACAGAGGCACAGAGAGCTTAGATAATTTTCTCAAGGTCACAGATGAGAGGGGACATACCCGGTTTCAACCCAGTGTGGTTCCAGACACTGCAATCTTTCCACTACAGGCTTCTGCCTGTCGAATAGCTCCAGAATGTTGCAGACTCTGTAGTGTCCTGTCCAGATCCCCTCTTCTGGAGGCTCACAGTCCCTTACTGCCTGAGGACTCTTGTCATAGACACCTGGCACACACAGGCCTGTGGGCAGTGCTGGGTAGTTCACACCCACCGGGAACCCAGCAGCTCCCAACCAATGGCCAACAGAGATGGTGAGGGAGCACCAGCTTGAGGTGTGCTCTCTTCAGTCTCTCAGAGGCTCCTCGGCAAGGCCGCCCACAGTGGTTACTTTCTGGCTTCCTTTCCTTCCTCGTCTCACTTTGGTTACTTCCCTGGCATCTCCCCCTAAATAAACTGCTTGTACCTCAGAGTCTATATCTGGAGAACGTGGGCTTTGAAAAATCATGAGTGCTAAATTCATCATTGGCAGATGCAAGTAATGTCCTAAACCTAACTCTGTCTTTTTCTATCATGATGAATTTACCAAAAAAAAAAAAAAAAAAAAAAAGATATATCTGGAAATGTCAAAATCCTACCAAATGATCTTAAACATTCTTGGTAATTAGAAGAGATCATTTATTCCCAAGCTGCTCTACCTAGTGAATTTGGTAAACTGTTTCTTTTTTTTCTTCTTTTAAAGTGTTTATGTATTTATTTTGAAAGAGAGTAAGAGTGCGTGGGCGCATGGGCGCCTGAGCATGAGTGGGGGAGGAGCAGAGAGCAAGGGGGAGGGAGAATCCCAAGCAGACTCCCTGCTATCAGTGTAGAGCCAGACTCAGGGCCCAAACCCACAAACTGAGAAATCATGACCTGAGCTGAAACCAAGAGTTGGGCACTTAACTGACTGAGCCACCCAGGTGCCCTGGTAAGTTGTTTCTTAACATAAACTTGGCCTTAATATAACTTCAAAGAAAGGAGATATATAGGGGCCCCCCGGGTGGCTCAGTCGGTTGAGCAGCTGACTTGGGCTGGGGTTGTGATCTACGGTTCATGAGTTTGAGCCCTACATCAGACTCTGCTGACAGCTCAGAGCCTAGAGCCTGCTTTGGATTCTGTCTCCCTCTCTCTGCCCCTCCCCCACTCGTGCTCTGTCTCTGTCTCTCTCAAAAATAAATAAACATTTTTTAAAAGAAAAGAAAAGAAAGGAAATATATAAAATGTTACATGACTATACCAAGAACCTTATTATTTTTAGGCTCTGACCTAAACAAGAATGCAAATAAATAGAATATAGAAAATACCCAGATCAAAGTAAAAACTGCCACATTCCATTATGATTCTTCTAGTGTATTTAGAAATGCTTTAGACTCTCAGAAAAAAAGATTTTTTTCCTCAAACTATGAGTTGTGATGTTTGACTATTTTTTTTTTTTGAAGAGAGAGAGAGAACACAAGGCAGAGAGAGGGGGAGGGGGCAGAGAGAGAGAAAGAGAATCCCAAGTAGTCTCCACACTCAGTGCAGAGCCTCACCCGGAGATCTGAGATCATAACCATGAGATCACGATCTGAGCTGAAGGCAACAGTCAGACACTCAGCTGACTGAGCCATCCAGGTGCCTCACACTGTATTTATACTTTGTCCCAAATATGATAGCATCTAGATTTATTTTGCCAAAATCCCATGTGAGCCTTTTTTACTGTTCCCTTTAAGCTCTTCTCTGTCCATTCTATTTTCAATTAGAGACTCTGTCAATAAAAAACAAATTACAGTGTCCAAGATTTGGATTAGGCAGTGTATTGCCATTAACTTCCAAAGCACAATAAAGTAGAACATTCTAAAAGTAATTGTCTAAAACAAGACCAGGAATCACTCTCAGTGCCCCTCTTTGGGCCTGTTTGCCAACTAAGCTGAACTCAGTGGGAGTAGGCAGAAGCCAGCACTAATCACTCACACAACTACCCTCTCTCTCTCTGCTCTGTGAAATCCTTTCCCTTGACACAAGTTTGGATAGGTTCCATAGCTTTCTAGGCACTTTTGGGTAATAAAAGTTCTCCTGCAATTGTTAAATAATTAAAACCCCATTCAGTATAATATCAAACCTTCAACCTTCATTTAATTTAAATCTTCCCCTTCCTCCAACACTTGCCTATTTCAGGCAAAGAGAGGTGTAGAAGACTTTTCATTCTGCTCAAGATTCAGGTCTTGAGTAAGGGAGAAGGGACCCTTAGGACTTAAGACCTTAACTGGTCTTGCTAGCCTGGGACAATATATTCTGGCAGCAGGGCCTCCTGTTTGGTGCTTGAACAGTGGCTGGCCCCTCCATCACAGGGCTTTGGTGTTGTCCTTGGAATTTTTCCCATTGGACATCTGTCATGGGCAGTTTCCCCTGTCCCCAGTGCCTCATCTGGCTGGCATATTGACTGCCCCCATCTTTGGATTTCTCTTAGACCACTTGTGGTATGGTCTCTTGGCCCCCCACCCCACCCTGATTCATATGGTGCTCTTGGTGAATGCCTTTCAGATTGCCCATCTAAGCCTCTTTTAAGGCATTCACACCTGGACTCCGGGGAAACACCACGGCCATCTCTTGGCAGCATGGAGGTAGCATCAAGCTGCATCTCACCCTTGAACTCCCATGGTTCAAAATGGCAACGCGGGTGAGAAGCAAGTAAAACCCAGAGGTGGGAGAATGAAGAGGGAATGATGTGATAGAAACAAGCAAGAGAGGAAACTGCCTTGAATGAATCCAAAGCCCACAAACTATTCCAGAGCAGAGAAAATGACAGAATGCTTCCCTTTGTCTTATAAAGCCCACCTAAACACAATGTGAAAATGATACAACACCAAAAAACAAAAAGACTTCGGGTCTACTTTTCTTATTAAGATAGATATGACAAATCCTCTACATTAGCAAATATCATTCAGCAGTTAATTAAATAAATGACATACCACAAAGTATTTCCTGCAAATGTAAAGATGACTTAGTATTAGAAATCAGTGTGTGTGTGTGTGTGTGTGTGTGTGTGTAAAATCTCCTGTTGGAATACCTGTATGACTATTTCAAAAGATAATGGCAAGATAGCAATAAAATTCAATCTTGACTCCTTATTTTTTTAAAAAAAATCTCGTAGCAAACCATTTTCTCAACAGCAAAGCAAACACTGGAGGCAATCCCATTAGCAACAGGAATAAGATAGAGTCTCTTCATCCCACTGTTATATCACACTGTCTTTAAAGTTCTGAACACTATATTAGTTTTTTCAGTTTTTATTTATTTATTTTGAGAGAGAGAGAGAGAGAGAGAGAGAGAGAGAGAGAGAAAGAGAGGGAGGAGCAAGTAGAGAAGGAGAGAGAGAATCCCAAGCGTGCTCCACACTGTCCGCATAAAGCCCGACATAGGGCTCAATCTCATGAACTGAGATTATGACCTGAGCCAAAATCAAGAGTCTGACACTCAACCAACTGAGCCATCCAGGCATCCGTGAACACGATATTAATATTTGAAAAAGAAAAGAGATTCTAATTATTAAAAATGAAGAGAAAACATAATAACCAAATGCAAATAATATCATATTACATAACCTTAAAACTATAATGCATCTACTGAAAGACTAACAAGGTGCAGAGTTGAGACAAAAGTATAAATTGAAACATTTATTCCATATCAGTGAGAATATACTTTAAATAGAAAAACAACAAAAAAGTCCTGTTCACTATTTTAACAAGATAAACTCAAACCCTAGGGATAAGCTTATGGGCATGATCTATCTGAAAAGAACCACAAAACCTGGCTGTGGGACATAAAAATAGAGAAATATATGATGTTCTTGAGTGGGAAAATGAATATTGTAAATATGTCAAATTAACTTATAGGTTTAAATGCAATTCAAATCCAAATCTCAATGGGATTTTTAAAATATTTGACAGTGTGATGATAAATTCATTTAGAGGCAAAAATACACATGAAATGCCAAAAAAAGGCCATAAAAAGGAAGAATAATCAATGAACATGAGCCCTCCCAGCTATAAATTTTAAGGTCATAATAAATAAAATAGTGTGGCTAAAATTTTAGAAAAAAAAAATCAAACCAAATCTTTCCTAAACACAACACTGCAGCAAAGTCCAGGTGGTGAAAAGAGATCAAAACCTGAAAGCAGACAGACAAGTACTTTAGTGGTCCTTTAGTGAATAAAGACATCCCAAACCCAAAAGAAAATATAAAAAGGAAAAGTTGGAAGATTTGATTTAAAAAATGTGAAGCTCCATAAGTCAAAGAACACAGTTACAACTCAATGCAGACCCAGAATACAGAGAAGAAAATTTGCTACACAGAAGACAGACAAGGTATCTGCACCCATCCATCATGAACTCAGAATTCACACAATTCATTAGGAAAAATACTAAAATCTTCATAGAATAATGGATATAGAATATAAAGACATCCCAAACCCAAAAGAAAATACAAAAAGGAAAACTTAGAAGACTGGATTTAAAAAATGTGAAGCTTGGGTAAGTCAAAGAATATAATAATTACAACTCAATGCAGACCCAGAAAACAGAGAGGAAAATTTGTTACACAGAAGACAAGGTATCGGCACCCATCCATCATGAACTCAAAATTCACACAATTCATTAGGAAACATAATAAAATCTTCATAGAATAATGGATATAGAATATAAACATTCAGAGGAACTCCAACAAAACATACAAAAACTTCAGATTCAGTATTCATTTTTAAAAGGCTAACTAGGGAGATCCAGGCCTCTAGTTATGGAATGAATAAGTCATAGGAATAAAAAGCTGAGCCTAAGGAATACCATCGATGATATTGTAATAGCGTTGTGATGGGAAAGATGGTAGCAGTACTTGTAAGGAACATAGCATGATGTACAAACTTGTCAAATCATTAAGTTGTACACCTGAAATTAATTTAATGTGTGTCATCTAGACTCAAATAAAAAAAAGGAAAGAAAAAGAAAAAAGGCTAAATAAACAAAATGCCATCATTCTATTAAATTAGCAAATGTTAAAAAGTGATAATATTCAGTGTTGCCAGTCTTGTGAGGTGTGGCAATTTCATAAATCAATGGGATTGCAAATTGTTACAATCTTTTTAATAAGAGAATATAACCATTAAAATCAAAAATCTTAAAATAGGGTTTAATGCAGTAATTCCATTTCTAGGCACCTATCCTAAAAAATATATTAGGGATGTACAAAAAGACTTTTTTTGAAATGTTTATTTTTTGAGAGAGAGCACGTGCAAGTGGAGGAGGAGCAGAAATTGAGGAAGAGAGAGAATCGCAAACAGGCTCAGTGCTGTCAGTGCAGAGCCTGATGCGGTCCTCGATCTCACAAACTGTGAGAGATCATGACCCGAGCCAAACTCAAGAGTCAGATGCTTATAACCAACTGAGCCACACAGGCGCCCCAAAAAAGGTTTTTTTATAAGCAAGTTTAACCGATCATTATTTATGATAGAAAAACACTTGAAATAGCCTACATGTCCAGCTATAAAGGAATAACTAAAAATACAGCTATTAAAATGACATTTTCTGAGAATATTTAATAGCATGTAATATTGCTCATGATCCAATGCTATGTGGAAAAAACAAGATATAGAGCTATGTATCTTAATTTATTACATATATATATATAAAGCATGTACACGTGCTTTTAAATTATTAAAATAAATAAGAAAAAGTTCTTACACTCCATGATTTAAAAACTAACTACAAAGTTGTGGTAATGAAAACAGCATAGTGCTGGCATAAACATACACGTACATATCAATGGAACAGAATCGCATGTCCAAAAATAAAGCTAAATAAATATAGTAAATACATTTTCTATAAGGGTTCAAAGACTACTCAATGGGGAAAGAATAGTGTTTCAACAGTGGGAGCTATCCACATGCAAAAAACATAAATGTGTACCTCTACTTCACACCATCTTGAAGATAAAATAGATTAAAGACACACATAAACACTAGAACTAAAACCATAAAACTCTTAGAAGGAAACAACTTGACATAGTTTTATGACCTTAGAAAAGGCAACAGTTTCTTAAATATGACATTAAAAGCACAAGCAATAAAAGAAAAAATAGATAAAGAGGACCTTATCAAAATTAATGTGTGTGTGTGTGTGTGTGTGTGTGTGTGTGTTTTAAGAGAGCACACAAGTAAGGGAGAGAGAGAGAGACAGAGAGAGAGAGACAGAGAGAGAGAGACAGAGAGAGAGAGAATCTTAAGCAGGCTCTATGCTCAGCACTGAGCCTGATGAAGGGCTTGATCCCACGGCCCTGCGATCATGACTTGAGCCAAAATCAAGAGTCACACGCTCAACCAACTGAGCCACCCAGGTGCCCCGGAACTTATCAAAATTAAAAACTTTTATGCCTCAAAGAAAACTATCAAGAAAGTGAAAAAACAACCCACAGAATGGGAGATAATATATGCCAGTCATAATCAGATAAGGGTCAAGTATTCAGAATATATTAAAAAACTCTCACAACTCAACAATAAGGCAAACAACCCAATTAAAAAAATGGACAAGGAATCTGAGTACACATTCTTCAAAGCAGCTATACAAACGGCCAATAAGCACATGAAAAGATGCTCATTAGGAACTAGGAAAAGGCAAATAAAAAACCACAATAAGATACTACTTCCCAGCTACTAGAATGGCTACATTAAAAAAAATTAAAAAGGAGGGGTGCCTAGATGGCTCAGTTGGTTGAACCTCTGACTTTGACTCAGGTCATGATCTTGCAGTCCGTGAGTTCAAGCCCCGCATTGGGCTCTGTGCTGACAGCTAGCTCAGAGCCTGGAGCCTGCTTTAGATTCTGTGTCTCCCTCTCTCTCTTCCTCTCCTTCTCACACTCTGTTTCTCTCTCTCAAAAATAAATAAACATTTAAAAAATAAAAACAAAATTAAAGAGGAAAATAACAAGCATTGGTAAGGATGTCAAGAAATTGGAATTTTCATATATTGTAAAATTCTCACACATCGATTCCGTGCTATGGAAAAAGTTTGAGTTTCTCAAGAGTTAAATATTTACCACATGACCCAACAATTTCACTCCTAGGAATATATCTGAGAGAAGTGAAAATACACATTCACACAAAAACTTGTATATGAATGTTCGTAGAAACATTACATACAATAGCCAAAAAATGAAAAAAAGTACTGATGCGTGCTACAACACAGATGAGCCTTGAAAATATTAAGCTAAGTGAAAGACGCCAGACAAAAGGTCACATATTATATGCTTCCATTCATGCGAAATGTCCAGAATAGGCAAATCTATAGAGACAAAATTTAGATTTGTGATTTCCAGGGAATAGGAGGAGAGTAGAATTGGAAGACATAATATTTTGTCTAATCCCAGAAATATTCTGGGATTAGTAGTGGTGATGGCTGTACAACATTACGCATATATTAAAAACCAATGGACTGTATGCTTTAAAATTATTAAAATCATAAGTTTCATGTTATATGAATTTTATCTAAATCAATTTTTTACTTATTAAAATGTATGTTTTAGATAAAATTGTAATCAACTGTGTGCAGAACTCTTGAAGCACTTGGAGTCAGTCCTTCTATGTGACAAGAGTTTGCAAAGACCTCTCTCCACAATCTGGGTCCTAGCTCTGAGTGATCATGTGACACTGGGCAGAACATTTGTAGCTTTAAGCCCATTTTCTCACCTATTTAATGGGATGCATTCCTGTCTCCACTGCCTGAGCTGTTAGATGGTTCAAATGGGATAATCTTGGAAACCACAAGGCATAGTTATAAGGGATTTATTATTGCTAGTATCTCTTCTCACCCCTTTCTAAATTGCAGATTCTCTGACAGAAACCCTTAAGAGAACATTTCTTTCACCTACATTGGAAGAGATGTTTGAGTTTGTCTTAAAGGTTGAGTTTACCAGATATATGGGGAAAGCCTTTTTAGGCAGAAGGAAATGTGTATTGGAAAAACAAACTCAGAAAATGCTAGGTGTTTTATGTGGTCAGAAATCACTGGAAGACAAGTTGTGGGGGGGAACAATGGAGTAGAATTTGAGGGCAGGTCATGTAGGGCCTCTTATATAATGAGTCTATGCTTTGTCCTTGGAGCAAAGAGGAAGAAATGGGCATGTTTGGCGGTGTGTGTCAAGATGATAAATGGGTCTAAGGGGTGTTTTGACATCATGAGGATGAGCCAATGTAGGGACAGATTGTCAACAGGTGGACCTGACGAAAGGTGGTTTAAACATTGCAGGTGAGAGGTGTCAGGGATCTAATCTGAGGCAGGATAAAAAGGAATTTCTAAAGGGAAGGATATTTTGAGATGGAATCCAAAGTATTTGGCAATCAACTGGATGTGTATCAAGCAGAGGAAGAATAAATGCAAATACAAGGATTTTGAAAACAAGGGTGTCCCACCATACCACTGACCAAGATTGGGCTTTGTGGAGAAGGAGCCGGCATAGTGAGGATCACAGGTTTTATTTGGGGAATATTAAGAATCAAGTTATATACTGATCATGGATCCCTGGATTGCAAGAAACCAACTCATTCAAACATGTGCAAGTAACAGGGAATTTACTGAGAAAAAGATGCAAGTAAGATTTATGAGGTCAGAGACCACAGTTTTCTTATTTGGCAAAATATTTCTTGTCCACAGCAAAGTTCCTGATGTAAGTAGGTTGTCAAACAGTATGAAAAATGAATGACTGAATTTCATGAAATACAACAAGGGCGACACAGCAAGGTCTCATTGGCACCAGAAATCGCTCTTTGAAATCCTACTGCACTTTGCTTTGCCTCACTTTGCACATCTGCCCCCTTCTCCAGATGCTCTCTCTCTATGGGCTTCTACTGCTTGTTTGTCACCAGGATAAGGTCTCAAGCCCTGTATCACACTACAGTTGCAGGCGTCTCTGGCAGAGGGTTTCCAGGAAAGGGAATCTGACTGGCCTGGCTCAGAGCAGGTAGCCACTCTGGTAAAATCAGCGATGGCCCGAGGGAAGTCACATAGTGATCCGCATGGCTACCCACCAGGGGTATGGCAAGGGGGTGTTGACAGACAGGAAGTGACTGCACCTCTGATGCAAGGCTATGGCCAAACACCTGGTGTAGCTGAGGAATTGGGAACTACTTTTTGGACAGGGTGGCTGTAGATTTTGGAGTCAAATAGATGGTGGTTGAAGTCATCAGTCTAGATGAGACAAACAGGGGAGAGTAAGCAGAAGAATATGGAGAAGTGATAAAAACTGGGCTACAAGAAACAAAGGGAAAGAGCCAATGAATGACAGAAGTAATTGTCAGAGAGACATGAAAAAAACCTAGAGAGATAGGTAGAAACTGTGAAAGAGAGAATATTAAGAAATAAAAAAAGTTTCAGATGAATGGATAAAGAAGATGTGGTACATATATACAATGGAGTATTACTTGGCAATCAAAAAGAATGAAATCTTGCCATATGCAACTACATGGATGGAACTAGAAGGTATTATGCTAAGTGAAATTAGTCAGAGAAAGACACATATCATATGACTTCACTTATATGGGGAATTTAACATACAAAACAGATGAAGATGAGGGAAGAGAAGCAAAAATAATATAAAACAAGGAGGGGGACAAAATATAAGAGATTCTTAAATACAGAGAACAAACTGAAGGTTGTTGGAGGGGTTGTGGGTGGGGGGGATGGGCTAAACGGTCAAGGGGCATTAAGGAAGACCCTTGTTGGGATGAGCACTGGGTGTTATATGTAGGGGATGAATCATTGAAATCTACTCCTGAAGTCATTATTGCACTATATGCTAACTAACTTGGAGGTAAATTAAAAAAAAAAAGAAATATGAGGAAAGCGGGCAAGATGGCGGAGAAGCAGGGAGCTCTGTAATCCGCGCACGCCTGTATGGATTGAACTGAGAAGGATTGAAGGGATAAAACTTGAATTTGCAAGTGGGGGAAAGAAGAAACAGACGCCAGAAAGAAGACAACCTCAAAGATGCCTGAGTGAGTGACTGTGATCTGGGAAATTAGGGGACGGGCGGGTCCCAGTGGTAAAGGGGAAAGGAGCCCCTGAGCCCAACACAGGGAGAGCGCGCTGTGCCCCGGAAAGACCAAGG
>CM053568.1:46976987-47055546 GCA_028646485.1 Cryptoprocta ferox
AGTCACGTTACACACTCAAGGCTAGAGGCACTGAATGATACAGAAGGAAAAAAATTGGGCTGGTTGATGCATACTCCTCAGTCCTGTTAGGTTTTGTCGGTGAGCAGGAATGACCAAGACGGGGGGAATGTAGAAGGAAAAATAAGAAATTTTGGCAAAGGGAATGAAAGCAAGGTTATGAGTCGATCTTTCAAGTCATTTGCACCTGCTTAGGAATGAACTTTAAAAGAAATACTGTTCTGTTATATAAACATTTTTCAGAAATATTAAAACATCATGGAGCTCCATTTGTCTGCAGGGTGACAATGTGAAAATCCCACTTAAAGTTTGGAAGAATCCTTTTAACTTATCTTAAATCTTAATAAAGTGCATAATCGCCACGATAGCACATGCTGGCTGTAGGGTTCTGAGCTTGTTTTCTCACCTGTGCAATGGAGACAAGAACCAAATGTCATGGGATTTCTGTGAGAACCAACAGACACAGTATATATGAAAGTGTTTTATAAATTGTGAAGTTCTCTGTACACAAAAATCTCTTCATCATCAGCCACGTGCAACCATGACTACCATGTGAAAAACCATTGTTTTTGTCTACCCAGACCCCAGTCCTCCTTCCAGTAATAATGTAGCTCCCCTTCCACTGAAGAATTCTTCTTCCTTATTAAGGGGGGTGGGCGTCCACTCCCTGCCCTGACTAAGCAATTCAGTATGCCCCATGCACCTGGCCACAGTGATGGGTCAGGAACAGCCGTGTCCTTTACGTTAGTCCAATCACTGTTCTCCTTGGGTTCTTTTTTCTTTTCTTGCCTAGAGCTATAAGAATATGTCCCCAGAGACACAGGCGACCATATCCTCCCCATGCCACCTGAAGGATACAGTCGACATGTAGAAAGAATGAGAATTGAGAGACAGAGTCCTGAAAGAATTTTCATCATCCAGTATGAGCAGCCCCAACCCTGTTCATCCATAATTTTCTTATGTGAACTCTATGTGCACGCACACACACACGTAAGCATTTGAGTTGTATTTGAGTCACTTTCAACCAACAGTCTGGCGAATATAGATTCCACAACAACAAACTTTCAAATTCTAAAATATGGAGGGAGGAGAACTTTTTCATTGTCTCCTTTTCAAACTATAGAATAGTGTTCATAATAATGAACACACAGAACCTGTATATAGACCCAGGGTAGTGTATACAGAATGAGAAGCTATCTACCCTCCAGTATCATCAGATAGCAATACATTAGGCAGTGTGTAGTATGTGATAGAGGAAAGAAACCTTGTATAGAATATTGTTCGTATACATTAAATCCCTTAAAAAGAAATTTCACAGTTTTGGTGCAGCTATTCTAAACTAATACATGTTGCTGCCATAAAGTACTAAGTAGGGGCACCTGGGTGGCTCAGTTGGTTGAGTGTCTGACTTCAGCTCGAGTCATGACCTCGCAGTTCATGGGTTCAAGCCCCATGTCGGGCTCTGTGCTGACATCTCGGAGCCTGGAGCCTGCTTTGGATTCTGTGTCTCCTTCTCTCTCTGCCCCTCCCCCACGTGTGCTGTGTCTCTCTCTGTCTCTCAAAAGTAAATAAATGTTTAAAAAATTTTTTTTAAGTCCTAAGTAAAAAAGAAGGTTACAGCTGAATAGCTAAATTAGGTGCATGGACCGTCCCAGACTTTTTTCTGGCATAAGTAGCACACTTTACAGAGTAGAGCTTTAACAAGGCCAATTTCTGCCCATATGTGCCACTTATCATGAAGCTCTAGAGTGGGAGCAACCTCAGAGATCTATCTAAAATGATGTAAAGACACATCAGTTTACAGATGAGGGCACCAAGGCCCCAAAATATGAAGAAACTTGAGCAAGTTCACTGTTTGCCAATAAATTAGGTGAGAATTCTTTGCTTATAAAGTAGTTCTTTGCTTTACAAAACACTACAGTATAATTTTCATTTTAATTGATGCTTACAATATAAATTTCTTAATCTGTGACCATGTTAAAAAAAACTCTATTAAATTTGTAAAACTGATTTGTATAAAACTGAGGAAAGCATTTATTGCATCTATATATAATTCCAGTCTGGACACACTATTTATAATATCTGAAGTTCAGAGTCTTTTGAATGAGTCAGCACTGGGATTGATAAAATGTTTAGATTGGCAAATCCCAATATCTTAAAGAAGTAGAGACAATTGCCTAGTGGAAACATGATATTCCTATTAAATATTCCAGTGGTTCTTAAAGCAGATGAAATCCTTATTGCTGTAATTCTTATATTAGGTAATTTTAATCATTTCATGTTCTATGTCACAACTGTTTAACCAGTTTCTCTTACAGTGCAATTATTTTCATCCATCTTTCTGTATATCTAATGGAACTGAGAGAGCTCCAACAGGAATCATATATCAGCTGCCTCCGTAAACCATCCTTTTCGTTCAGTGAAGCACGGCTCAAAATAGGATTTCAAGGGTGTCATTTTTCAGATGTGATTTAATGTTGTTTGCTATTTGTTTTTATTTGAATTACTGAGCTCAATTTTCCAATCTATGGTTTGGCTTTTTGTATATCTTTAGAATGCATGTATCTTCTTACATACTATTCTATACTATAGTATATATTTTCTTGCATATCTTCTTATATACTATAACATATATAACTTGTACATTTTACTTTTGCTATAAGGACTGGCTGGAAGCTGATTCTCAATTTTTTGCCACCTCCTATCCCCCATCCCTGTAAAGCCTCAGAAAGTTTCTGCAGAGAGACCAAATCTCTAGGAGGTTAAAACTGACAGTAGGCAACATTGAGCCGTCTACTAACCTTAGAACTGTATTTCTGTATGCTTTCTTATACCAACTTTCTTCTCCATTGTTTTTCCAGCAGACGAAGGCACATGCAGGGGGCAGATGTAGTCTAGTCTTAAAAGCTACCTGTCACAACCAAGAGATGCCATGATAACATATAATCGTGGATACCCAAAATCAGAGAGGTGCAAAAGAACAGAAGCATAGATGTCTCAGAAGAAAAAACACAACGCTTACTAAGCACTAACCTTTGGATGGAAAATTAAAACAGCAGTGAGATACCTTTTTTTCACTAATAAAAACATCAATGACTACAGAAGTATGTTCAATACTGGTGGGGTGAGATGGGTACTCGATCTCTTGGCATATCTTATAACAAGATAATACTTCTGGAAAGCTATTTAACAGTGGCATATCAAGAGTCTTTAAAATATTCATGCTTTGTCCCACTTTTGAGAACCACAACCCCCACAAGAAATATCGGAGCAAAGGCAAAGATTAATGTATGACAGATTACTTGGGTGGTGTTTGCGACAATTAAAAAATGTAAACACCATCAATGTGCAAAAGAAGAATAGTTAAATGAATTATGGAACAGGCTTAGGTTGAATTATTAAATAGTTATTAAAAATGATGCTCCTGCAGATGTTTAAAACATGGAGAAATTCTCACATTTAACACCATGAAGAAAGTAGGGCACATGGCAAATGTACTGCAGAAGAATCCACGGAACAGAAAGTACCTGCCACTCTCTAATCTCCACTCGAGGACACCAGCCTGAGCGGTTGTTTATGCCTAATGTTGCCTCAGCTTGTGATAATAGTAGTATCACATCATTTAACTTGTGCAAACTTAATTCTATGACCTTAGGGGAAAAGAATGAGGGGGAAAAAAATAGTGCCGCTAATGTCACCTGCATTTCCACTCAATAAGTGTGTGCCCTTAAGTGAGCATGAGATGGGAATGATGAATTTGCTGTTTCCTCAGAAAATGTTAGCCTTTAAGGAGCTGTCATAGTGGGGGCATCTCGCCAAAGTGTGTGTAGTTCTAGAGTATACAGATATAATTCTGTAACATCATCCTTTGCACGTGAGCTCTTTATTGCTCTGTAACTTCCCACAGGAATAGCTCCCGCAGTGTCCCCTAGGGTCTCTATGTTGCCAAACCCAGCAGGTTGTTCTCCGGCTTCATCTCATTAAACTTCTCAGTAGCATTTGATACCTTTATGTCTGCTTCCTTCTAGAAAATGTTCACTTGACTTCTGGGAACATAAGCCTCTCTTCCTTCTCATCCTAGTCACTTTTTAGTCTGTTCCACTGATCCCTTTCCCTCTTCCTTCAATCTAAAGATTGCAGTGTCTCATGCCTCCATCTTTCAACATCTTCTCTAGTTAGAGTCAGGTGATCTTATTGAATGCCATGGCTTTAAATACCAAGTGTAGTCTTAGGATTATAGTAGGACTAATAATTGACACTCCTACTTTGTGCCCCATTCCACGAATATTACATATACTAAGCAACCCTCACAATGGCACTATAAGATAGTTCATATTATTACCCCCATCTTAAAAGCAAAACTGAGGCACAGAGAAATTAAATATTTGCCCAGAGTCGCAGCTAACAGGTGATGGAGCCAAGACTTGAACCCAGGCCTTCTGGCTGCAATTTGCCTGCTCTTAAGCACTATCCTGGATTAGGCTACACCACGTCCTCAGTAATTCCTAAGTTATACCTCTACCTGTTACTTCTCTCCTAAAACCTAAGATCTGTACAGTGGACATCTTTGATTTGAGGCTTAATGTAAACTTCAAACTTAATATATCCCAAACAGTATTTTTATTCCTCTTCAAATCTCATCCTCCTGTAGCCTCTCTGTTCAGTAACTGGCATCCCACTATTCTAATGTCTCAAGCCATCCTTGACTTCTCTTTCTCCCATTTCCCACATTCATTTAAATACTGTTGGCTCTGTCTTCAAAATAAATCAAGAATCTAACTGCTTTATTTCATCTTTTCCATAGCTACCACCCTAAAGCACACCAACATTTCTCACCCGGACTCCCACATAATCTAATTTCTACATAATTGAGACTGTGCTAAGTGCTGAGGAAAGTCAGCCCCACTACCCTGGCCATCACATATTGATCAAAGGTCAAAGGTCAATGTCTAAGCCAATGGTAACTATACATAAGTGGACATATGAAAGGTTAAACCTCTTTGGCCAATAAGGATGCTCCATATGAGTGGTGGCTCATTAACCCAATCAGATGATAACTTTGGGGGATATATAATGTAACTTTGTTTGCCATCCAGTGCTGAATTACTGCCCTGGTTCTCTGGAGGCCTTTTATGTAAGTCTGGTCATCTGGTCTTGGAAGCCTTGGATCCCTGTGTGTAGACTAAGAAGAGATCACCTCATACTACCTCTCATTCCATTGCACATTTGCCATAAATGCTCCTTTAAAAAAGTAATTCTGGGGGCACCTGCTGGCTCAGTCGGTTGAGCATCTGACTTCAGCTCAGGTCGTGATCTCACAGTGTATGAGTTCAAGCCCCATGTCAGGCTTTGTACTGACAGCTCAAAGCCTGCTTCAGATTCTCGCTCTCTCTCTCTCTCTCTGCCCACTCTCTCTCTTTCTCTTGTCTCTCAAAAAAAAAAAAAAACCACACACACACACACACATTTAAAAAAATTGTTTAAGTAATCCTGTTACAGTGCTTCTTTACAATTTTAAATAGGAAAATGTGCAAGGGGAAATAGTGGAAGAAAATAAATCCAATCACAATTAGTATTGACTCCAGGCACTCTTCATATGGGGTTTTGCTGTCTTTGTTGGTTTGCTTTTTATTTTTTTTTTTACTCTAGTTTTCAGAATGATATCTTGTTTTGATAATCAAAGAAAACAATATTTTTTAATGTTTATTTATTTTTGAGAGAAAGAGAGGCAGACTGCAAGTGAGGGAGGGGCAGAGAGAGAAGGAGACATGGGATCAGAAGCAGGCTCCAGTCTCTGAGCCGTCAGCACTGAGCCTGACACCGGGCTCAAACCCATGAACCATGAGATGATGACCTGACCTGAAGTCGAATGCTTAACCGACTGAGCCACCCAGGCATCCCAAAGAAAACAATATTAGGAAGCAAGTGTAAGAGGGATAGAGGAGAGAACATTTTCATATTCAAAAAGAATGAGATCAAGGTAATTGTGAAGTATATTATTATTTATTCACTACTATTTAAAAAAATCATTCATTCCTCTATATAAATACTTGAATCCTGAAAACAAAGAAGAATATAAAAATTTCAAATGCTGACTCTTGAAACCATATTTGAAATACTTCTTATTCTTAAGGGGAAAAAAGGAAATGGAGTGGACTCAAGGCACGTAGTTCTAATCCATGCGCCCTCTGCTGGCGGTCTCTTCCATAGCTTTCCATTATTGCATTTTTGGCTTTGGGGGAATGTTTTTCTGACACTATGAGGCAAATGAAAAAAAACTCCACATAAATGTTCAGATATACATAACTAGGAACATTTTAACATTCAAAAAGTCTTTGTAATAAGGTTCTGTTGGGCCCCCAAATAACTTATTATTTCCCTTAAAGAGCTAATCATGACTACACAAGGCATTTATATGACACTCTATATAGATTTTCCTAAACTCATAGCTATTTGACTTATAGTGATTTCAGCTTACCATGATTCATGTGTATAGGACCCAGCTGTAAAATGTCCCTTTGCAGACTGCATACAAATTACTTCACCCCAAGCAACCTCCTCTCTGTGTTCCAAATCAGTTCCTCGACTCCCAGCTTGTCCTACCTCACAGCCCCCTTTCTCAGCATCTCCCCTTCTAACCCAGTGCCAGCCCCAGCATGGCCTCTCATGATGTTACTGCTGCTTGTGTAGAAAATGAGGAAGACCTGGAGGAAGGAGGGAGTACATTCAACAGGAAAAAGATAGGGAAGACGGGAAGCGGGAATAAAGATCAGCAGACTGAGGGAGAATGTCCAGTTGGCATAAAATAATGATTTTGTTCTGTGTTTGATAAATGGCTTCGAAGGTGGGTTCCAAAAGAGAAGTCCAAACGTGTACTGAATTATGGAGACACTGTCATCCTCATTCTCTAAAGAGCACTACTTTGAAGGACAATATTCTTTCGGCATTATGATTCAGGATTTTAGGGGGGTGGGTGGGGGGATGAGGAGGAGATTGTCAGTATGACATGTTATTATTTTATTTTTAATTAATTTTCATATCCTGCTTTCTTCCAAAAAGGATTTACTATAATTTCCAAAGATATTGTAGAGTAACAAGGAGGATTTGTTTTTAAACACTCAGGTGCTAATCCTGGATTACTGGAGGGTGAACTGGCTGGAACCAGCTCTACTCTCTCTCCCAATGGGAAACTTGCATACAAATCCAACTTCTCCTTGCAGCAAAGCCACAAACTTCCCACTGGTCTCAAGGTCTCTAGGTGATATGCAGGTGTATTCCCAGTGCTGTTGCAAAAGCAGGCACCTAAGCCTGACTGCCTGGCAACAGGGAGTCCCGGGCACTGACAAGGGCATTTGCAAGCTCACTCATAAAAGGGGGAGCAATAATTGTTGTTCTCTCTTCCCTGGAGCGTTCTAGAACTGCCCATCCCAAGGTGCCTATGCATAGGGAAGTAACACATCTGTTGCCTCTCTGACTGTGAGTTCTAGCCAATACCATCTGCCCCTACTGGTGTTTTTTGCAAGACTCGGTACCATATAGATTCACGCCACAGAAAAATTAAGGACATACATAAATTTATAGGAATGGGTAATGAAAAAAACATAAGGGTAAGTTGGAACTAGAGTTGATGATATAAATTGAGTGCATGCCATGAAGTGATACACTCTTGTATGTGACAAGTCCCAGTGATCTCAGCCCTCATATATTCTTGTTCCCTACAACAACCAAAGCAAGAGTCCAAATATCCATTCCATGTAAACAAAGACAGCCCAGTCTTTCTCTAGGCGCCATTCACTGAGTGCATCTAGGGCCCTGCAGAAAGTCTCCATATGTCACAATTCTGTCTTGGTGGCCACATGGTGGTTACCTCCGTAGCTTGCATTTCACTTTAGCAGGTCACTCCTGGCCATCTCAAAACGAGCCTCATCCTGAACTCTGCCATTTTCCCCATATGCCTTCCCTCCAAACACCGGGTAATTCCACACCTGAGGTCAATTTCTAGAATATGTAAGACTTTACTAAAAGCAATGGAAATATCACGAGAAGTTCTATACAGACAAGGCAAATTAATTAGATATTAAAATGGTCACTACCTCTAGAATCCACAGTCCAAACCCAATTCAGTTACTCCCTTACCAACTAGCTAGTCTTCTCCCCAGACCTGGTCTATTGGCAAGTTCTAGCTTATCTCCTACAAAGGAATTTTTGACTCTGACTTCCCTACTGAATGTCAAGGACCCCAACTTTCACCTGGGCCCAATAATAGGGAAGAAAATCACGTTTTCCTCCCCACTCAGTGTCAGCCCTTCTTCCAGACACTAGCGTAAAAATCTGCACAGATACAAATACCCTAAAGAAGGTCAATTTCACTTTAGTATTTGGAGACATTTCGTTCCCATATTGTCCAGAGTTCTCCATTCTGAAGTAAGATTTTGGCTTCACCTTTACAAAAGAGAAATGAAAATATCTTTCTTTACATAGAAAATAGCCTTTCTCAAAAATGAATCTGAAAACAGCTGGCAGCTTTAAAATAGCAGTTCGAACTGACTTAACGCCATCAAGATTTCAAAAATATTGATTCAATATTTTTGGCGGACCACGAATATGGTTCTAAATCTTGAAACCACTGCAGAGGGAACCATGCTTCGCTCTGTGTTTCACAGTATCTATAAGATGACAATAAACTTTCCCTGTGGTTATCACAGAAAGAGAGAGAGAGACCTGTGTGATGTGATGAAAACATCTTCCATAATATCCATATAGTTAACGTGTCAACAAGCTTTAGGAGGCTGTGTGACCCTCACTCTAAATTGGAGGCGTCATCATTCAGGAGGAGCAATGTTATGGACAGCCGATTTAAAGTGGGTTAAAAGCGTAGCTTGCTGCTGATCTGACTTAATCCAGAGGTAGATTTTTGAAAATTCAGACTAAGGTCTTGACTCGAAGAACATAACCTCTAAGACAGATGGTTTCTAGGAGTTCTATGAATTAATACACACATACACACACACACACACACGCACACACATGCTTTTACTTCAATTTATCCCTATTTCACAACAGTTTTTGTTAAATACATACATTTTAATGGCTATGTATAAGTCCAGATATTGGCTCATCCTAAATAAGTGTGAGATCGCGTGTGTACTACTAGATATGCTCAGTGTCTCAGAGTGGGTAACGATGTCTCAGGATTTCCTACTGAACAAGTTCTGGCACTTTGGTTATGGGCATCTTCTTCATTTATGAATGTTCTGGCCTACATTAGAAAATATTCGAGAAAAGAAATAGTGCAACACTAATGTGTCCTTTGATTGGCTTTCATAAATCAATTTGCCAAAGCTAACAATGCTGAAGGAAGACAGATAGTGAGGATTTTTTTTTTAAAGAAAAAAGTTGGGACTCAACTAAATCTTGAAGTTTCTTCAAACACAAAACCTTGTTTTGAAGCTCTTAACAAAGTTGTTTATCATTTCCCAAGCACACCTGGAGGAGCCTTGGTTAATGCAAGTGCCTCGGAAACAGTAAAGCTCAACAAAAAGTCACTTGCAACAAAGGAAGGAATCTGAAGCAGTGTCTTACTCAAGTGACGTAATCTACCCCCAGATTCTCATATTTCTAAGCACATCACAGAAGAATTCGCAGCCACTCATCCTTTTTCTTTCAACATGTAACTGGACGAAACCGTGGCTTTTCTCACCGCATTCCACACTGACTTTTAGCTGCTGGGCGCAGGCCTGTACTTCAAAGAATTCCTCTTGCCTGAGCCCTGTTTTGAAACTTCAAAGGCCCTCACTGTCTTCGAAATGGTGACAAGTTTCCTTGCCAAGAAAACTCCCCCCATGAGGATAATTTTGATATTCTGGGCACAGACGGAGCCCCTTGCAGGGCTTGGTAACACATCTGGTTTGCGGCTTTGATGAACAAAGAGGCTCCGTATGTCATCATGACTCATTGCTGTCCTCATCAGCAAGCATTTTGCTCAGAGACTCTGCCAACAGACTCGACAGAAGTTTTATCATCTTCTCCTTAAACTAAGTCCTCCATTTCATTAGAGCCAGGGCCTTCGTTCACCTCATTTTCAAATGATGTTGTTAAGGGATCAAATGATTTTGGTAAGAGAGCAAAGTAGAAATGGTTTCTACTAAACAGAAGTTCATAGACTTTCTTAACGGAAGTCTTTACAGAATAGATTGAAACACCACGGGGAAATTTCAGCTTCCTGAGAGAGAAAAGGAAAGCCTCCTCCGTATAATCTGACAGGAAGGTATTCATTCATGATCTGATTTTCTTGGCAATACCTGTGGCCATAGGCAAGAGAAAACTCTTTCCATTTCAAACTTTAGTCACCATTATGGATGCCAGTAAAACAAAACAAAACAAAAACTCTTTTGGCAAAGCTTTTTTTTTTTTTTTTCCTATCTGGAAGATAAGATTGGACATAGAATACTAAGCTAACTTTGAAAGTGAGAGGAAGTGCTTCTGTAAACAGAGGAGTGAGGGGAAAGCCTTAGAGAGTTTGGTGTAGGCAGAAATCTGAAGACACAACCAAACATGGCAGAAAATACTTCTGCTCAGATTATTTGCTTACAATTTTGCAGCACAGACTTGGAAGGCATTCTTTCCTTGATGAGACAGATAGCATCGATAATGTGGAGGAGACAGGGAAACCAAAGGAACCCCATGAGAGAAAAAAGCTGGGTTCTTTTTCCTTTCCTTCTCTTCTGGCTTCTATTCTTGCTAGGACGTGAGCCCCCACCCCACTTTTATAAACGCCTCGTAATGCAAATCGCTTATGTCCTCCTTGTAAGGGACAATCAGTGATTCTCTAGAATAAATAACATGTAAGGAAGGATGAGATGAGAATGACCAGAAGAAGCTATCAGATGTGGATTCCAGACCTCTGGAGCGAGTCATCTCAGCACCAACACCCCCTGGCTCCAAGGAATAAGACCTGAGCCCTTGACGGGGCACCCGGGTGGCTCAGTTTGTTGAGCTTCTGACTTCGGCTCAGGTCATGATCTCACAGTCTGTGAGTTCGAGCCCCGCGTCGGGTTCTGTGCCGACAGCTCACAGCCTAGAGCCTGCTTCAGATTCTGTGTGTGTCTCTCTCTGTGCCTCTCCTCTGCTTGCATTCTGTCTCTCTCTCTCTCTCTCTCTCTCTCTCTCAAAAATAAAATTTAAAAAACATTAAAAAAAAGACCTGAGCCCTTGTCTTTAATTCTAACTGGTTCCTGGATGCCTAAGAAGACACATATACCAGACTATCGTTCTTAATAAGAACCCCCAGATCCCAAACAAAGGCAAGACTCATGCTCTTTTCCTTTCCAAATCTCCCAGACAGTCTGTCTCCCCCTCTCTGTCTCTGTCTCTGTCTCTCTCTCTCTCTCTATATATATATATATACATATATATATTTAATAAACTCTACTTTCATCTCCTGCTGGCTTACGTTTCATTTTCATCCTGCATGAAGCCAAGGACACCCCACCTTTAGGCGCTCAGATAGGCCTGTCAGCATCACAAAGACAAAGCAGACCTCAGGAGACCTGTCTCCTCCGCATCAAGTCTCATCAAGGAAAGAATGTCTCATCAAGGAAAGAATGTCTTCCAAAGTGAAAGTGATGTAATGTGCATTCAACTGGAAGAATCTTGAGGGGACTCAAGCACCAGATATAAGCCTGCCCTTGTGTGGCAAAGGGAGCTGCTGCTGCCATACACATTTCTTTTCTTTTTTTTAAGTTGTTTTTATCTATTTGGAAGGGGGCGGGGCAGACGGAGAGCAAGAGAGGGAGAGAGAGAATCCCAAGAAGGCTCCACACTGTCAGTACAGAGCCCGATACAGGGCTCAAACCCATGAACTGTGAGATCATGACCTGAGCTGAAGTCAGGAGTTGGACACTGAACTGAGTGAGCCACCCAGGCGTCCCCATATACATTTCTAAAATTTGTCAGCTATTAATGTACAACATTAGAAAGCATCTGGGTCAAACTCATATGTATTCAAGAACATTACACCATTTCCAAGCTCTCCCACAGACCAAGGACACTCCTTGATCCTGAAATAAACCTTTAGAACTAAATCCCACTTTTAATTTTGTTTACATTTTTGGGCTTTTTCTAAAGGAAGTATTCAATTATATTTCTATGAAAAATGAGAATGGGAGATATCCTTCTTCCTGGACAACACTTTTCTATTCTAGGTGAAGGAAATCAATCTCTAGTGTAATAAATTATATTAGTTGAAAAACAGTGTATGTAAAATTTATAGAATTTTTGTCTGGAGTTGGAATCTATAGTTTTTGGCAAATCTTCAAAGTGGTTCATGACCACAAAAAGTTTTAGAATTACTCATCTAGAGAAATAGTTGCATTAACTATCCTTAAAGCAGGCAATAAATACTCTCTGTGAACTAGGACATTGATGGACATTGGAGACAGTGACTTGGGGTAATGGGCAAGTGCATGGAGTCCAGTCAGACTCTTCTGCAGTTTGAGAAGTACATCGTATGTTTTAACCCTCAGCATTGCTAGGGTAGAATTAAAATCCTCATAACAGAACAGAGTTGTCTCTAAGAATTCGTACCTAAGAGAAGCCCGTCCCTCCTCCTATCAGATAAAGATTCCCTTCTGGATGTAATTTGGGTTAACTTTACTGCTGAGACAAATGGGTACTTGAAGCCCCAAGTTCCACAACATAGAATACAATAGGAAAAAATTTATGATTTTCCATTAAAAAAATAGAGTAAATCTCTCTCATATAATAGAGACTAAAACGGAGAGTTTAGGAACTCAGGAGGAATTAGGGAAAAAGTCAGCTTTCTACGGTCTATTTAATTTGTCTGTGTTGAAATTTAACACTCAGAAGCTTTTAAAACTGAAATGTGAAGTTGTGGTCAAGTTCAAAGATAGGAAAATGAAATTCAAGGAAAGGCTGACTTTTCTGTATTAAGTGCCAGTTCACTCTGCATAACCTCCAGGTGTTAGATGAGGCTCCTAGTACAAGTGGGAATATAATAAAAAATAAGGTTGAGATGGTTTACTTGGTGTTAAGAACTACATATATGTTATTTCATCAATATATACTTCTTAAATAAAATCACAGCTACCTGATTCCACCATCCAAGACTTCTCACTAAGAATATGCTTTCTGATTTCAAACAACTTTGTTTTTTATGATTATGCTTATTACTGTAAGTTCTAAGCCTCTGCCTTACTCATCAGAGGGGTCTCTCCCTGTGCAGCAGTGTGTGGAGTAAAAGCCCAGGTGTCTCCACAGCTGAGTACCTGCGTGTATTTCCAAACAGTCCCTGCTCCTATATGCCCCAGGGTTTTGATTTACCTTTCTGTTACCACATGTTGAGCTTCTCCAATGTCCTTTGTGACCATCGGGTCCCAGCCACCAGATTCTACAACTGGGCCCAGTGAACCACATCTGCCACCGCCTTGACATTAGCCAAGTAAGATCGATTCTGGACCCCTTACCTCCAGAACTATAAGATAGTAAGTTAGTGTTGTTTTAGCTGCAACAGCAATGGGAAAACAACACAATTGTTAGGATGACCATCTTCCCAAATTGATTTTCAGATTCCACAAAATCCCAATGTGATTTTTTTTTTTGAAACTGACAAGCTGATCCTAAAATCTACATAGAAATGCAAATGACCAAGAATACACTGAAAATGGCTCAAGGGAATTAGGGGAGAATGATGGATATGTTTTAAAACTGGATTTTGGTAATAGCTGCACAACTTATAAATGGCTAAAAATCATTGACTCTTAACACAGGTGAATTTTATGATATGAACACCTTAATAAAGGTGTAATTAAAATATATGCAATACTTCCAAGAAGGTGTAACTGCTTATACATAATGCTTTATACACTAAAAAAAATTGTTGAATCTAGGTGATGAATGAATCTAGAACAATTCAGATAATCAACTTCCTCAATTTTTTTGTGTTTAAAAATGTTCTCAATACAAAAATTCTTTGAATTTGTCATTTACTGTGATGGAAACTAAATTATAGAGAAAGAAGATGAGATCATTGAATAGTACCTTATACTACTGTATCATATTAAATAAAATTTTAAATCATTAACTACTCTGACGCTTTCCTAATTGATTTTTAATTATTTAAAAGTCTTCATAACACACAGGCAGTTATATAATCTTGGTGGAGCACTCATATAAAGAAGAGAGAACCAGGCCCTTAATTAGAAATATAACCTTATATGATAACATGGATCCGATAAAAGAAGCAGGTTTTATTAAGATTTAGACTTTGGGCCTCTTCTCTAAGAAAATAAACTGCTGAGAATGTTGGCTAACTGCTTTTTAAATTTGTTCACACGTATCAATTCTTCCCCCCCCACAACAACCCTTTCAAAACTTTTTATGTCTAAATCCATTATAGAAACATTCACTTTAAATATCCTTGATTGTTGATGAAATATCGTCTCAGTGTTTTGGTCTTCACAGTTTAGATTGGTGCCTGCTATATTTATGTCTCCTTAGAGTCATAACGTTCCAGACATAGAGGGATAAAGACATTTACGTGGCGGCTTGACAGAAAGTCTATAGCCTCAAAATAGGACACATTTTTATACCATAGTGTGGCTATACATTGGTGAGTACGTTTTATTGTCACTCATACTCACAACTCTTTCATACTGCATTCCATTTTAAGAACAGATATAAATCTTTTTTTCCAATGTTGCTTTATGTCTCTAATGGAATCTTTGTAACTAGTGTCATAAATGTAATCACAGTGCCATGTTCATTAGCCAACGTGAACAGAATCTCATTATATACGCATTTAAGTTAACTGAACTGTTATAACCTCTGCAAGATAACAATAATTTTTTTAAAACTAAAATACCACAAAATATTGCTTGTAAACTTACTGTTATAGACTTTGTTTCATTACCAGAGACCTTTCACATGGGTACAGATATGTACAGAATGTACTGTATATACCCTTACTTCAATAGGCAATTAAGAGATGTTTTTTAATGGTACTTTGACCCTAATACCTGTTCGGTTTTTTTCTTGCCTTACTTGCTGGCTTTAGTACCTAATCCCCAAACACAGGGCAGACGCAAGGACGCACTACCAGGAAAACCACCTCTGACACCCACCCCTTTCCCCGGGGTGTCGGTGCCCACTTGGTGTCCCCTACGCCCCTGCACATTTCACATACACGTTACTTCACTAGGGACGCAGCTGTCTCTTTATACGCCTGCCTCTCCCACTAGGTTGTGCTTCCCTTGCACGCAGAATCCATGTTTTATTTATCTTTGTATCCCCAGTGCCTGGGGCATCCTTGGCACTCAAATAAATATAGCCTTTGAAGAGCTGCAGTCAGAATGCAGATTTTTCCGGGTCAACGTTTATTGAACATCTGCTGTTCGATAACTGCTCCAGTCAAGCAGGAAATATAAGAATGAGTGGATCCAAATCTGGTGACTGCAAAACCTTGAAGTCTATTACAACTTAAAGAAGAATCTTTTGTGGTTAGAGGTTTTTACATTTTTTAAATCTCGCCTACTGTTCTTTAAGTGAAATTGTTTGTAACATATTTAGTGTTTAAAATATGTTTGTAATTGTAATTCTTATTATATATAACTATATTTCTATAGTTTTTTTTTTTTTGAGAGAGAGAGAGAGAGTGCAAGCAGGGGGAGGGAAGTAAGAGAGAGAGAGAGAATCCAAAGCAGGCTCCATGCCCAGTGCAGAACCCAACACGGGGCTCCATCTAACTGTGAGATCATGACCTGAGTTGAAATCGAGAGTCAGATGCTTAACCGCTTGGGCCACCCAGGTGCCCCATTTCTACAGTTCTTAAATATTAATAATAGCTAACTCTGCCTGGGACCATTATACGTACTTTACATACAACATTGTACATCATTTATACTCAATACTTTATATATACTATGTCTGTATAATTTATATACAATACTTTACCTATATTACAATATATCATTTATTCTCCATGCAACTATTCCCATTTTGCCCATTTTGTAGATGAAGAAACAGAAGCACAGAGAAGTTAACTTCCACAAGTCATTTAACATCGAATATCATAGAGCCAACATTTTAACCTGCTCACTTTCTCCCCTGAGCTTTAGCACAATATTTTCAGCAAATCCACAGTGTAAACCTCCTTCTCCATATACACAAAAAGTTTAGTGTTATCAAGTTAACTTCCATCTAAATTCAGAAAAATCCCTTTGTTCTGAATAATTTAAATAACCATGCCAGGGATTGCAACACAATCTGATCCACACAAGAACAGCCGTCACAAAGGAGTTGCTGATAGTTGACAAATTTGGAACTGCAGCTTCCCATTGAAAACCAGGGCTTTTGAAATCAGGTTCAAAGCTGGGATCAAGCCTTGCAGGCACCTTCCATCCAAACATAATATCACCAAATAACGAGTGCACCATGAATTCACCATCTATTTGTTCTAAGCAAATCTGGCTACTTGTTCGCTGATATGAAGTAAAAAAAAAGGAATTATTCAAAATGAATTAATGGGGATTAGGAAGATGTGCGAGTGCTGCCATTGGGAGTAGCAAAATGTGTTGTGCTTACCTTCTCTAAGTAAGCTCTGTGTTTTTCTACCAATACGGATCATTCTATTTACTGATATATTTATTATTTTTGCCTTTCCTACTCTCCACAAGTAATTGAGACCGAAAAACCACATATATGTAAGGACGATTTTCAAAATCTGAAAAGAGAATTAGAGCCAGAGAGAGAAGGAAGAGATTTATATCAGCAACCACTGAGAAAGATAGGTTAATGCAACTGAGAGTTACATTTAGCACACTGAACTTCTTGGCAGCCAAGGCTAAAAGAGAAACATTATAAATTAGGTGGTTCACATTATCTGATACAAGAAAGCAGTTTGGAACACACAATTTTTCTTAACATTAAATTCTACAAGGAACTTCTCTCAGGGATATAGACGCAATGGACGGTATTAAATGAACAGATGAACAACGGTTTCGTAAAAGAGGCAGAAAGTTCTATTGTTTCTGATCTTCTGAATCATTCCTTTGTTTCCTCACATTTCTGTTTACTTGCATCTGTGTAGCATTAGCCCCTCCCTCAATATAATCCAATGTCACCATTGTGTAATGTCAAATAATTAGAAAAGCCATCCCCCCCCCACTAAATTACCTCAAAATCATATGATCAGAACCCAAGTCAGATCTGCACTTCTGTTCCAACATTTAATACAAGTGGAAATTTCTGAACAAGAAGAATTTAGGAGGCTAGGACCTCCTCAGAGGCAAGGACTCAGTGATCAGTGAAGTCCCAAATGAATAAACATGTATCAAACAGCAATTCTCCAAAAGACGTTACACTAACAGCTATGTGCACTATTTTGGGAGGGGTTTGGAGCTTTATAATTCTTCATGTCTGAGGGTACAGATATAGAACTTCTGATTTTAGCAAAGAAAGATTTCAGAAAACCCTACACCTATTATTACTGTAATTTCACAGAAGATGGACCGTATTGACACAAGAAAAGTATGAAGGGCATAACTTCAACATAAAAGACAGTCCTCTAACTTGAATACATTAGCTTTTTAAAAACCTGGCTACAAATTCATATTTCTTCCTCTTTACTGCAGACGGGTGACAGCAACTACATATCTCGTCCCCAAACTTTGCTGTCACCGACATTCCAATCCTGTTCAGTGTCCTTTATTGACAAAGCTTTAGTGTGAGCTGGCAAGAAAAAAAAATGTGTATATTTTTAGGACCCTAATCTGATTTCACAAAGCAGGCCAAAAAAGGGGGTCAATTCAGAGCTGAGAGGCAGTGGCTTGATAGCTGACATATCATCCTACATCCAAGCTCTGTCCACAGCCCATCACCTCGGACTGATCCCTGCAAGGCTCGCTTCACCTGTGATATTAACAAACCAGGTACACTCCTGCCTCAAGGGCTTTGCCTTGCTCTTCTTTAGCCTGGAACATTCTTCTCCCAGATATCTACACAACTGCCCCTCATCTCGTCCAGCTCTTTGCTCAAATGTCCTCCTCTCAGGGATGACTTCCCTGGCTACCTGGCTACCCCAACACCCCATGCCCCTTCTCTGCCTTATTTTACTCTATAACACTGACATATGCTACAGTGTATATTTTTTATTTATCTTGCTTATATTTAGTGTCCTTGCTAGACGATGACCTTCATAAGAATAGAGATTTTGTCTATTTTGTTCACTCTTATATCCTCACCGCTTAGAACACTGCCTGTCTCAGAGTAGGCACTTGATAAATATTTTGTTTAATAAATGGTCTTTAAAAATCTTAAATATTTATATACATTTAAGTCAAAGGTAATGAAAAAATATATAGTTCCAGGGGAGCCTGAGTGGGTCAGTCAGGTGAGCGTCTGACTCTTGATTTCAGCTCAGGTCATGACCCCAGGGTCGTGGGATGGAGCCCAGTGTTGGGCTCTGTGCTGAGCATGGAGCCTGCTTGGGATTCTCTCTCTCTCCTTCTGCCCCTCTCCCCCACTCACACACTCTCTCTCTAAAATAAAAAAAAGAAAAAAAATATAGTTCCAAAAAAATTAAAACATATATCCATGAAAATACTTGTATAAGAATGTTTGTTGCTCTGGGGCGCCTGGGTGGCTCAGTTGGTTGAGCGTCCGACTTCGGCTCAGGTCATGATCTCACATTTGTGAGTTTGAGCCCTGCGTCAGGCTCTGCCCTGATAGCTCAGAGCCTGGAGCCTGCTTCGCATTTGTCTCCCTCACTCTCTGCCCCTCCCCAACTCACACTCTGTCTCTCTCTCTCTCTCAAAATAAATAAACATAATAAAAAAATTTTTTTTAATGTTTGTTGCTCTATTCACAATAGCCCCAAACTGTAAACCATTTGTCTGTCCATCAACAAGGGAACTGATGTATATGCTTACAATGGAATATACTCATCAACAAAAATGAATTAACTATAGGTGTACCAGCAACATGGATAATTCTCAAAAACATATTGAGTAAAAGAACCCAACTATAAAATGTACCTACCATATGAATCCTTTTATATGAAGTTCCATAACTGGTAAAACTAATCTATCAAAATAAAAATCAGAATAGTATTTGCCTAGGAAGAGGGGAAAGGAATACAAGGGTACTTTCTAGGATGATAGATATGTTCTATATCCCAATTGGGCTGGTTACCAGGAGCACACACTAACCAAAACTAATTGAATGACAAACTTAAAATGAGTGCATTTCCTCCTATGTAATTTTACCTCAATGAAAAACTCAGTCATAATTTGGATTCAGAATAAAATCACAAAACCAAACTGCAATCCCAATTTGATAATAATCTATTAATTAAACCAGGACAAGGCATACATTCTTCTAAGTTTAGCAAGAAAAAACAATTACAGTTGGAATGGCGTGATCTTGGTTCTAAATGGTTTATCTGGAAATCAATCATTTTATTTCAGAAGAAAGATAAATATTTGGCATATTGATGGTTTGAGATTTTTTTCTCACTATTAGAAGTTTTTGTATGATCAACAACTTTCTTTTCTTTGTATTACAAATAGCTAGATAAATTTTAAGATAAACATTATGTCTTCCAAATTAAAAATCGTTTTTAAAATTCAGTTGGGGAAATAAAAGGTCTATGTATCAAATGTAATTGAGAATTTAATGACATTTGCAGCACTACAATTGTTCAAACTGATTTGATTTCAAATTTATTTGGGGACATGCTTTAAAAACACATGCTTTTCCCCCTCCAAGTTTCAACACAGCTCGTAAGTAGCTCTACTTTATGGATTAGTAGAGAGGAGATATTTTAGATGGAAGGAACAGTGAGAGAGGTGGGCGAATTTTAAAAGAGGCATAAAAAACAATGGACTTGATTTTTACTCAGAATGTTTGAGATATGACAAGCAGAACTTGACTGGTCCTCTCTCCAGGCAGCCAGACTAAAATACATAAATGTACTTGATATAGCCGGTGAATTCATACAGTCATGTGTAAGCTAGCCATTCAATATCCTTTGCTTGGTTCTTCAGCTAATGGGTCAATTTCAAGGTCCTCAGAGTCCCTATAATGTCCAGTGAGGGAAGGGCAGGAGTCTGGAGTCCACTGGGTCTAGATGATTCACCACATTACAGAGCTGTTCAGATGAACCTTATGGGCCTTACTGGCTCCCAGAACAGAATCAGGCTATTTCATTCCTTCCTGAGAGATCCTAATGTAGTTGGGGGGTGAAGTTTCAAATAGATGATTCAGGGCCCAACTCTTCATGTGTGATTTAGGACAAGTTATTTAACCTTTTCTACAAATTGGCATCCTGTTTTGTAAAATACAGCTGCTAACAATGCTTATGTGTTGTGGTGAGAATCTGATGAACTAATGCATGTCAAAATCCAGCACAAAGCCTCATGACAAGTAAGTACATAGAAAGTGTTATTGTAAAGATATGTTAGTTAATTTTAAAGATGTTAAATTCCTGAGGGGTTCCCAAAAAGAACTTACCTTTTTTGGGGCAAGGATGTCCCAGCATACCTGAAGCAAACACAGTGCCTAGCAGATTTATTTTAGCCATAAAATCCAATATTTAAGATAGATCATATTCGTGGGCTTTGCCCACAGCAGTCTCAAGGCCTCCATGGCAGTCCTGGGGAGGTGACTTAGCATTCTGTTGGAAAACTACTAGAAAGACGCTTCTATCTCCATTGTAGACCTGCTGCCTCATCGCCCATTGGCCCCTCCCCCTGGGTGGTCATGGGAGCCAATTAGGCCAGTATTATCCTAGATTGTGTTTACACACCAAATTAAAAAAAAAATTAACACTGGAAAATCTGGATACGATAAAATCCCAAACTTTAAGTAGTAAAAAGAAAAGGATAATTACCTGAAGAATTAAAGTAAGAAAAAAATGTTGTAATTTTATGAGAGAAAAGAAAGAAAGAAAGAAAGAAAGGAAGGAAGGAAGAAAGACAGTTCCCCTGAGCTTTCTAACAGCCAAGGCAAAGTGGGAAAAACTGAAATTTTCTTAAGTTCCATTCTCTGCTTAAAAGACATTGACCAAATCATAGAAGAGACAAGAATTTTCCTGGTCTCATGCACTGAGATCAATTTATCAGATCAATGTCAAAATAGGAAATATTAAACAACATGATATATGGGCCCTCAATATCAAGTTTGGAGTGATTTTTTTTTCAAGGAAATGGTATTCTGGATTGCGCATATGGCCCTTTTTTTTGCCCCTACTCAGTCCTCATTAAAAGCAAATGACAGCATCATAAGTGGTAATTCTATCCATTTAGTGTTGCAGAGAGGTGGTGCAGGTCTACATGGAAACAGTCTAAAAAAGAGCTGGAGTTCAAGGTCCTGCAGGGGATGAAAATGTTTAAGATAAAGGTAATTAAGATAGAGAATAATAAAGAATTACAAAGGCAAGAAATCAGAAGGGCCATTAATTTAGACAAAACTGAAATACCTTAACAATTTGTGAGCCAGATGATAAAATCTTATTCTCAGAAATTAAAATACTTTCTAGGAATTGTGCAGATAGCAGAATCAAGAATGGGGAAGGGAGGGTAAGAAAGTGAACTGAAGAAATATACTGAGTGCTTGCAACATGCCAGGTCCTCGGCTAGAGGCTCTTCACAATAAATCACTGAATCTTCAAAACCACCCAGCAAGGTCTTATTAGTCTCTGAGCAGTGCAGGCCAGTGTCAAACACATTTGTGCTCTAAACTGTGCTCTCTGCATCCCTCCATGTGAGTTATGGAAATGACTTCTATGGGCCACTGGGGAAGGGAATGGAGAGAGAGAGACAGAGAGACAGACACACACATAGAGAATGCTAAAAAGCAGCACAGAGTATTTACCCAAAGGATACAAAAATACAGATTCAAAGAGGTACACATACCCCAATGTTTATAGTGCATTATTAACAATAGCCAAACTACGGAGAAAGTCCAAATGTCCCTTGACTAATGAATGGATAAAGAAGATGTAATACACACACACACACACACACACACACACACACACACACACAAAATGGACTATTACTCAGCCATCAAAAAGAATGAGATCTTGCCATTTGGAATTACGTGGATGGAGCTAGAATGTATTATGCTAAGTGAGATGAGTCTGTTAGAGAAAGACAAATATCATGTGATTTCACTTGTAGGTAGAATTTAAGAAGCAAAACAGATGAACATATGTGAGGGAAGAATAAAGGAAAAAGAAAGAGGGAAGCAAACTATAAGAGACTTAAAGAGGGGCATCTGAGTGGCTCAGTTGTTTGAGCATCCAACTTCGGTTTCAGGTCATGATTTTGAGCTCCACATCAGGCTCGCTGCTGTCCACATAGAGCCCTCTTTAGATCCTCTGTCCTCCTCTCATTGCCCCTCCCCTATTTGCACTCTCTCAAAAATAAATAACACATTTAAAAATTAGAGAACAAACTGAGGGTTGATGGAGGTAAGTGGGTGGGGATGGGCTAGATGGGTGATGGGTATTAAGGTGGGCACTTATGAAGAGCACTGGATATTTTATGTAAGTGACGAATCACTGAATTCTGCTCCTGAAACCAATATTGCACTATATGTTAATTAAAAAAAAGGGGGGGGCACGGTGGACCAAGAACTGTGCAAACCGTCACATCCTGTGAGTTTCAGGTACATGAAGACAGTATGGTCTCTACAATGAGAGCTTTACCGAGAAAGTCAGATTTCAGTCCTTCTTGTGTAGAGACCCAAAAACGTGAGAAGATGAAAAGAAAGGGTAAGGAAAAGAGAATGGGGACAGGATAGCAAGCAATGTGGGGACTAGCTGGTGGAGAAAGGAGCTGCTGAAAGTCCGTCAGTGATCCGGAAGAAAAATTGTTGCCGTTGTTAAAATGACCCCACCTCGACTGTAAATAGAATGTTGGTGTAGAACCAGGACTTCTCTGGTCCTGAGCAACAGACCCTCCCTTTTTAAATCTCCCCTAAATTTCCTCCTACCTTCAGCAAAGGAGCTGGTGCTGGGTTACCTACCAACACCCCTTCCTTCCACGTACCCACCACCCCCTCAGGCAATGTGTTCTTTTATGACACCTGATCACTTTTAAAATTCCTTACATCTGTCCAATTTGTACACTTCAACCAGATCTTATATGGTTTTTAAAACTCGGGAGGTGGAGGGGCACCTGGGTGGCTCAGTCGGTTAAGCATCCAACTTTGGCTCAGGTCATGCTCTCGAGGTTTGTGAGTTCGAGCCCTGCGATGGGCTCTGGGCTGACAGCTTGGAGCCTGGAGCCTGCTTTGAATTCTGTGTCTCCATCTCTCTCTGCCCTCCCCTGCTCATGCTCTGTCTCTCTGTCTCTCTCAAAAAGAAAATAAATGTTAAAAAAAAAAATAAAATCCTTAAAAAAATTAAAAAAAAAAAACTTGGGAGGTGGAGATTAAATGCAGGGATAAGACATGATTTGCCCAGTCTACATGTGGATCTAGATACGAGCCCTTCCAATTCATGAATTTACACTAAGAATTCTAGGAAAACAATTTCATTTCCTATTTTTTAAAAAATATTTAACTCATATTCTGCTTTGTGCAGATTAAATAAAGCCATCTACCAAAGTGCCTGCACTTCCGTTTGTAAATGAATCATAAGACATTTGTATATAAAAGAATAATAATACCACCCATCATAAAAAGCAGACTGGGGTCGTTAAAAATTAAACCCTTACTGCTACCATGAAGGACAGTGAGGACGGTTGGACAGCAAGACATGCACATGTGGAAATTGTTCAGATGAGACTCAGTTTGCAGAGGAAAGGGTGTTGGCTGACAGAAATAGTCTAGACATGTCTTATAGATGGGTGATTCCAGAGTTCATAGAATCCTCTAAGGAAGGATCCTTAACCCTCAATAGGAAATTTGAAGTAGATGACTTCTCTTCACATAGCTAACAAGCAGAAGGGGTGTCTCTAGAGGACTGGAGTTAAGAACTAGAAAATATCATCCTATTCCCTTGGGAATAAGACAACAATTTAATAAGAGCTTTTGCCTTGTTTGTTTGCTTTGGGGAAGGAGGGAGGAGGAAAGCAGAGAAAGAAAACAAAGAGACCACACTTAAGCATGTATGTTGAATGTAAGCCGTATTTCCATTTCAGAAATGACAAAACATATGAAAATGTGCATTTTAGAATCAAGAAAATAAAGTAATAAAGCTGGTATCTTTTAAAAAATAGTACAGATAGATATTTGCTCTTTTTTCATGGTCATTTGAATATCCCTGTTAATCTTGTAAACTCCCTATTAAAGGTGCATACTTAGAGATGTAAGTTTAAAATTCAGATTTGGTGGAAACATAATTTCATTTGTTATATAATCAATCTCTTATATTTGATAATCAATTCTTAATTACAATGTGAAATGGGCAAAAGGGTTATTTTACACATGAATACAATGTAATTATGGTTTCCTGACATATTCTATATATGTCTGATTCCATATGTACAACCCGTCATGTGGCCATTATAAAAATTCATATATATGAATATATTATACATATATAAAGTCACCCAGTTGGAACAGGTCAGTTTGCTCAACGATCTTTACCTAATGATCAGTTAGCCTAAATTCAACCCACTTTTGATTGGTTATTTATCTGTCCTGATAGTATACTTATTTTTGCCTCTTTTGGGCAATTAACTTATAATACAGTTTGAAATGGCCAAGATAAAATCGATTGTAGTTCAGTTCTGGCCTAATTCACCTTAGTTGCTTCTTGTATTTCTATTGCTGCATCTGTGGAATGATACACACCAGCAGACTGAAACACAGGTGTAAGAGCAATGCCACCCATCTGAGTGCACTCTGACACATTAAGCCTGAGAAAGCACAGCCTCTCCTGGATTATTATGTTGAGACTATGTACATTGGGCATCTACACCATATTGGAGCTGCTGCTCCTCCAAACCCTGTACACCAGATGTGAAATTGTTCTAGTTCTACTCATCACAAATGACCTCAAACAACGGCATTCATTCTACAACTATTTATTGAGCGCCTACTATGGGTTTGCCATTATGCTTGATGCCAGTGGTACACTCTAGTGGGGCAGAGATAGGTAGATGCCACCAAAAATTCATGCTCCCTTGTGGGGTGCCAGGGTGGCTCAGTTGGTTAAGCATCCAACTTCAGCTCAGGTCATGATCTCGTGATTTGTGGGTTCAAGCCCTGCATCGGGCTCTGTGCTGACAGTTTGGAGCCTGGGGTCTGCTTTAGATTGTGTCTCCCTCTCTCTCTGCCCCTCCTGGATTTGCTGTCTCCCCCTCTCTCTCTCTTAAAAATAAATAAGCATTAAAAAAAATTTCATGCTCCCTCTTCTAGTGTTGAGGTATTCCTACAAAGAAGTTATACTTCCCCAAACCCCCTTTACTTTAGGTGGGGCCATGGGAACAGTTCTTATCAACTGAGAATGTTTGAAAGTGATATATGTCATGTCTCGGTCAAGGTGATTTTAAGTGGGTGCTTTCTCTATTCTCTCTTCTCCCTAGTGGAAGCAGAGGGTTCTGAGGTCCTAGAGAACAGTAAGAGTCGGAAAAAGCCTGGGTCCCTGAATAATCATGTGGACAGAAGCCACTCATCAACCAGGTGAGAATATGGAGGATTTAACTATGCAGAGAGGGAAAGAAAGGCAGAGATACAGGCATATATAAGGTGCTCCAGTAGGAAAATACATATGTGAGGGACTAAAAAGACCAGAATGTTCCTGCTGATCTCAGCTGATTTCCTGCTTGCCAAATACCATGTAAGTTGTCGGGGGTAAGTCTTCAGGGCCATCAGAAAACAAAAAGTTCTGATTAAGGTAAAAAAAAAAAAACAGAAAAAAATATATGGATAATAACATCTGTTCCAACATGGAAGTCTGATACTACTTGTACTCTATTGCCCATTACCTTGGCTACCATTGTTATGTATAGCTCTTTATGTTTTATAATCCAGTATGATCTTATGGACTTGAGATGTTAAAAGTACAATGTTCAAAACTGGGATACAAAAGAACCTAATTGTTTATAAAATGATCAAAATCTGATAAATACATATTAGAAAAAAATCTAAATATGTTATATTTCCTTTAATTTAGAAGATAAAAATTAGTCTTTGCACAGGCTCCAGTGAATTTATAAGTCTCCTGAAACTTTAGGCAAGTCTGTGGATTTTCTGCATAGATGCATTTTTCTAAGGATAGGTTCCATAGCACATATCTGATTCTACAAGATTAAGAACTAAAGGGATTAGTGTCTAGAAAGATTAAAAGTGTGGGGGAAGAAGAGGCAGAGAATCAAACAGTCCAAATGATGCCGAGAAGAAATTAATAAAGTGCTGAATTTTAAGTGAGCTAGTAATTAGGCAAGAACATGGTTTAAGGAAATTGGCCCAGGGCCATCCAATGAACTAAGCCTCCTTCCAGTTATTATTTCATTAGTATAACCAACATATCCTCAGAGGCCATATTTTATTTTCTGTAACAGATTGGAAAAGGAAAAAAATCAGAGTTAGAAATATTAAATGCCTTTTTCAGAATTTGCAGGAGAATCCCAGGACCCCTCCAGTACCGCTTTTCGCTCTTAACCATCTGATTATTCCCATAAAATTGAAATGGGTGCCAAGAGAGCTCTTACTCTCAAAATTTAGATGTCTTCCATGTGTTAGGGCCCAATGTTTGCAGTGATTAAATAGGGAAGTTCTCTCACATTAGCCAAAACCTATATTCTATTCTACCTTGAAAAAGAACGAACATTCTTTTATTAACCTTCAAATTGCAGACCAATCAGTCTGAAGGATGATCTTTAAGAATTCTCTGAGTTTTCATTTCACCATATTTCAGGACCAGTTTTCCAACCGTATATCTGACATAATGAGAACACAGTTTTCAGACATGATTTTTCCAGTGTTCATCACAGTTATGCTTCATCTTTTTATTGGAAACTTAGATATCATTTGCAAGATCTTTCTAAAAAGGGGATTCATTTTTTTTCCCCACAGACAGAACCTGCTGCTAAACTTAGAAAGAGATGCCTAAAGTCTAAATATTGACAGCACTTTAGTAAGAAGCGCATAAAAAGTCAAATTCTGGCACAGGTGTGTTCTGCCAATCCATAGCCCCCCATGTAAGAAGACCACTCCCTCCATCCCATCCCAGAACTATAACTGGCTTCCACCATCTACTTCGGAACACAGCGCTAGTTGCTTACCCTGACACCCATTCTTCCCATCTTTCCTAAGAATGGAATTCTGATTTCTGGTGGGGCATATTATCACTCAGGACTTTTTAAATTACCTTTTACTGTGCAGGATGTGACCATATGAATAAATCTGAACAAGAATATTGATGGGTATGATAGAAAGGCTTATAGGATACCAACATTCCCACTGAGAACAATTAGCACAAAAGAAACAAACAACAAATATGTTTACTGACATTAAAGGTTTGCTAAAGCAACCACAATTAGAGGGACCAAGATTTTAGACAGCAAGCAACAATGGAGAGGTGAGTTGAACATTTGCAACTGCTTTTTCTCTGAGGGTATTTGTCCATTTGGAACTACAAGAGGAACTACAAGAGGCTGAGAACCTAGGCTTTGAACACACTGAGGGCTGCTGAATGCCAGTAGTGGAACCAGTAACAATTTTGGTGGTTTCAGGGCACCTGGGTGGCTCAGCCGGTTAAGTATCTGACTTTGGCTCAGGTCATGATCTCACAGTTTGTGGGTCTGACCCCTGCATTGGGCTCAGCACAGGAAGCTCAGAGCCTGAGGCTGCTTTGAATTCTGTGTGTGTGTGTCTCTCTCTGCCCCTCCCCCACTCATGCTCTGTCTCTATCTCAAAAAAAAAAAAAAGAAAGAAAAGAAAAGAAAAGAAAAAACGTTAAAAAAAAAAAGATTTCGGTGGTTTCCTGGGGCCAGAGAGTCAAATTTAGAGACATCATAAAATAAGACAGAGTGTGTCTTGGGAGGGGAGTGCGTACATAAAAATTAGCCTGCCATGTGCCTGGTTTATGCCTTTAACCATTTTCCAAATTCGGAAACTACACAGTGCAAGTGTAATTGTATGTGTAAGTGTAGGTGTATGAAGCTAAGCAGAAAGCCTCTGGAAAACAGAACCAATTTTTAGTTAAAAGCAGGGATTAGTTAGAGTTCAGGACCTTCCAGAAAGAAAGGCCCAGAGAACACATCAGGCTCTTAGTTGGAAGCCCTGGAGGGCTAAATATAGCTTAAGAGCAGAGGAGAATATAGGTAGGGAGGGACTTACTAAAACTGCATAGCTCAGTGCCTAAATAGGAAAGAAAATGGTGAATACTTTCTGGAAGGGGATAAAATTGTCTGGAAGCTATATAGTAATAAATGGTGTTTGGCATTCAGTCAAAATTATTACACATGCCAAGAGGCAGGATGCTATGACTTGAAGAGAAAAAATTAAATAACAGAAGCAGAACTACAGGTGGTTCTTATATTGGAGTTACCAAAGATTTTAAAATAGCAATGACTAATACATTAGACAAAACTGACGAAAAAATGAAGAACTTCATCATAGAATTATAATCTATGCCACTTAGACATAGAAATAAAGAGGATTAGTGAGGTGGAAGACAGGTTGCTAGGAAATATCTGGAGTGAAGCAATAAGAAAAAAAAGGATTAAAAATTTAGAAGAGTATAAGACACACATAATTAAAAAAAACACAAATGGAACTATAATTGGATTTCTAGAAGTAGAGAAGAAAAAATATGAGAAAGAAAAAAAATGGAGAGATCATGGTCAAGAATTTCTAAAACGGGTTTTTTAAAGAAAAGCAGCTAAGAACAAAGAGTATATTACCTTCAAAAACAAAAATCAGAACTTCTGTGAGTCAGAAGATAATGAGATGACATCTTGAAAGTGATGAAAGGGAATATAATCAATGCTATTGTAATAGCATTGTATGGTGACAGGTGGTAGCTGCACTTGTGAGTGTAGCATAACATATAGATTTGTTGTATGCCTGACACTAAAGTAACATTGTGTGTCAACTATATTTTAATAAAAACAAAAGAAAAAAGAATATAACTTTTATATTTTTAAATATAATTTTAAAATTCTATATTCAGTAAAATTATCCTTCAAAAATGACGGCAAAATAGGGGCGCCTGGGTGGCTCAGTCAGTTAAGTGTCCCACTTCGACTCAGGTCATGATCTCGCAGTTCAAGACCCAGATAGGGCTCTGTGCTGACAGCTCAGAGTCTGGAGCCTATTTCGGATTCTGTGTCTCCCTTGCTCTCTGTGCACGCAAGCACACACAAGCTCTTGCTCCCTCTCTCTCTCAATCTCTCAAAAATAAACATTAAAAAAATAAAGTAAAAAAACGAAGGCAAAATAAACAAGTTTTCAAACAAACAAAACATAATTTTTACCAGGAAACCTGTACTAATGGAAGTTATTCAGACAAAAAGAAAGTTATCCCAGACTAAAACACAAAAATGCAAGAAGTGAAGAACAATGGAAAGGATAAATAAAAGTAAACTATTGAGAATACAAAACAATAACAATGTCAGGGTATTAAAATAAAGTTAATAGAGCAATAATTCAGTTAAAATGATCTAAATATTTTAATATTAGTAAAGTAGTAAAAAAATCCATATTGGACTATACTAAATCAAGGCTGCATGCTGAAGTCTCATAACCTCTAAAGAAATAGTGAAAAGATATAAAAATAACAACTTATAGAAGGGAAAATGGAATGACAAAATTGATTAACCCAAAAGAAGTCCAGAAAAAAAGAAAAAGATAAATAGATAAGTCAAAAAGAAGTGTGATATATATTAAAGCCAAATATACTAGTAACGATAGGATATGTAAATGAACCCATTGCAAATTTAAGTTTGTAATGTAAATGAACTAAATATTTCAAATACTTGATTTTTTTAGTGTTTATTTATTTTTGAGAGAGAGAGAAAGAGAGAGAGAGAGAGAGAGCAGAGTGTGAGCAGACGAGGGGCAGAGATAGAGGGAGACAGAATCTGAAGCAGGCTCCAGGCTCTGAGCTGTCAGCACAGAGCCAGAGCCCGACATGAGGCTCGAACTCACGAACCGTGAGATCATGACCTGAGCCAAAGTTGGCTGCCTAACTGACTGAGTCACCCAGGCTCCCCAATACTCCAAATATTTGGAAAGATATGCAACAAACTTCTAACTCTGACACCTGTGGGGAGTAAAGAGTGTTTGGGGAAAAATAAGGAGAAGTGTTTTATTTTCCAAAATTATGGTTGTTAGGAATGTTCCCAATAACCATATGTTATTTCTGAATTTAAAAGAAGAAAAATGTGTAGGGTGCCTGGGTGGCTCACCTGGTTAAGCCGCCAACTTCAGCTCAGGTCATGATCTCACGGTTCGTGGGTTCAAGCCTCGCATCGGCTCTGTGCACACAGCTCAGAGCCTGGAGCCTGCTACAGATTCTGTGTCTCCCTCTCTCTCTTTTTCTCTCCCACTTCTACTCTGTCACTCTCTCTCAAAATTAAATAAACATTAAAAATTTTTTGAAAAAATAAAAGAAGAAAAATGTGATAAATATTGTATATAGCTGTTTAGCCAAGTATTCTGTAAGTTTCCTCCATTTCTTCCTGTGGACCTCACACACTGCTTGTTACAGTTATCCTTAACGTTGGATATTATGTGATTTAAAACATTATTATTGTGATAAGATCTCATTGTCTATTTTGTTTTCTAACAAGTTACTGGTTTTATAAAATAGAGCTTTGAATTTTGTCATGGTTTTTCTTATAGCCAGCTACTTTACTAGATGTACTATCTGAATTAACACTCCTCTTTCAAATAGTAGGATATTTTAGTATCTTGGGACACACGAGTAAATCCTCTTTCTACTTTATTATGAATGAGTGTAACGCTAACACACTTTTGGAACCCATTGTCACCAGTGACCATTAAAGATGATCACTTCTTCTTCTCAGTATAGTTCCTAGTTCTCAGTATAGTTCTCAGTATAGTTCCTAGTTTTTCCGTTCTATTTATACAGATTTTTAAAAACATCTAGTCTTTATAAACAGATACTTTATTAATAGATGAAATGCCTACATATATGAACTTTATGTGTTCCGCCAGGCGTTCATCCTCAGGAACTGAGGTCCTGCTCTGGATATCCAAGCTCCATGTGTGGTACCTGCTCTCCTGAGACTGTGCTTTGCCTGGTTACAAGGGCTCCTGGAAGCGGGGGACAACGCTGTGTTGGGGTGTCCAAGCCAATTTTACCTTCTGCCTGGAACCTCCTATCTGCAATTCAGGCCTTCCTTAGAATGCCTTACTCACTCAGGGCTAAATTTCTCTCTGCTATTTCCTACAGTTCCAGTTGGCAGTCTTGTTTTCATGCCCCGGGGACATAAAATCAGAGTTTCCCAAAGTGTGAAATATTCTGGAGGCTGTTGATTAGTGTGCTGAGAAAATAATTTTTTTGCCAGGTAAATGTTATCTAAATACTTAAAATTTTAAAGTTTTTCTTTGCATTCTGTTCCATCTCAGAGCATTTAACTGGTTCCTGTGTAACAGAAAAATCCAACAGGGTTTTGTGTCATTTTAAAATTTATCACTGATGGATTTTTTTTAAGATAGGGAGATATAAAGAAGGAAACAAAAAATGAGCTGATTATCCTATCCCTCAGATAACTCCTGTGGACATTAAAAAAAAGGAATACATGTATGTAATTAGAAAGTAACAGAAGAACAAAACAAAATGTAGAGTATATTCCTTAATTAATTTATTTGCAAATATGTAACTAGTGATCAGGATTGAAACAGAAGTGAAACTCAGATGCTGCAGTCTTTGAAGGTCAATAAGCCCTTATTGTGGTCTGGATAGTGTTAAAAAAAGACAAAATGCCCCAAATGGAGTCTCTTGTGCTAAGACCATATCACCAAGCCAAGACTTAACACCTAACTTAATTATAGCTTCAACCTCTTCCAGGAGTGGAAACTTTTACCAGTTAATCTGGAATTACCTGATCAGCATTAGTAAGCTACTCTGCCTGATAGACCCTTGCCATCCCCCAAAGGTAGGTGACCTTGCCTGAAACCATCTGCTTTTTGCTTTTATAACTTCCTCATCCTGCCCTCTTCTGTCTATAGGTCTTTCTATCTGCTAGATGGGATGCTGCCCAACTCATGAATTGTTGAATAAAGCCAGTAAGATCTAGAAAATTTACTCAGTTGAATTTTGGTTTTTAACAATAGAAAAACCTTCTTAAATAGTCTTGAAATGTTCACTTCCCCACATTGTATCAGAAAACTCTTGTTCTTAGAGTTGTTAATCATTATTCTAAGAGAGTTTTATGATCAAATGCTCTTTATGTAAATGTCATCTATTTCTTTCATGGGAGTTCTAATTTCATTACTCACATGCCTTTTAAAAACAGACTGCATGTATGTCCTTCAAATTTACCAGAGATGGGAGAGAATATTGCAGTAGTTTCACAAATATCGTCTAATCTGGTAATGCTGACACTATCATGGTCGTTTTATTTCAGGCACCTTCCAGCACAATCTATATTTAACTATAAAGAAAATAGTAACTATTTCTTCTAGGAGTGTGAAACGAGATCTAAAAAAGAACCCGAAAAGATTACTCAGTATAATCCCCCATCTACAGGGAGTCCTTAGGGAGCAAACCCAAATTTATCTACCTGCATTTCCCTCATATTTCCTTCTATTTACAATTTTGTTCTCTGAATTGACTGGGAGTCATAACCATTCAGAAGGGATGACTACACCTTAAAGATTTTTCAGGGGATCTCACCATGCTGTTCTGAGGCCCTGACTCTAAACAAATAAAGAATCAGAGTCACACCTTTAGCACTAGTGTAAAGCAGCCCTCACACAAGGGAACTCTAAGGACTTTGCAATGTCACAGGACAATGTTTGTTTAAAGCAGATCCCATTTAGTCGCCATAAAGTATGAGAGGAGGTGGGGGCACTGTCTGCAGTTTGAAATGGCAGATTTCCTTCAGTTACAATCACCATTTAAAACACTTACATATCCATTTTTATTCAAATATGCCACCTTTGTAGTCATAGTAACCCTTTTATATTTAGATTTGGTTGCAGGGACGAGTCTACTTGAGCCATTCATTTTATCCTCCCTCCTAAAGGTACCAGGGTTCTCTCCCCTTTGTTCTTTCTAATAGAATCCACTGTTTCACTTTTTTCTTCGAATATATTGGTTCACCCTATAGGATGTGAAAAAAGCAAAATAAAATCTCATATTGGACAACAACACTAGGAAACAGTTTCCTGGACTAACAGGAAAGGCTAGATGATATTTCTGTGTTCAGATTCATGGCAGGAGCTGCGTTCTTACATACATTTCAAACCTATAACCTTCCTTTTGTTCCATGTCACCATAAAGATACACCACTTAACAGACTTAAATTCCTGAGATTATAAGTGGTCCCATTTGGATTATAAAATCAAGGGTCAGACAAGCAAGACTGTTTCCAAAAGAGGACAGAGTCCAAATGGGTCCATTTTCTGTTTTTGTTTGTTTGTTTGTTTGGATTTATAAAGGAAAATCTCAAGTGAGATAGAAAACATCATGTAAAATTAGCATTTTCCCCTGTCTTTCTTTTTTAGGATCTGTTTTGACATCTGATTTTTATGTTTACAGCAATGGATTTTCATTCCATTCTATTTAGAAACAGGCATCAAAATTCAGAGCAGAAGAAACCTGTTTATCTCATCCAGAGTCTTCATTTTGCAGGTGAGAAAACTGAAGCTGCAGAGGGATGAGGGACCTACTCAGGGGTCATGCATCCAGTTAATGGCTCAAGTCAAGCCATTCCTGATCTGTGTATCCTTTCCATGGCATGCCCAGTCTTCACACCATGCTCCACTATATTCCTTAAGACTTTAAATTTCAGGGTTTTATATCTTGCTATGATTTTTCCAGATAATTACATTTAAAAATAAAATTAAAACACTTTCGTCTAAATTATCCTAATATTTTATAAATAGCATGCCCTTTCTAATTTCATCTAGTTTAATAATCAAAGCCAGAGTGAAATGAGGAAATGAAAAACTTTTGATTGAATTCATAGGAGGAGAAAAATTATTCATTCATTCATTCATTCATTCATTCTACAAGCCTCAATGTGATAGGGAAAAATTTATTATAAGATGGCTGACAGGACTGATAAGGAAATACCTGTCCCTGATCAAAGACTCCCCCTTCGGGGTTCTTCTTCCCACCCTGCTTGTCTCGTGCATTAACGAGGAATGCAGAAGTAACAGGCTACAAATTGTTCCCTCTGCTGATCCTCTGGGCTCACACCTCTGAAGAATGATCTCCGCTGAGCCCACGGGTATAATACCTCCTGCCTTCCAAGATCTCCTAGTGCCCCTTGGTTCTAATACGGGGTGATCGAGACCACATTCCGTAACATTTGGTTCCCTGGCTGGGAAACCCAACCGCGCTGGCCCGTTGTTGCCACTGGTTTGGGAAACCGGCGAAGCGGTGACTAAACGAGGAATCGCAAAGAAGAAGGCGCGCCCTGCCTGAATTTTGACAGTCTCCTCCGGCCGCTCCTCATTTCCCGCTGGACTCTAGGAGACTTGGCGAGTGAGGACCTGGAACCGACGTCGGAAACCGGTAAGGGCTGGGCCCGAAATCTGTCCTGTCCCCCCACGGGACAGGTGGGTGGAAGGGGGAGCTGATCACTCCCCGGAGACCTCAGTGATCTCATCTGTACGAATTCTGGTACAAAGCCCTATCCGGCCCACCCATGGTGGTGGAAGCGGGAATCTGATCACTCCCTGGAGACTTCAGAGGTCTCTCTGTTGCAGGGTCCAGTTCTGTCCCGCCCACCCATAGTGGTGGAAGGGGGACCTGATGACTCCCCGGAGACCTCAGTGGTCTCACCCGTAGGAATTCTGTGGGAGAAAATATAATAACCTCTGGTGTGTGTGTGAGTGTGAATGTGCAACTCAGTCTGGCTTGCCTGCTGAGTTTGATTCTGTGGCTCCATGGGTGGGTACCCTTAAGGTCCCCAAAAGCCTACGGAGTCTGACTGGGCCTATCTGCGATTCTGTAGTGAATGGCATACAGTCTATGATGGCATCGGAATAGTTTGTGATCGTAAGTCACAAAGCTGAGACCACTACAGCAAGTGTCACCTAAGTTCCTTCGGGACACAGCCAGATGGGCATTTGACTGGTCTCCTCATTAGAGGGGGCACCCCTACCCCTTTGTCTGTCTTTGCGACACCACCTCACGGGAACATTTCAGAGTTGGGACTGAAAAGAATGGGTTTCTGAGACTATATGAACTGAGGAAGATTATAGTTTTGTGACTCTTGTTGGAAATATTGCTGGTTCTCTAATGTTTGCTTATCCAGATTAAGGAAACTTACTCTTTTTTTTAAGTTTTATTATTATTTTGTTTTGAGAGAGAGAGAGAGAGACAGTGTGTGCAGGGGAGGGTCAGAGAGAGAGGAAGACATCGAATCTGAAGACAAGTTCCAGGCTCTGAGCTGTCAGTACAGAGCCCGATGCGGGGCTCGAACCCACAAACCGTGAGATCATGACCTGAGCCAATGTCGTACGCTTAACCGACTGAGCCATCCAGGCGCCCCAGGAAACTTACTCTTAAGATATCTATGATATGTCATAGATACGTTATGACATAGAAATGTCAGTTTGTAAACTGAAGCATTTATCTTTTCTCTCTATCTCAACCCTCTGAAATTCAAAAACTTCTAGTGAGTATTCTTTCTTTCATGGCAATTAGAATTGTTTGCATAAATTCAATAAGAATCTGTTCATCTAGTAACAGGTCACCACTGGAAATACTGGTTATTTTACCAAGGCTTTGACTGGAATGTCATATTTGAGAGTGACATGCATAGACTCAAATATGACCAGACAGCTTTAAGGAACTAATGTTGACTTTACAAAACATGGAGCCATAAAGGCCCTTGGAAATGTTGGCCGGATACCTTGCTTACAGAGTTTCCAGCAGCCTTCCCAGGTGAGTAAAGAATGTCACTTCCTGGCAGGTGCAGGAACCTCAGGATATCTTGGGGACCTCATGAAAAGGAATTCGCCCAATTCTACAGGTATTACAGGCCTGTCTGATGGGAAGTACTTGGCTTGGCTTCTGGCCTGGAGGGGCTACTAAAAGTTCAACCTGGAGATTCCTTATAAAAGGTCCCAGCAAAGTAAACTTTAAAAGATCCTCATGAACAATCGCTATTCTTGCTGGGCTGATGTAAATAATTAGGCCAGGGTTGTTAAGACTGGACTTGTTCTACAAATGCATTGGTCTCGAATTGGCTATCTCTGGAAATGGGAGTTTTTAGAGAGAAAAACTATGTTTCAACAACACACCGTTATGGATGTTAAATTCTAGTTCTGATTGTCTTCAAATGTTTGTTGTTTGCCTAAATTAGACAACTTGAGGTAACCTTCAGAAAAGTTGTCACAGTATTTCATGTATACACAATCTTCTGTGCTTGTTATTCTGTGGGGATGATAATAAGACCCCTTGGGCATATGATTATTTAAAAACAGGAAAACAGGATGGATCTCTAAATATGCAACCCATATCCTCCCTAAACCTCATCTGACATTTACTAGAAACCCACCCCATATATACCCAGGAGATCTGGTTTATTCAGAGGATGGGGGTCACCCCTTTCAAAGACTTGGAGGTGGACTTCGTAGATATACAACCAAGCAAAGGATTCAGCCCTTAAAGTTTCAGGCATCACCCCACGGGTCCATCACTCTGGAGTTAAGGAGGCCAACTCAGAAGAACCCTCAACCTAGCGAGGTGATCCAGATCCAGTCACCCAGCTTAAACTGACCCTCAAAAGGACACTGGCCCCTGAGATCTCCAGCCCTGCTCCAGCCATACCCGGAAGCTGGCTGGTCTACGCACGGCAGAAGCTTGAGGAATCGCCGTTCCGATAAGATAGACTGTCCTTACTCTTTGCCATAGGATTGGCAGAGGTTACCCAGAAAGCTGGGAAAACAGCGAGAGGTTCCTGTTCTCACTCACCTTCCTCTTATGGATAGGATGTTCTGTTGGTATTGATTGCCTCTAATCTGGGCCCCATTTGTAAGAGCAGGGCACCTTTGGTGAAAGAATCTGAGGAATTTAAAAGCTTAAATATGGTGTAACTTCTTTCGGTCTGTTAGGTTGCCTGCCAGTAAGGTTGCTAATGCCATTTTGGGCAAGTGTTTTGCACTGATGTATGTGCCTCACACTTCAAGAAAAGGAAATTGTGCTTAGATTAACCTTCAGCCTTAAGGTTCAGGCTAAATGAGCAGTGTTGCTACCCATACTCCTAGAGGCAGAAATAGCCATGGGGATAGAGACTGGCATAGGAGGCATAGGCTCTTTTGTGGGACTAACAAGTGGCTGACTCCCTAGTGTCCCTACAGAGCCAAATAAGTTCCCTGGCAGGAAATGCCCTCCAGAACAGATGGGCATTTGACCTCTTCTCTGCCGAGAGAAAGGGCACCTGCATCTTCTTCGGAGACTTTGTAAATCAGTCAGGAATAGTCACAAGCAAAGTCAGGGAACCAAGAAAGAAACCAGTCCATAATAAAGATGATGTCCTCTAATACCAACTAGATCTGTTTAAAGGGGCATCAAAGGGGGGAATGATAGGGAAATATCTGTTATAAGATGGCCGACAGGACTGATAAAAAAAATACCTGTCCCTGACCGAAGGCTCCCCCTTCTGGGTTCTTCTTCCCACCCTGCTTGTTGCGCGCATGAATGAGGGATGAGGAAGTAACAGGCTATAAATTATTCCCTCTGCTGATGCTCTGAGCTCAGACCTTTGGAGAATGATCTTCTCTGAGTCCACCGGTGTAAAATAAACCTCCTGCCTTCTAAGATCTCCGAGTGCTGCTTGGTTCTTCTGCCAGGTGATCCAGACCAGATTCCACAACAAATCCATAGTGATATTTTAGATAAGACCTTTTACTGGGAAGCTAATAAATCTTAAGCCTTGGGGACTCGCGCTTGCTATATGCTTTTTCTTAGGCCCATGAAAGTGTGAGTTTCAGACTACATAATACCTGGACCTAACAGTGGAAAAAAATTATCAAGCTCATTAATTTGGTTGCATTTGAAGGCATTGGTTCACCAAGAACTAATCATGGTAACCTAACTTCTTTTCCTTTATTGATTGCTTATCAGTTTAGTACAAGAGACTGAAATCACTCACTCATGTACCATTGTTTATCAAGAGCCTTTTGGGTGTCTAACACTGTTCAAGGGTTTAGAAATAACACAGTAACACAGTACCTGACCTCACAGACCACAGTACAATAGAACTAACCATATACACCTTCATTTTATTTTTATTTTTATTTTTAAAAAATATTTAATGCTTATTTATTTTTGAGACAGAGACAGAGCATGAGCAGGGAAGGGGCAGAGAGCGAGGGAGACACAGAATCTGAAACAGGCTCTGAGCTGTCACCACAGAGCCCGATGTGGGGTTCGAACCCACAAACCGTGAGATCATGTCCTGAGCTGAAGTCAGACACTCAACCGACTGAGCCACTCAGGCACCTCTACACCTTCATTTTAAATAAGTTCCCTAAAATACTTTTGAATAAGATGAAGTTATGTGCTCTGAATGATTACATTATTAGGTAGATTTCTTATTAGAGGAATGACCAAACATTAAAAAATTGATTAATGGATTCATGTAAACTTGGACAGCAGACTCTAAAAAAGTAGCACAGGGAATGTTAGTCAATGGTATTGCCTTATTCAACTATTTTACTAACAATCTGAATGTAAACACAAGCATCTTTATTAAATGTACAGTCAAAGAAAGTAAGTCAATACGATGAATGTCAAAGTCAAGACTTGTCAATATTTTCCATGAAATGTAGGTGGATTTTCATGCAATGCTATTCTATTATCAACAGCATGATGGCCCTTTATTACATTGTGTTGACAGGTTAATAATAACATGTTAGTATGTTTTCAATCACTGTGATAGTTTGCCAAATTAATATGTCAGTTTTAATAATTGAAACATTTCTTTCTTATAAAGTTCAAGAAAGTACTGACATTATTTATTAAAACTAAGTCTCCAAATGCCTGAAAATAATTAATATACCATATCAACAGAATAAAGGACAATAACCACATGATCATCTTAATAGATGCAGGAAAAGCATTTGACAAAATCCAGCACCTCTTCATGATAAAACCATTCAATAAACTAAAATAGAACAGAACTTTCTCAACCTGATAAAGGCCATCCATGAAAAATCCCCAGCCAGCACATATTTAATGGTGAAAGATTGAACACTTCCCCCTGAGAACAGGAAAAGACAGCTTTTGCCTCTTCTATTCAACATAGTACTGGAGGTTCTAATCAAGGCAATTAAGAAAGAAAATGAAAGAAAAGTTATCTTTACTTAAGAAAGAAAATGAAATAAAAGTTATCTTTACTGGAAAGGAGGAAGTGAGACTCTCTATTTACAAGTGATATGATCTTGTATATAGACTATCCTAAGGAATCTGCCAAAGGACTGTTAGAACTAATAAGTTCATCAAGGTTCCCTGGATGTAAGATAGTATACAAAAATTAATTTTATTTCTATACACTAACAGTGAATAATCCCAAAATAAAATTAAGAAAACAATTCCAGGGGCACCTATGTGGCTCACTCAGTTAAGTGTCCAACTCTTGCTTTCTGCTCAGGTCATGATCTCTTGTTTTCATGAGATCAAGCCTCGTGTTGGGCTCCATGCTGACAGCACAGAGCCTGCTTGGGATTTTCTCCCTCTCTCTCTGCCACTCCTCTGCTCATGCTCTGTCTCTCAAAAATAAATAAATAAACTTAAAAAAAAGAACATAATTCCATTCAAAATAGCTTTGAAAAAATGAGATACTTAGAATTAAATTTTAAAGATATATAAAACGTACTCTGCAAAGTTACAAAACAGTGTTGAAAGAAAGAAGACCTAAATAAATGGAAAAAATTCCCATGTTCATGAATTGAAGGACTTAATATATAGCAACATTCTCCAAACTGATCTACAGATTCAAAACAATCCCTATCAAAATCCTAGGTGACTTCCTTGCAGAAATAAATGAGCTGGTCCTACAATTCATATGGAAATGCAAAGGACCCAGAATAGTCAAAACAATGTTGAAAAATTAAAAAAACACTGTTGAAGGACCTACGCTCCCTTATTTTTCCACATCAGATGTTTCAGACCACCATTCATTGCCAATATCATTTCTTCTTCACTAAATAATATTTCTTCTTCACTAAAAACAATTGAATTGTACATTTTAAAAATATAAATTTAATGGTATGTGCATTACATCTCAGTAGAGACATTTTCAAAAGCCTAATTCTCCAGTTCATTTCAAAATGAATTTTTTCATTTCTCAAATATTTAACTACCCTCATTCATAATTTCTAATAATGGCATAATTTCCAAATTATTTTTCAGCTCTAGCACTATAAGCTGCCAATTGGGATGCAAAAATTTTTCTAATTTTCATTATTTTACCTCCCATCTTTTCTAAACTATTGGGTAATTCTCTCTGATATATATATATATATATGATGAATAGTAGTATATATAAAGTTAGTTATCCGGACTATGTACTTTATATCATTAATTGCATTATCCAGAAATTATTGAATATGGCTATTAATACCAAATTAAAATATTCAGAAAAAATTTAAATTATGGTTAAAAGTCCATATTTTCTTCCTAACATTACACTAGGATATCTGTATCAAGTTCAGTAGAGTTTTTTATGTCAACATGTTTCACTGCAATCATTTCTCTCTGGCACCACAAACAAAAACTTTCATAGCATTTCATATCTTTTTTATGTCAGCTCTTTATGACATATTTATGTCGGCTTATTACATCAATATTGAAAAGAAAAAATGTTTCCAATTTTCCTCAAAGTACTGAATTTTTCATTTAAAGGCAATTATTCTATGTTTACACAGAGCAACTGAAACATCATCAATAATGATTGGAATTTTACTGTCTTGATTTATGTTTTCCAAAAAGTAGTTTTCTCTTGTCAGTAAACATGTTTTTAGTAAGCCAGGACTATAAATATAGATTATAATTATGTATCTATATTGATGTCATTCTTTTTTCACAGTTCTATTAGATTTTCATGCCTAAAAATGTCTATTATTTTTTAGGATTTTCAAGTGACTTCATTTACTTTCTCAGGAATTTGACTTTTCAAACTTTTGACATTTTTATTGAACTTTTGAATTTTTATTATTTCACTTACTCTTTATATTTATTTAAAAAAATTTTTTTAATGCTTATTTATTTTTGAGAGAGAAAGAGATAGTGCGAATGGGGAAGGGACAGAGAAATAGGACAAAGGATCCGAAGCAGGCCCTGTGGTGACAGAAGGGAGCCCAATATGGGGCTTGAACTCACAAACCATGAGATCATGACTCGAGCCGAAGTCAGACACTTAACCGACTGAGCCACCCAGGTGCCCTCACTCTTGATATTTAAAAATTTTTTTCCTTAATGAGGATCATAAATTTCTTTTGTTTAAATCATAAGATTTAACAGAACATGTTTCCTAATTTAATGAAATGTTTAACATTTTTTCCTCTGAATAATATAACTTTGATGTCATTTTTTCTTTATACTCCCACAGATCCAAATTGTTCCTATTCATCATATTTAAAAGAAATATTGAGAAACAAATCCAAACTTTGTTGTCCCTTCATTCTAGGCATTTCTATTCAACATTTTGCTATAAATCCTTACATTTCAAAACATTAAAGTATACACTTACACAAGAATCACAACATGGTAGCTTATAAGACAAATAAAAAACACTATATAGATGCAATAGCAACTATGATTCCAGGATGAAAATAAACTGGTCATTCTCCCAAATCACAGACACTTTTAAAAAGAACACACAGTCTGCACTGTTTCCTGGACTTCGGCCAACTGCCTATAGCGTTACCGCTATTTCTCAGACGCCGCTATGATGGGTGGCCGTTTATCAAGGGTTGTTGAGATAGTCTACAATATTTCATTAGAACTAGTGAGTTTATATAATAGTTCATAATAAATAGTTTATAACTAAAATATATTACAGTTTAAATACATGCCTATTGCTGTTGCTACAGTGAAATTTACCAAGTGGTACAGAAATATTTCAGTATTTTAATGACCAGTCTGGCGTTTAACCATCAGTCCCAAGTCTGCATGGACTGCTCTGTGTAAGGGACAAGAAAGTACTCTTCGTAAAGGACATTGTCCTCTGGTATGTGCCTGGCATGGGAAACTGACAAGACAGCAAGCGTCTGAGGGGAAACAGTGACTCTTCCCCAAGACCTTCGCTGAGGGCTTTGCCGAGACAAGACTGGAGAGGCATTGGCTCTCCCTGTGGATTAATCACAAGGTAGAATCGCCACTGGTCATTGGGGAACGTAGAGACACCCAAGGACGAGCATCAGCAGAAAAGACTCATCCTTGCCATTCCACTCATTAGAGAAAGGCATGTGTGACTTCCCAGAGTTCCCAACCCTAAGACAGGTACTTCAAGAGAAACAAGAGGGCCTTTCCACACTGAGTTAGATATGTAACAATGTCCATTGCAGTGCTATTTATACCTGGAAAACAACGATAGGCTAATTGGGGAATTGTTAAATAAATTGTGATCCACCCATAAGATATTATGTCGCCCTTTAAAAAAAAGCAGTCTTGGGGCACCCGGGTGGCTCAGTTGGTTAAGAGTCTGACTTCGGCTCAGGTCATGATCTCACAGTTGGTGGGTTCAAGCCCCGCATCAGGCTCTGTGCTGACAGCTCAGAGCCTGGAGCCTGCTTCGGATTCTTTGTCTCCCTCCCCCACTCACGCTCTGTCTGTCTCTGTCTCTCAAAAATAAATAAATGTTAAAAAAAAAATTAAAAAAAAAAAAGCAGTCTTTCAGTAAAGGCAGTAGTAGGAATGTATGTCTACATTTGCCTCATAGAATGCCTCCAAATCAACAAAACAAAACAAAACTGTATAGTGAAGGGAATCCCATCTACAATGAACACAGGATATAGCCCTATCCCAAACTATCAATGATAATGAATTTCTGTAAAATAGTGATATTGGGGCAAATTAAGTGAGAATTCCAAAAAAGTAATAGATAATGTTCTAGAGCTCAATGATATTCCCTCAAAGTAAGTGACCAGGCATGAGAAATCTAATCTCTTGCTTGAAAGAATAATTAAAGTAGGCTAAACGACAGGGTGATATAACTCAGTGCCACAGTTTCATGTCATTGACTGGCAGGGCTGGAGTGGTCAGAATGTGGCAAAGCTTATTGTTTTCTTGGACTTGGACTAACTACACATCCCACCCCACCAGCAAATTCATGTCTACCTGAAACTTCAGAGTGTGACCATTTTTGGAAATAGGATCTTTGCAAATGACGTTAGCTAAAGAATTCAAGAGGAAATCATCACAGACTATGGGTCCTAAAACCAATGACTGGTGTTTTTATAAGGAAGGGAGGGGGAAATATAAAGAGACACACAGAGACAAAGTCCATGTGAAGAGGCAAAGAATGGAGTGTTGCAACTCTAAACCAAAGAATGTCAAGGTTGATTTGGCATTGATTTCAGACTTCTAGCATCCAGAACTGTAAGAGAATAAATTTCTGTTGTTTTTAAGCTACCAAGTTTGTGCTAATTTGTTTTGGCAGCCTGAGGAAACTAATATGCCACATAAATAAACTAGAGTGTGATAAAGGAGAGAGGGAGACAGGATCAAGCAGATTTGCAGTGCTGACCAAAGTGGATTGAATAGAAATAAACATCAAATGGCTAAACACAAAACATCTGTGATCTATTAGCCTTCATTATGAACCACAAAAGAAGACTGAACACTGTCTCCAGCTGAAAGCTAGCAAGGAAATGAAGACCTCAGTCCCACAACTGCATGGAACAGAATCCTTTCAATACCTGAATAAGCAGGAAAGAGATTCTCCCCCTTGAGCCTCCAGAAAAATTGCCTTGCCGACACCTTCATTTTTAGCTGAGACTATACTGGACCTCTGACCTAGAGAACTGTAAAGATTAATAAATGTGTTAAGACACTAAGGTTGTATTGCTTATTATTTTTTTTAAATAACAGCAATAGAAAACTAATTGAGCAAGGATACAAGCTGGGGCCGGAGATAGAAACCCTCACTGAAAGTCTTAAAGAAGCAATTACATCTCCAAACATCCTTCCCCATCCTGTGTAGCTAGGAGATGGCCCCTCTCTACCTGGCAGAAGACTGGAGGTTGACTCTCCGAAGAAGCGCAGCTGGAATTATCTGGCACATAGCGCAAAGCCATGGTCCAATGTGAGCTACCTTAAAGTCTACAAACTGAATGATGAAACTCAACCAACCTCTTTTCTTGCTCAGCTCCCATAATGCCGGCAGCTAGTAATAAATACCTCTGACAGAAGCCTGGGGAACTCCCCCATGGGGAAATTGATCAGCCAAAGAGAAGTTATGTAGAGATACTGACTCGTGTGTTTCCCACAATGGAATGGTTGAGTCCCCACTTGATTACCCTATAGCAAAGCCTTCTTGACAGGTCCCATCCAAGTGGGAACTTTGAATTAGCATTTTAGTGCCTCACTCTTAATTTTTTTTAAGATTTTATTTTTAAGTAATCTCCACACCCAACACGAGGCTCAAACTGACAACCCTGAGATCAGGAGTCAAATTCTCTACCGACTGAGCAAGCCAGGTACCCCCTCACTCTTAATTACTAATAGACACCAAAGTACTCCAGACATTTTAGAAAACTACGCCAGAATAAACAGTGAAAAGGAACTTGTAGGAAACTGAACCTTCAAAAAGAAGACAATGTGCAATAAGCTATAAGAAATATTCTTTCATTCAAAGATTTTATTGAACCCCTACTAGGCACTCATTGTTCTAGATGTTGAACATAAAGTAAAGAACAAAGCACGGAAAGTCCATGGCCTCATGAAGCTTACATTAAGCAAGGGAAGAAAAACTGCTAGACTAAGGACTAAAAGCAGAGAACTATATATAAAAGAAATAGACAAAGAACAAGATAGAGCTTTTAAAAACTAAAAATATAGGGGCACCTGGCTGGCTCAGTCAGTGGAGCATGCAACCGTTGATCTTGGGGGTTGTGAGTTCGAGCCCCACATTTGGTGTAGAGATTACTTAAAAAGAAAATCTTTAAAACTAAAAATTAAAAAAAATACAATAAGTGGACTTTTTTTTTTCTTTTTACTACTAGAAGGGTTAAATGATAAAGCTGAAAACCTGTTAAGAGAAAATGCAGAATGAAAACCATCTCTTAATTACAGGATCAGGCAAGGAAGGTGGCAGGAGGTCTGCGAGTGATGTCTCCTGAGGGGGAAACACGAAACTGGCAGATCAACCAAAATGTATGAAAATACTGAGGGAAAATGTACAGTTTCATCAGAGAGTTTGGGGTGAATCTATACTATACAGGTCAACTGATGATTATATTTGCATAATGCAAAGGATGAATTATTGATTCATGACTATTAATTTATTCAAAATGGCAACACAACGATATTAAAAGGATGGAGAAAGAGTTATGTTGAGATGCGGGCTTCAGGGAATGAGTGGGGAGGACACTAAGAGGAAGTCCTTTTCTTTCATAAGAGGAATTTGATAGCTAACATACAAATCGGAAGAATCAAGTGATAACAAAACAAGCCTACTACTTTGAAAGAAAGTGGGCTCAGTATGTCACTTGTCTTCCATCTTGATTCTGAACAAATTGAGAAATAAGCAAAAGGGAGTTACAGGCAGAAGAGAAACGATCACTATTATTACCAATAAAGGCTAAGTTGGGGAGATAAGCAGGAGCCCCAGACGGACTTATTAACTGAGCCCCATTGTTGGGCCAGCGAGGCCTGTTCCCATGGTATCAGCACCCCCAAACCTACCACCACTTATGCATTATTTGGAGGGGGAGGGGTGTTGCAGAACTGATCAGCTTGAGCCCCTTGAACTGGGAAAATGATTTGCGATGCATTCATTTACTCTCATGTGTTGAATAAAACAACTATTTTATTTCCGCATTCAAAACCAAAGCTACAGTAGCACATTCCTGCTGGCTTATCCTAAATACAGATGAGGCTCAAGGCACACATCTCTTCTTTCCCGATATTTTAAACTCTATTTTATATTGAAATTCTGAGCCAGAGATAGGTAAAGAGAGAATGTAGTTTGAGGTGCCCCAGCAGCTCTCCTTTTGCCATTATTATTTATCTTTATTTTGTTGCTAATGTGGCTCCAAGACAGGGAGGGGCACCCTGGAGGTCACTCAGGAAGTCCCTGCTAGAATTGGGAAGACAGCCAGGGCTTATACTCCAGGTCCCTTGTTGGAATCAATAGTCCGTGTTCCAGCCCCGCTCTTCAGCCCTGCCTCAGCACTGTGCCTACCCCAGTGGCCAGAAAGCCTGAGCTGAGCTGGTGTTGCAAAGAGAAACTCAATTCTTGTGCTTCCTTGGGCATTTAAGCACGGAAAAATCCCTGTCCCTAATGTAAGAATCACAGGCATTCAGCGTTTCTCATTTCCTAAATGGATAAAAAAAGAAGAAAGAGCAAGAATTTGGGTGTGTTGCTTGAAGTGCTATTGCAGAAACCACTGTCAAAAGCAAAGAAGCCTGGGGGCGCCTGGGTGGCTCAGTTGGTTAAGTGTCCAACTTTGGCTCAGGTCATGATCTCACAGTTTGTGGGTTTGAGCCCTGCATCGGGCTCTGTGTGCTGACAGCTAGCTCAGAGCCTGGAGCCTGTCCACGGATTCTGTGTCTCCCTCTCTCTCTGACCTTCTCCTGCTCATGCTGTCTGTCTCTCTCTCTCTCTCTCAAAAATAAATAATAAAAAAAAATTAAAAAAGCAAAGAAGCCTGTACTTACATACCTCAACCCCACAGACACTTTTTTTTCTGCTTTTATGGTTTCTGCTTTTATGGTTGAGCTGGAAGGGGAGAGCTACTGTCCAAAAAATGAGACAAACGCAAAGGAAAACAAAGTCAACCCAGAGTTGGGGGAGCCAAAGAACGTTTTTCAGAGAACATCCAGATTTTATTTTGGTATTTACACCTGTGATTTTTAAATAAGCAAAACAGATCTTAGGAAGTAGAAAGTTATCCTAGATTATAGACCAGCTGGCAGTAGAAAAAACCCACGGCAGGTGGCTCACTCGGTTGAGCATCTGACTTCAGCTCAGGTCATGATCTCACAGTTCATGGGTTCGAGCCCCGCGTTGGGCTCTGTGCTGACAGCTCAGAGCTGGAGCCTGCTTCAGATCCTGTGTCTCCTTCTCTCTCTGCCCCTCCCCCATTCTCACTGTCTCTCTCTGTTTCTCAATAATAAATAAATGTAAGAAAAAACATTTTAAAAAAAACCCACAGCAATCACCTAAGGATATCACAACACAAAAAAGGCAACTAACTCTTAGTTAGGCAGGGACTAAAAATCTCAGTCATGGAAAATGAGGATTAGTAGAAAGAACTTGGGTGTTGGAACCAATATGAGGCAAATGAGAGCCACTTAATATTGGGCAAGCTACTTTAACCTTACTGAGCCTCAGTTTCTTCATCTGTAAAATGGGAATAATAATAATAGTGCTAAAAGTCAGGAGATTGAAGAGATAAATGGAAACTTGTAGTTCACAGCCGCTATGTAACATACGTTAGTTCCCTTTGTTTGCTCCTATTCTCCACTGTGGTAGTCATTAGTGCTGGCCACCAAATCCTTCCATTTTTCGCCAAACATGTAATGCAACTGTACCTTCTTGCTCCCTTGAACATACGGCCATGCAGGTGGCCTTCGCCAATGAAATGTGAGCAGAAGCAGTGCATCACTTCCAAGCTGAAGCTCTAAAATCAAGTACAGAATTGGCCATGCATCTTTTTTCTCCGATGGCAACTGGCAGTGTTCCAGATAGTGACCATCTTGGAGCCAGGAGTGAGCATGACATAGCAAAATTCATACACACACACACACACACACACACACAAAACAAGTAGTGTAAATAAGAAACAAAAACCTTTGTTTTTAGCCACTGTGAGTTTTGAGCTCTTTGTCACGGCAGCATAACCTGCACCTCCTGATTGATTCATTCTCCTTTAAGTAATTAATTGCATTTGCCATCAACTCATTAACTCATGCCGCATATACATGTTGAAAAAATGTGTTAGATGCTGGGAAATGTATGATACTGATTCTTGCCTTCAGGAAGCTCAAAGGAAGGGGGAAAGAAAAGGGTCATTGTCACTGGTCTTTTAAAAATATCCCCCCATTGAGTCTAATATTTAATGAGAGTCAAGGATGCGAGCTACTGCTTTTGTGCATAAGGAATCCTTCCTCTGCGTCCTGATTACCTGCAGATACTGATAAAAGAGAAGGTAGAGACTGTAATAAAAGAAAGGAAGAAGGTAGTGTGGTGGGGAGAGAATGAAAAAGGAGGTGGTTAAACTGACAAAGAAAAAACTGAATATTTCATGTTGTCTCTTGGTTGCCCACAACTTCCTGGCTCAGCTATCTTTCTCTTCCACTTTCCTCTGATGAAAATTTACTAGACCGTTTTTCCTTTACAAGGAATATTAAGTTAAAAACAATATAAAATGGTTTACTATCATTATAACTTTAGATCTGTTCACTGTGTAAAAATTTTGTTTATTATGGAGAAGATGTAAAATAAAAAGCCAAACAAATGAACTTCTAATGGTGAAATTGTAGGCACAGTGCCAACTGAGATGTCATTTTAGACGGAAGCAAGGGGAACTTGCCAATCCTATCATAAACCATGCCATCCTATATTTCTATGTGAAAATGATATGGTTGTTTAGTAAATTATTAACTTGCATCCCTTTGGCAGTTTTCATGAAGGTTTTTCTCTGAGGTTTTATCTTGTTCTTTTGTTTAGAACCTATTCCTCTGTTTCTTCATTTTCCTTGACTCTATGTATTGATTTCTATGCATTAGATAAAATAGCCATGTTTTCCAGTCTTGAAGGAGTGGCCTCATCTAAGAGATGAGTCTTACTCTTCAACCCTGTCCTAGCTCTTCACTGTCTCTCAAACCTTTGTGATTGTCTAAGCAGCCTGTTTTATTTGTAACCGCTCCTAGTAGTTAGTAGTTGAGGGTGTGCCAAGACCTGTCAGTGTCCCAAAGGGGAGGATCTCGGCACCTAGATGCAGGCTGACTGGAAGCCAGACCCTCAGGGACCAGCTTTTAAAGTATGCAAACACATGTTGTCCTACGGGGCCATAAGCATACGCCCCACAGCCCACCAGTGCTAAGTGACCTAGATGTGTCCCTTGGGCAGCTGTCACAAAAATCGGGGCTCCCAGCAAGTGTATGGGGCTCTATGGGAGATACCTGAGCGCCGTAGCAAGGGAGAAGGAGAGCACAGAGATGGTGTTCGCTGACCTAGACCCCTGGATATATGCCAAACCTCAAGCCTGCCCCTTAGGCAGAAGTTCCAAGGCAAGTATATAGGCGTCTTTCACAGAAAGACTGAAAATGTGTTTCAGGTTGCTGTCTGTGCAGTGCCCTGGGGTGGGGCCGGGGAAGGGGGTTAGGGGGGAAGCCTGCCAAGAATTATCTCTCCGATTTTCCCAGACCTGTGGGACCCCAAAATACAAGCCCCCCCCCCAGCCACCACTCGGGTGATCAAGGGGGCCTCCCCTGTAGCAGCTGTAAAGCACAGAGCACCACAAGTAAAAACTGGGGCACCAGAGGTGTACAAAAGCTCTCCTCCGGGAGATACTGGGGCTGTGGAATGCAGCAGAAGTCAAGTACAAAGACGGAGCTCACAGGCTAGAGCCAGGCAAAGGGAGTCTGTAGAGATGGCAACCAACCAGAGAAGAAAAAATGTCTGGAGTTAAAAACAAACACACAGGGGCGCCTGGGTGGCTCAGTCGGTTGAGCAACCTACTTTGGTTCAGGTCATGGATCTCTGGTTAGTGAGTTCAATTCCCACATCAGTCTCTCTGCCGCCAGCACAGAGCCCGCTTCGGATCCTCTGTCCATTCTCTCTGCCCCTACCCCGCTAGCACGCGCTCTCTTTCTACCTCTCTTAAAAATAAACATTTAAAAACAAACAAACATATAAACCAAAAAAAGATGGCGCCCCTGCCCCTGACCCAAGGCAGAGGGAGGGCTCAAAGATGGCACCTGGCCGTGTCTGACCCAGGACGTGCTGTCAGACAGGATGCCTGCTCCTCCGGGGGATGCTCCAGATGTGCAAGGGGGGCTCCCCCACACCCAGTCCAAGAGCCCCGTCACCAGGGCTTCTGCTCTGTGCCCTGGGGTGGCTAAGTCCGAAACCCGTGAGCACCTTTAAGAGCTGCTTCTCAGGTCATTACAGCTTTGTGGGGCTCATGAGTGCGACCCCCATGGATTTTCAAAGCTAACCATTTTGGGGGCTCGTCTCTCAGGTACAGGTCTTTAAACTTGGGGTGCCTGAAGTCCTGCGTTTTGTGTTCCCTCTTGACTTTGGGTCCTCTCACTGAAGTTGGGGTTTATGGCAAGACTGTGTCCCAGCCTCTCTTGGCTGACACATAGTCGCTCAGCCAGTGTTTGTGGGTTGTTTTGTTTTGTTTTTCAGAAGAAGTTGTTCCCCATGTAGCTGTAGATTTGGTGATTTCTGGGGAGGAGGTGAGTTCACCATCCTCTTATGTCGACATCTTGAATCAGAACCTGGTTCCTTTCTCCCTTTGGCACTTTTATATTAAAAATCCCATTTTAGTGTAAGGATGATCCCACGCCTTTGAAAATTTGTTGTTGATTTTTGAAAGGCTCCCCTCCGAGATTATAAGAGCTCAACATTCTTAACTAGTAATTACCAACGACTCCCATAAACTCTACGTTCAAAGAAATCGAAGTTAATAAAAGGGTAAATATAATGCCAACTAATGTTTGTACTTAGGCAGGTTTCTAAAAATAAAAAAAGAGTTGGCTTTTTATGGTTTAGGAACATTTCTTTAAATTTTTTATATGTTTTTATTTATGAGAGAGAGACTAAGTGCAAGCGGGGGAGGGCAGACACAGAGAGAGGGAGACACAGAATCTGAAGCAGGCTCCAGGCTCTTAGCTGTCAGCACAGAGCCCGATGCGGGCCTGCAACTCATGAACCTCGAGATCATGACCTGAGCCAAAGTCAGAGGCTTAACCACCTGAGCCATGCAGGAGCCCCAATTATACTAATATTTCTAAAAATATATTACAGTCTTTTTGTCTTAAGCAGAAACTTATATAGAAGATACCCCTCTCCCCTGCACCCGTCCCTCATTTAGCCAGAGGCACCCACTGCATCAGAGAATATTAGGATGGTTAGACCAGAAAAACAAAGGCAAAGGTGGGATAAAAGACAAAGGCGAGGTAAAAGTATAGCCTAACTGATTACCCTGAAGTCTATTTTGAATAGAAAAGATGGAATAAATGCATGATTATTTTCTTTTTTCTAAAACAGCTTCAAAGTAATGAATTCATTCCCTTTTATCTCTCAACAGTGGCCAATCAATTGAGTTGCTTTAGAATCATTATGAACTCACAGATATAATCATATTGGATGTGTTTGAAACAGTTGCAATTATGACCAATTTTGGATGCTCAAAATGACCCATCCTTGCCTAGTGGGAGCCTATTTTAATGGATTCTTCGGCCTTTTTAAACAACCCTAGTATTGGTTAATAGCTTCCTTGCTTTCTGTAAATATTTCTAGATAAAATAATATGTCTGGGACTTGCTTTAAAATGATGGCATGGGAGGGGTGCCTGGGTGACTCAGTCAGTTAATCATTGGCCTCTTGATCTCAGCTCAGGTCTTGATCTCAGGGTGGTGAGTTCAAGCCCCATGTTGGGCTCCATACTGAACCTGAAAATGAAAATAAAATTAAATGATGGCACACGAAAGAGAAGTATGGATGACACACGGTTGGCCATGACTTGATAACTGTTTAAGCTGGGTGATGGCTGCATGGAGGTTCATTATACTATTCTCTTACAACTGTATACGTCTAAAATTTCCAAAATACAAAGTAAAGATTTTAAAAGTTCAGCCTATGACTCTCAGAATAGGATCTTGAAATCCTTAGCAAGACAGCAGTCTTAAATGCCTGTTTTTGATGGGAGAAAAAGGGATTTGTAAGTTCCCAAATCTTGACTTATCAAGCCTAAGTGTACAGGTTTGAGTATAGAGTTTTAGTCAAAATCAGAGGTAGTGAGCTTTCTAGATATGAGGACATTCCCCCAGTATCAGGAAGGCATGAAACCTTCTCTAAGACAGAAAACAGGACGAGGGTGGAGGGTGACGAGAGTGGACAACGGTGAGCTGAAAGCCCCAAAGGTTTTTCCTTGGCGGACCTCTTGACAGTCTTGGTGGTGGTCACAGGGCTGGCTGGCTGGCTAAAAGGGGGCTTCCCTCAGTAACCTGTGTGTCTCATCTTCTTCCACTCTTTAACCCAGATTCCTGCCTCTAATCCCCAAAAAGGCCGACTCAATTCCTTGTGGTCCGGGAAATCTTGCTTTCCAAACAGGGCAGGAAAGGGCACTGGGCTGCGAGTCAGCATTTGAACACTGTGACTCAAAATGAACAGTCTTGGGTCTCGATTTCATCACCCATTATATGAAAAGTCAGCCTGTAAGGATCAAGATCCTTCAGCGTCTCAACCTTCCAAACCCTAGACTTCAGGAACCCTGGGCCTGAACACACAGCCCTGCAGGCCTTTATGCCTTTTCACTGCCCGTCTTTTCCACCATTATACATTACATGGCCTCCTAAAGAAATATGTGACTGCCGTCACTTTTTGCAGATAATTGGGCGAGGAGGTGCCCGGCATAGATAACCCCAAAGTTGGCAGCACTTTCAGGCTTTGGGAATCAGGCGCGTCACCGACCTGTTCGATTTCTCCTCTCTGTCCTTGCTCGCCTGCAAATCCTGACCCCCGTCCCCACTGCGGAGAAATCTCCTAAGAGACGGCTGCCGGCGTAGCCTCTGCGCCCAGGAGGCGTGGAGCGGAGGGCGCGAGAGCCGAGCGCGCTGCGGCCACGCTCCCCGCGCAGAGCCGAGAGGGCGGGGCCGGCGGGGGCCGGGCAGCACCAGAGGCGGCGCGCGGGGCTCGCTGAGGCTCAGTCTCCTCCCGAGCCCAGCCCTGGCCGGCGAGAGCGGTGGCGAGCGCGAGCCGGAGCCGGAGCCCGGGCCTCGGAGCAGGGAGGCGGAGGGCCAGAGAAGCCGGCGGACCGGAGCGGAGGGCCGCGCTCGGGCCCCCGCCGCGTTCGCGTTCTCCTGGCGGATCCCGGTAAGTGAGGGCGGCCGAGTCCCCGGCCGTCTCCAGGTTTGGCGGCCGCAGCGGTCGTTGTCCCCGGATCCGGTTGCGCGCCTACCGCTGCAGCACCGCAGGCTCACAGGTGGCTCCTCGGTGGACGTGGGTGCCCCAGGCCCCGCAAGGAGTTAGCTAACTCTCTCCGCTCCGGGGCGCAGTTTCCGAGCCCCTGCTTGCCGCACGCCAACTGCCGTTGCTTCCGCTTCGGAGGTGGGGGGCGCGGCGGGGCAGGGCCTGCCGTCGGGGTGGACTTGGCGGAGGGACGCCCCCGTCCCCAGCCCACCCACAAACGGTTCGGGGAGATGTGGGCCAAGCGTCTTCCCAAGCTCCAGCCCCGCTCGCTAGTGGGGTGCCTGCCCTTTAGTTTTGTTTTCCTGTTAACCCACCAGGGAAAGTTTGGGACCACACAAGGCAAAGTTGGGGCGCGGCTGGGGGTGCACTTCCCCGGCGGAGGCAGCTGCCGTGGAGCGAAGCGGCTGGTTTGCAGGTGCAGCCGGCTCGCTGGAGCTGATTGTGCGCTCTGGGAGTTGAGCCTGTCCCTGCCGGTGGCCCTGGCCGACATTGTGACAATCCCTGGAGCGCTGTGAGTCGCTTAATCTTTGGTGCTAAGCGTCGACATCTGCAGCCAGCCGAGAATTCCTGTGATGGGTAGCAGCATCTTAGCCTGGTTTGACTTGTGTTCTTGCTCTGCTCTGCAAACCTGAGCTCCAGCTAATCTTCGTGTTTAACTGGCGTGTGTTTAATTCGCTTATTTTACACCTGAGATGATCTCAGCGAGCCTCTAAAATGAAATCGTTGATACAGAAAGCGGCCACAACAGTGTTTTTAAAGAAAATTTTAAATAGGAAGCTTCAGAATATCCTCTGTCATGTCTAGATCTTTTACCCATCTCTGTGGGATAGAGAATGAAAACTGCTTGGATATCTAACCTACCAGAAGACTCAGTGTTGGGGCTATATTTGGCAGATTTTGTGGACAGAGATATTGCTGCCACTTGCATATTGTTTATGAAATACACATTTAGTCTCTAAAAATTAGGAGGTGTTTGATTTACTATGTTGTCTATTTTACATATGACTAAAGGTTGCTTTTAAAAATAAGCTTTAGCTGAAAATAATATCTGGATGTTTAGGGAAGGCAGTTCATGTCACCAGAACATTCTTTTGTAAACTTAAATTTTTAAAGGGCTGTTTTTCTGCATCAGCCATAGGAGAGGCTTTTCATGAAAAATAAGGTGCTGAGATCCTTATGTGTACAGGAAAAGAGACTATCTCCTCCGACACTCAGTGTTTTCAAATGATAGATTAAATCAGAAAAGTGTGCCTTTAACTGGAATTATATAATTGGACTAAAAGAAAACATAATGAATAATTATTGGTTGTCAAGTACTCAGTTCAAAATAAGGGTTATATCACTGAGAGGTTATTTGTTACATGATTAAAAGTGGGATAAACTGATAGATTTCCATCTGTAAATTTTTTATATTTAACGCACATCTACATAGGTTAACACTGGATTTACCAAAATGTTTGAGTTTATAAATATATGGTCGTAAGTGCTTACTGTGTGCCACATCTTATTCTGTGTGCCTCCTCCTCAAAGCAATCCTTGGTGGGAGGTGCCATAATTGTTCTTATTTCTGAGATGGGGAAACTGAGGCACAGAGAAGTTAAGTAACTTACCCAAGGTCAAACAGAGGATAGGACTTCATCATACTTGCAGAGTTCTTTTTGTAGAAAAGATCTATGATTTGGTGATTTACTTATCTTTGTTTTAATTTTTATTTAAGCATAAATGTCAAAAATATTTCCTGCGAAGCATAAGAATCCCTGATTGCAAACGTGCCCCACACGCACCGTTGACTATAAAGTGAAGAAAAGTATGAGAGAGCCGTCTGGTTAAGTCTACGCTTTGAAGACCACCACATCCACCAGAAGACCCAGGATGGATCTGCACCAAAGCACTGCCGTCACTTTCCTTGAGAAATGGTGTTTGGATAAGTCACTCTCTGGCTACAGGAGACATTGTAGTGTCAGGAAAAAACTGAAGTTAATTCGAATCGTAGGCCTTTTCATGGGCCTCGTAGCCATTAGCACTGTCTCATTTTCAATCAGTGCCTTTTCTGAGACAGAGACAAAGAGTACGGAAGAGGCCACTGGTGCAAGTGGCCCTAAGGTAGCACACGGTTACCGCCAAAGAACTCTCTTAGATTTAAATGACAAGATTCTGGATTATACTCCCCAGCCACTTCTTTTTCAGGAAGGCCAGTCCGAGAACACGACAGCTCATGCCCAAGGAGACTACCCAAAAGATATCTTTTCCCTCGAGGAGCGAAGAAAAGGCGCCATCATTCTCCATGTCATTGGAATGATCTACATGTTCATAGCTTTAGCCATCGTCTGTGATGAGTTCTTTGTTCCTTCGTTGACTGTCATCACTGAGAAATTGGGCATCTCCGATGATGTGGCCGGAGCCACCTTCATGGCTGCTGGGGGCTCGGCCCCAGAACTTTTTACGTCCCTTATAGGGGTATTCATCGCTCACAGCAACGTTGGCATAGGCACAATCGTGGGCTCAGCGGTGTTCAATATCCTTTTCGTTATCGGCATGTGTGCTCTGTTTTCTAGAGAAATCTTAAACCTGACATGGTGGCCGCTCTTTCGGGATGTGTCCTTCTACATCGTTGACTTGATCATGCTGATCATATTTTTCTTGGATAATGTGATCATGTGGTGGGAAAGCTTGCTTCTCTTAACAGCTTATTTTGGCTATGTGGTTTTCATGAAATTCAACGTCCAAGTTGAAAGATGGGCGAAGCAAGTGATAAATCGCAATAAAGTCGTCAAGGTGACAGCGCCAGAGGCCCAAGCAAAGGTTGGTGGTGGTGGTTGTTGATTTAGTATTCTGAGCCATTGTCTTTGGGATCTACCACTTTTTTAATGGGATAGTGTTTGGGGCTGTAGAGGATAGCAGATTGCTTTCTGCAGTTCTGTGATAGCCAGACTGATATGGCAGTGGGAAAATGTATTTCTGGGATATTCTTATGGATATCTTCTAAATTCTCAAGCCACTTGCTTCAGAGTAAAACATTTATAAATATGGGTTATGTAAGTGTCCCAGTGCGGACTTAGCAGTTATTTACGTCTGGAAATAGGCATAAAGGTTTTGTGAGTAATTTACTTTTCATGGGAAAGTGTGTGTATGTAGCCTAGAAAATTGCAGGTATTTTTTTAAAAATAGGCACATGACAATGATCAAGAACCATCTCTTTGAACAAAGACATTTAAGGAAGAAACTCTGTGTAACCAGTGCTATACCTTTAAGTCAACAGCAGGGCCCAGAAGGGCTGGTCATTACAGTGGTCACAGCTATTTTTCTTTATCCACACAATAATCTTTGGACCACTTGACCAGAAGCTGATCGCGATCCATGAAAGGGAGTCATTGCCAAGCTCTGCTGCCTGCCTTCGTAGCTAGATGGCCCATTTTACATGCTATGATAAACATGACCCAAAATAATTTTACAGTGGAATTTGAGGGAGTTTTAATGATAAAAGTGGCCATCCTTCCATTTAGGTGGTGAGCAAACTGGCATAGGGCTGAAAAAAAGTTGATCTACAAAAATGGAAACTAATTGTTTTCAATAATGGATAAGCAACATCAATAATATTTTATGTTAAGTATAGTAATGAAGTTTTGATTTATATCCTAACATTGGAATGTTGTCTCTGAATGTGATTTTAAATAGAAAACCAAAATACGTATGCAGACTTTTCATACTAGTGTCTGGGAAAAGTCTCATGTCTGCAAAAAACAGATGTTGAGTGGAGGGTGAGGTATTTTGTCCCAAATAAAAAACAAATTAATTTAGCATAATTCCTTTATGTTCAGGTTGGATGACCATCCGTCATTTTCTGTAATAGCCAGACATGGAAGCAAAGTGCAGTAAAAACAAAAACAAAAACCCAACAAAAAACAAAAACACTATTAATTTTCCTATTTATTACATGTAAAAGAAAAGTGTTTTCTACTGCATTTTTTTCTGACATTTCACTCAGTGTACGGTTGTTTGTCAGAAGCTGTAGTAAAAAAAATCATTTAGCAGTATACATGGCAAGTAAGCATTCAGATGTGAGAACCGAGCATATATCCTTGAGGGCCTCATTGGACCCCTCTCCCTGCTCTAATTTTGTAGCCAAAAGGATGATCCCTCAAGCCTGACTGCTCGTTTGAGCAGTTTGCATTAATAATCTATGTGTTTATTCTAATTAGAGTCCTGAACAATTGCCAAGGGAGAGGCAGATTTTTTTAGAGGCAAGGAAATGATTTGGTGTCTTATAAATATCCTGGGCACATCAAGGGTAAAAAGTCTTTTCGAGGCCTCAGTAGATTGTGTTTTGTTACACAACAGTGGAACTTCATTAACTTAATCACAGATTCAGCTGAAGGCTATATCGACAGCGTTTATGAAAAAGGAACTGGCAGAGCAATCCAATGGTATATTTAAGATTGCAGGAGGATTTTGTATTCTGACTGGAGGAGGAGCTGGTTTTGTGCATTTGGGAATAACTTTTTAAATACAGTTTACAGGCAGTATTTAATCAATTGTAAACCATTCATTAATGTAGCTCTGGCAATATCTTTACCAACTATAGTCGGTGACTGTCTTGTCATTTTTGATATTTAAAAGTCAGCAGCTTAAGCTGACATTCCTTAACAGTTGTTATCCAGATCCGTAGTTTTGTGCTATGCTTAATCTTGTACATTTTTTAAAAGAAAGCAGATTATATTCATGGCTATTTCTCCTCTTTCTGATTTCCCCCCAAAATGTGTTCATTGTATTATTTCCCCTCTTTGCACTACATAGCTTTAATTTATTCCTTTTAGTCATTATTATTTCTTTTGGCAGTCAGGAACTAAACTATAAGTTATCTTGGGAATAGGATTTTTTTTAAAAACATAGCTATGTCTTGTTTGGTATTCCTCAAAAATGCTAGAACACGTTTTTAGGTGGAACAGTGTGTAATGATGTGTGATTTCCTTCAGGAAGTTTCACATTGCCAATTTCACTTTGGAAGTATTGTTGGAAAAGATGTTTTTCAGCACTTGGTCTTTGTCCTTTGCCTGACTTCAGAATCTTATGGAGATTTTGCTGCCCAAGCACCAAACATAAGTTGTCCCAAAGAGGGATGAGTCCTTGAGTATGGCTATCGAGTTTTCTGATCTGCAGGGTTGATTTCTGACTGCATATCCCAACTATCCTACAGAAGTCAGTGCTTCTGTTGACATCAGAACACTCAGAAAAGAGACCCTAAACCAAATGCAATCCCAATGAAGTCTTTGTAGAGAGGAATGTGATGTTGAAGAATTTAGGAAGCAAAATATGTGTTCATGGTCTTATTTGTATAATTATCGAGCAGGGGAGTTTGAGAAACTAGAGGAAACATATTTTAGATATTCTTGTACAAATCATCAGTGGTTCTTGCTAAAAAAATCATCAACTCTGCTGGGCTCTTGGTGTTCAACTCTTTTGGAAACTACTTGCTTCATAGACAAGTTGAAGTTTTGATTTATATCCTAACATTTGAATGTTGTCCAAATCCTAATTTGGTTCCATTATTGATGATCTATGCCATGGGGGCAACTGTGAAGCATGGAAAAATGTGAACTGGCATATTTTTTCATAGTGACAGTAATAGGTTGTCATCTCATTTAATTTTCACACCTTGTGTGTGGTTTTTTGTTATTACTGTTATTTCTTTTGGGGATAATATTATCCAGTTTAGAAAAGTTGTATAGTATCATGACAGGGTAAATAGACCCCGGGGATTGACTCAGGGGAAAAAATGGTTTTGACCCCAGTGTGTAATCAGCCCTGTGATCTCAGAGAAGTTACATAAACTCTCTGAGCCTCAGTGTCCTAATTTGGACATGAAAATAACAATGCCTATTTCATGAAATTGGGAAAATTATTAAATGAAGAAATGAACGCTAAGCAGCTAACAGAGTTCTTCGGCAAATGTGGGTTGTTCAATAAATGTTAGTTCCTTTCCTTTTGCCTTCCGTTCTTAAATGAAAAGTGAATCAAAATAAGTTATTTTTTTAAGTTTATTTATTTATTTGTGGGGACGGGGGTGCAAAGAGAGAGGGAGAAAGAGAATCAATCCGAAGCAGAATCCCAGTGCAGAGCCCTATGCGGGGCTCGAACCCATGAACCATGAGATCATGACTTGAGCCAAAATCAAGAGTTGGACGCTTAACCTACTGAGCCACCCGGCGCCCCATAAATTATTTTAAATTTAAGAATTTCACACTTTTTGAAGGCTGGCATTCACGCAGGTCATTGTCTCCGTTAGGGGCATATAATATTTGTCATAGTGTGATATTTGTAAGCCTTAACTTACATATGGTGAAAAATGCAGGCCAGGTATTATCATAAACCCCAGGGAAATCTCCAAATATGTCTATTGTCCTGAAATTTTGTTGTGGCATTTTGCTTGAAATAAGTTAGGCCATTATGGGGATATCTATGCTTAGCTGAGATTTTTGTTTTAAAGGTATTCTTATTTATAAATGATTAGGATTCTCTTCTAGAAACCACTCCATAGCTGGTTAGGAATGACTTTGAATCCTGCAAGATGTAAAGCAGTGGAGTCTCGGGGTATCCGGAGCATTTTGCCGCGCTCCTGGCCTGCCTGCTGAGGTCCCTTGATCTGTTCTGGTGCTAGGCCGTCATTGGCCTTGAAAGCAGCTGTCCATGGTACTTAGCTTCTTCTTAGACTTGGCATTATAATCTGACAGCAACTCAGCCCAGTTCTAATGAAGGGAATGGTCTAAATAAAGATGCTTAAAGCTGGATAGTTGAAGAGTAGGCTATTTAGTAATTTAGGTGCGCTTTGCTCCTGAAAAGTGGTTTGTAAATAGAGTTTTTACAGTTCCAATTGTTACTAATGTTCATGAGAAAAGGGAATTGAAACGATATTATAAATATTCCTCACAAGGTGAAGTATTTCTTATAAGGTGCTATACCATGAATGCTTTTTATCAATACAAATGTGTAGGTCCAAGCTTGATTACAGCACAGAGGATATTATATATTCAACCTTTGTTTCCCCTCCACACCTGGTAAATTAATTGGTAAAAGTAATGTACAAACTTTAAGGAACGTAAGAAAAGATCATCCTTATAATGAATAACAGGATAGTATTACTTGGTAGACTTGAAAACTCTCTGTTCTTCTCACAAGGAAGAAAATTTAGGCATTAAAATTCTTAACTGGCCTACATGTCTGTGAATGTAGTGTGTTTATCTGGGGATACAGCATGGTGCTCTTTTCCTTGTTTTGTTTCCTTCTACTTACACAAAAAGCAAATCCTTCAGTTACTACATGTTATTCAGAGAGTGAACAGGCATTTCGACAGGGCCAGAAAGCTCAGCAAATTTTAATACACAGAATTCAGATTGCCTTTGGCTTTTCATCCTTGCTGCTCTGATTTCTCCAGCAAGAGAAGACCTAAAGTTTGTGAATCCTGTGAAGACCTAAAGTTTGTGTTGAGAGCAAGGATTTGCCACCACTTCCCTTCCTTTCTCCCTTTCTCCTTTGTCCCTTTCTCCTCCCAACCCCACCACCTCTCTTCCCTTTTCTTTCCTTTTCTGCCTATCTCTCTCTCTCTTTTTGGTAGAACCAGATAATTTGTATTTGAACATTAACAAGGATTGGGATGGTTATGTTAAGCTGTTCTTTTGTTGTTGAGGAGGCCAGTACATCTTTAATGCGGATTTGACTGGTTTTGTTTTTTCATTCTTCCATTTCCAACCTTCTTTTGTTTTAAATAAGTCCCTAGTTAGCAGAATATAGCTATATTTTATTTAATTCAGTTTGACAATCATTATCTTTTAGCTGGAAAGTTTAGTTTATTTACATTGATTGTGTTTACTGTAACACTTGGATTTTTCTCTATGATGCTATTTTATACTTTCTCTTTATTCTGATATTTCTGTTTCTTTTTATAATTTTTCTTGCCTTTTTTTGGAAGAGGAGCATTGAATCTTTTCCTAATTTTTTCCCCTTTAATTGTTTGGAATTTGTATACTCTTTCTATTCTTTTAGTGTTGCCTATGAATTTTAATATGTATATGATTCACAGTCCATGATTTAATGAGCTCTATCTTTATGTTTTATAACAGCTTTATTGAGGTATAACCACTTTTTTGCCCCTACAATTAGACATTGTCATTATGCCATCAATGTTTCTAGGTTTATCTGTGTTTTTACCAGCTTTTTTCCTACTCATTGTTTTTCTCAGTTCAGACCTTTTTTCTGTGAGTTTTTCCCTCTGTGGACTTACATTCTTTATAAAAGTTCCTTTAGCAAGAATATATTTAAGTAGCAAATATTCCTTTTTTAATTTGCTTAGAGGTGTATTTCACTTTTAATTCTGAAAAATAGTGTGAGTGGAAAATTATTTTCTCATCTTACTTTGAAAATAATATTCCACTTTCTCTGACTTCCATTTTTAAAAAATTATTTATTTATTTATTTTGAGAGAGAGACAGAGAGAGAGTGTGAGGGCCAGGGGCAGAGAGAGAAGGAGAGAGAGAGAATCCCAAGCAGGCTTGAAGCTGTCAGTGCAGAGCCCAACTCAGGCTCAGTCTCATGAACGGTGAAACCTTGACTGGAGCTGATATCAAGAGTCAGACTGAGCCACCCAATCTGACTTCCTTTTTTGCTGTTGAAAAAAAAAAACCCAAGAAACTGTCAGTGTAAATGTTGCTTCTTGGTAAGAAATGTGTCTTTTCTTTTTGACCATATTTAAGGTTTTCTTTGTTTTTGATGTTCAGCATTTCCTTTATGCTATGTCAGGTCTTGTTTTCTCACTTATTTATCCTATATTTGTTATTCACTAGACTTTCTGAATTTGAGGATTAGTGCATTCCACCAATTGCGACTTTACCTCCCTCATTCTTCCTATAGTCTTCTAGAATTCTGATTAAATAGATATATCATCTCAATCTGTTTGCCATGTCTTATAACTACTCCTCTTTTTCTATCTCTGTTCCTCATTTGGCTCATTTCTTTACATCAACTTCCTAGTTTCTAATTTTTTCTTCAGTTTTGTCTAATCTGATCTAAAGCTCATCCATTAAGGTTTGTTTTTTTTGTTTTGTTTTGTTTTTTTTTTTTTGAGGGAGAGAGACAGAGCGTGTGCACATGCATGCATGCATGCATGCATGCGAGCCGGGGAGGGATAGAGAGAGCGGGAGAGAGAATCCTAAGAAGGCTCCATGCCTAGCACAGAGCCCAACACAGGGCTCAATCTAATGACTGTGAGATCATGACCTGAGCGGAAATCAAGAGTCAGACACTTAACTAAGCCACCCAGGTATCCTTCATCCATTGAGTTTCTAATATCAATTAAATTTTTCATTTCTAGAAGTTTTCTGTGGCTCTTTCATATCTGTCAGGTTGACTTTCATTATTTCTAGTACTTAATCATTTACTGACTTATTTCTTGAGAAATGTTAAATACATTTCTATTTCATAATTGATATTCCTAGTGACCATATCCTTGCAGGTCTGGCTTTGCTGTTTTATTGATTCTTGATCATGTGGAGTTGCTTTCTTACATATTTAGTGATTTAAAAAAAAAATCTTTGAGGGATACCTGGGTGGCTCAGTTGGTTGAGCATCTGACTTTGGCTCAGGTGATTATCTCCCGGTTTGTGAGTTTGAGCCCCAGATCTGGCTCACTGCTATCAGTGCAGAGCCTGTTTGGGATTCCCTCTCTCTCTGCCCCTCCTCCACTTGTACCCTCCATCTCTCAAAAATAAATAAACATTAAAAAAAATTTGAACTCCTGTTCTTTGGAACTTTACCCTTGGGAAGTCATTGAGACCTACTCTGTTCCTCTAGAGAGGAACATGTGCCTGACAGCACAGCGAACCTGGAACCATTCTAACCTAAATGTTTGACTTCTTTCTACCCAGGTAGTATGAATTCAGACTCCAAACCTATGTGAGTGAGCCAGTGGTAGAAATTCTTAAGGGAGACTTCTCTCTCTCTCTCTCTTTTTTCAGTATCACTCAAAACCAAGACCAAAGAAGGCACATCCTACTTTTTCCCCTTGCTATGCAGTTTTTTTTCCCCTTTCCTTTTATTCACCCACTAGGAATTTCACCACTTCAGCATTTCTGGCTTATTGGGAGGAGAGGTCTCTGAATTACTTCCTTCTTACTGGGCCTTTGTAGCTTCTAAAAATCTAGTCTTTAGCCACTGGGGAATGACAAGTACTTTAAGAGCAAAGCAATACAGATTCCTCTGGATTTGTGCTTACTTGATGTTCTTGGTTCTAAGAAATCCCTGATTCCTCACTAGCATAGGTAGATAATTTTAAAATATATTAAGATATATAATATGCAACCGTTTGGGGTATGATATACTGAGAATGGTTTTGCTGAATATTTAGTCCATTGTATTGCCAGAAAAATATGTTTCAGACTGTGGGTTTGTCAAAAGATGATGCATGTAACAAGAAATACTGATACGAAATTTTAATTGAGTACCCTCAGAGTATTTCATGCAGCCTAACCATCATAATAAAGCTTCTCATCAACAAAAAATCCTACCAATGGCAAATTTTGAGTCAAATCTAAAAGGCAATTTTAACAGAAAGTTATTTGGGGCCATAGCAAATTTGCCTTTTAAATAATATTTTTTTTACCAGATACCGAAAGTAATATATTCATTGTACAGGATTATAAAAACACATCAAAATATAAAAAAGAAATTTAAAATAGCCTATAATCGCTCCATTGCATCATCCAAAAATAACTCTGCACATGTTTGCATGTATTCTTCCAGACTTTTCTCACATGCACACATATACACACACGCATATTCACATATATCTAAGTATTTAAATAAATTGGAATGATACTGGATATGCATAACTTTAAACTTACATTGGGTATATAACATGTTAGCTTTTTTTTAACTTGACTTTTTATGAGCATTTCCTCATATCATTAAATGTAATTCATTGTTTAGTATTATTGTAAAATAGAAAGTTGTTTTCATATCTAAATTATTGCCAATATATCACTACTATAAAAAATGCTACAACAAATAGTATTACACACAAATTTCTGATTTCAGAGAAGCAGAAATTCTGGATCAAAGTTTATGAGCTTTTTTTTTTAATGTTTATTTTTTGAGAGAGACAGAGCACGAGTAAGGGAGGGGCAGAAGGAGCCGGTGACACAGAATTTGAAGCAGGTTCCAGGCTCTGAGCTGTCAGCACAGAGCCCAATGCAGGGTTCAGACCCATGACCGTGAGGTCATGACCTGAGCTGAAGTCAGAACCCAAAGTTTATGAGCTTTTTAAAGTTTTGTCTACATTACAACATACTTGGTAGTGTTTGGGTATTATATTTTTTAGTGTTTTTATGTTTTCACAGTGAAACAACATTGCGTTGCTTTTAATTTGTGTTTTTTTGATTAATTGGGAGGTTGAGTCTTGAAAAATATGTTATTGAGAATTTTTTATTTTTAAAACTTAAAACATTTTTAGAATTTTTTTTAAATTAAGAAAAATTTAATGTTTATTTTTGTGAGAGAAAGAGAGAGAGTGAGCATGAGCAGGGGAGGAGCAGAGAGAGAGGGAGACACAGAATCAGAAGCAGGCTTCAGGTTCTGAGACCGGCGCAGGCTTGAAGTCACAAATTGTGAAATCATGGCCTGAACTAAAGTCAGACGCTCAACTGACTGAGGCGCCCAGGTCCCCGAAGAATTTTTTTAATATTTATTTTGAGAGAGAGAGCGCACATGCACATGTGAGCAGGCGAGAAGGAGAGAATCCCAAGCAGACTTCATACAGTTAGCACAGAGCCAGCCCAGTGCAGGGCTCTGTCTCACAAACCATGAGATCACAACCTGAGCCCAAATTAAGAGTCAGGTGCTTAACTGATGGAGCCACCCAGGAGCCCCCAGAATTAACTTTTTTTAATAAGTTGCCAGTTTGCTGGTGTCCTTTGTGTCATTTTTAAAGTTTTCTATGATATCTCAAAGGTCTCTTATAAGTATACGTTGAGAGTCACTAACATCAGCTTTTCTCCCTCTCCGCAATTTCAGCACCTAAATAAAGCCAGGAGGTTTTGGTGTATTTTGTTTTTTTAAAAAATGAATTATTTTGAAAAAGGAGGACTTGGGGCTCAGGAGTTGGGAAATGAGGTTCCCAGGACTCGAATGTGCCTCTGGCCCTGTGACTTTAGTATAGGAATACTGCCTAAGACCTCCATTTTTTTTAATCTGGAAAATGGGATACTTGACCTGGATGACCTAGCAGGTTGCTTCCAGCTTGTCATTTCCATCCTTGGAAGCTCTAGTATATACTATGTGTGTACTCTAACCATGTCAAAGTAATAACCTATTACATTTACCTAAAACAGAAGACCAGATTCTAACTACCCATATCACCAAACTGTATTCCTAAACTGGCTTACATGCAGCATTTTCACACAAGTGGTTCACTGGCTTGACCAAACAGTAATTTTTGCGTGGGCATGTTGCCAGAGGTAGCTCTTCCAGACTGGACAATAACTTGGGAGAAAGTCGTTTAAAGTTTACTGCAGGATTCTTGACGTGTTCAGCATTTGTGGCTTCTGGCAGGGAAAACCCACCTTGGCAGCTACCTGTGCATCCCTGGAATGCTGGTCTCTCCACAGGTGAGAGAAGAGAGAGGTCTGAAAAGTGGGCCTGTGCTTAATGCCAGGTCCTTACTGCATCAGCACTCTGAAATCGAGATTGTCTCCACCTGCACATCAAGAACCAGAGGTCAGAAAACATAAGTGATTGCCTGAGGTCCCGATTTAAGGGTATCAAACTGCCTTTGAACTTGGGTCTGACTCCTAAATGCCTGGTCGTCCTCCTAGTGCTTTTCACTGGACAGTTGGGAATAAAGATAAAGCAAACCTCCAAATTAGATTCACATTTCATATTAGACTCTCTCAAGCCAGTGACTTTCAAATATTTTTACCTTGACTCCCACCAAGAAATATATTTTATATTCTAACCCACTGTGTTATGCGATGCATGCATGCACAGATACACATGTGCATGTTTATTTTTTATGAAAAATTTTTTTAATGTTTAGTTATTTTTGAGAGAGAGAGAAAGAGAGAGACAGAGCACAGTGGGGGGAGGGCAGAGAGAGATGGAGATGCAGATTACAAAGCAGGCTCCAGGCTTTGAGCTGTCAGCACGGAGCCTGACACGGGGCTCAGACTCATGAACCATGAGAACTTGACCTGAGCTGAAGTCAGATGCTTAACCGACTGAGCCACCCAGGTGCCCCTGTACACATTTATATAAACTTATAAAAATCTAAGTGTGATACACTTTTTATTCTTGAGTTTTCTATGCTGTCAAAAATACCAGCCCTCAAAAATAATTTCATAACCCACCAATGGGTTGTGACCTGAGATTAAAAAATAGTATCATGTTAAGAAATTTCTTTTTTCTCCTCTTCCTCTTAGCAGGGCTGTCCTGCAAAGCTGTGCTAGTTTACTGCATGAGGGCAGCTTTCTGATCAAAGGGATGAATAGGGACAGAAATTCAGGTATCTTTCTCCTGGACAAGCTGTGTGCTTTGGTGTGGGACTGTGGCTGCCCAGAGGAAGAGGTGCCTTTTCTCCATTCAACAAAGGTGCCCTTTTGGCTGGTGGTAATCCTCAACTTCTCCTTCTATTAATCGACTATTTAGAGTTTCAAAGTCATGGATCCACAAGGACCATTATGTGCATGTAAATCTATGCTGATTTTCTTTCTTTCTTTCTTTCTTTCTTTCTTTCTTTCTTTCTTTCTTTCTTTCTTTCGTTTTGAGAGAGAGTACACATGCAAGTGGGGGAGGGACAGAGAGAGAAGGAAAGAAAATCCCAAGCAGGCCCTGTACTGTCAGTGTAGAGTCCACCACAGGCCTTGATCTCACGAAATGTGAGATCATGACCTGAGCCGAAACCAAGAGTCTGATGCTTAACAGACTGAGTCACCCAGGCACCCCAATCCATGCTGATTGTCATGATTGGGACTGTTTCTGCCATTTAGAGCTGGATACATTATCTCAGCTTCCTCTCAAAGCCCACATGGTGTCCATGTCCAGTTGGGTAACTGACCCTCTGACCAATGCAGATTTCTGCAGAGTCCTAAGATGTGAGCACATACCAAGCTATGTGGTGCTCTCTGGCTCTGACATAGACTGATTGCAGGGTAAGGAAGGTGCAGATCAAAGCATGATATGCTCCCTGAGCCTCAACTCATCCTTGTTTCCCAAATGAGCTTGTCATCCAGTGGAAAAGAAATGCAGAGGAAACGGAGATGAAATCAGAGGAAAGCAGAACCTTGGCTAGAAGACCAAAACTGCATTTCAATTAGGTTGGTTTCCTTTTTTCGAAGGCTGGATTTGTAAACCAAATGATGCAGATATGGTTCTCGTGCTGGTAAAAACTGGTGGGTTTGGAAAGGGTCTGGGCGCGAGGCCATAGTAATACCATGCTTTCAGCTATAACAGATGCACCCAGAAACTGCATTCTCAGGTACCAAGCCCGGAAAGACGATGTCCTTTTCATCCCACACAGTGGTGGTCTAACCCTGGTCCCGGCACATTGCCCCAAGCATCACCTTTTTAACAATAGACTAGCTTATATCCTAGGTCCCCACCATCTCTCATAACTGTGCTTTTCTGTTAATGGGAAAGAAACAAGTATGTGCCCATAGTTAAGGACTGGCCAATAGAAGAGGTGGTCAGATAATGAAGCCTTGAACTTGCCTCCTTCAAAGTGCTTTTCCTTTATTTTTTTTAAATGTTTTTCCAACTAAGGAACCCAATTAAAGGGGATTAGTTCCTTTGGAGGTGTAATGAGGGCTTCTTTACCCATCCGTAGGACCTTCCTGGAAATGGCCAAGTCCCTGTTGCACTATAACTTTCTCTTTTACTGTTTGATGGACATTGAGCTGGGCAAGCAGGTTCCTGGTAGAAATACAGGTTTCACCTTTAGCAGCCCTCTTCCTCCCTCTTCAACCTGTCCTCTGTTACCCTAACCTCTCAAGTAGGATGAGTTGGTTTTATTTTTCCATGTCACATGATAGGAATTAAATACATGTTGAGCCACTTCTATTATTTTAGACCTATGGTAGGCCCTGAGTATTGGTGTTTTCCAGCGACATGTGACTTTGATTTCTGAGAGGAAGTATGATAGTTAAGGTTTAACACAATAGAATTATTATTTAAGCCGGGAATAGAGTGTGACCCTCCTAGCTGTATGATCTTGGGCAAGTTACTTAACCTCTCTGGAGTTAACGTTTGCTTATCTGTAAATTCAGAAAAGTAATAGAATTTTCCTCTGAGAGAGGCTGTGACTTTTGATGAGACTGCACAGGAAAAGTACTTAGCAGAGTACGGTCCCAGCTGCCTACCCAAAGACGCAGTTCACTCCTGCTCTCTTTTCCTCTGAGTCCCTTCCCTGTGCTACTAGCTTGCTGTCCTTAAGTCCTGTGTCTCTAACCCTCTGGTGTTCTCCTGTCATTCCGGGACCTTGCCTTGCTTCCTAGGCTCTCTTTGCCATGCCTCCCATGAAGTCATATGAAGGTGCAGTTGCCCCAGCTAATCCCTACCTAATAGTCAAATCCTCAGTGTTCGGACTTGAACCTGCTTTCCCTCTGTTCTTGCAGAGGATTAAGAGACAGGCAGATTCCCTGTCTATGAAACAGAACCTCACTCAGCTGTGAAATTCTCCTGAGCCCTTCGCCTCACCGCCCTATAAATGCATTTACTCTCCTCTGTGCATCATCCATATTTAATCTTAGCTTGTCACATCTCCATCCTGTCATGGCTGTACCTTACGCTGGTTTGTCAGCATCTGTGTTTTCTGCCTTAGATTCAGTCACCACCCTGGACTCAGGGACTAACCAATCCCATTTTCAGTATTTGTTGTCTGGCTCATAGGTAAAAGTGCAAAGGGCATTTAATGCCCTTTGTGATGTTGATAATGGTGGGGATGAGCATTCATGATAAAAAATCCGGGTCTGAAAAAAATCCTAACATGTAATAATGGCTTATGTTTTAAAGTCAAGCAGCAGACGACAAATTTCAAACTTAAATATAAGAGTCATTAGAAAATCTCCAGACCCCTCAGGTGGCAAGTGTGGGTATCAGGGCAGGCAAGGGTCCCCACTTCTAAAACTCAGATCACTCCAGCTATGGCCTTAATAAGCTTTTTTTTGAGTTTACCCTAAGTGTACAATTCAGTGGTTTTCAGTATATTCACGGAGTTGTAAAACCATCACCACTATCTAATTTTAGAATATCTTCCTCACCCCCAAAAAGAAACCTTACACGTATTAGTATGGCTCCCCTTTATTCTCTCTCCACAGCCCCTGGTAGCCACCAGTCTACTTTCTGTTGCTATAGATTTGTCTATTCTGGACATTTTATATAAATGGAATCATACAATATGTGGCCTTTTGTGTCTGACTTCTTTTACTCAGCATAATGTTTTTGAAGTTCATCCATGTGTAGCCTTTTTATGGCCAAATATTCCCCTGTATAGCTATATTACATTTTGTTTATCCATTCATCAGTTTATGGACATCGATAGTATTTCCATTTTGGGTACCATTATGAATAATGTTGCTGTGGGGATTTGCTTACACATTTTGTGTGGATATATGTTTTCAGTTCTCTTCGGTATATAGGTACGAGTGGAATTGCTGGGTCATATGTTAACTCTATGTTTAACATTTTGAGGAACTGCTAAACTGTTTGCCAAAGCGGCCACACCATTTTGCATTCCTACCAGCCATGTACGTTCTGATTTGTCTTTGCTAACATTTATGATATGTCTTTTTGACTATACCCATCCTAGTGGATGTGAAATTGTATCTTATTTTGATTTTGATTTGCATTTCCTTGAAAGATGGTGATGCTGCACATCTTTTCATGAGCTTATCGGCCGTTTGTGTTTTTTTCTGGAGAAATGCCTATTCAGATATTTTACCCATTTTAAAATTGGGTTATTTGCCTTATCATTGAGTGTAAGAGTTCTTTATACGTTCTGGATACAAGTCCCTTACCATGTATATGATTTGCAAATATTTTCCCCTATCGTGTCGGTTGTGAAGGAATGTGTTCCATATATGGGGCAGCTCCTAGACTGGGGTCCCTGGGGTCTCCAAGCTGTTCTAGTGATGCTGATATCTAGAGCGATTTGGGACCCTTGGGTCCAACCCTAAAGCTGCCTCTTCCCTGGAGTTGGTCTTGAGAAAAAATTGACCCCCTCAAAGCTGAGGACTGGAGGAGGGTTCAGGGTTTGTGTGGGGTCTAAAACTTCCTGATTATGGAGACCGTGGGAACGTGTGAATCTGCTCGAACATTTTGGTTTGTTGTCTGCTGGCTGCATCGCCCCTCTGCACCTACTCCTGACTCTTCTCTGTGTTATCTAAGAGAGCTTCGTGTCATCAGATCCCCTTCCCTACATCTTACCCAGAAGCCCTGTCAGAAAGCAGTTGGGCCATAGGCCTTCACTTCCAGATGTTAATTTGGCTCATTTTGTCATTAGGACCTTGGCACTTAGCTTTTATGTATCTTGGTTGTGGGCCGGTCCTGCCCATTTACACCCTCTCCCCCAGTCTGAACCTTCCTACTCCAGGCTCTGGGAACATTTGCCTCCATCTTAAATGAAGCTTTCTAAGTGTATGGCGAGCATACGGTAAATAATAACAATACAGTAATGATCTACTCCATCATTGCCTAGCATGAACAGTAATTGCACAAACCTGATTAATGAGCACGCTCTGAGAGTAAAGAGAACTTATCCAAGCAGTCACGCTTTGTACAAAAACACACAATTGTTTCAGAGCTCCAGTGGTTTCCAAGAGGCTTAGGAAACAACTTCTTTCTCACTTCTGGCTTGCGCCAGCTGCACAGCAACTGGTGGATGGTGGCAGGAGCTTTGTAGCCCCCAACAAGAGGCCGATTTATTTAAATCGGTTCAGATGTGCCGGGCTGCTCGTTTGATGCTGATTTTGAAGAACCATTACAAATCTGCTGTTTTCTGCTGTCTTTTATTTTAAGTCCAATTAAGTGGATAGCTACAAATAGCTCTGACCTTGAAAGTCTAAGCGAAGGTGAGATGTGAGCACAGGCTTAGGAAGCATATGTTGTGGCATGTTAATGCTCTGCAAGTCATACACACTTAAGGAAAATAAATAGAACAGGACAAGATAATGTTGTGCTTTAAGAGGAAGGATTTGAATGCCCTGGGAAATAGCGCCACATGCTTCACTGGTGGATAATCACAAACTGTGCTAAAAATTAATGCAACTCTGTCTCACTTCACTGTGGCTCGGGGAGACAAGCCCCAAATGAGTGGTCATGTCAGTGACATTCAGCACATAATCACCGTGGACCCGTGTGTCTGCTATATGCCGCTACTGAGCAATGCTCTCAGCAGCCCCAGTACATGATTTTTATTATTTATTTGTAGTAAAACAGGGTTTAGAGTACCATACAACCATTTTGGTTCAGTTTCTTGCGAATGTAGATCACAGGAAGAATCTTGTGTAGTTGAAAAGCTTGTTTTAAAAATATTAGCAGCATGGGACTTCTTATGAAGATTCTTAAAGTCCTAGAGTTGGGTTATAGAGGTTTAAAAAGGTTTTTAAAAGCCATCTTTACAAAAATAATACTATGTATGTTGTGATGTGCTGTGAGCTGCTGTTTGCTCTTCTTAACCTTAACCTCACAAGTCTTGGGGGGAAATGCTTGTTCAAGAATTTTACTGAATGGTTGTCATTAAGGTTTAGTTTCTTGAACCTATTTTTAAATATTTTTGTGTTCCTACTGCCTCGTTAAACACTCCAGCATTTCATGAGTTACATGTGTGTTTATCTGTCCCTAGTTTTCTACGTCAAGAAATGGGAGCAGATGACTTTTCCCTTGTCTTGTGGGATAGTGTGATAATTAACGAGGTTATAGGAACAGATCACTCTCTGAGCCTGACACTACAGATGTGAAGAGACAATGGCAAGCACTAAACGAGAATAGGGGATGGGACCAAAATGATTTCAAGCACATTTTCGTGTAGAGGTCAAATAAATTGTCTTTACAGAAAGGATCACTCTAATGTAAATGTCCTGAAAAAAAATGTTCATGTAGTCATCCTGAGAGATTCATAAACCACTCTGGCCCTCTATATTTGTGTATGATTGTAATCACATAAACTTCCATTTTTATGGAAGTCCTGCATCCAGATGGTCAGAGCAGAACCAAGATCCAAAGTTGAGAGGACTTTTGAGAGCCAAATAGATGCCCGAAGATCAGTGCTCTAAATTTCAGGCACTTAATCCTACAACAACTCTGTAAGACTCTTTGTAAGACTCTGTTTATATGTTTTCTCAGATACAAAATTCAAATAAGTTGCCTGGCTTCCCAGCCCATAAAGAAATTGGAAGCAACCAATGTGGTTTCCAACAGGTTGAGCTCTGTGTCAAGGGAGACTTCTCCCTCTGCACACACGGATAGCCAGGCCTACCACTGGCCTATTTACTGTCTTTAAGCAGATTTTAAAAGGCTTGCTGCTCTAAGGAGACACAAAAGAAAAGGCAAAACCCTCCTCCCTCCCCCAGTATAGACAGCTCTGCAGGTGCAGGACGTGATGAGTGAAGGAGTCTTCATGCAAAGAGGAAGGTGCCATCTCCTCGAGGTGGGTGAATTCCGTGCCTACCAGGACTCCTGTCTTGGCATGGAACACAGGCTCTGCTCACCCCTCAGCCATACACCCCAAGGAGGTGCACACATACAAGGTCGTACAGATCCACAGATACAGATCACATCAGCAAGACAACCAATGGCAATGAGACTCTGAAGAACTCTAAGACCACATAAAAACATATCTGTCTGGGATAAGCATACGTTCAAAACAGTGCTTCACCTTTTTATGGCACTAGTGGGCATGAAAGTCATGTAATAAGGTTGATAATACTGACAGACACATTGAGAGAGTCTGAACCATGTTTAGTGTACTTCATACTAGGGACAGTGGAACGGTTGAGACAGGCCAGAGAGTGGGAGCTGAGTGAGCTACATGTTTGTGTAACTGGTGCCATGATCCGGTTGGGTGATATGGTGACCTGGCCAGGGTGGTAACTGCAGAGGCAGTGAGAAGTGACCAAATTCTTGACCTATGTTGAAGGTAGAGCCAACAGCATTTGCTGGTAAGTTAGGTACAGGGCGTGATAGAAAGAGCGAAATGTAGGGTGATGCCAAAATTTTAGGCCCAAATAAAAGGAAGAGTGGAATTGCCATTAAGTGAGATGGGGAAGACTTCAGGAGGAGCACATTTCAGGTGGAAGATAGGAGTTCTGTTTGTGGTTTAAGTTGGAGATCTGAATGGTTAAGTTTAACATCTAAATGGGGATGTCAAAAGTAGGCCATTAGAGGTGCATCTGAAATTCAGACTAGAAAATACAAGTTCAGAAATCCTGAGACTCTAGGTAGTATGTAAAGCCATGGGACTGAATCAAATCTCCTGGGAGTGAGTGTAGATGAAGAAGTGAAGAGGTCAAAGGCCTGAGTCCGGTGGTGTACAGCATGGCGATGGGAGGGAAATGAGGAACCAGCCGAGGAGGGGGACTAGGGGCAGCTACAGAGGAAAGAAGGACACCGGGAGAAAAAGGAGGCCAGGTGAAGGAAGGATCTCAAAAAGAGTGATTATGTCAAGGGGTGACCAAGTGGAATGAGGACAGAGAATGGGGTATCATATTTAGCGGTGAGGAGGTCTGGTGGCCATCACCATGGTGGAGGGGGTGGGGATCAAACCCTGGTAATGCACCTTTGGGAAATGGGAGAATGGGAATTAGAGGTAAGTGTAAGGGGGAACAAACAGGTGGGGAACAAGCTGGGAAAAAAGGTAGGGTCAAGAGATTTTTTTCAAGTGGGAAAAATCCTAGCACAGATGTGTAGTAATGGGAATAACAGAAAGTGGGAAGATTTGATGAAGTGAAGAGGGGAGAACTGTGGGAGCACCGCACCCTTGAGCAACTGGGAAAGGGGATGGGGATCCTGAAACACATACACAGCTTGCTTGGGTGGGGCACCTCTTAGTAAGGGGTCAGCCCAGTAACTGCAAGGCTGCAGGTAACGGGTGTTCGAAGACTTGTACAAGGTCTCTTTTTGTTTCTGTTTTCTCAGCACAATAGGAAGCAACAGATTTCCAAAATCTGATTGAAAAATGCTTTGATGAGTAATAAAATCTGGCGATGACAGCCACATTCAATAAAATAAGGTGTGTGGCTCACACTGAATTACAAAAATCTGTACTCTTTGGGCAGCCAAGATGCAGAGTGATAAATATGAACCCATCTTATTTTAAAAGACCACATTATGTATGTTTTGGACAATAGGATACAGTGTTTACAGGCAGTTCAGTGAGCCTACAGGGTGGCTTTCTCACTCCTTTGGGAGCCCCAGGTAGGCCAGTACATAAACCAGTGAAACATAAGCTTCATGAGGGCAGGAATTCCTTTTGTTTACTCGTGAATCCTTAGAAGAGTGTCTGGCAGGGGTGCCCGGTTGGCTTATTCAGTTGAGCGTCCACCTCTTGATTTTGGCTCAGGTTGTGATCTCATGGTCATGGGGTCGAGCCTTGCATCAGGATCCATTCTGAGTGTGGAACCTGCTTAAGATTCGGTCTCTCCCTCTCTGTCCCTTTCCCCTGCGCGCTCTCTCTCTCTCTAAAAAATTTTTTAAAAAATTAAAAAAAGAAGAGTGCCCTGCAAATAACAGGTGCTCAGCAAACAATTATTGAATGAATGATGGATGCCAAACCAAGGGCCACCAGAATATTTTTTACTGAACAAGATAGTTACCCATTATTTTAAGTGATCTGTTTCTACGTGCTCAATTTTTCATCATTCAAGTGAGAGTGTCCATATGGCTGCGTCACTGCCTTTTTCCTCCAGACACTTTATTCTTCAGAACTGGCTGAAGAGTATTGCTTATAGATCTGTTTTGTGGGCTAATTTCAAAAGCTTTTAATCTGGAAAGTCACTTTGCAGGCGAAAAGCTGGCAGAATGAAAATCTCTGTGCAGAATGAAAATCTGCTCCCTGGTCTTATCTGGTCCAATCTCATTATGAAATGGTTATGAAGATCACAGAGCGTAATGGGCAAAATGCTGGACACCATCTGTTGGCGAGATGGATGCCTACACTGGGAACCCAGCTATGGTTGTGGGATTTCAGAACGAGGTCCTCTGGCACTTAAGTTCTGCTGATTTGCTACCATGTGGCAGGCATGAGGAGAATCTGAAGCTAAATAGAAGTGCTACACTTTGTAGTCTAGGCCTAGGTGCCTGGTTCTTTTGTTTGATCTTCTTTGTAAACAGTAGGATCTCAGAGTAAGCTAATTGTTCTTTATTTCCCTTTGCTTGGCAAGACGCATGTCTTCACAAAAATCAATAGGCTGCATGCTGACGGCTAGGCGGTCTTGCCACAAAAGAGCTGTGCAAGCATTTTGTGCAGACTGTCCCAGAAGCCTCCGAGGAAAGGTGCATTGCAGGATGGGGTGAGCTACGGAGTCAAGGAGAACAGGTGGTTTTTTCATTAGTAGTAGAGGAGGATATATTTTAGCTCCAGCTTGTCTGGTTAGCAGGAATTATTGACAGACACTAGTGATTAGTAGGGAGTAAAACAACCTTCTTGAGGTATTGGATCATCCTGCTTTTTAAAAAAATTATTTATAATGTTTATTTATTTTACACACACACACACACACACACACACAGTGCGAGTGCTGGAGGGGCAGAGAGAGAGGGAAACACAGAATCTAAAGCAGGCTTCAGGCTCTGAGCTGTCCACAGAGAGTCCGATGTGGGGCATGAACTCACAAAGTGTGAGATCATGACCTGAGCTGAAGTCAGACGCTTAACTGACTGAGCCACCTGGGTGCCCCTGGATCATCATTGCTTTTAAGGGGATCATCTTTCTTATTGAAAACAAACCAAACCTCACAAGGGTCTCCCCTCTCCTTGGGGTTTCTCACATGCACAAACCAACCCCACTGAATGACCTTTAAGGTGTGCATTACTCCTATGGGACTTTCTGGTTCCCAGGGCCAACAGAAGGAAACCATCCTCTCTTGTTCCTTTTTTTTTAGCAAGTAGCAGGTATTTTCCAAATGTTATATTCTAACTCTTAGATTGTTTTTTTTAAGTTCATTTATTTATTTTGAGAGAGAGAGAGAGAGAGAGAGCACAAATGGGTGAGGGACCCAGAGAAGGAGAGAGAATCCCAAGCAGGCTCTGCACCATCAACACAGAGCTCGACCTGGGGCTGGAACTCACCAGCCGAGATCAAGAGTCGACGCTTAACCAACTGTGCCATCCAGGCGTCCCAGGTTGGTTTGTTTTTTAATTAAAGACCTAATGGAAACAAACAAGGGAAGGTCAGAATTTCATATGAAACAGTACCAATTGCAAAGTACAGTACGATTTTCTGACCCTGCCTACAGGTTATTTATGGTTGTTCCCTTCCTCTGTCTTCCAGAGGAGGGCTCAGGTGGTATTTATGTGGACAAGCAAATGATGGTGGGAACTGGAGCTCATGGGCCCTTCCTGTGTCTGTCTTCTTCAGCAACGTAGTTCAGGCAAAAGGCTGGACTTTGTGTCTCCTGGTGGGTCATAGGCTATTTTCTTTCATGCTCTGTAAACCAGCTCTTCCTGTTTGACATTGAATTTATACCAACGAGATTCCATAGTAGAATTTCTCAAGTTTCCATGTTGGTATACCCAAGATCTCTGTGAAGATCTTCACCGGCTTGCATGTGATTTTAAAAGGCTAGGAAATCCCACTGGCTTATTGGGGGTATTTTGGATTTTTTTTTTTATTTAAATCCTGAGCTTCTCCTTCTCCTCATGCCATTTTTGAACTACCAAGGGGATATTTCTGTTTTACATCTTTGCTAACAAAGGAAAAAGTAATGTTTTCAGTTTTTAAGTGAGTATTCTTTAAAGCAAGAAGAAGAAAGAGAAGGAAAAGAAACAAAAGAAATTATTTTCGAATTTTTTCCATTCTTCCTTGCCACCAAATTTATGAATCAATGAAGTCTCCCAGGAATTGGTCATTTTTAAAAATGCAGCAGTGGACTTTGCTGCTGCATTTAGCTTCACCTGAAACGCTCAAATGTATCAGACACAAGGTGTGCTAAATGTAGGATAGGCCCCGGACTCGGCACTTTGGGTGCAGAGCTAAACAAAGATGGAGGCTTGCCTTCAAGGAATTTATACTGTCATCATTTGGCCAGTCATTCGTTTCCATTGTGAGTTGGCAAATTGAATACGTTGACTCCAGAATTTTGAGGTCAGGCTTTCTGTTGTTAAGAGGCTGCAGTGGAAGCCTGGGGCGTGGATTTCAACCTCTAGTTTTATACATTTCTAGTGCCAGAGACTTCTCCCCACAAAATCTTCTCTAACCCCGAGCTAGAAGGACTGGAAGGACTGCAGAAACATGGTATTTTTACCATGTTTAAAGTGAATTGACTTTAGTCAAGACTTCTTTTGAGACACGTGGGTGGCTCATTTGGCTAAGCATCTGACTCTTAATCTCAGCTCGGGTCATGATCTCCCTGTTCATGGGTTCGAGCTCCTCATCAGGCCTGGGATGTTGTCTGTCCTTCTCTCTGCCCCTTGCCCACTTGTGTTCTCTCTCTCTCTCTCTCTGTCTGACTCTCTAAAAATAAATAAGTGAATAAACATAAAAGAATAAAAAATGAAGACTTATTTCAAAGAACCTCGTCTGTGGGGATTTACCCAAGGGATACAGAAGTGCTGATGCATAGGGGCACATGTACCCCAATGTTCGTAGCGGCACTTTCAATAGCCAAATCATGGAAAGAGCCTAAATGTCCATCAACTGATGAATGGATTAGGAAGATGTGGTTCATCTATACAATGGAATACTACATGGCAATGAGAAAGAATGAAATCTGGCCATTTGTAGCAAAGTGGATGGACCTCGAGGGTGTCATGCTCAGCGAAATAAGTCAGGCGGAGAAGGACAGATACCATATGTT
>CM053568.1:47056046-47161334 GCA_028646485.1 Cryptoprocta ferox
GCTTGAACTAAGGAGAGGGAGGGGGTGGGACTTAAGAGGTGACTCTGAGGGGGTCTCTCCTGGAGTTGACAGTTCACTGACTGAGGTGTAAGGAGGTAGCTTCATGGGGAGGACAGGGAGGCTGCCAGCCTGGGGCTGTTGCAGTTTTGATGTGTGGGTTTGGAGAAGAAGAGAATGAATTAAGCGTTGGGCACTTTGAGCATGAGAGCCTTCTGGGATATCCAGGTGGAGGGCATTTAGGTAGAGGTAGGTGTTCATTAGACAGCTGTGAAGAAAGAGAGCGATTGTTGCACCCCCTAGGCCTTTCCCATTTTCCCAGTAAAGCTCTCTGTACTCTGGACCTGTGTGCTCCAACCAGCTTCACAAGCCAGAAGTCAGAATCCTCTTCAAGGACTTGCTTTCCTTGAATCACAACATGAACACCGGTCTATACCGGCAGCATCCAACGGATCCTCTTGTCCAGGGGGCACTGGTAACTGCGATTCCTTTTGTCTTGGCTTGAGTTTCATAGTGCCTAGCAGCAATGCCTAGCATTGCTCCCCAATTCAGTATATTTCATTCGGCTAGATCACATAGGGTATTCCAGATGGAAGAATGTGGTTCACGGTCCCTGTAAGCAGAAAGCACTTCAGGGCAACGATGACTTTACGCCATTATATTAAAATGTTACTAATCCCAAGTTTTGGCATGTGAACTACTTACCGCTGCATGATCCTGAACCCCACAAACCCTCTCCTAATGAGGAGTGCTTGATAAAATATAGGACAGCTGATGAAGTTTGAATTTTAGGCAAATAGGGAAGCATTTCTTAATATAAGTATGTCCCGAGTATTACACAGGATAAACGTATTCTAAAAGTGATTGCTTATTTTTCTGCACTACAAATTTAACTGGGCATCTTGGATTTTTATTTGCTAAATCTGCCCACCCTAAACCCAGTCTGCCTCTGATATTTCTTGTAATGCATAGAACCCTTCTACGAAGAAATAAATGGTCCCTTTTGCCCATAGCACAAGGACACCAGCTGAACTTGATTCTTGAGTGATGTGGCTCTTGTTCTCCCTTATCTCACATGCAGTAAATTTAGCTTTGTGTTTTGGTGGGGTTTTTTTTCCATCTCTGAGGGTCTTTGTTTTATTGTTTGGACACACACCTTTAAAAAATAGGTACCCAACCAAATATAAAGATGCAATCAAAAAAGATCCTGGTTGGTTTAATAAAATTCAGACAGAGAGATCAGCCAAAAGAAATGAAACCTATACCATTTTCCCTTTCTCCTTTAAACAGAATTAGCAAACACCTGCATTTTGCTGAGGATTCTGGGGATTGGTATTGGGTGCCCTTTCATTACTTATTTTTACTTCTCTCACCTAAGTAACCCGAGCTGAGGGCAAGAAGACTTGGGGCAGCATCTGGAACGCACACATTGGTCTTGCTGACTCATGAGACTCTTGGTGGCATCTGCAAATAACTCGGGAAGCTGGATGTGCCGATCAGATGTGTTTTATCCTGCGCCACAAGGTCCCGAGAGAGAGAGAGATTGCACAATCTGGTGCAGCAACCTGTTCAAGATAGGAGAAGGTTCTTGTTTCTAATTTAACACAAACCCACTTCCTCTTGCATTCTCTGCATTTGAAATGAAGGGTTTCTTATCATCCCCCCCTCCCCACCCCCTGAGGTTGGACTGTATCCTGCGATTCTTCCGTCCTTCTGCACCTAGGGATGCTTTACTCCTTCTGCAAGGCCAGTGCTATCAGGGAGCCAAGAAGACGTTTGAGCTGTGTTGTTTAAAAACTCAGAGCAGACAAGGAACAACAGAAACAACTGGGCGTAGGCTACCTAGATAAAGGGACTGACCAATATTGCTGAAAACTTGTCAGAGCAGACTATAAAGATCGTAATTTTGACACCAACCAGCCACACCCAGAATCCGTCCCGCACAATCCTTTACTCTTTAGCTGTGACTACACGTTTAATGAAACTTGCTTACCAAGGTGCCTCCATAAATTTTTTCTACCACTTCTCCCGGATGCATCTGTAGAAGCCCGGTCTTAAAAATTCCTGTGTCATCCTTGGTGTAATTCCAGAGGGAAGTGAATAATGTTTTGTTATTTTGTTGGGCATAAAGAAACCAGTGTCTCGAGGTAAAGGGGGAAATCTGTCTGCTTGTTTACGAGTGCTGGTGGGAGCCAGGGAACTGAAACCTCGGATCTGCTCTCCTGCACAACATATTTATATCTGCTTCAGCTGTGCTGACTGTGAGCCATCAAATGCTAATGGCTTTGGGTATTTGTTTTTAGTAAATAATTGAATAAATACTCTGGGAAGCTCCTATGCCATTCACTGTTGCATATCCCTTTTGTGAACACGCACCTTTCGCAAAACCAGAAAATCGAGAAATCTGTGTGGTTGAGATGCAGCCTAGTGTCAGCCCTGAGCACAGGGCTAAAGACCACTTGCATTTAGCATCCTGCTGTGGCCCCATTCCCGAGCTTTGTGACACACGGCAATTTATCCGCCCCTGGGTGCCTCTGTTTCCTCACCTGTAAAACGCATAGAGTGGTTGGTGTGGATGAAATGGCTTAATATAGAGCAGCTTCAGTCAGTTCTCGTGCATATTCTTGGGGTGTGTGTGGCATGTGCATACATGTGTGTCTATCTGTAACGCTGTCTTCATCTGATCTGTTCTTGGGTCATGTGAAGCAGGTAGAAATATGTGAGTCTATGGAAGACGTTCGTAGTAAAAGTCAATTTCCAGATAAAGGCCAGAAGAATTTGCTCTGGCTAATCTCAGGGAAGACAGCTTGATAAGTCAGATAATATGAACGTTTTTTGTAATTGACTTCTGTCATATACCTATTATAGGCCGGACACCATGCTAAGCACTTTACCAGACTCACTTAGTCTTCTTATAGGTAGGGTTATTATCCCTGTTTGACAGATGAGGGAATTGAGACTTGCAGAGGTTAAGTATATGTGTATCAAGTTACATAATATGGGGCAAAAAAAAAAAAAAGAAAAAGCAAGTTGCCTATGTATATTATGACACCAGTTATAGAAATGTTTTGGAGATCTCTACATATGTGCATATGTGTATAATAAGAGTGAGAAAGTAAAGGCATAAAAAGTGCATGGGAATGATAAGTAGCAAGTGAGGGGGTGAGGAAAGGGAGAGGAGGATTCGGATAGAACGAGAGTACAGAGGAGCTTCGGCTTTATCTGTGAAACTATTTTTCTTTCCAGTAAATGTCAATATGTTAAAATCTGAGTTAGGCAGTGGATTCACAGGTGATTATTATATTCTCCGTACCTTTTTGAATGTTTACAATATTTCATAATTTTATTCTTTTAATGTTTGTTTATTTTTGAGAGAGACAGCAGGGGAGGGGTAGAGAGAAAAAGAGAGACAGAGGATCCAAAGCGGGCTCTCTGCTGACAACAGAGAGCCCGATGCAGGGCTCGAACTCACGAACCGCGAGATCATGGCCTGAGCTGAAGCTGGATGCGCAACTGAGTGAGCCACCCAAGCGCCCCAGTATTTCATAATTTTAGACAGAGATTACACCATGGTGATCTGGAGAGTGCCAGCACGGCACCGGCACACGACGCACACTCCACAGACAGGATACGGGACTGTTCTTGTTGGATGGCTCTTCTCGCCTCTTAGCGCTGCTCTGAAATGACGCTGTTGATTTCATCGGTGGAGTGACGTTCTGTAGCGAAGATGCGGCAGTCAGGGGCTCTTACATGAACCCCCAAAAGGCACTCAGAACACCTTTGCAAATGCTGTTGGAGTGGTCACATCGACCGACACCATAAATAAGTGTGACTAAGGGGAAGTGTCTTCCAGTGCGCCGAATAAATGTTCCTTGTCAGAAATAGCTCTTAGCCTGGGCTCCCCGTGGGTCCTCTTTAGGCTTTCTGGCCTGCCTTTCTTAAATATGTGAGTTAAAGAAATAAGGCAGGGAGTACTAATTTTAGAGTAATAGCAGAATCGGGAAAAATAATTCTCTGGGTCAGTCAAAAATTAAAAGCTTCCCATTGCACGCCCTTGGGTATATTTTATCATTTTCGACTTATTGCAGAAGCAGTATCAATTTTATTGACACTAGACTGTTATGATAATGGAGTTTTTTTTATTATCGAATTCTATTACGGTTAGTCACAGTGAGCCCACACACACTGTCTGCGGTTGGAGTTGCCTCGGGCACCCCTCTAATAGCACAGAGATATTGAATATTTTCATATCAGGATTAGCAATTTCCCCTGTCTGTCATGGCTGCTAGGAAAATCAGCACTGCTGATTTTATCTCATTTAGATTCTGCATCTACTTTTGGAGTTACTTATAACTTTGATGCACAAAAAATAAATAAAATACTTGAATTTTTTCATTGACGAGCTCACTAGAACTTTGCCGTAGGCTCTGAAAAGAAGGGAGCTGCTTATCTCCCGACCATACTGTGCAGTTGAAAAGAGAATTATGCTTGCCCGTGTGTGCACTCATGCATTTAAAAAAGAAAGAAAAAAGAGACAAAGAGAATACACACTAGAAGGAGCTGCAACGATGGAGGCAGAGGTAGGAGGAATCTAAAACCAGGAGCCAAAAGACAAGGGTAGCCTTTAGAAGCCAGAAAAGGTAAGGACATGAGTTCTCCCCGAGAGCCTCCAGAAGGAATGTGGTCCTGTCAACCTATTTTAGATGTCTGACCTCCAGAACTTGCCTGTTTAGCTAGGTAGCAATAGGTGACTTAACTGCATATGTGCTCTGAGGGAGTTAATCCAGAAGGTTCCCTAACATGCTTAGATCCTTGCTAAGAGGCGGTGTGGTTCAAGTGGAAATTGAGGGCACCAGCCCATACCTTTCCAAGGTCAAAGTCACCTGGCAGGAGAACTAGCCTCAAGGAAGTTTCTGGAAGCTTGAGCCAGTCTCCTAGAGGACAACAACCCAGCTGTACCAGGAGTACCAGCAAGAGGGAGCAGGAGATAGAATCAAGGACACAAGTGGGAGAGTTGGTTTGGGGAAGGAACGGGAACATCAATCCCTCAATGTGGTAAGGAAGAAAAGAGGTAAGTTGGGAGTGAAAGAAATGGTATTTGTTTTCCAGTTTTATTGAGAAACAGTCAACACACATCACTGTATAAGTTTAAGTATACTGTATGATGGTTTGATTTACATATATTGTGAAATGATTACAATAGGGTAACATCCATCATTTCATATAAATGCAATAGAAAGAAAAGAAAAACAGTTCTTGTGATGAGAACTCTTAGGATCTACTGTCAACAAGAAAGTGATATTTTGAATTGAAGACAATGGCCTTAACCTTCTCAGTAAACATAGACAAGATCCTCTTCTGAATCTGAGGGAAGGGAGCTTATCCTTGGGAAAAGAAGAGGTTTGGCCGCAGAATGTACTAGAGAGTTGACATGAGGTAGGAAAACATCACAGAGCAGCTCTGCAAGCCCGTTGGAAATGAAATAGACTGTGGATCTTCCCCTGCAGAAACACAGCACAGTGAGGAAGGTAGTAACCCAGGACTGGCATCCAGAACTGAATGGGGTGAAACCACTGTTTAGTTTAGTTTAGTTTAGTTTAGTTTAGTTTATTTATTTTGAGAGAGAGGCAGCGCCAGTGAGGGAGGGGTTGGGGGGAGAGATAGAGAATCCCAAGGAGGTTCCACGCTGACAGCGCAGACACAGACGCAGGGCTCGAACTCACAAAACCATGAGATCATGACCTGAGCTGAAACCAAGAGTCGGACGCTTAACTGACTAAGCCACCCAGGGGCCCCCAATCTCCATGCTTTTTGAACCAGTAAAGGCAGTAGCATGCCTCAGGATAAACAGAGCCTTAGAATCTTAGCATAATTTTACTGCTAGCTATTTTAGAAGGGGGCAGTACTTAAATAATTTACCTAGCAAGTAATTTAGAACATTTTTATATTATGCAAACAAGAACAGATTGTGGAATGCAAAATGTCTCTATCTTTGTTGGATATAACACAAATTTCCAAGAAACTGGTCTTCACAGCAACCCACTTTGGGCTACACGCCTCCGCCCAGCCCCCACCCACACCCACCCTGTCCTCCGCTCTGGGACAACTTCGAAATCTGAGAAACGAACCGTCCCTGAGGGAAAACATTTCATTCTCCCAAGATATACTTGAAGTACAGTATGTGATCATTGTTTAAGAAATGTAGAAAATCAGTGTCACCTGTATTTCAAATACTGTTTGCCTAAAAAGCAGCTGATTAAAATTTTGTATAATTTATAAGGTGAATTACAAATCAGTGGGTGATCAACTTCTCAAGAACAGAAGTGAAAACCTGATTGACCCGTGACATAGCCTCAGACATAATTATCCAGCTCAGCTCTAACCGCTTTCTTAGGCCAATACTGATTTTGTCTTTTTCATTTTTACATGCTGCTGTTTTATAAGAGATGTCAAGCATTGAAATTGTCTACTTTTTGAAATAACAGGTTTTCTTCCAGACTTAGGAAAAATTCAGAGACATTAAGATTTTTTTTTAAGTCTTTCATTGAAACACAAAAGAGTTCTCTGGTTTTCCTTAGAAATTCACAAGTCCAGGGGCGCCTGGGTGGCTCAGTCGGTTAAGCATCTGACTTTGGCTCAGGTCATGATCTCACAGTCTGTGGGTTTGAGCCCTGCGTCGGGTTCTGTGCTGACAGCTCAGAGCCTGGAGCCTGCTTCAGATTCTGTGTCTCCCTCTCTCTCTGTTCCTCCCCCACTCATGCTCTGTCTCTCTCTCTCTCTCTCTCTCTCTCTCTCTCAAAAATAAATAATAAACTTAAAAAAAATTAAAAAAAAAAAAGAAATTCCCAAGTCCCATTGGGATTTCCATCTGTTGATAATGGGTCCCTGTGGTTTCCCTCCAAATGCTAAAATATGGTTCCATGAAGCGGCCATCCACTTCAGAGGAAGTGCTGCTTTCTCGCTATTAGGAGTACATTTGTAGCCCACAGAGGCCAACTGACTCACTGTCCTACTAGGACACATTCCTGAGGACAGGTGGGTGTGTCCAAGGGGGTGACATTTTTGGCTCCTTTCATCCCTTACACAGCTCAGTTCTTAGTTTGCCTTATTTCTGAAAGGAGACATGTTCTAATGCTGGTCAGAGTGATTTTGGGAAAGGAGGACCAGGCTACCAATGACAGAGCAGGATCTAGTCCCTCTTTAGCCGCTTGTCATACACTTGAACTAAGGAGAGTTTCCAACCTCCCTGTGCTTAAAAAATTTTTAGAGTGGATATACGGGAGGGGCACCGAGAGGAATAATACCAGCTCTGTTCCATAAGACAAATATAAGAATTCAATGCAGACATGCTAATGGAAATTCTCTTTGGGGATGTATCTTGTTTATATATAAATATTGCATAAATATAGAATACCAAAGATGGCTGTGTTCAGTATACGTCTCAGAAATTTGTTCACGGGAGATTGCTTTACATACAGATACTGATTACATACAACTATGCTGCAGTCTACTGAAAATAGAAAACCGTAAAGTTCCTAACTTAGGGGAATATCCATCTATTGATTTAAGAAGGCTCTAGAATTTCTATACCACTGAGGGCTTTATTTATTGCTTTCACATCTTCTGAAAATATGGGCAGTTAAGAACAGGCTGCTAATAGGAAAAACAGAACAGCCTGTCAGGTTTTTTGTCGTTTTAGTTAGTCTAGTCCAGGTGAATTCATTCGTGGACCTGGCTTGTTTCCTTTTTTTTATTTTTTTATTTTTTTAATGTTTATTCATTTTTGAGAGACAGAGAGAGAGTATAAGCAGAGGTGGAGCAGAGAGAGAAGGAGACACAGAATCCGAAGCATGCTCCAGGCTCTGAGCTGTCAGCACAGAGCCTGACGAGGGGCTTGAACTCACGAACTGTGAGATCATGACCTGAGCCGACGTCAGCCGCTTAACCGACTGAGCCACCCAGGCGCCCTTGGCTTGTTTTCCTTGAGATAATACCTGTCCATCTTCCCACAGTGTGTTTTGACTAAATTCTCATTAAGTTATTCTTTGGTTTTGGCAATACCCATTCATATAACATGCAACCTTTCTCTCATCTGCTTTTAAATAAGCACCTACTTTGTAGCTCTCCTATGTTTATGGCATCCATGCTTTTGAAGTCAGGTGCTTCTGAGATGGAATTTGGCTTTTTTTTTTTTTTTTTGGCTCTGGATTTCAGTATTGCCACATCAATTTCATTCATAATGGGAGCCTCTAGGGGAAATAACATAAACATGTGAGAAATGTGTGGCTGATAGCTCAGATCCACTTTGTCAAAAATTGTTCCATTAGACCCTGGGCTAATCCCAGTATTGTTAAGGCAACACTTGTTTAATTTTCAGTAGTCCTTTTTTAAAAAATACGATTTGAGATAGCTGAATATTCAAATAGTTGCAATTGTTGTTGTTCTGTTTACCTGGAGTGAGAGTGGGAAGAAGAGGCTTTTGAGATGTTTTGCAAATGTGTGCTCAGTAAGAGAAAATAACCAGTACTTTTAGGTCAGGCGCAGAGTGTAACGCTTGAAGGCTGTTATCGGTCAGGATCTGGTGAGGCAGGAATGTCACTTTTTACTTGAACACGACGAGCTTAACATAAGGTTACCTAGGTATAAAGTTAATTACCTAAAGTGTAAGAGAACTTTAAGGGACCAGGGAGGTAGAATTGCAGGAAGCAGCTGTCACTCCGAGGACTGGAGAAACTGGGAAGAAGCTAGAATTTTTAAAACCTAGAAACTTGGAGGAAGAGACTGCTCACGGATGCCCTGGTATTTGAGCGGAGGGCAATAAGCTTGATTCTGCAAGAAACAGCAAGCTGGGTTTAGCTGCTGGGAAGGGAAAGTACTGCCACCCAGGAGGTGAAACTCAAAGGATCAGGCAACGGACAGGAAGTGCACAGGAAGTAAAAGGGAAGGAGCAAATCTCTTCTTCCTTCCTCCTCCTACACACTTCCGTTCTCCTTGCAGTACCCCTTTCTGCAGAATCACAGGGTCAGCTGGCAAATCAGAAACCTCATTTGCAGTGTGGCATCCCCAGTCTCAGAAAGCCAGAGTATAGAAGGGTGGGTTTGGATGTAAGAGGCAATAACTTTTTTTTGAAGTTTATTTATTTTGAGAGAACGTGCATGTGCATGTGCACAGGGGAGGGGCAGAGAGAGACGAAGAGAGAGAATCCCAAGCAAGCTCTGTGCTCTGAGCACGAGCCCAATGTGGGTCTTGATGTCACCAACCATGAGATCATGACTTGAGCTGATATTAAGAGTCACTTAACTGACTGAGCCACCCAGGTGCCCCCTAAGAGACAATAACTTAATCACCGGCACAAAAGTTTTCAGACAAGAAGGCTAGCTGATGGCAGCAGCAGAAATTAAACCTGTGAGCTCTTATGAAGAGTCAGGCCTTGAGATGCCAGGAAAGGCATACAAAATGTAGCATCATCTTAATGATGGTCCTCAAATGACAGTCCGCTTTAACAGTGTTTATTAACCTTCAAATAAAGCCAGTAAAACTGTGATTCAGTCATAAAGGGCAATGAACCATCACAAGGCTATTGTAGATCTCTATAGTTTTTTTTAATATAATGGAAAATTTCAAATGTACCTGATGTGCAAAGAATAATATATTGAACCCATCACCCAATTATAACAATCCTAAGCATTTGGCTACTCATGCTTTATTTATCCCTGCATACGCCTCTGTTCCTCCAGCTTCCCATTGAGCTGTATAGTTTCATTCCCAAATAATTCTGTGTGTTTAATTACAGCTCCACGAATTTCCACACATCAAACATGCTCATGTAAACTCCACCTGGATCAGGAAAAAGAATGTTACAAAACACCCAGAGCCCTTTTACTGTTCTTTTGCAGGTCCTCTCCCCACTATTTCCCAAAGGAGTCACCACTATCACCTGTGTCGAATTTTGCGTATGTGGCGTTATAGAGTATGTGCATTTTTGAGTTTGGCTTCTTTTGCTCAACGTTGTTGATGAGATTTAAACGTGCTGTTGCATGTAGCCATAGTTCATTTATGTTCATTGTGCTGTAATATTTCATTGTAGGACTATACCACAGTTTTCCTGCCATTCATAGATAATTGGTTCCAAATCTTGGCTATTACACAAATGTTGCTATGAACATTCTTGTGCATGTTTTTCAGTACACACTTGAATGCATTTCCTTCGGATATGTATCAAGCATGCAATTGTCGGGTCTTAGACTATGCACATGTCCAACTTTAATAAATACTAACAGCTTTTCAAAGTGGTTACATTAGTATACTTCCCTGTACTTCCTGTTGCTCCATAACCATGTCCACACTTGGCATTGTCTGTATTTTACATTTTAAACATTCTGATAGGTGTGTCCTGGTATCTCATTAGAATTTTAAGTTGTGTTTCCTTGATGAGCACATTTTATAATGCTTGGCTATTTGGATATATTTTATAAAGGGTCTGTTCAAGTATTTTGCATGCTTTTATTGGGTTGTCTGCCTTTTTTGTTACTGATTTGTAGGAGTTCTTTCTATATTCTGGGTAGGAGTCCTTTGTTGGACATAAACATTGCACATTCTTCTCCCACTGTAGCTTGCCTTTTCATTCTCTTAATACTGTCTTTGATAATAAAAGTTCTTAATTTTGTTATAGTCCAGTTTTTCAGACTTTTTCTTTATTGTTAGTATGTATTGTGTCTTGTTGAGTAGCTTTTACCTACTCCAGTGTGATAGAGATATTCTCTTATGTTATATTCTAGAAGCTTTTTTTTTAACCTTTCACATTGAACTCTGTAATCCACCTGCAATTTAAATTTATGATGTAAGATACAGAACAGGTTCTTTTTTCCCCCTCATATGGGTATATAATTAATCTAGCATCATTTCTTGAAAAGATTATTATTTCCTTACTACACTACAGTTTTACCTGTCATAAATTAAGTATGAGTCTATTTATAGTTTCTCTATTTGTATATCTTTGCGCAGATATCATGTAATTTATTTTTATAAGGATGGAGACATCTAATGGTGTACACTTTTGAAGTTCTTCATAACTTCCTTGGTTCTTCATTTTTTTTATTTCCATGTAAATTTTATTTTTTATTATTTTTTAAATGTTTATTTATTTTTGAGAGACAGAGAGACAGAGCGTGAGCAGGGGAAGGTCAGAGAGAGAAGGAGACACAGAATCTGAAGCAGGCTCCAGTCTCCAAGCTGTCAGCACAGAGCCTGACACGGGGCTCGAACTCACGAACCGCGAGATCACGACTTAAGCTGAAGTCGGCCGCTTAACCGACTGAGCCACCCAGGCGCCCCAATTTCCATGTAAATTTTAAATTAACTTATCAATTTCTAAACTACTTGATAGAATTTTGACTAGCATTTCATTCAGTGTGTAATGTAACTTGAATAGAAATGTCTTCTTTGCAATATAAGGTCTTCTAACCATAAATATTCTGTAACATTACATTGATTTAGACTTTTAAATTTCTCTAAATAATGTAGTTTTCTTTGTAGAGGCTTTGCGTATCTTTCATCGGATTCATTCCTAGCTATGTCATTTTCATAGATTTATGTTATTTGAAATGGATAATTTTTAAATTTTTATTTTATGTGTCTTGTTTATAGAAATATGTGGTCTGCTGAATTCAATTATCCAAATAGTTTATTTGAAAATAATTTTTTCTATATATACAATAATGTTGTCTGCAAATAATGCAAACAAACACTATATTGCTTCCCTGCTAATCTATATATATATATATATATTTTTTTTTTTTTTGCTTTATTTCACTAGTTAAGAGCAATACCACTTGTATACCAGCAGGTCACAAATACACACTGAACATAATAATTTATTTTTAAACTGCACGGACCCCTCTTCCACATGGTATCTCTTACCCTAAATATCCACTTGAACCCTAACACTATCCAGCCCCCTGAAAAATGGTTCTCCACATCTCTTGCATTGTCTCTAAAACAAAAGGTATTTGATGCTCAGATTCCATGACAATTTGTGAGTTGCCTTGTGTTGATAGTGGGGACAAACACTGCTTTGCAGTGAAGAGAGGTGGAGTGGCAGAAGCACTTACGTAAAAGGCAAATTAATTAGCCTGATGCATCTTTCCTCCTGGCTAGCATGAATGCATAGATTCTTTGAATACTAAAATATTGTTTCCCACTAGTTTTGGTTTCTGCCTTCTGTTTGTGCTCTTACTTGTGGTTCTGGGGACTGGCACGTTATGCATAAATATCATTTTCGCAGTACTTGTACATCCCAGTCGAGGAACGTTTTCCAGGAGAAAACAATTTATGTTACTCTGCAATCTGTATGTATTTAACTCCATATCTAACGTATGTGATGCTTCCTACTGATTCTTTCATTGGCGTATAGAAGAACATTGAATGCTGGAATTGAAAATGTTTTACATTTATAACAATATTTAATCAAACATTACATTTTCAAAAATTAAATCTAAAATAGCAGATTTCTTTAAATTTTACTTAAAATTTTGAGATTCACTATTTATGCGTACTCTGCCTTTAGTTTTAATATATAATTTCAAGTATTTTAAAAGAAAAGTGGCATTTTTGAAGACAAATCTTTTGATATTTTATATTTTCTTTATATATTTATTTATATTTTCCTTAAATATTTTATATTTTATATATTATATTTTCTTAGTTTTTAATATAAATATATTAAAATTTATCCACTCTGAATGCAGTCACATTTTATTTTTTAATCTTTTACATCATTACTCTTTAAAAAAATTTTTTTTACATTTATTTATTTTTGAGAGACAGAGAAAGACAGAGCACAGTGGGGGAGGGGCAGAGAGAAAATGATACAGAGAATCCCAAAGAGGCTGCATGCTCCAAACTGTCAGCATGGAGCCCGATGCGGGGCTTGAACTCACGAACCACGAGATCATGACCTGAGCCAAAGTCGGATGCTTAACCGACTGAGCCACCCAGGCGCCCCTACATCATTACTTTCAATGTTACCAATTATATGAAAATTTTCACTATAACAACATGAGAAATTTGCTAACGTGAAGGTATAAAAAATAATTTTATGGACTAAATACGTACTAATTGATGGATTATTCATATATTCCTTGTATGACTTATGCAGACATGGCTGGCCCCTCAGCAGAACACTCAGATACGTACCATAATAATTAAATTTAACCATCTTTCATGTTTTGCCAATTTTAAGCCAGGTGAAAATATTAATTGAACACTTTTTAATTTTGTCCTTGTAAAAGTGTTCTTGTCAAGGTCATAGGGTAGAACATACTGACAGTTTCTTTACTCAATTTATAATTTTTACCTATTTGGATATGGCGAATGTGGCCTCTGTTTGTCTTCTTACCCTTGTCCTTGCAAATGACCTTGGGTGAGTCTGGCTAGGACTTTGGGTGCAGTGCTGTGTAGAGGAAAAGATAGATAGCCAGCATCCTTGTTTATCACATTCTTCAAATGTTCAGTTAGTTCAGTACGGATTTTTTTTTTTTTTTTTGGTCTGCCCTTTCTATCAATTTCAAGGAGAAGTACATTAAAATTTCTCCCTACGTTTGTAGACTTGTCTATTTCTCTATTAGATTTTTAGATTTGCTTTGAATATTTTGAAGCTATGTATTAAACACATAAATTGCGCATTTTTATTCTTGTGAAATGGCCCTCTTGATTTCCAGTGATTCTTCTGGCTTTAAGCCTCTTTCGTCTAATTGTAATATAGCCATCTTAGCCTTCTTTTGGTTAACTTTTGCCTGGAATTTTTTGTCCTTTACTTCCAATCTTTCCATACACTTAAATTCAAAGTGTGTCTCTTGTAAGCTGCATGCAACGTGATTTTTATATGCAGTTAATTTTTTTCAGTCTTTATCTCCTAATTAGTGAGTCAATTCATATTTGGTGTAATTATGGATATATTTGGGCTTAAATCCATCATCTTATTCATTTTCTTTATGTCTTACCCATATTCTGTGTTCTCTTTTACTCTTGTTATTTTGCTACTTTTTGGATTAAGTATTATTATTACATTTTGTTACCTTCCTCTGTTTTATTATTTTATTAAAACTATAAATACATCATGTATGCCTTACGTACTGAAGTCCGGTATAAATGAGTACTTTTACCACTTTTTGGACAACTGTATTAAGAATCTTAGAATCTGGGGGCACCTGGGTGACTCAGTCGGTTAAGCGTCTGACTTCGACTCAGATCATGATCTCATGGTTTGTGGGTTTGAGTCCCGCATCAGGCTTCGTGCTGAACATTTGCTCAGAGCCTGGAGCTTACTTCTTAATTCTGTGTCTCCTTCTCTCTCTGCCCCTCCTCTGCTCACGCTTGTCTCACTCTGTCTCTCAAAAATAAATAAATGTAAAAAAAATTAAAAGAAAAAGAATCTTAGAATATGTTAATTCTATTTAATCCCCTTCCACTCTTTGTGTTACTGTTGTTATGTATTTTTTATTTTTAAAGATATCTTTGCATGGCTCAAACTGTTCTATCCAGTCTTTGCTCAAATGTTACTTCCTCAGAGAGCCTTGCCTGCATCATCCTAATTAAAACAATCTCACCTCACAGCTTTCTTCTCCATTCGCTTATTTTCTTTTGTTTTTCGTCATAGACTTATCACATGAAATGAAGCATTTATGTGTTTGTTTTCTGTCTTTTTCATTAGAAGGTAAACTTCCTAAAGGCAGGGGCTCTCTATCTTCTTCACCAGGACTTGGTCCAGTAAATGTATGTTGACTCACCAGTGTAGGTCAGAGGTGCCAGAGGAGGCCACAGCCACTAAGTCTCAAGAATGAGGAAAGCAGAGGCCCACATGGCATCACAGAACTGTGACAAACCACAAGTCAGAAATTTTATATCAAGAAAATTTGGGTGGGATATTAAGATCACTCCATAAATAACACAGTGAGCAGATTTCCTCTATGTGTTTCATTCATTCAACATTTCCTGAACACCTGTTCAAATCTGGATGCCAAGCTAGGTGCTGAGTACTGTGCTAGACTCCATGCTGTGTGTGGTAGGCAGCATTCTCTACAAAATTCCTTCATAGATTATCCTTGGAAACAAGACCTGGCTAAAGAGAATGTCATAACACAAAGAAATAGAGAGTGTTCTGCTGGTGAGATGTTCTTGGGCAGAAGGAAATCAAGAGCTTTGATCCTGATACCCTTAGGTCAGCTATGCTGAGACACGATGCAAAAGGGTAGTCACACAAAAGGTACTGAGAACTGATCCAAGAAAATTCAAAATCCAGAGCCCCTGATTTATAGTGTCCTGTTTTCCTCATTGCTGAGACTCAAGAACTAAAGGCCATTAGGCCCAGAAACTTGGACCAGGGTACCATCCCGAGAGCAGCTGAGATGCCCAGTGTTAGCATGGAGCCATATTAGTCTTTTCAAAAATTTTTTTAGTGTTTATTTTTGAGAGGGAGAGACAGAGCATGAGCAGGGGAGGGGCAGAGAGAGAGTGGGAGACACAGAATCAGAAGCAGGCTCCAGGCTCTGAGCCATTAGCACAGAACCTGACGTGGGGCTGGAACCTTGTCAGTCTTTTTTATTTTTATTTGTTTATCCACGAGTGACATCTTAAGACTTCTAGAACATTCTATGCTTATGTAATTTTATTGTCACCGTTTTCTTCCCTTGTAGAATTGGGCCTGATGTGGTATAAGGGATACTTGTCTCTGGCTTTTGCCCACTTCTGAGGAGGAAAAAAAGTTACAGTTTAATTCCTAGGTTATGCTCACAGAATAGCAAATGGAAAAAAAAATCAGCATATTTTTCAATAGTTGGGGGTATAATGTTTTCACATTTTCAGCTCTCAGCCTTTTCTCCAGCCTGACAGGCAGATGGGAAGGCAGCAGGGTCTACAATAAAAAGTGACCCTAGCAGCCAGTCCTTCTCTTCCACAGTCAGCCCTGGGTTCTGTATCTGGAACGCAGTTGGCGTTTGCAGGCAGAGCATCTGCAGAGGAATAACCAGCTATGGAGAAGAGGTAGGTCTCAGGTGTGACATTAGGGTCACACCCTGGGGCATACTCCACATTGCCCAAGCCTCTTTACAGACTGCCAGTCCTGAAGGGGTCATATGGATAGATGTGCGCGTGCTGTTAAACAGCCAGTATTTCTGGTATTTGTGCAAGTGCTGGTCATGCATGCCCTGTTGGTCCAAGCCACTCATTAGGGTTGTTGTTGGTTTTTTTTTCCTGGAAGCCCTTTAAACTATATAGAGATTAACCCACAACCTCTGCCTCTTCAGTGCCAGTGGAGCTAAGCCACTGGGAATGTTTGTTTGTGCAGCAGACATAACTAGGTGCCCACTGGGAATCAGGCACTGGGCTTAATGTGACTAGACAGGTGTCTGCACCGGCCTTTATTCCAGTACATCCAAATCTTCACCAGGAAGATATATATATATATATATATAGAGAGAGAAAGATATATATTTATGTATATCTCTCTCTATATATATATATATAAAATATATATAAATACAGACATATACATATATATACAAATATACACAAATATATAAATATATATATTCTGTGTGCATATATATATATATATATTTTTTTTTTTTGTTTTTACCCTGCAAGCAACTCTTTAAGGGTTTGTACTGGATGTTCAAAAAACATGTCAGTAGGTATTGTTTTAGAGCCCCTGAAATGTGCCAACATTATCTCAGCACTGTCCCTTCACTTCCTCAAATCCGTACTACCCTGCAGGGTAAATATTGTTACACCCATTTCACAGAGCAGGAAGATAATGCTCAAGTGGTTAAAGAAATGGGCTCACAATGAATAGGCTGCAAAGCTAGGGTTCATAACCAGCTCGATACGCAACACTGTGCACCATTAGAAACTGCCTGTGTTGGTGACAATTTACATGACAATTTAATTCCCCTATTAAGTTATGGATTATTTGAACTCCTCCTCTTTCCACAAGCCATTGTACCATCAGGGAGTCCATATCTCTGGTTTAGTTTAGGTTGCAACCTTTGCAAAGGGATTACGCCGCAGCCAGAACTTGTGTCTTCTTTGTAAGTCGTCACTCAAGCAATGTCGAGGTGACAGTCTGTTTTCTTCTCTGTTATACTCCCATCCTCTTCAAGGCAAGAGATATAAAATACTAAGATAATCACCTCAGCTAAGGGATGAATTTTCGATCCTTTCTTGACTCCCCTTGAATATACACAGTGGTTAGGGATCATGGCATCCACTCATATCAAAGCCAAAAGTGGTTTCATTTGAGTGGACTGATAACAATAATCAACATGTCTCTTTGATGATTTATTGGCATCATCATTTTTTATCACAATTCTATTAACAGTTTAATTCTATTAACAATATAATTGTGTATATTTTTATAAATATATCTTATATACACAGAAATGTAATTGCAATAAATGATTATCATAATAAAGATTATCTTTTCACACGTTGGGGGGTAGCTGCCACGCAAAACGAGGACACAATTCCAATATGTGTGAGATTCCTCTAACGGGTCACTGTACAAAGTGAGAACTGCCTGTGGTCACCATTGATTCAAGGTCAGCTGTGTACTTCCGACTGTGTTTGATGTTTTACCTAGGCGCTGGAGCTGCTGTAGCCAAAGACCACAAACTGGGTGGCTTAAACAACAGAGATTTATTTTCTCAAAGTTCTGGAGACTAGAAGTCCCAAAGCAAGATTCTAGTCAATTCACTTTCTAGTGAGGACATGGCAGAAAAAGAGGGAAAGTGAGCTTTCTGTCTCTCTGTTTGTAAAGGAATCCAATTCTATCAGATCAGGGTCCCACCCTTCTGACTTCATTTAACCTTACTTATTTCCTTATAGACCCTGTCTTCAAGACCAGACACATTGGGGGTTAGGTCTTTAGCAAACAAATTGGAAGTAAGGGGATACAAACATTCTGTCCATAGCTCTATGTATATAATCCTCACAAGAAACACATTTTACAGATGGAGAGACTGAGGCTCAATGAAAGGAAGTCATAATCATGGTAGAGAAAGTGTTCAAACAAATACTTAAATCTAAAAATCCACACTTTGGGAGCACCTGGATGGCTCAGTATCTGACTCATGATTCAGGCTGAGGTCATGATCTCAGGGTTTGTGAGATCAATCCCAGTGTTAGGCTCCCTGCTGACAGCATGGAGCCTGCTTAGGATTCTCTCTCTCTCTCTCTCTCTCTCTCTCTCTCTCTCTCCCTCCCCCCTTTCTCCTCCCCTTTGTCTCTCTCTCTCTCTCTCTCAAATAAATAGACCTTAAAAAATTAAAAAATAATAAAATCCACACCTCTTCCACCAGCTACACTCCTTCCTAAACTATATTCTGTGGCTCAAATGATATATAAATGACAAGAATAGCTAAATTTGATTTATCAGTTGTGTTATGCACTAAGCTACGTTGTTTTGTGCTGGCTCGCTTTAAAAGATGTATCTCAAGACAAATCAGTATCACTTAGCTTTTGAACAAATAGATCATAAAGCAAAATGGAATGGAAAGTAAGCAGTTTTAAGTATGGTCAAGGGCTAGAAAGATGAATACCTTTTTTTTTTAATTGTTAGAAACTTTTATTACCAAAAGTAAAAAATAACCGAAGAGCTATAGGATTGAAGTGTAGAAAGGAGGAGTATTAGTTTAAAATACTATTAAATATGAATTTAAATGCAGTCATATGTGCTTAGGAAAGATATGTATTAAATATTTTAGATGTTCAGGAGTTTTAATCCAAAAATAATATATCACACTTTAAGCAATTCAAGCAATAGAAAGTATATAAAAACTTATATAAATATGCATGTGGTGTTTTGTAAACAAAAATGACTCATAGGCATCACGTTATGTGCTTGCTTTCTTCATTTAATATATAAGTTGGATATATTCTCATGTTGCTACATACAGATTTGCCTCCTTCTGTGAAACAGTATCCCCAGTAAAGTGGTACCATCGTTCATTTAACTATTTCCCTGTTGGTGGACACTTAGATTGTTCCCCACAATCACAAAAACAGAGCACTGAGCATTTTTGTACTTCTCTCTTTAGACACATGGGCAGATAATTTATGTGATTTCTCTAGGATAAATGCAGTTACTGCGTCAAAATCATGCATAATCAGGATGTTGACAGATATTGCCAAATTAAATTCAAGATACATTTTCACATTTAACATTTCCAGCAGTGCGTTCTACATCAAGTGTGATGAAATAATGCCTTTGTTCTCACTGCACTGCACACCTCTCCTTTGGTGACATTTGATCAGAGGCTTAAAGGAACTGAGGGAGAGAGCCGTGCTGCTGTGGAATGTGCTAGCAGAAAGAGCAGTCCACTGAACTTGCCTGTGAACTCGGGGGAGGTGAACTGACATTCATTCACTGAAATGGTAGTTCCTTTCTCCTTTTCATTCTTCCAGTTCATTCCACAAGCATTTATTGTGGAAGGCAAGGTGATGGGCACTAAGGATGTTCCAGAGGTAAATGGGACAAATATGGCCTCCCTCAGATTCGTGGATGTTTTGCCTTTCTTTTTTTGGGTAGGCAATTATTTTGATTTATGTTTTTAATTTACATACAGCAGAATTCACTCCTTTTGGTGCACTGTGTTGCTTTTTAATTCAAACCTCAACTCGAACAAATAAAAACAACAAATTGTTGCTATTGAGTGTGCCCTTAGCTATGATTTGAATGTTTGTATTTCCCCCGAATTCATATGTTGAAATCCTAATGCCTAAGGTGATGATATTGAGGTGTGGCCTTTGGGGAGTACTTAAACCATGAAGGTGGAACCTTCATGAACGTGATTAGTGCTCTTATAAAAGAGACCCCACAGAGTCCCCTAACCCCTGCCACCAGGTGAGGACACAAGGAAAAATCTGCGAGCTAGAAGGGGGCCCTCGCCTGATGTTGCTGGCACCCTAATTTCAACTTCCAGCCTCCAGAACTGTGACAAATAAATTCTATTGTTTATCAGCCCCCTGGGCTGTGGCATTTTGTTACATCAGCACAGATGGACTAAGACATCCTTTATCTTGTCAGTGAATAAAACCAGCTAGCCTAGAGTTCTTGGGGCCTCTGAGTATACAAAAATTGAGGAGTTCTCCAATATGCAGAGTTTCCTAAATCAAAGGACTGTTCGGTTGAACTTATTTTTACATAAAATGTTGGACAGCTGTTTCTGTTTTGTTTTGTCTGGCATAAGCATTAGGTAGCCTTTGAATTTTGTGCCTGCCTTTTCTGAGCCTTTCCCCTCTCCCACACCCCCCAGAGTTGAAAACCTTCTATAATCATTACATGTGACAGCTTAAGACTTTTTTCATTATAACAAAGCAGAATGAATAAAAGGTATAGTCTTTTGAGCTGAAACTACGTTACCAACCTGAAGCTCTGGAAAATGCTAATACTCAGTATATTAAAAGGACAACCAGCTTAGCCTTCTTAATGCCCATTTGCCTGAATTTATGAGATATCATTCTTTTCAGTTGGGTATTTTTAAAATTATCCAGCAGGGAGTGAGTCAGGTTTTTTTTTTTTTTTTTTTTTTGTTACCAATTCATTAAAAATGCCAGTCATACCCAGCAACTCAAGTGAGACCATCTGCCTTCCATAAAATCGTAAATACCCAAAGAGCAAATGGGACTATATTCTTTGGACCTGTGAGCGGGGGCTGAGGCCCTTGGAAAGGGCACAGCCTCCAAACCCAACACACCTAACCCCATTCCAAGTCCTGACATCCTTACCTGACAAGCAGTTGAACCCTTGGGAACCTTGGCTAATGAGCTTGACCTCCCATGGCTGTTTAGCCCCTTAAGATTTTTTGTTTGTTTGTTTATTTTCAAGTTGGTTTCCATATAACACCTAGTGCTCATTCCAACAAGTGCCCTCCTTCATGCCCATCACCTCTTTTCCCCTCTCCCCAACCCCCCATCAACCCTGTTTGTTCTCAGTATTTAAGAGTCTCTTATGGTTTGCCTCCCTCCCTCTCCTTATCTATTTTTCCCCTTCCCTTTCCCCATGGTCCTCTGTTAAGTTTCTCCTGTTCCACATATGAGTGAAAACATATGGTATCTGTTCTTCTCTGCCTGACTTATTTCACTTAGCATAACACCCTCGAGTTCCATCCACGTTCCTACAAATGGCCAGATTTCATTCTTTCTCATTGCCATGTAGTATTCCATTGTATATATAAACCACATCTTCTTGATCCATTTGTCAGTGGATGGACATTTAGGCTCTCTCCATGATTTGGCTGTTGTTGAAAGTGCTGCTGTGAACATTATAGCCCCTTAAGATTAACCATCTTTTCCCTTCTATAAACTTCTAGAGGTGTGTGGTGAAGAATGGAAGAAACCCCTTTACCCACTGAGAAAGAATTGAGAATAGTCTTAGCTTATGATGTCTGGTTTCATTAGTAAATGGCTGTGTTTTCAAATAAATATAAAACTGACCTGATTGTTGCTTAGAGAGAGATATAAGGTAAATTCTCATAGGGTAATAAAGTCCTCTTTTCAGTACTTAGGATAAATGAAATTTTTTTTAGGATAAATGAATTTTTAAAAATTGCTTCTTCTAGAAAAGGGTTTACAATGAGATTACTTGAATACCTTAACAATGGTTAGGGAAAGAATGAAAGACATAGTATCCATTTATCCAACAAATAGGTACAGGTACCCACTACATGCTAGCCATTGTTCTATACACTTAGGCACTGGCAGGGAACAAAGTTGGCCCAAATCCCTGCCCTCTTGGACCTGACATTCTTGAAGGGGGGCCAGACAATACAAAATGAATAAGGAAATGATGTAGTATGTGGGAGGATGCAGGGTGCTATGGGGAAAGAAATAATTAGCGAAGAAGGTGGGGGAATTGTAATGTCAAACTCTCATGCAGAAAAGAAATGCTGATTGTGAAGTCTGATTATAACTTTTTAAGGCCACTTTTCATAGTCTGGATTGCATCTGAAGCATTCTTTTGTTTCTTGAGGAGATAACAAAAATGTCCCTGTATAAAGACCACCCTCTTCTTTGAGTCTGTCCATATAAAAATGTCTAGTATTTATGCCAATTCAAGTTAGGAGGGTAGAGCATGAAATCTCAGCCGACTTACTTGATAAGGAGAACCCACGTATGGTAAAGCTGTTTTTAACTTTCCTTAGAAATAAGGTGACATCATCTTTGCATCTTTAGTGGTGAAAGCATTTGACCCCAAATGAATGAAGTGGGTACAAATAGTAAATCTGGGGTTGACTTCATAGAGGCATCTGGCGGGATGATGATCTGCTGTGTCCAACCAAGCAGTAGATACGCAACAGTCTTTCTGATGTGAAGGGGGGAATATAAGTTTAAAGTTAACTGAAAAGCTTTCCTTGGTTTAAAAGAAAAGAAAGGCTCTATAGATCGGGTTAAATTTGCCTTGGGGTAAACAGATCAATTCTACAGGATAGAAAATATTCTGTAGAACAGTTGGTAAACTACAGGTGATTTTAACTAAGGTAACCATATGTGAATAACGCTATCCAGTGATTTCAAGTAAGTCATCTGCATGACAGCTATAGGATATTTAATGCCAGTGGTTTTATCAGCCAACAGGAATTGGGTGATTGTTACAAAGAGAGCAAAATCACATTTCATACTCCTTTCCATTTGAAGAGGGTGGCCGAGGTCTCTGAGTTCCAATCACAGCCTTCTCTTCCATCTCCCTTCCTGTTTTAGGGGGAGCACTCTGCCTTCTGACTGCTGTTTGGAAGCAATAACCACACTGCAATTTATTCGCTTTCACAGTAAAACAAAATAAGTTGGATAAACAAAAACAACAGAAGTGAGAATAATATATTAATCACCAAGGCAGACTGCACTATTGTTTATGGAACTAGATTTTGCCCTCTCCTTTTCCCTTTTTGGTTTGATATAAGATACTTTTGAAGCTTTGTTTTCTTCCAGGCAATTAGAATATTGTTATTGTAGCAAGGAAGCTGCCAGTTGAGAGGAAGTGTAATCCTATGACATGTTTAATATGAACTGCTTGTCTGCCTCATGGAAGGTCTTGCCAAAAGGTGACTCCAGGAAGATTGGTTTTTGAAGTTCTATAAAGCTGGAGGCAGAAACCTTAATCAGGGCACATAGGCTTTGACTTTACTTTCCTCAGTGAGGATATGGCCTCCCCAGAGATGAGTTTGCTTGGAGAATCAAGAGATCACAGTATTTGTAAATAATCCTTGCTGAGCAGAAGCCCATATAGACATGGAGCATAAATTTTTTCCCAATACCATGTAAGGCTAAATATATGGGGCCACGTCATAGCAAGAATTGGGCTTTTCTTTCAAATCTGGCATAACTCTATCCCAGAGGGGAATGTGAGCAGCTGTTGGGTATCATGGGAGTAAGGGAAAACCTCTTAATGAAATGCTGCATCTGATGCTGAACTGTGGGCCTATATCCATGTAGTTCTGTGTCTTTTGGAACATGGAGAAGGAGTACATATAGACTATTTTCCTGAACTCTCACCCCTCAAATACCACAGTAACAATGCTTCATGTTTCATGGTTTTAATGGTATAATCTTTACTCGTGCACCACCTCCTATCCTTGTGCATATTTCCTTTAAAATAACAAAAATTAATGTGCCCATAACATAAAATGCTATACAAATAATAAAATGCTGTGATATGTATCAATGAAGCTCTGGGAAGATGGCTTATTTTGTAGACTGTTTGTCTCTAAATCTGAGAGCTTTTATGAAAACATTCAACAGAGTTTGTATGCATTCATCCTAAGCGAAAATAGCATAAAAATAAAGTGTTGAGCCAAATTCTCTTACCTCAACTATTTGCCTATTCTGAAAGAGTAATGCCTCGATTGGCATTAGCTTCTTTAGCTACTAAAGAAACAACTGACTGAATTATAAGTAATTACAACATGCAATATGAAATTAATCACTTATCAGGTATACAATGTGCAGGGTACACTCCAGGGCTTCTCAGCCTAGGGTCTCTTGACATTCTTTGCTGTAGGGTACTGTGCTGGGCACAGAAGGAGGCCAGCATCCCTGCCCACTAATGCCAATAGCGCCCCAACCACCTGCCAGGTGGGACGAATATGTCACCAGATGTTGCAAAAATGCTCCTGGAGTGCAAAATTGCCCACTGGCATATACTATAGTGGGTAAAAATAGCTACAGTATAAGACAGAGGTTTCAGTGCAGACCATACCTTCAAGACATGCGAAGGGAAGGGAGGTGGTTTCCAGTGAGGAACATGGGGAGGCTACAGGAAGAGGTGCGATTTGGCTGGCTCTCGAAGTTAGTACAGGGTTTTGTATTCAATTGTGGCTTGCTTATTAGTTTACTTTTAATGATATCTTTTCCAACTGGTGTTTATATTTGAAATATGCCCTGTTGGTTTCAAAGCTGTTTAAGTTTCTAAATATGCCAAAATCATAATTTGTGCATGAATAAAAATTGAGAGAATTTAAGTAATTTTTATTTCCTTGCTAAAACCAACACTGTATTATTTCTGAACTTAATAATGTGGCTTTTATGTAATTAGGGCATCTGGGGGTGATTGGATTGTGTATAAACTTGCTGTTCTCCATTTATTAATGCCACACACAAAAAAAGCCACTTGGCATTATTTTACTGAAAGGTAAATAATATAACCAACCTTGTATCAATAATGTTACCTTTTGGAAGGACCTCCTCAGAACTCCCCTCCCAAGAAAAAGCAAACTGCATGTCAAGTCATTTAGAAATTTTATCCTGTATCCAATGCATCTTGTCCAGATGAAAAATGTGCACAGTTGACTGTAGCTTTAACTTTGAAGACATCACCTTTATCAAAGGAAATGACCTGCTAAAATTATGTCATGTTTGAAAAGCAAATGTTATCGCATTCTGCTGTATTGAGATGTCATTCTTTTCTTGGTAACATCCCTTGTTAAATCTGATTGACCAATAATCAGCCATGCACTTAACCAAATATGTGAGATTAATCATGAGTCTGTGTTCACCAAACTTTGTAGCTCTGAATTATCCAGAAAAGAAATCTTCTAGGATGACTTGCTCTTAAATGCTACTTCAAATGAATTAACGTTCTCTTCTAGGTATAATAATTGTGTCACTATCAATATGAGTGCATAACAAATTATAGGATTATGGCAGAAGTTGTGTTTGGATAGAAATGCTCCTATCAATGTACCAGAAAGATTAGGCCATGAATTTGATTACTTCATAAATCAAAGACATCTGAATAGTTTAATGCATTCAACCAATGTAAATTTATGAATTGCAAATACTCAATATGGCAAAATGCTCATATTATGAGATATGCCTTGTACAGGATCCAGGATGTGAGTTCTCCAAAAGTGTTTGAAATAAGCTCTTTATGCTAATAGCTGTCCTGAAATATGATGGATAGAAGACTTTCTCAATTGTGAATTTTGCTTCAATGGTTTTTCTCACTTTGCCTCTGGACTTCTGATGTTAATTATTAACATAAATTCTCTTGAAATTATCTTACAAGGAGGATTCTGTGAATAGGACAGTACGTGATTGGTCTCTTATTCATCTTTACTGGAAGGCAAGGTAATGGCCCTAATATTTTTTAGGATCCCTTCTAGTGCTATAATAAATCTTAGGTCATATGGCAAAAATTGCTTATTTCGGAGAGTCTATGTTAAGGTCACTGTAACAAGATGAAAGATTCAGTTTATGGCTTGAGATAGAGTGTGAGGAGAGAAAATTTTGAAAACATTCAAAAGAGTTTGTACACACCTCATCCTAAGCCAAAATAGAGTAAAAGTGTTGAGCCAAATTCTCTTACCTCAACTATTTGCCTATTCTGAATGGCAATGCCTATCCTATCACCTTCTTAAATGGAAGGTGATAGAATGTTTGAAATGGAAACACTTGTATTAAATATAATTTTTAATGGGGGGATGCCAGATGTTCTGTGGACTCATTCTTTTTTGCTGCGTTTCATTTTTCTTTGTTGTTCGCAAAAATATGAAGTAAATGAAAACTCCATCACATCTATGCAGCAGAAATAGAAAAAGAGAACGAATGACGTGACTGCTAGATAAAGCAAGCACCTAAAATAATTGCCGTAAGCTACTTGGAGATTTATTGTGAATTAGATTGCAGGAATGTACATGATGAAAGTGGCATCTGTCATTTTAAAACAGTATAGTAATTTATTTTAAAATGGATCCATGCGCACTGCTTCGATTGACAGGTTTTTAAATTTTGATGATAATTTTATCACTACTACCCCCCAAGCCCCAGTATTTTATGTGCCATTTGCTTTGGGATTTTCCTTGAATTAAAAATTGAACAATCTTATTGCTGTGCAGAGAGGATTTCATTACTTTCAGAGGTGACCTTCCAGATTCTATTAGGACAAGAAAATAGCCTTTAATAATGTCACTCAAAACCTATCTTTCTCTACTGGTTTCACCTTATTCTAGTACCTTCAGATACTCTAGAAACTCCTTCTTTGACATTTCTCCTTCCCTCTGTCCTTCCTACTTCGAGTCAGTAATAGATATGTGTTAAGGCTATTTGGAAGTCTTCCTTATCACTTTTTGTATGATTCTGCCACTTACATTTTTGTTGCCTCAGCCTTTCAGTTTGAAGAGTTATAGGAACTGAATATCCTCTTCCTTTGTAACAGCTGAGAGAGCTTAATTCAGATTCCTGTACCCTAATGGGCATCTGATATTATTAGCTGGTTCTTTCTGATGAGATATCTCATTATTCCTTTAAAGACTGCCTTGACTTGTCATGCATTATTTTTTGCTATCCATAAGAACCACAAACCAAGTGTTAATCAACTATTCTCAGCTTTGCTGTTGAAGATGTACTACTGATAAAGGAATTAGAACTTTTATTCATTTTACTATATAACAAGTCATCATATTTTTTTTATTTTAAAGTGATATCAAAGTATGTATCCAGCCCAACATTCTCAGCTCAGCCCAATTAACGTCTATAAGGAGTCATGTTTTTTAATTGCTTCAAGAGAGTTTGTAATCTCACAAACTTTCTGAGGCAACGTTCTTGAAGATGGTATCTGATTTCGTCTGCTCCAGGATTCCTTAATCCAGCTTTTTTTTTAACCTAAATAAGTCTATTTGCACCCACCTCCTACTCTGTATGAAACTACTTAAATACTGTTCTCTATAATTTCCATTTAAAATTAAGCAAGACCATGAAAATAGCATATACAAAAATATTATAGCAGTTAATAGGTAGTTTCTGGAATCCTTTCTCCTTTCAGGAGGGATTGTGTAACTAATGGAATATGAGAGATTTGGAAAAGCAACATGGAAAATAACTTTATATTAGAAAATGGAGAGTGAAAGTTATGTAAAAGGAGGTTGAAGAAATGAGGTCTATTTATCTGGAAAAACGATAAAACACACTAATTTGGTGACTATTTTCAGTTATATAAAGAATAATGACCACTGTTTTCTCCATGCAGGGACAGATAGAGGTTTTTTTTTTTTTAAGGAAATAGCTTTAGATGGCAAAGATTAAGGTTAGATAGGATGAAAATATTCCCCAAATGAAGGCTGTTATGTGTTAGAATGATTTATTTATAAGGACTGTGGAATTGTTTCATTAGAAAGTCATAAGAATGAGGAAGACACAAAAGTGTCTGAAATGATGGGGACTAAATGATATTTTTAAAAGCCTCCTATTTTAATGGTTTTTAAGATTCCTTTCCATTTATTATTTAATTTCTTTATTAACTTCCCTGATTCCATCAGATTTATCATCACCTCATGATTAAAGGTTTTTAAACCTTCATTACAAAAGAAGAGAGAACACTTCAATGTTCGGTTATTTTATTGGAATGCATATTTTTGTCCCCTTCTTTTATTTTTCTTCTTTTATTGTTGTCACTCCAATCAAGGCAAATCACTAGCTCCAAAATAAGGAAATAATCCAGATTTGCACATGGCCTCTTCTAGCCAGTATTAACATAGGGTCAACATTTAAGAATATTTATAATGGAAAAGGATGACTGTAGCTGAAATCCAGCAGAGATCATCTTTCTCTGGGTCTTTATGAACATGCAGAATTAATGTTTTGATTTCAGAACAAACCAAGTGAGTTGTATGTTAAAAGCAAGGTTTTCAGAGTGGAAATTTCTGGAGTAGATGCTGTTTTCAATGTATGTGTGCACGTGTGTGTGTGTGTGTGTGTTGTGAAATTTTTTAAAATTCACATCACTTTGGGACAACAGTGATTTTTCTTAAATGTATAAAAGGGAATAGTTACCCATGAGGTAAACTTGTAAGAAGGAGGGTCAGAAACTGACATTTCTGTATCACAGAACTACCCACTCCAGAGCAGAATTACTGGGACCCTGTGTAAACTGTCACTTGTATCAAGCACTATACTTTGGAAACTTAGAGACTCATGATACTAGTAACATCCAGGAGAAATGTAGAAGCTTTCAGACGAATCACACAAACACACATGCATGCATGCATGCATGCACCAACTACTGTACAGACACAAATTGTTTCAGAACTACAGAAAGGAAATTGAGGACCTGAATATCCATTTAAGTGTTTGCTATTGAGTCAAGATTACATCAGATCTTCTTAGCCACACTGAGGTGGTTTGGTGGGGTGTTTTTTTTTCTTTTGGTTTATTTTGTTTGTTTGTATTAACATGTCATATGTTCAGCATAAAGTATTCCCATATCAGACTCTTGAGGAGAGGCTCCCGCTTTATAGAGGATTCTTAAGCACCATGGACAGCTGCAGTTTTCTTCCTGCAGGTCTGTCGCTTAATGACACTCGGCAACCAGTGAAGAACAAATTCAGGGCTCATAATCCACATGTTTACTGTGAAATTTCACCTCGCATTTTCAGACAAGGCTGTCTCCGGTGAGCACTTCCATTTTCAGAGGGGCCCTTCCCACTCAATTGTTGAACACTTTGTGTACCATCTTCAGCAAGTCCTTTTGTAGTATCTGGTAAATTATTGTAGATTCTCAGAGTCCAATTGATGTCCCAAAGTTAAACTTCACCTTCTTCAGTTTTGTTTGGCACACACAGGGATACAAAATAGCAAGGTAAGAATTGCTTGTATTTGTTGGTCACAATACTAACAACATAGTACCTACCCATCTATCTCCACCCTGCTTCCTTCATTTATGTTAGCTTCCTGTCCCCTGTAGGAATATTATTGTGTAAACCATATCATAGAGCTCCTCCAATAGAATTTTAAGGGACTCCAGAATTGTCTCAAATAAAAACTAAGACCCTGAAGGATTGTGTAACTTGCTTAAAGTCACGTAACTGTGTACATGTATGTATTGCTAAACATTATTTCCAGGTGTGATCGATTCTATGATGTACAGAGAGAGAATAGTCCAGAAGGGTAGATAATAACATGAGACAAAACATTCTGAGTCATCGAGATAGTTATATAAAGTTTGTTTAGGTTTGAAATCCATTTTACTTGGTCAGTGAAATTGCTTACTTCTTATAAATATTCTCAAGACTTTACCTTAATCAAAAATGAAACTCCAGGGTAACTGGGTGGCTTAGTTGATTAAGTGTCTGACTCTTGATTTTGGCTCAGGTCATGGCCTCATGGCCATGCGATCAAGTCCCACATTGGGCTCCACGCTGGGCACGGAGCTTGCTTGGTATTTTCTTTCTCCCTGTCTCTCTGGCACTCCCCCACTTGCACTCACATGCACTCTCTCAAAAAAAAAAAAAAAATTCAACCCAGGCTGATTCCTGTCATTTTCTGCTCTGCTTTTCACCTTCGGGACCCTCTCTCTTCTGCCATCAGTGGGGATTTTAAATGCAAATGCTTGATTCCTCTCATTTTTCAGCTTCAGTTCTCACCCTGTACACCACAGGTATAGGAGTCAGGTTGGTGAAGGCATCTTGAAAGCACTGAGAATCATTAGAGAGCATTGCTAAGAGCTCAGATTTAAAAAAAAAAAAAGTGTGATATAGAATAGTCTAGGTCAGATATGAAACAGGATGATAGTGCTTAAAGAGATTAGAACTGGGTAACAAATCATCTACCAGGCTTTAAGATGTTAGCCATGCTTCCTCTCCCACTAATTTGGTGACAAGAGTGTTGTGATAGGTCCCTTGAGGAAGAGTGAGACTCTCCTGACCCTAAGCATGGTGCTGGTAACCAAGGAAAAGACTGTCTTGTGACCATGAGCACCACGGTAAGAAACTATGCCTCAGAAAATGTCAAACAATAAAGTCTTAGCAGTACATGCCCAGAAGGAAGATTCATCGGGAACCCTGGCATTTGGGATATTATATGAAGTGGAAGGTGGCTGGTGAGACTTACTTTGCAGAGGACTTATTGCTTTCTGCCAATATTCTGTTTGACAGCTTGTTGCAGATGGGTTCTTCTTTCTCATACAAGTGAAATGTGTCAAGGGAAATGTGTCCCACTTTTTTCAGACCAGCTCTGAAATTTCAAAAGGCAAGACTCTGGTATAAATTCAGAGAGAGTCATGAGGGAAATAAGTTGACACCACACACTTTAAAGTTCTAAAAGTTGAAGAGGCATGAAAATGGGTCATCTTTTAATGAGATAATAGAAAGGCATTCCCACAGGGGGAACTGTTGATTCAAGTATTGGAACAGGCATGAGATTCATCTCCCATTCGAGGTGTTCAGTGTCCGTGATACGGTGACCATAAGCCTGGCTATCAATAAGGACCAGAGGTGCCAGTCTAAGTCGCGCAGTGATGCTTTCACAGTGTTAAGTCACCCAGTTGTTATCCTTGTCTTCATATATGCCAATCTTAACACATGCATGCATTGTCTTTCTGTAAAGTTTTGAATTTTCAGGGAGTTGAGACATTGAAACCCTTTTTATGGGAAAGCCTAATCCATTCAGTATAATCACTGCAAGACACTTCAAATTATTTTAACTCTAGAAAAAGAGGAGAAGCTGTAGAGAACAACAAAGAAAATAACTCAAAAGCCAGATAAAAAATTCAGAATCTCAAGCAATATATTGAGCCCTGATCAGGTGAAGTGGATCTTATGTAACTTTACTGTTTATCAGTTTAACTTTCAAATTTAGATGAATTTGTATTGACTTCCATTTTTCTAGAATCCTAAAAAAATTAAATGGGCATATGTTGTTGTTATTGTTGTTGTAGTTGTTGTTGTTATAATGTTCATAATGACCTCTGAGCCAAATATTTTGGCAGTATCTTTTTATTCATTCTTTGAAAATTAGAAATCCATATATAAGTCATAAGGCAATTCTTGGTTAATCAAAGAATTAAATTGACCTAACCATTTCACTCTACCACTGTTTCCAAATAAACTGGAGTATACTGGGCTATTTATGAAGCACCTTTCTCCCATGGAACTTTAGTAGAGGTCTCTTTCTGATCTAACATTCCCCCTGCCTTTTTTTTTTTTTTTTTCTGAAAATGAGAACCAGTGAGTCAGCACAGTATGTTCAAGGTTGCAGAGAAATATATGGCAAAGCTTACTGCCCTTTGGCCTGTTTCCAGGGTGCTATTCATTAGGTCTTACTTTCTAATTCTGCCTCTACATTTTGTCAAATGATGTGAGTGTACCTGGTGTCTCCGGAAAAGCTCTCACTGTTTCTGGCAAAGTGAACTGCAGTAGTTCATCCATTATGCAGAACTCAGATGTCAGATTACAAACAGCTTCAAGCATCTGGAATAGCACCAAACCAGGTTGAATGGGAGAGAGGGGAAGTGCTGGGGACAGATAAATGTGTGTTTTAAAGGATTCTTTGTCCAGATTTGGAGCAGACAAGAGTGACAACGGTAACCAAGAAGACTTAGAAACCTAGAGATTGTATAGTACCACGGACTGACCAGACTGAGAGCACAAACACACAAACGTAAAGACATGACACACAAAAAAGAAGATAATGGAAGCACAGAATAGATGACAAACAACAGGGGTGGGACAAGGAAGAGGCTGTTTGGATGAGAAGGATGATGGTGGATGTAAGATGTAAACAAGGGAAACTGTGACTAAGGATCAAGTAGAGGAAGCAGGCAAAAGGCTTATCAAAAAATCACTATAGATCTCAGCAGTCCCACAAGACATGATTGGTCCAAAAGGAGCTATCAGACATTAGCCCTAGGATAACACTATTGTCTAGGGTGGGGAGGGTCATATTTCAGATGAGGACAAATTGGATCATCCCAGGGATCACACAGGGGTGTTATTGCATATAGAGTTTATTGAAAGCCTTCAGACATGTGATTCATTACTGGCTAATGCACTTGAGGCGAGAGACCTTGTTCTATCACTGGGACTCACACATTGCCTGGAATATGGTAGGCCCACAGTATGCATGCTGAACGAAGTAATGAATGAGACATCATCATTGTCATCTGATGGAGTCTTTGGCTATAGAATAGTGGAAACGTGCATTTGGATTGGGAGTGATGTTGTAGATAGCATCCTGCAGTGTGGACTGGGAAAGGCAAAGGGAAAATAGGAACAGGAAATGGAACCCAAGAGCACTTGAAATGAGCAAGCCTGGGAAACCAAGCCTGATATGTTTGTTTTTCTCTGTTGTATAACTTGGTTAGAAAGAGATGCTCTTCATAAGCCTTCTGATTTTATGTTGTACCTTCTGTTGATGTATTGTACAGGCCGCTGTGCTTGGTGAATGGGGGTACCTCTTCGACTTGAGTATTTCTCAGTGAAAAGAGAGAACACCTTTCCCTTCCCCTCCCCCCACAATGACTTGCAACTCAAAACAGCATGAAAAGACCTATGTTGAAGAGCAAATGAGAAAAACAACCGATTCTTAGTTGAATGAGGCATTGGGTATTTTCTGCTAGGTACTTTGACTGGTTTTAACTTTTATAAATAGCCAGCGTATAATGCAGCTATACAGAATTGTCAGTTATTTATTACTTTCACATACTTCATTTGTAAATATTCCCCCCACCCTCAGAGTAACATGTATAATAGTGCGTCCTGGCCACATTTTCCAGATTCACTCTGCTTTGTGCCTGGTTTTAAACACAGTGAGGACACATTGACCAAGATGCAGGAGTTAGTCTTATAGACTCATAGAAAATAAAACCTTTACCTTGTAGGAAAAAATCTTTAGTACAGAGCTTTCAGAGGAGTCATGGTGTTGATTCCAAAAGACAAGCTAATGCATAGATGGATGAAGAATATTTCCCAAGAGGTTTCATCATTTTTTTGTACCTTCAAGGAAAGATTATTTCAAGTTTGAGTCCTACTTGAGGATACTTCATCTGCTCTCCAGCTAGGCAATTATGGCTCTAACCTTGAAGAGGCAGGATTACTATCTTAGATCATTTTTCTGCCTGCCCATGTATCCACTGGGATATTATTTAGAAAGAAAATACAAGAAGCATCTGCTATGTTCTACAAATACTACACAAAACATCCAAACATATTGTCCATTAAATGCATTTTGTAGGCATCTAGAATTCTTTTCCAAGTCAAACATTGGGGAAGGTTTCAAGAAAAATGTAGTCAGATATTAAATCTCTGGACATGTTTATTTTCTGATGATGCTAATGGAGTTAGAAAGAGAAAATGAGGCACTTGGTGAGTCGCTTTTCCCCACTTCTTTTCACATACATTCTTGGGCTAAGAATGAGGAATTTTCCATACAAAGGAAATAGATGAGTGATGTGAGTTGCAAAGACGGGTGATGGAAGAGATCACAAGATTGAGAAGGTTAATGAGAAGCTAATAGGATTCTAGGAGAAGAGCAAAGAAGTGTTTGTTTGTTTGTTTGTTTGTTTTAATCAAGAGAACCCCAGAAGGGAAAGGCTACTTTCAGTCTTGGATTCAGCAATCGCTTTTGAAAAAGACAGGCTTTCGACATTGCCATAATGGTTCTGCCCATGCCGCACTTCACCTGTAAGAGAAGTACTAGGGACTACTTTTGGGGTCTAACCCCGCAACCCTGACCTGCATCCCTTGCTTATGGGATGTCTGGGTGGCTCAGTTGGTTGAGCGTCCGACTTCGGCTCAGGTCATGATCTCATGGTTCACGAGTCTGGGCCCCCTGTCAGGCTGTGTGCTGATAGCTCAGAGCCAGGAGCCTTTTTTGGATTCTGTGTCTCCCTCCTTCTCTGCCCCTCCCCCACTCATCATCTCTCTCTCTCTCTCTCTCTCTCTCTCTCTCTTTATCTCTCTCTCTCTTTCTCTCTCTCTTTCTCTCTCTCTCTCTCTTTCTCTCTCTCTCTCAAAAATAAAATAAACATAAAAAATAAAAAAAGAATGACCATAGATCATTCACACACACACACACACACAGAGTTACAGACATTCTATTATAAATTTTTTTTATAATTTATTTATTTTTGAGACAGAGACAGAGCACGAGTCGGGGCGGGGCAGAGAGAGAGAGGGAGACACAGAATCTGAAACAGGCTCCAGGCTCTGAGCTGTCAGCACAGAACCCGACGCGGGGCTCAAACCCACTAACTGTGAGATCATGACCTGAGCTGAAGTCAGACACTTAACTGACTGAGCCACCCAGGCACCCCAACAATTGTTCTACTATAAAAGAGAGGGAAGTACTGTGTGTTTCAGAAAGATTTTAATTAGTGAAAACTTGGAAAATGTGAAAGAATTACTTAATTTTTTAAAGTTCTGTTTAATGTATTCAGAAGTTATTCCCTAGAGATTTTCAGGAGATAGAGTGGTACAGAACTTCATTTAATAGCTGGCTAGAATCAAATTCTTTGAGAATATTCTGACCATTCATAAAGCTCTACCAGCAGTCAGAAGATAAGTTTACATCCTTCTCCAAAATTTACAATTTTTTTTGGCACTTGTAATTTCTCTTGAATACTTGCAGCTCTTTCCAGAAGAAAGTCAGCATTGTAGAAATCAGTCTAAAATGCCTGAAGGAATTCAAAAAGAACACAAAAATTAGAAAAAATACATTCAGTCTTACAATTAAGTAAAGACTTCAGTACATGAATAAATTTACCAGGGCTAGAAATTTGGTAATACCCACTCAACTGATAGGCCTAACATTGCAGTGATGCTCATAAAAGCGTTTTAGAAACACATTTTCAACTTATAAAGGTGAAGGACAAATGCAGGTCTTTAATCAGATACTTTTGTAATTATGAGAATGCTTTTTGCTCATTGGCAAGCAGATATTGATATTTATAATGGGTGAGAACATAGTTTCTTGATATGAAATGGCTAAGTTTAGGTCTCAAAAGTCCATATTATTCATAAATGTGACTGACAAATACATTTAAAATGTTTTCTTTCTGCATTTAATGCATCCTTTTAGAGAAGGTGGGTAAAAGTGTGCCCATTATTACATATAACAATCAATACAAATTGCAATAGCTAAATAGAGTTGAAGCCTTCTCGTTGGTAGCAGGTCTCCATTCCCCTAAAATGAGAACTTTCTGTTTCTCTTCCAACTATTTAAAGGGAACCTGCCTCCTTCCTTCATTCAGCAGATTTTTATAAAACATCTACCATTGTCTAGGTCCTGGGTGTTAGGGCTACAGCAGTGTACAAAACATTGAAGGCAGACAATAAAAAACGATCTGATGTAATACTAGCTAGTGATAAACACTATGACAGAAGCTAAAACAGAGAAAGGGGACAGAGAAAGATGGGGTTTCCATTTTAGCCTGGGTTTTAAAAAAGGTTCCCCAGAGGTAACATTTGAGTACAGATCTCAATTAAGTGAGAGAGTGAATCATGCAAATATCTAGGGCAGTGATTCCTAACTGGGGGCGATTTGTCCTCTCAAGGGACATTTGGCATCTGGAGATGTCTTTGGTCGTCACAACCAGATCTGGGGGTGGGAAGGTGCTACTGACATCTAGAGAATAAAGGTCAGAGATACTGTTAAACATCCTACAATGCACAGGACAGCTCCCATAACAAAGAATTATTCAGCTCAATATGTTAACAGCACTGAGGTTAAGAAACCCTCATCTAGGGCAAGAACATTCCACAACAATCCACAACAGTCCCAAGCTGGGAACTTACTTGGCACGTTTGAGGAAGACCTAGAGGGGTTGTTTGGCTAGAACTCAGTGACAAAGCATATTTACCAGGAAAATAATTTGAAAGCGAGCTCACAGCCCGGTCACATGGGGCGACAGTTAAGACCTCTGCTTCTGTGTTCTCCGCCACAGCTTCCCACTCTGCTAAACTCCTATTCTACAACTCTCCTCAGAGAACTAGCCAGCTTTGCTAGCAGATGCCGTAGGAAGCTGACTCTGGGTTTTTGTGAAAGAAAAACGTTTTACCTACTTGTCTACCTAAAGAGTGGGTTCTCCCCAGCTGTGTTGCCCAGTGATGGGGATCTTCAGGTTGGCTCTCCAAAGATCTGGAAGATCAGTCCACAGAAGTTCTGGAATGGAGCTCTACAATATGGTAGTTACTAGTCACGTGTGGCTATTTGAATTTAAATTAACAGAAATATATAATTAGAAGTTCAGTTCTTCAGATGTGCTAGCCACATTATAAGCACTCAACAGCCACATGTGGTTATGAGTGCCATATTAGCTCAGATATGAAGCATTGCATCATTGTTATATTGGGCAATACTATTCTCAAATAATTAAATATTAATCTTATAAGTCACCTTTAATTGAGCAGGGTTTTTTTGTGAGTGGTAAGGAAACCAGAACGAAGAAAGTTTAACTGATATGCCTATAGTAACGGTCTCAGTTAATTTTTGCCCCATAAAAAACCACCCCAACACTTAGCATCCTAAAACAAATCACTTATTTAGTTTACAGTTCTGTGGGTCAGCAGTTTGGTCTAGACTCGGCATGGGTTCTAATTTTGGCTGGGTTCACTCATGACTGCTGGGTTAGCTATTAAGTTAGCTGAGAATGGTTGGTCTAGGATGGCCTTAGCCATGGTGCTCACTATCTTCTCTACATGTCTGGCATTTCTAACAGACAACTTTGGTCTGGTTCACTTAGTGGTGGTGGCGGGGATCATAAGAACAAGGCTATAGCCCAGGTTTGCAACTCTCACATTGTCACTTCTGCTTCATTATAATAGCCAAAGCAAATCATAACCCAAGTCCACAGTCAAAGGGTAGAGAAATTGACTCTTGATGGAAGGAGCTGCAAAGAATTATGGCCATTTCAAAAAAATTACTGCCATCCCACAGGTAATAAGTTGAAAGTTGGAACTCAAACTCTAGTCTGGTATGTCTAGTGGTGTTACTATAAATTCCTCAAGTTTTCCTGTCCACTTTCTCTGACACGTTCCAAGTCCTGTTCCACTAGAACTTATGTTTTTGATTTCCTGTACCTTTAGATATTAAAAAAAAAACAAAACAGGAGCTTTGGATTCTAGCAAATGGTATACTCAGTATTCAATGCATTCTCTCATATTACCCTATACATGAAAATTATAGATAATTTTAAGTAAGTAATTAAAGAATGGAATTTATTTTATAAAATATACAGGAAAAATTTTTAGTTTATTTTAAAACTTGGATCTAAGTGGTAGCCAAAAAGGTAATGATCTTAAAGACAGCCTGATTTTGGAAGTGGAGATACACAGAGGGTAATCAGGCTAAGAAGCTGGAGCACAGACGAGTCTCAGAGTGGGGACAGAAATGAGAACATAGGGTCAGTGCTGCTGTGGTGGGTGGAAGAAGATTGTAAAAGATAATAAGCTCAGGTATCCAATGCAGGTGTTAAGTGGATTCATTCAACATGGCTATAGTCATTGCTTTCTTGTGCTATTAATCCTTTAAAAAATTATATTGAGAATTCTTCTGTGAAAATCTGAACAACCTTTCTTGAAAGTAGGTTGGCAGAATGCATTAAAAGACTTCAAAGTGTTGCTACAATTGTCTCAGAATTTCCATTTCAAGGAATTTATCTAAACTCAAGTGCTCAGATATACGCTCCATAAGGAATGTCCATGAATGTTAATTGCAGTGATGGTTATTAATGTGAAAAATTAGTAGTAATCTAATTGAGCGACCACAAAGCAATCAGTAAATCAATTATGCTAATAATTAAAAAATTAAGTTTTTAACATATTTTTTCATTAAATGGAGAAATCTTTAGGCTACAAGGTCAAAGAATACATTTTATTCTCATTTTAAATAACTATTTTTGTGTTTTCTTTCTTTTCTACAGTCAAACATAAATTGGTTTTACAATCAGAAAAAAAATATTTTTAAAATTTATTTCATATAATATAAACCATTTGGAAACCATTCACTTCTGAGCAGAATTAGATTCAAATGCTATTGTCTTTAGGCAAAAGGCCTAAAATTTACAGAGGGATAAATAAATCCAAAGTAATTCATGAATTTATCTAAATCCTTCCTGCAGGGGTCCCTGGGTGACTCAGTCGGTTGAGCATCCGACTTCGGCTCAGGTCATGATCTCATGATCTCACGGTTCGTGAGTTTGAGCCCCAAGTTGGGCTCTGCTGACAGCTCAGAGCCTGGAGCCTGCTTCCAATTCTGTGTCTCCTGCTCTCTCTTCCCCTCCCCCACTCATGCTCTCTCTCTTTCTCAAAAATTAAAAAAAAAAACATTAAAAAAATTTTTTAAATAAATTCTTCCTGCAGTACCTGTTAAGGATGATAAGTTGATAAGATGCTTTATTTGCTAAATAGAGCTCTATTTAATTTTTTTTAAGAAAAAGATATGTTAACTCAGCCTCTTTCAGAAACTCCCAGGACAGCCATTTGTTTTATAAATCAAAGCTAGAAGATATCCACCCTTTTTGAGGTCTCATATATTTCAGTCAGGAGCACTTCTTAGTTTTCTTAGATTTACCCACTAATGAATCCTATTTTACATTCAGATGTTTCACTTTAATTGTAACCTTTTTTTTTATTACTTGAAAACCTTTCTACGTGGTTAAAAAAAAAATCAAGCGGTACAAAAATGGGCATAGTGAGTCCTGGTCTTCCAGTATCCCTTCCTACCAGGACACTGTTCATTTCACTTTTCATATATTCTTCTATCAATAGTCTAAGATTGTACAAGCATTTTTATATGCATAGACTCCCACCTCTTTTTTTCACAAACGAGACCACATTCTACATTCTGTTCTCTACCTTGGTTTTTTTTCCCCTAGTTTGTTTATTTGGGAGATGATTTCATATTAGCACTTACAGATCTCTCATTCTTCCTAAGAGCCATATGGAATCCTGGTCTTATGTCTTGAGCTTTAACGGCCCTTTGTCTCCTCAACCATTTCCTACATTGCTCTTATCCTGACCTTCCCCAGGCTCTTCATCCTGAGACATCTAGTGACCTCTTGGAAGGTCAACACCCCAGTATTGCTCAGAGACATGATAAAGCTTCCTTTGCTGTCTCCAGACCTCTTCAGGTGGTGAGTAGGTGACTGCCAGGTTTGTGTTTGATGAGCCCATTTCCCTGAATTTTTTAAAGGAACGGTCCATAGGGGATCCTGAAGTCTTTTCAGGGACAGAAACTTGAGTGTGGAGCTCCTGGTTCTCTGAGTCTAAGTTGTGCATCCTTTCTTCTCACTGTTATTTTCCACTTGCCCACACTGCAGCTTCTATTTTGCTTTCCTGCCCACACACCAGAGCTCTTGTTCTCAGCTATGAGTATTACTCAGTGACTCTGTTTTCTAACTTTAAAAAACTAGTTTCGAGAACAAAGTATCTTCAGATTCACAGATACAGATTTCATATTTCCTCTTAGTGCACTGTATGCCATGTGCTTAGATGTCTTTAGTTAGATGTTTTCCTTAAATCCCAGGTATTATCTTTAGGTTGTACAGGAAATAGCTCTGATTTGAAAGGACAATAAACCTCAGATAAGGATTAGGCTTCAGTCGGTAGAGTTTACCCTCACTCCTAAATTTGCTGAGCTCTGGGAGTGGATAGCTTTAAGATATTCTTTAAATGCTTACAGCACTGGCTCTCAAATTTTGTGGCCCCAGGTTTCCCTTTACACTCTTAAAAATTATTGAGAACTCAAAACAGTTTTGTTGGTTTTCTATATTTACTATATTCAAAATTAAAACAGAAAAATTTAAAGCCCAAGGCAGTCTTAGCACATATAATGTTAGCTATGACAGCAATTGCATCATGACAAACACTAGGCTCTGGAAAATTCCACTGTATGCTTTGGAAGAATGAGAGTAAAAAAGGCAAATAGTGTCTTAGTATTAATATGAAATAGTTTTGACCTCACAGCCCCCCTAAATGGTAATGCAGTGACCCTTAAGGATCCCTGGACCTCACTTTGAGAACTGCTAGACTGTTGTATAAATTTGAAACAATTATTCTTTGAGGAGAGCCAGGTTTTATGTGACCTGGAAGGAATTTTTCTACTGCTGCTGAGGTAATCTTCCCTTGGCCTGAAGTGGCCAGTAGATCTCCATGGAGAGGGCAGGAAGGAAAAAAGCATTTATTAGGTACATTCTCACTGTCTCTTCTATCATCCCCCAATTAATCACCCATCTTTATCCATTTGCAATCATCCGCTTCTACTGACATTGGCCTAGTTCAGAGTAGACTCATCTCTCACCTGAGTTAATGCAGCAGCCTCCTAGCTAGTTTCCAAGTCTCCTGTCTTGCGTCCAGTCCTGTCTGTGGCCAGAGTGTTCTCCCTCAAACCCCAGAGGGACCATGACTGACCCTAACAGTGCTCATTATCCTTTGGGTCAAGTTAAACTTCCTCTGCATGGCTTCCAAGGGCCCTTCATGACTGGGCTCTGCTGACCTCTCCAGTATCACTTCCCTTCTTTTCACTGCCTCCACCTTCTACCCCAGATTCTAACCATTTTAGTCTGCTGAGTGCCTGAACACACATGGTCTTTCTCACATTTTAGCCTTTAAATGTCATATTCCCATTGTCTGAAGCCTCCCAGCCTTTCTTGACTAAAACCTGCTGGTCCATCAGCTCTAAATTAAATGTCACTTCCTCCAGGAAGACTTCCTTACCACCCCCACCCTTTTGTTGGGTTAGATATGCCTCTCATTTTTTCCCATGAGGAATGGCCATCTTCCTGTTGTAGCTTGTTACACTGCAGAGTAATTATGTTTCCTTGATTATATCCCCTGAGCTTGAAAGTATTCTAAGGCAAGGGAACATGTCTGGCATCATGTACATCCTCTGCCCTAGGAGCATTTTCGGGCACACGATGGATACATAATATATAGTTGTTGATGATGAATCTAGCCACTAGTCATTTTTTTATGTATATCCTAATGCTCTATAATAAATGTTTTATGTACATTATTTCACTTCATTCTCTTGACTGAAGTAGATACTATTCCCCCCAATTTTGTGTAAAAGAAACTGAGCCCTTTACTTCTATTGCCTACATGTCCCAGCAGCCGGGAAGTTGTGAAGCTGAGATTTGAACTTTTCCCCACCACAATATGCTGAAATAAAGGGATCACCAAAATGGTAAACAACTGGTAGAAATGAATGAATCTGAAGGTAAATTTTTCAGGAGAGAATTCTGGCAAAGAGTCATTCTGACATCTAGGTCCTCTTTCAGCTTCCTGCCAACACGGTTGGAATATGTCTTCCCAAACAGGACTCGGAATAAAGCCACTGAAAATATTTGTTAAGGGAAATTGATCTTAAAATGTTCCCTGTTTCATCATAAGAATGTTTTCTCAGCAGTCTTAAAAATGTCTATGCTCCTATAGCTTCATAGCCTTTTTTTTTTCAAGTTGTTTGTTTGTTTGTTTGCAGTCCCAAGAGCTACAGGGACTGCAATGTAAAGGTTACACAGCCTTACTTCACACGTATTGGAAAATTCCTACCTTATAAATCTTTCTTCTGTCAGTGTCTCGTTACACTGATGAAATCGCTGTGGGTTGTTTTTCTTCCAATTCAGCCTATTGGTTCATGTTTATTTTTCCGGAAAGAAGCCAGTGAAATTCTGAAAACAGAAAAAGAGTTAAAAGTATAGTTTTATTGCTTTTAGTTTTTTTTAAAGAGGTATGTTTATAGTAGAAAATACAGCTAAGCTAACAAGAAAGAAAATTTACATCTCCTTTAATTCTGCCACTGTTGGGATATTGGTGTATACTCCCTATTCTTATCTGTCCTGCTGTCTCTCTCTTTCTCTCTCTCTCTCTCTCTCTGTCTCTTTCTCTGTGTATCTGTCTCTCTCACTCACATGTATAAATTATACATACTTTTTAAAAAACTTACCAGTAGAGAGGAACCTGGGTGGCTCAGTCTGTTAAGCATCTGACTTTTCATTTCGGCTTAGATCCTAATCTCATGGTTCATGGGATCGAACCCTGTCTTGGGCTCTGCACTGACAGCATGCGGAGTCTGCTTGTGATTCTCTCTCTCCCCCTCTGCCCCTCCTGTGCTCACATTCTCTCTCTCAAAATAAATAAACATAAAAAAAAACGTATCAGTGTGGTATTCATCATTTGTATGAAATAGGCCTGTTTAATTGACCATTTCATTGTAAATATCTTTCCATGCCTCTGATCATCTACCCCAGTGCTTCTCAAACTGTAATGCATGTATGAATCACTGGGTGCTTGATAGAAATACAGAACCTCAGATGGGGCTCCAGACCTACTAAATCAAAAGCTGCATTTTAAGAAGTTTCAGATAAAGCTGATGATGTTGGTCCAAGGACCACATTACAATAGGAATGGTGACCATCCTCTGTGAAGACAGCTGTATCTCCAGTGTCAGTGGGTCAAAGTTTATGTAACTAAGCCCCCTATTGTCAAACATCAGAGTTATTTCCAATTTCCTTGTAAGATGAGGCATATCTTTATAAGTTTTAGTATACCCCTATCATTCTTTCTTTAGGAAAAAACCCTGTAAGTAGTTTATGGGATCATACATATTTTTAAGGGATATAATATATTTTTAAAGAGTTTGAAACCATAGTTAACTCTACCTCAGAGCACTTAAGACTGAAATGTAGTCATGGCACTTTGTGTCATGTCTGCCTTTTGCCTTAGCTTCAGTGACCCAAGACAGAGCGTTCTTTATATTTTTGGTAATTGTGATCACCGTGTTGTTTTTATTGAAATGCCTTTCCTTTGCCTTCTCTTCAGTTCATCTAATTTTATCCGCCCTTTAATATACCATTTTGATCTCACTTCCTACAGAAAGTCTTCCCTTTCAGTCCCACTTATGGTGAGCTCATTTGCTAAATATTTTCACCATTATTCTCTGAGCCAGTTATCTGAAAGCACACTTATTTACTTTCTCCTGAGGGCATTCGAATATGTCACGTGGCCTCTCTCATCGCCATAACTAGCTTATCAAATGTCTGAAGGAATGGATCTTTAGTGTGCTGCAGCCAAGTCCTGTGCGTCACCTCTCCTAGGGCTTTCCTCCATAAAGGGTTTTGGTGAGGTAAATAAGAGCACACCATTGGAAATGAGGGGGCCTGTGTTTGACGCTCAGCTCTGGATTTACCATCTGTGTAATCAAGGAGCAAGTCACATAACCTCTGAGCCTTGGTTTTATCCTCTGTAAAACAGGAATAATATCCGTGCTGCCTACTTAACAAATAACAAGGTGGTTCTACGAAGTAAGATTATAAGCCATGATACCCCTTCCCCAAAATCTAAGTAATTCGCTCAAGAGTCTCAACCTGGCATTTATTTATCTCCAAACTCAAATATGCAGTGCTTTCTCCCATTCCGGCACCGCTCACACGCAAAAAAAGAGCGTATCTCAAGCTCAGAGACCTTTACCTGACACCGTATCTACCAGGAATTAAGCAGCATTGCTTTGTTTTCATTGCATTTACTTTCTATTTATAGCAAGCAGTATTGGTTTGAATATTATGGTAGTGATATGGTAGTTCATTCTAGTTGTGGTAGTGATATCAAGTTCAATATTTTTTTCCTTTTTTTCTTTTATTTATTTTTTTAAATTTAAATCCAACTTAGTTAACATAGGTTGTAATAATGATTTCGGGAATAGAATTTAATGATTCACTGCTTACATATAACACCCAGTGCTCATCCCAAACAAGTGCCCTCCTTAATGCCCATCACCCATGTAGCCCATCCCCCCACCCAACACCCCACCAGCAACCCTCAGTTTGTTGTCTGTATTTAAGAGTCTCTTATGTTTTGTCCCACTCCCTGTTTTTGTATTATTTTTGCTTCCCTTCCCTTATGTTCATCTGTTTTGTATCTTAAATTCCACATATGAATGAAATCATATGATATTTGTCTTTCTCTGAGTGATTTATTTTGCTTAGCATAATATACTCTAGTTCCATTCACATTGTTGCAAATGCTAAGACTTCACTTTTCTTGATCACTGAGTCATATTCCATTGTATCTGTATATCACATCTTCTTTATCCATTTATCCATCGATGAATACTTGGACTCTTTCCATACTTCGGCTGTTGTCAATAGTGCTGCTATAACATTAGGGTGCATTTTTGAATCAGCATGTTTGTATGAAGTTCAATTTTTAATTGAGCTTATTTAAGTTTTAAAAAAGGGAAGACAATTTAAAGTAAAATGGCTGATAAATAGTAGAGCATAAGTTATGAAAATATGGCAAAAGATCATGTTGATGTTATCAAAATGCCGGAAGTTTTAGAAACATCTAACTGTCCTATGCCACCTTCCAACTAGAAGGCAATATATGGATGTTAATTTGTAAACCACTGGAAGATCAGTTCTGTGGGTTATTCTCCAACAGAGCTCTAGACATTATAGATTCTCAATAAAAATTACCCAGGTATGATTAGGGATAGACCAAAAGGTCAAGTGTTCTGTTATTTGACAAATGACTATCCATTGTTTCAGCTTGCAGAAATATCCAAAGAGCATAGAAAAAAACTAGTTTATTTCTGATTTTAAAAAAAGTCAGATATAAATGTAGTTAAGGGATCTGATCAAAGTAACTGGGATGGCTCAACACATACCAGTTACAGTTAGGAGAAAGTGGAGAGTATGTTACTTGGCAATGAGACATTTCTTTTCCTTATCAAAAAGAATAAATATTTGAAGAATACCAGTTGTACAGAGGATACATTACTGGAAAAGATTTGACTAACACCTGTATTCATGGAAAAAAAAACAAAAGATTTACTATGCTCTGAATTAACTTGTATTAGAACTCAAAACAAGTTCACTTAAAAATTTCTAGATAACACTACTGACATCTCTCAAAGAAAGGGCAAGTCTTACTAATTCTACCTCTATCTGAAAAAATGAAATCAGTTAGAGAGAGAGATTAAGTGATTCGACTAAGGTCATGAAGTTATTTATAACAGAATGAAAAATAAGAGATTCTGGGGCACCTGGGTGGCTGAGTCGGTTGAGCTTCTGACTTTGGCTCAGATCATGATCTCACAGTCCGTGGGTTCGAGTCCTATGTTGGGCTCTGTGTTGACAGCTCGGAGCCTGGAACCTGCTTCGGATTCTGTGTCTCCCTCTCTCTCTCTACCCCTCCCCCACTCACTCTCTGTCTCTGTCTCTCAAAATAAAATAAAGACATAAAAAATTTTTTTAAAAAAAGAATTTTCTAGGTAACACTACTGACATCTCTCAAAGAAAGGGCAGGTCTCACTAATTCTACCTCTACCTGAAAAAATGAAATCAGAGAGAGAGATTAAGTGATTTGACTAAGATCATGAAGTTATTTATAACAGAATGAAAAATAGGAGATTCTGGGGCACCTGGGGGGCTCAGTTGGTTAAGCATCTGATTCTCGGTTTTGGCTCAGGTCATGATGATCTCTTGGTTCATGGGATCAAGCCCCATGTCAGGCTCCACACCGACAGTGTGGAGTCTACATGGGGTTCTCTTCCCTCCTCCTCTCTGCCTCTCTCTCTCAAAAATAAATAAACTTTAAAAAAATTTTAATAAAAAAATAAGATATTCTGACTCTGTGGACCTTGTAATTTCATCACTGATTTACATCCAGGGCTGGCTTCTGCGATGCTACATCTTCCTTTTGGTGTGGGGCAGATTAGATGATTCAACTCAGTGGTTCTAGAGTTGGATTGTGAGGTAGTGGAGTTAAATTAAATGAAGTGGGATTAAGATGATTGGTGTGAGGAGAGCAGACAGGAATGAGTCTTCTGTGTAAAGGATGCTGATCAAGTTTGTGATGCAAGGACACCAAATCATGGACAATTTATTTTCATATGACCTGAAGGAGCCTACTTGAATTCCTCTTCTCTTTATAACTAAAACCAGTGCAGAATACAGTGATTAAAATCTCAGGCTCTGGAACTGAACTCACTGAGTTTCAAATCCTGCTTTTACCATTATCCATAGGATCTTGGACAAGTTACTTAATGTCTCTGATCTTTAGTTCAGCTATACAATGGGAGGAATAATAGTACTTATCCCATATCCTCATAACAAGGTTTCAATGTGGGTTTTTCTTAAGATTTTATTTTGAAGTAACCTCTACATCCAACATGGAGCTTGAACTCACAACCCTCTTAGATTAAGCGTTGCACATTCCACCAACTAAGCCAACCAGGGGTCCCATATAATGTTTTGTTTGTTTTTTTTTTCAAATGTGTTTAGAACAGTGCCTGTCTGTGGTATAGAAAGTACTAAGAGGATTAAAAGTATTTCTAAAAAGGAAAGTGTGAGCCAATGTTTTAGACATTTCAGGCCCCTCTGGGGTTTACAGTCTTGCCTCTGGAGTGGAAGTTATTCTTCTTACTTTGGGTAATGAATCTCTTATTTGTTTGAATCTCTTATGTGTTGCATTAACAAGTTGTTATCAAGAAAGTTGGGGGCGCCTGGGTGGCTCAGTTGGTTAAGCTGCCAACTTCGGCCCAGGTCATGATCTCACGGTTCGTTAGTTCAAGCCCCACATCGGGCTCTGTGATGACAGTTCAGAGCCTGGAGCCTACTTCTGATTCTGTGTCTCTCTCTCTGCTCCTCCCCCACTCCTGCTCTGTCACTCTCTCTCAAAATTAAATAAACATTAAAAAAAAAAAAGAAAGAACGAAAGTTGTAAGCACAACATTTTCCATCGTGTCCCAAAGCCTTTGCCTCTTAGGACACATTCTACCCCTTTAATATTTCCACTTTGTCCTGATGGCATCTCAACTAAAATAGAACTCAGTATCTCCTCCTCCAACTCAGATGCCCTTCTGACTCCCCGTAGTTATCTTTTTTCCACGATGGTGCAGCTCTTCTTTCTTGACTCCTCCTTCTATCTACCATAGGCTTCTCCTTTTGTAATTTTGGCTTAAGTTTAGGTTCCCCTAGGAGCAGACCCCAAGACAAGGCTTTGAGTACACGTAGTTTACTTGGGAGGTCCAGAAAACACTAAGAGCAGGGAGAGTGATAGCAAAGCTAGGAAGGGAGAGCCGACAAATATGGTAAGTCATAAAGTCTCCGTCACTGGAGGTGATTAGAGCTTGTTCCTCAGGAGGAAACCCTGGGGGATGGTATAAAACACACCTGTGGTAGCCCAAATACTACCCCCAACCCCAATGGCCATGTCCTAGTCCCCAGAACCTGTGAATATGTTGCCTTATATGGTAAAAGAGACTTTGCATATCTGACTAAATTAAGGATCTTGTGATGGGAAGATTATCCTGGGCAATCCAAGTAGGCCCAGAGGAATCTCAGGGGTCCTTATAAGAGGGAAGCAGCAGGGTCCAGAGGAGTCAGAAAGAGATGTGAAGGTGCTAAGCTGCTGGCTTTGAAGATGGAGGAAGGTGCCAAGAGCATCTAGAAGCTGGAAAGCAAGGAAATAGATTCTCCCCTGGAGTCTCTAGAAGTCACCCAGCTCTACCAACACCTTGATCTTTAGCCCATTTTGGACTAAGACTTATTTTGGAGTTCTGACCACCAGAACTATTAGATAATAAATTCGTGTTGCTTTAAGCCTCTAAATTGCAGTATTTTTTTTTATAGCAGCGATAAGAAACAGATGCAACACACCTCAGAATTCTTTGACCCAGAGGGCAAGGGAGCTGGCCCCTGTCGGTTCCTTGGCTAAGTCTGCTGGGCATGGGAGTATGAATTCCTCAGCTTTCTGGTAAAGGGAAGTAGGGACTAGCAGTCCAAAGTCAGCCAGAGCATAACGACCTGCTGAGACTCCATGGAAATGGACAGGGTTCCAACAGTCGGCCATAATGTGCCCTTTGTCAGCTTTTCCTGTCTTGTCTACTTCCACAATCGCCTCCCCTTTGGATCAGCCCTTCCAGGCAATCACCAGCACCTTATCGATTAATCTTCCCAGAACAGGGAGGGCTCTGTGTGGGTTGCTCCCTTTCTCAAAAATCTTCAATGTTTCCATTAAGGAAATATTCTTACAAAAGGAAGCCCAGAGATCAAAACATTAAACTTAGGGCTTGATCCCCTGATACTTTAATCTCGGCCCTTAAACTTTTAAATCTGGGTGTACAGAAGAGACAGAGGATGTGCTTCGATATCTATTTGTGTACAGAGTTCCGGGCTTGGCATATGAACCTTTGGAGCCTTGAGACGTGGATCCCTTAGGTCTGCATTCCTTAGAATAGCAGTAACACCATGAGGAAGTGAGAACATTGATTTGAAAATGGAGAAGGTTAATTAAAGGAAACATTTGAGATGTGTAGTTGTCAATTGACACTAGAGAAACAGAGCCTGAGAAATTCTGAGATCTGCACATTTCCAGAATGTCACACATATATTGAGATAAACCCAGAATCTAAGGAGACATAATAGGCTGAAATAACTTCCATGCATGAAAGCAAGGATATTCACCTTCCTTCTCTGCCTGCCCTAATGGGAAGTGCTGAAAATTTCAGAGCCTTTGTGTAGCAGACTTCAGGCTCACAGGACACCCTTAAATTTTGTCCACAGTCCTCATGTTGATTTTCCCAAGCTATGCTGACTTTGTGCTAGCTTTTGGTCCAGACCATTAAAGGGTAAAGAAATGGAAGAAAAAAAAAAAGAGTCTATACATTTTTAACATACCAAAAATAAATATGCTTTAAAATTAGGAAGTGCTTGATGCTGGAGAGGTTTTTCTATTTTTGTTTTTTGTTTACCCTTGTTTCAGGGTAAGGGTTGGGCAGTGAAGAGGCAGAGCCCGAGAAAGGAAGGCACGGAAACTTCGCTGAGCATTGCACTGGTGTTTGGTTCACACTGACCCTCTTAAGAAGGCTCTGATACCTCCACTTTACAAAAATGATGAGGCTAAGCTTCAAAGAGGTTACATAATTTGACGAATGTCATGAAACTGAAAGTTGATCCTTTGGGATTTGGGCCTCAGTCTGATTCTAGCATCTGTACTCTTGTCTTTCTCTCATGTAAGACAACTTGCATCTCTATCGTGTTTTTCAAAAGCATTTTCTTACGCTCTCTTTAAATTTCATCTGTGGGGCAAATATCAACTGCCACATTTAATGGATACAATTACAAAGGTTCAGAACCGTTTTTCCCAAAGACATCCGACTGGTAAACAGTGAAACAGGTCCGGATTGTAGGGCTCAGGACTCACAGTCTTTCCTGTCCTTTGCTGTGTCCAGAGGGGTTGAGTCATGGTGGCCTGAAACCAGTTAGTAGCAGGCAGTTCATTTCAGAGAATCGATCTGGTCAGAAAAAAATTAACTGAGACTTAATTGCTTTCTCAGTTATTAAATTAATGGGGTCTGCTTACAGAAAACTTGGATGATACAGAATAAAAGAAAACTTACCTGTAATATCACCACCCAGAAACGATCACAAGTATTATTTTGATACGTTTCCTTCCAGTGCGTGTAATGCAGGTAGGTGTGCATAGTGTTTTTCTTTTTTTAAAGTAGGATCATGTTGTATATAGTTTAATACTCAGGCTTTCTAATTAACATGAGATGACTAGTTCCCCAGGCCATTAACTAATCTTAAGTAACTGCCTCACATACTATAGTATTGCAAGAACATAACCGTAATTTATTTAAACATTACTTACTGCTGAACATAGAAATCACTCCTGGTTGTAAACTGTTACACATGACCCTGCAGTTTCGGTATCTAAACATAAAATTTACATTTCCAGTAGGAGGATGAGAGGGTCAATTTCTCCGTCTTGCATGTTGCTATTTTAAAACCTTTGCAAGATTGTTAGGGGGAAAGATTGTCCTATTTTGCATTATGCAGACAACAAACAAGCTGAACTTGCTTCCGCATGTGTACTTTATCAGGTGTTCTGATCCACATGCAGCTCCAGGGATGTTTGTGTGCTGCCACAATCCTCAGAGACCCAGCAGTAGGTACCAAGACAATCAAATGTTAAAATACTCCCAGAACTCCCACGTCAAACCAGTGCGTGCATGAGAGCACGAACACCTCTGGCCGGGGACTGGGGCTTTAGTCATCTTTCTTGTTGCCAATTCCTGGCTCTGAGCCAGACAGTTGCCAGGTCTTCAATACATTTGTTAAAAACATTACAACAGAACATAGGTTCTGACTTGCTGCGTGACTTTCAACAGCTTAGGTCCCCTCTCTGTGCCTCCATGTCTCCAACCATAAATGAATGGAAACGTGACATGGCATGCTGTGTGAACTAAGTGCCAGAGTAATACTGCAGATTCCACTCAAAAGTAAGTCTCTAATGGGGGCGCCTGGGTGGCTCAGTCAGTTAAGCATCTGACTCGTAGTTTCAGCTCAGTCATGATCTCATGGTGCATGGGATGAAGCCCCGCATCGGGCTCTGAGCTGACAGCATGGAGCCTGCTTGGGATTCTCTCTCTTCCTCTCTCTATACTCCCTGCCCCCCACCATGCTTTCTCTCTTTCTCTCAAAATAAATAAACTTAAAAAAAAAAAACTTAGTTTAAAAAAAAGTCTCTATATGTGCACTCGTGTCACCTGGGCAGGATGCCTTTTCTTCTCCTGCAGTGTGGAGAAGTCCGTATGCATCAGAGACTCAGGCCTGTAGTTCCAGCACTCTTCTCATGCTGATGTCCTGTGGCTAGTGCCCACTTCCTTTTGTTTCTTTTTCTGATCTGAGTCTAGCACAGTGCATGGCACACAGGAAGTATCAGGAAGGGAGGCAGGAAAGGAGGGGGTCATTCATGGTGGGAGGAGAAGGGAATGAAATGTCGGTGCTGGAGGAGATCTTACAGATCTCGTTTTAGAGGGCATCTTCTCAGTCACTGTTTTATTTTTATAACACAGCTATGCTAGCATCCTCACCTTATAGGCACTTGCTGGAATGAATTTAAATCACTAGCAGGGGAAATTAATTTAGATACAAATTTTCCATATTAAAACATTTTCATCCCTTTGTGTTTTGCTTTGTGTTATGGCTGGTCATGGTCTTAATATTATATTCACTAATCAGGAAGTATAGAGTTTCCAGGACACCTGGGTGGCTCAGTCAGTTGAGTGTCTAACTTTGGCCCAGGTCCTGATTTCACAGTTCAGTCCATGAGTTTGAGCCCTACATCGGGCTCACTGCTGTGAGTGCAGAGCCTGCTTCTGATCCTCCGTCCCTCTCTCTCTCTGCCCTTCCCCCACTGGTGCTATCTCAAAAAGCTAGTATGTGCTTTTTTTCAATGAAACATAGAGTTTTCCCTTTTAGAGGAAGCACACACTGTATGAAGCAGTGATTAGATTACAAATTAATTTCTCAGATGAACTTTGCAGTCATATCCAAAAGTGGTAAAGTCATTTCACCAAAGCTAATTTAAATAAATACGTATGAAGCCAATGAAAACTGGAAAGTACAATTTTTATCTTCTTTGAGGATCTTTTTTTCTTCCTAAATAATGAAACATGTTTATTTTAACCTGCTAAATATATATATTTCTAAATGTTTCATTTCTTGGCATACAATATTTCAAAGTAGACAACGTTTCTAAAATGACAAAGTGACAATTTTAGCTAAGCTGGAAGGGGAAATTAAAAGTAATCCACTCACAACTTTCATCATTTATTTATACAATTAAAAATGACAGACTTTTATGCTTTTCTCAATTCCCAAATGAATTCTCTAGTTAGAACAAATTAGTGCCAAAGAAAAAGGCATTTGTTATGTAATTGCAGAAGTTGTTATTACAATTTTAAAAGCCTTTGATGCAATCACATATCTCAGGGACTGAATTCATTGATGAGATTTTAAACATTGGCAAACATGTTTTTGTAAATTTCTTAGCATTTCTATCTTGGACTGTGACTGCTAACTGCTTAAAAGATAATCAGTTTCTCTTCTGTAGCAATTAATAATTTTCCCCAATACTTAGCATAGAGAACATTTAGAAGAAAATAGCTAGACATGGCAGGATGACCTATTGGGACTTATCTATAAAACTTTCCAAACAAGTGCATGACTCAGTTATATACTCTGCTATTAGGAAAGAAAAATCACTTAATTCTAGAATGGTGCCACTGAGGATAAATATAAATTATGTACTTGAAATTAAACTACAGAGGTTTTCAAAGTAAGCCTATACATTTTTATTTCATGTTTTAAAGCATGGGATAAGTTGACCACACACTGAATTTTCTTACAGCAACTGTATTTTTAGAATTTAATTCCTACTTCATGAATGAGACACCTTACTTTTTATTGGATGCAATATTTTCTTTTATCTTTCTGAAGATGTTAAAAATAATTTTTATGTAATTTAAAGCATGACAAAAAATAAAGGAACAGTATAAGAAGCAACTCTAAGCCCAAAACGCAGTTTAAGAAATAAAACATTACAAAATTACGATTCTCAGCATGCTGCCCCCAGTCCCACTTTCCTTCCCACCCACCTTCTGGAGGTGACCTCCATTCTGAATCTGGTAAATAGCTAAAATGTGTGGCCCTACAGATTTAGTAGACGGGTATAAATCCTAAAGGATACATAGTGAAATTTTACATATTTCTAACTTTATGTGAATTGTATCTTAATGTATATGGTCTTCTGCAGTTTGTTTGGGGGTTTTTTTTACCTTTTTTTTTTTTTTTTACATTTATTTATTTTTTTGAGAGATAGAGTGAGACCGAGCATGAGCCCGGGAGAGTCAGAGAGAGAAGGAGACACAGAATCCAAAGCAGGCACCAGGCTCTGAGCGAACATTCAGCACAGAGCCCGACTCGGGGCCTGAACCCACCAACCGTGAGATCATGACCTGAGCTGAAGTCGGAGCTTAACTGACTAAGCCACTCAGGTGCCCCATGCAGTTTGCTTTTTTAAAGGCAACATTGTATTTGTGAGATTTACCTATATTGAAATCTATGTCATTCATTTCAAGTGAGCCTGGATATTCAGTTACATGAATAGACTGCAGTTAATCCCTTCATTCTCTTTTTGGCGAAGGAAGAGATTGTTTCTAGTAACAAACAATGTTGCCGTGACTAATCTGAGCACCTTCTCCTAGTGACTGTGCAAGAATTCCTCTGAGAAAAATCCCTGCCGCAGAAACTGTTGGGTCACAGTTTGCTCACCTTTAAGTTTGCTGCATGTGGCCAAATTGCATTTCAGGCTTGTTTGTACCCATTACCGTTTTCCTTCTTAAGCGTTTTGCATAGTCTGTTTCCTCAAGTCCTTTGTTCTTATTAGATTGTTTTTCTCATTAGGTTGATGCTTGTTTTCATCTCTGACGTTCATTGTGGGGCTTTCCTCAAATGTGTGGTGAAGGACCAGCCATTCATATTTAAGGATAAAGTCCAAACGACCTGGTTGAAGTCCTGTGTGAGTGATGGGGACAGGGGATGGGTGTGACCCATGGACTTCCCTCTAAGACAAGGTCCCTCAGCAGCAGCATTGGCCTTTCGGGCTGAATAAGTCATTGTCGGGGGGCTGTTATGTGTGCTCTCGGATGCCTACTCATTTCCCTGGCCTCTCCCACGAGAAGCCAGTAGTGCCACGCACCTCTCTCTTGTTTTGACCATCAGACACATCTCCAGATGTCTCCTGGGGACAACCCTCAATCCCTCAGGTTGAAAATCACTGCTCTAGGATGAATTAAGTGTCTGACTGGACTTTTCATTTCCCCCGAATTTAACTTCTCTGAGGTCATCCACTTTCTCCAGAAGGGCTCCTCCTCTGTCCTGTTGCTCATGGAGGAGGAGCAGCGAAATCAGCCTGGTGAAGGACGGAGGGCAGCCTTCTCCTTTGTCCTCCATTTGCTCCCTGCACTCCCAGACCTTGGCTAGCTTTGGTATCCCTCCAATGACTCCTCGGTTAAATTTCCTCTGACGCTCAGCTCCCTGTCTCATAGGGTAGTCTCGCCTGTCTGGGAAACACAGATTGGCAATTTTTTACCTCTATTATCAACCTTAGTATCATTGTCCTCACATAGTATATCTTTGTGCATATTGAATTCTTGATGATAAATTACCAAAAGTGGTATTTAAAAATATGTGCAATTTAAAATGCACTTTTTGGTCTACACATTTTCAGCCCTTGATACACACATACGATGCATATTTGTCTAAAAATGTGCTTTTCTTTCCTTTAGTCAGCATTCTTTAGAAAGTCTTTAACCTGTTACTTTTCCTGTAGCCTTCTCTTTATCAGTGAATATAAGTAAAATAAATTGTAAATCCTCGATCGAACAAGTATTAGAAAAAATATTTTGTTTCCCCCCTGTGAATAACAAATCGGTTCTTTTTTTTAAAAAAAAAAATAAATGTTTGTTTATTTTTGAGAGAGACAAGTGCAAGCAGGGGAGGGTCAGAGAGAGATGGAAATATGGAATCCAAAGCAGGCTCCAGGCTCTGAGCTGTCAGCACAGAGCCTGATGCGGGGCTTGGACTCATGAATCGTGAGATCATGACCTGAGCTGAAGTCGGACACTTAACCAACTGAGACACCCAGGTGCCCCACAAATCAGTTCTTAAAGAAGAGGTAAAGTGGAAGGAAAAGTCTCCATTTCTGAGGAGAACAAATACTGAGGTAAATGTAACCTGTAAAACACTTGTAGCCCTTCCCTCATATGAAATACTTCTTATTGAGCCATTTAAACTGAGAGGGTAGTGATCGAGCCTGTTGCTCAGATAATATTCTATAGGAATACTTTTAACTTGTCAATTGACACTCCATCATTTATTATTTTCCTATGGAAATAGGCCACTATTTTTCTAATGTTTTAAAAATGTGTTTATTTAGAATAGACATTGTAATGATTCAGGGACTTTTTAGAACATACTGGTTGACCATGTTTGAACAGGCAACTCTGTGATAGTTTAACCAGTTCATTTTGCCTTTGTGGTCAAAATCCTAATTTGAAGAGGATTTAATGTACATTAATCCTCTAAGAAAGCTTCTGTGACCATTTTTTCCTCCCTCTGACCTACTTAGTTTTTTAGTGTTTTTATTAGGAAAAATATTAAAGTTTATTTATTTTGAGAGAGACAGAGACAGTGAGAGTGGGGGAGGAGCAGAGAGAGAGGAAGACAGAATCCCAAGCAGACTCCACAGCTGTCAGCATGGAGCCCGACATGGGGCTCGAACACACAAAACCGTGAGATGATGACCTGAGCCAAAACCAAGAGTTGGACGCTTAATCAACTGAGCCACCCAGGTGCCCCTAGTTTTTTAGGTAGTCATCTTATATGAAAACAACCAAAAACTTAATTTAATTCTAGCTAATAAGCAAAGACACTTAGAAGAATAGGAAGGAGGCAAGGAGGAAGAGAGAAGGGAGGCAGGCATGTGACTTAAAAAAGAAAGAAAGGAAAAGTGCCTTGTAAGTCACCTTTCTAAAACAGCAAATTCCTGTTTGCTGTCTGTAAGAAGAATCTTAAACACAAAGCTGACCTTTTAGGAGAGACAGAAAAGACATCTTTTGTGCTTATCTGTCTTGTCAATGCCCTGTTCTATTTTCGCCCTCTAAATGTACTTGACTGGAGAGAACACTGTGTTTTTAAACCTCTTCATATTAGAGATACATGAAGGGTAAGAGTTAAGGTATGTAAAGGCAATGCTTTTATCTACTGATTACTTGTGCCTGGTTTTGGACAGAGCCACCAACAACCAGAAAAGAAATAATTCCATTCTGTAGTAAAATTGATGCATGAAAAATGAATACACTAATGAACATTTATGGTTCATATGGGTCAGATCCTGTGCCAGAGGGCTTCATTCATACATATATAGACATGTGGATGGATACGGATGCTTACAGAGAGAGGCCAACACTTCATGGATATTACCTTGTTTTATTCTCATAAATGCCATATGAGTTAATGGTGTCTCCATTTTGTAGACAGAGACATAAACTGTAAGACGTTATATGGTTAAATGACCTGCCAAAGGTCAAAGGGCTAACAAGTAAGTAGTTCAGGTCTGATAACTGATGACTAGAGCTTACAAAATGAGAAGATTTGGTCATTGCAAACATTTGGTCATGAATCAGCATTCATTTATCCAACAGATTTTTATTGAGCACCTTCTATGTGCTGGGTATTCTGCTGGGTGCTGGGGAAACTACATGAAGAAGAAAAGCCCCTGTCCCCATACAGCTTACAGTCTAGTGAAGGAAAGAGACAATAAACACAGCAATAGAATAGTGACCCGTAATGACAAGTGCTGTGAACAAAAATCAAGCAGGTTGAGTGCATAAAGAATGATTGTTAGAAGGAAGTGAAGCACTTCCTGCATCCAAACTCACAAAATCTATGAGGCATCTTTTTCCTAACAATTCAGAAAGAAAACCATGTTTGATGCTTTACTACTGGCGTATTTTATCCACAGAGACGCTGAAACATGTAAATTTAAGGAATAAAAAAGAAAAGTCTTGGGGCACCTGGATGGCTCTGTTGTTTAAGGGCCTGACTCTTGATTTTAGCACAGGTCATGACCTCACGGTTGTGAGATTGAACCCACATCAGGCTCTGAGCTGGGAGCACGGAACCTGCTTGGGATTCTCTCTCCCTCTCTGCCCCTTCCTTGTGTGCATGCACACTCTCTGCTTCTCTCAAAATAAATAAATAAACTAAAAATAAAAGTCTTAATAAGGTGGCTTCAGTTTCGCCTTGCAGTATTGTAGTATTACAGTTCATCATCAAACAATGTCTAAATTACAGTTCCACTCTTTCAAGTATGACTCGAAGAAAATCAAATCAGGTCATTGTTAGTGTCTATAAAATTCAGGTGGGAAAAAAACACTGTTGATGTCCATCACTGTTGAAATCGCTCCCTTCAAAGTTCAGGTGGCAATTCTTTTGTGCCTTTTAAAGACAGCTGACTTATGGCTGCTTAATATGGTTCCCTACTAATCCTTGATGGAATATAATTATACAGTTCATAATGGGTACATAATTCCCATTTGTTATGATGTAAGTATGTCATCTGCCTTTAGAGATGCAGTGAACTCCTGGGTCATTCTTTACCCCTTTCGGTGGTCATAAAGGAGGCAAGCCTCTTGCAAAAGGCCCCCCCATTTGACTGTTTTACTCTGCTTTCTAATTCTAATATTTTCCTGCAGACCCATCTTGCCTTGGAATATAAACCTAAGGCTTTGAAACTGTGTCTAAGCAGAGGGGAGGAGAAAAAGAGGGGCTCATGGAAACAGCACTTAAAACTCTGGCTCCCCGAGAATACTAGCATCTCAGGGGAGGAGCTGAGGTCCTCCCACGTGGTGCTTCTGACTTGGAGGGCAGGCATGTTGTAATTGTTCCACATGCCTGTCCTTCGCAGCGAGTGGCATAAACACCATGGTGGCACCTGAAAGGATTTAAGTGGTATAACAAATATTTTTTAATGTCTGTTTTATTTTTTGAGAGAGAGAGAGCATGAGCAGTGGAGGGGCAGAGAAAGAGGGAGAGAGAGTCCCAAGCAGGCTCCGCACTGTCAGCACAGAGCCCGATGCGAGGCTCAAACTCACGAACCGTGAGATCATGACCTGAGCTGAAACCAAGAGTCGGGCACTCAACTGACAGAGCCACCCAGGTGCCCCCATATAACAAACATTTTAAATGATAACATGCTTACTTTAATGCATACTAGAAAAGGTATATTAACTGGTACCAAACCCATGATTTCTCTAAGTGTATTACCTAGAATCAGCAAGGAAGTATTTAAAAGAAAAGTGAGTCCACTTAAAGAAAAAGTACCAGGTTAGCAACAGTGTGTAGTACAAAGATGTGGCAAAACCGGGACAAAGGGACATGGAGGTCTAAGGCTGACTGAACACAATCTTAATTATGGTCTTTGGTCACCACAAATCCTGTAAAGACTGATCCCCTGTGGTCCTTTGTTTTCTGGTAACCTCCTCTGCTCACATAGCTTGGTGCCCATAAAATGTCCTCTTCCCCAGGGGTAGTAGGTTCACAGCCTGGGCCTACCTTGTAGGAACCCCACTCAAGTGAGTCATGGGGGGGTTGGCAAGCAGCCACACTGAGCATTATTCCATTCTTTGACCTCTGGCTCCTGAACTTCCTTTTTGGTTGTGTGACTAAAAGACCCCCCTCCCACCAAAGTATCTCTTACATTCAGGTGCATCTTGTGTTTGTGGGTTCCTCTCGTGTTTGTGGGTTCCTCTCATCCATCCTGGGCTACACCTTCAGAAATGGAGTGTTGCCCTGTGGCCAGTGGACCAACACTGTGCTTGGTTTCTGGTATCTGAAATTACCTTGGGCAACTTCCGAGGTATTCATGATTTAAAGAATTGTCAGGTAGCTCTGCTGTTTGAATGTGATGCTGTTTTATTTTTTGCCAGTGCACATGCACACACTTATACACACAGAAAGGAAAGAGACATCTTTTGGTGGATTTTGGTGGTGACTGTACTCCAGCCGATGCACACTTTCAATCCTACCAAGATCCACTATGCACCGTGAACATCCATTATTTATTTAGCACCAGGGGGATATCCAGCGAATTACAGAGGAAAAGGATTTGGAACCAGACTGAATTCCAAGTTTACTACTTACCAGAGTTTGGAAGTGGCCTTGTTCAAATGATTTGTCTCTGCGGAGCTTCCATTTCACGTAAAATGCAGGAAAGTGTACTTACAGGGTTGGCATAAAGATTAAGCGAGAGCATGTAAAATCCCGGTATATTAATCAAAATCATTTTTTATTTGTTTAGACAATTTTAAAAAGGAAAATACTGTAGTTTTTGAAACCGAATTTTCTAGTAACTTCAGGCATGACGGGAGGGAGCTCAGGAGATATCAAATAATACCATTTGGGCTTTGCCTCTGTTTATGTGTCTCTTGCACTCAACCTTGCTTTCCTCTGGGACAGCTTCATTCTCAGGTGGGCTGTTTATAAACAGGAGAAACCAGTAAACAACAAGTAAACAAGAAGCCACCACTAGCCCTTAGCTTACATTGCATCAGCTTAACACCCCATCTTAGTCTGTTTGGGCTGCTGTACCAAAATACACCAGAGCCTAGGTAGCTTATAAATTTATTTCTCGTGGTTCTGAAGGCTGGGACCTCAACGGTCAGGCTGTCTGGCAGATTTGGTGTCTGGTAAGAGCCCACTTCCTGATTCTTCAATAGTACCTTCTCCCCATGTCCTCATATGGTGGGAGACCTATGTCCTCATATGGTGGGGTCTCTTTTATGGGAACCTGAATTCCATTCAATGGGGTAGAGTCCTTGTGACCTAAGCACCTCCCCAAACTCCACCTACTAATACTGTCACATCGGGCATTAACAGCTTAACATATGAATTTGGGGGCACACAGATATTCAGAACCTAGCGATTCCCAAAGGAAAGACAGCTCCTCTTTGCCGGTGGGTCCACCAACAATTCCAGCCTTGGACCAGCTAGCAGCCATGGCCAGAAGGTGAGATACACTGCCAGAACAGGCTTGAGTCACCACCTACATCCCGTGAAATAGGGGTGGGTGGGGGGATCCCCTCTCCAATCAAATGGACCCACAGTAGAAGAGAGAGGGGTCCTGCAAGATAGGCAAGGCACTGTTTCCAAAAGAAGAGGAGAGGATGCTGGCCTGAGAACACATCAGATCCCTGGAGGACCTTACGCATGAGAAGCAGCCAGAAATGGAAGGCTCTGCTTGTGACAAAAGTGACGTTAGATGTGCCACACTGGCAAGTCCTTTTCTCTTTGTGTCAATTGGCCTGTGGCATTTACTCCTTGAAAACTATAATCAACATGATGCCATGTATCACACTACTGTACTCTGTTATAGAATGAATATTCCGAACATTGGTCAGATATTTTGAAAGATCTGCTCTGTAACTCCTTAATATCCAGATCTCTCTCACTCACTCCTCTCACTAGTAAGAGTATCAAGTCATCGGCGCTGGATCAATGTTAGTGAGACTACGTTGAGGAAATGGAGAGCGTGACCTTTTGAGGAAAGCTCAAACCTAAAAAAACAATTGTAAAATAAGTGGCTGGCTTAGTTGCTGTCCTTCTCTGGAAGAAAAAGGCACTGACCGGGGCGCGGGGAAAGCTCTACCATTTATGGTTCCATCCACTTAATTAGCCACACTGAGCCTTGCCTCTAAGGGTTCATCTTTACCTCATCTGTAAAGCAGCCATGATATGTGTTTTATTTGATATTTTATTTATTGAAAATATGAGGTAATAATAATAAGTTAAAAAAAATAGGAAAGGCAAAGGAAGTGAGCCATGAGATAAAAAGCTTGGTAGCTCTGAGACAAGTTGAGAAACATAGCCTGGGACACATTGGAACGGTTGTTTCAGAATCAAGAGTGTAACCAGCGTATCAGTAATTCTTTCTCCTCCATCTCAATAAAAGGCTCTCTCATTGTAGATTTATAGTTTTAATAAATATACGTTCATTTGTTTCATAGAATTTAAAGCCCCTAATTTACATAAGACTTGAACTAACCTAGCTGATATTATTGCTGAGTGGTATACCGCACTGACAATCATCAGCTTAACCCTATGAGATGCTGTATTTCTTCAAATGAACAAACTAAAGAGAATTTAGACGTTTGGGAGCTCTGAGCATGGCATCAGGAGACATGCAAAATTACAGACATTTCTGTGGTTTAGAGAGAGACATGAATGTTAGAGGAAGATAAGAAACCCAGAATCGGTGAAATGATAACAAATTTCTGCAAATGAACGTCAAGTGTATTTCCTTAGTGAACATTATTCACCAGGAACACAGTCTGATTTGCATCTTGAACGTGAAGATAAAAACAAAACCCATTCTAAGGAAATTCACTTTCCAATGTCACCGAAGTGCAACTCTTTTTTTAAAAAACAAAAAAAAAAAAAAAAAAAAGAATTTCCAGCGATCACTCATGGACCTCAATCACTATTTTGCTTTCAAATTTAGATTTGACAAAAATGTATCCAGCCTACCAGAAGATACCCAGCACCTTAGCAGCAACATTTTCATGTGTTTGATTTTGCCACAGTGCAATGAGGGAGATGTCAGTCCCTCAGCCTGCATAAGAAACAGGTTCTAGACGTGTTATCCGACTTACCAAAAGCCATGAAGGCACTAAGCCAGAAAGCCGGGATCATCACGCCCAGGTTTGGCTGCTCAATCTCCAGGGTTCTTCTCGCAGAATACCAGTCGCCTACTCGAAACCAAAATGGAGTTTTTGATTTTTCATATTTAATAGCACCTTTCTTCATCAAGATTTCTACATGCTGAATAAATTGATTGGCAAGTTATTTATAGAAATCATTTCACCCATCACTGAAAGCAGCCTTTGAAGAGCCTTTCCAAAGCACATGAAAATATTGCCTGGTAGTTTAATGAAATGGAAAAAATAGAGAAATTATTGGAAACTAGAGAGTGTGCATAAACACTGGAAAACACACACGGGAACATAAGGGTGACTCCCACTGAACTTCAGGGCTGACTGACATGTAAGTAACACAGGCTTCTTTAGTCATAGTCCACGTCCTAATTTTAAGGGACCAGGGCTCCTAAATGAAACATTTGTCACTTAAAGTACAAGGCCCCAAACTAATCCTAACATGTGGTGTTAATCTTAAAACAGCCGAAAGTAGTAACTGGTGTGAACCTAAGTCAGACTCAAGGAGGGGAGCGAAGGTCAAAGCCAGAGAGTAAGAACCAACCTCGTGTGAGAGGAGACAAGGGTAAAACCCCAAACAGGAAGTGAGCCATGGAATGAAAAACTTGGTAGCTCAAAGACAAGTTGAGAAACATGGCCTGGACATAAAGGAATGCTTGTTTCAATAGCCAAATTATGGAAGGAGCCTACATGTCCCATCAACTGATGAATGGATAAAGAAGACATGGTTTATATATACAATGGAATACTACTTGGCCACGAGAAAGAATGAAATCTGGCCATTTGCAGCAACATGGGTGGAACTGGAGGGTATTATGCTAAGTGAAATAAGTCAGTCAGAGAAAGACAACCTATGTTTTCACTCATATGTGAATCTTGAGAAATTTAACAGAGGACCATGGGGGAGGGAAAGGGGAAAAAAGATTACAAACAGAGGGAGGGAGGGAAACCATAAGAGACTCTTAAATACATAGAATAAACTGAGGGTTGATGGGGGATGGGCGAGAGGGGAAAGTGAGTAATGGGCATTGAGGAGGGCACTTGTTGAGATGAGCACTGAGTGTTGTATGGAAACCAATTTGATGATACATTATATTTTAAAAAAAGAATGCTTGTTCCAGAATGAAGAATGTAACCAGGGGGAGGAAGTCAGAGCCCTTTTCTGTCACACTCACTGCCTGATACATGGGACACCGGAATGGGTTAAAGGAATTTACTTTTCTCTTTGCTCCCTCATGGATTGCACCTTCACGTCTACCACATGAATCCCTAACAGAATTTCATAATGGTTTATAAAATAAGTAATTTAGGACTATGCGCATGTGGGTAAATAAGGTCCTATTTTACACATCTCATGCTTAAAATACAATGACTTGGTTAACCCATCCAGGTGGCCATGATAATCTCAATGTGGAGGCAGGTAAGAACTCAGCAATTCCACCCTACCATCTTGGTATCTTCTGGGCTGGATTGTTCCAGGTTTCTTATTACCCACTCTCCCAACCATTTGGCTTCCGTAAGGGGAAGAACTGTATTCCAGACATCAATCAAGTCTAGAAAGAACTCACCACCTGGAACTTCCAAAATATTCATATTTACCTTCACCTGTCAAACAGACTAAGGCGTCACCTTTCTTAGCTCTTTAGGACTGCCATGCTCAGTTTTAGTGTGAATCTGTAAAGTGCCACACCCCTTACCCTCCAGCCACAAGTATTGACTGCTTGAGGAAATGCATACCATCTCTCCTTGACCATCTTAATCAAAAGGCATCATCAGACTTCCTGGTGGAGGTTCTGTCTAAGGTTGTCACCATGATTCTAGAGGGAGACTGTTTTGGGGAGGGATTCCTCTTCCCTTAGGGGCAGCATCCTGATTTCCATGGGTTGGGGAAGGAGAGAGATCGCTGCTGCTTTTATCATAAACCACACAGTTGAAGGAAGACTGTCTCTCTGCTGGGCCTTGGAAAGTTGAGTGAAGTGACGCAAAAACAGAAGGGAAAAAAAAAAAGCTTGGAGCTGATTGGTCCTGCAGGGAGACTGCCCATCAGCTCCTACTACTTAGAACCCCAGAGGACTCTATACCCATTATTTCTAAACTTGATGCTTGATTTTCTTTTGATCCAATGAGTTTCCCCATTTCTTTCCAATAAGTTCCTTTTTTCCATGTTAACCAGAAAGTTTCTTTTGCTTGTAACCATAGAATGCTAAGGGTGACCTCCAAGAAGAGATAGGGTGGGACCAGAGACATAGGGAGGAACTGCCCAGAAGTGAGACAAAGCAAAGAGGTTTGTGAAGCCCTTGTGTACAAAGCTGGTGGCCCCCAGCTGGTGTCCCTGACTCCAGGTCACCAAGAGCTTTCTTAAATGTTTTCTCCCCTAAAACTTTTTTCAAATGTTATTTATTTTGAGTGAGAGGGAGGGGCAGAGAGAGAGAATACCAAGCAAGCTCCACGCTGTCAGTGCAGAACCCAAACATGAGACTCAATCTCACAAACTCTGAGATCATGACTTGAGTTGAAATCAAGAGTCGGACACTTAATTGACTGAGCCACCCAGGTGCCCCTCCTGCCTAAAAATTTTAATGCCCCCATGTAACCACAGGAAAGATTCCCTGTCTATGTTAGATTTCTGTTCTGTTTGCTCTTGGCTAGACTTCCATCACCCAGTGTAGGGATCCTTGCTACTTCAGAAGCCCTAATTGGAAGCCTCCAATTAATAGAAGTGGGAAAATGAGGTACATGTTGTTTAATTAATGAAGTTTGGTTGGCTGAATATTTCATGAAAAAATTAAAAGACATTACTTGGAGATTGAAAGGAAATGCTCAGAGCACAACTTAGAGGCAGGATGCCAGCTTCTGAGTGTGTAATGCAAGTTAGTTGATCAGAATGGCCGTGTATGACCAGACCAAATGGCCGCCATCTTCTCTGGACCCTTCCATTTCCAGGACAGTGAACTCCTCCGCATCCTTCAGAATACAATTCACATCCAGGTCATCTCCCTGAAACCTTCTTGGTTCCCTCTGCTGAGGCATTCGCTCCTTGCCCTTTGCTCCAGTCATAGCCCACGAACAAAGACCTGTGTTTCCCCCATTTCCAGTTTTGTCATTGATCATGCCCACCCATGTCCCCCGCTAAACTGTAAATTCCTTGTCTGTGGGGGCTTTGCTTTCTGTGACTTCACCACAGGCTTATCATAGATAATGTATCACAGATACATTGTATGTATCTGGCATACAATAAACACTCAATAGGTAATTCATTGTTCTTTAACTCTCCTCGCTCTCCTCTCTTAGGCAAACGCCCTGCATTAGAACTTTACAGCAGCATTAGCCTAGGCGTGAAGTCTGTGAAGCTGAATATTCACTGTGAGTTCATGTCTTCACTGCAACCCTTGTTAGTCTGCATTTTTCTACCATAAGCCTTTCAGTTTTGTTTTGTTTTTCAATCTATGTCACCTCAAGACAGTATGGCCAATCAATACTTAATGTAAACTAAAAAGAATAGAAAATGGATGTAAGCCATTACTTTTTCTGGGGTTTCCCTTTGGGCCCTATCTTCGAAAATCTTCCATATCTTCCATCACTTACTGAAAATAAGTACAGATTCGTTTCAACAGTTCTATGTTTTAAGATCAACTATAAAGGTATCTGATCCCAAATCAAAGCTGCCTTGCTCTCTCTGATGGTGCATCATGTGTTTACCTCTGTCGTGTTCCCCCTGCTCCCTGGTCTGCTGCCGTGTCATATCAGATCATGTGCTCGTTAGATTTTGCCATGGAAACAGGCCTTTCCTTTGGGGTTTCCTGCATGCCATGGCCACAGAGAATGAGACGGTTCCACTTGTGGGTTTGCTATTCAAGTTTTTTCCCCTTTGGACACTTTAGTGAAAAATTACAGGAAAGAAAAACAGCTATAAAAGAGAGGATTACTATAATAGGAGACTAACATGTTTATTCCTTCTAGGATTCATTAGCAATTCAGTTTAAGGTCATGTGTCTCCCAGTTGGGCTTGCTGAATTGCCCAGGTTGTGCACTCAGCTACCTAAATTTTGTAAGCGACTGTTTACTACCAGTACCGAAAGGAGCACTAAATGGAATTTCACGTATGCCGCCTTAGACATTGAGCATCTTTCTCCTGGTCCAGCAAACATTTCTGGGCACTCATCACAGCACGTCAATGTTGTTAAAATTAGAATCTTACTTCTGGTAAATGTTCACATAATGCACAACCATGATGCAGGATAATGAGTTTCAGAGGCCCCTATCTGGGTCCCCGTTCCAATTAACCTGTGGCAGAGAGAACTGCATAAGAAATGTCAACAGTAAAATGAGGCAGGTGGAATTGGGCAGGGAAAATGATGATAAATCACCCTGGTGGAACCCATCAATCAGTGCCTGTTTCCATGCCGTGAAGGAGTTGTTTTTGCAAACCGGTGTTCGTCGCTCTCCTCCCAATTATTCTGCAACTATAATCTACTATTTCCCAGACAAAGGTTGACTGAATGAATCTCTAGAGAGTAAAAGTAAATGATTTCCCCACTCATTAATCTATAGATCCTCAGTATGTGTTTGTAATATTCATGTTTACTAGAAACAAGTAGCCAAAGCTGCTGTTGTTACACTGGTGGGCTCCATTATTGCCCACCACTTTCATTTTTATGGCTATGCTGCATGGAAAGTGTTTTGCCTCCAAAACTCTTTTTTTTTAGCTGAGCAATATGAACCCGGGACAAAGGGAAATGAAACACTGAGATCCCCGGGAGACCCAGTTTCTCTGCTGGACCACAGATGGTTTGCTTTCTGCGCTGTATCCCAGACTCCCACTGGGTTGAGCTGGAAGACACAGCAGTGAACAAAAGAGACCATTATTCCTACCCTCTTGGAGATTACATTCTAGAGAAAGAAGCCAGAAAATAAAATAAGTGAATCAGATAGGATGCTAGCAGGTGGGAAGGGCTATGGAGACACGTGAAGCAGAGGGGTAGGGAATGCTAGAGAGCAGGGAGGCTGGAATTAGAAGTAAGGTGGTCAGAGGGGCACCTGGGTGGCTCAGTTAAGTGTCTGACTTCGGCTCAGGTCATGATTTCACAGTTCGTGAGTTCAAGCCCTGCCTCAGGCTCTGACTCAGAGCCTGGAGCCTGCTTCAGATTCCGTGTCTCCCTCTTTCTCTGCCCCTCACCCACTTGTGTTCTCTCTCTCTCTCTCTCTCTCTCTCTCTCTCTCTCTCACTCACTCAAAAATATATAAATAAACATTTTTTAAAACTACTGAAATAAGGTGGTCAGAGAAGCCTCCTTGGAAAAAGTGACATTTGAGCAAAGACTTGAAGGAGGGAAGGGAGATATCTAAGGTCTGTAGGATATGTGGGGTGAAAAGCATTCCAGAAAGGAAAATCAAGGTCAAGACCCTGAAGTGTAGCTGAAGAAACATGAGCAATGACAGGTGAGGTCAGAGGGGTGAGGTGGGGAAGGAGGGCTGTCTAGATCTGGAGGGTCTCTAGAAGGGCTTTGGCTTCCGCTCCAGGATAGGAATTTGTTTGAAAGGTTTTCAGCAGAGGAGAGACACATTCTGACATTTTATACGGGATCGCTCTGGCTGCTGTGCTGAGAATGGGCTACGATGAGTAGGAGGAGGGGGCAGGGAGACCAAGAAATCACTCAGATGCTATTGCACTTGTCAAGCAGAAAGTGATGGACCCGGTGGTAGTGGTAGGGGCATCCAGGAGTCAGAGTCTGGACACATGGTGAAACACACACACATCTGCCATATATGTGGAGTGTTCCAAGGCAGCAAAACTTCCTGAGCATTTCGTATGCCAGCTCTTGATAAGAGAGAACAAAGTTTGTCACTAGTTACGTTTGTGAACTTCTCAACACTGTGAAACTGAGGAAGGGTTGTTTTTTTTTTTTTTTGACCAGAAAAGTGAATATATATTTTAATTTTTAATATAGTTTATTGTCAGATTGGTTTCCATATAACACCCAGTGCTCATCCCAACAAGTGCCCTCCTTCATGCCCATCACACATTTTCCCCTCTACCCCACCCCCATCAGCCCTCAGTTTGTTCTCAGTTTTTAAGAGTGTCTTATGGTTTGCCTCCCTCCCTCTCCTTAACTATTTTTTACCTTCCCCTCCCCCATGGTCCTCTGTTAAGTTTCTCCTGTTACACTTATGAGTGAAAACATTAGGTATCTGTCCTTCTTTGCCTGACTTATTTCACTTAGCATGACACCCTCGAGTTCCATCCATGTTGCTACAAATGGCCAGATTTCATTCTTTCTCATGGCCATGTAGTATTCCATTGTATATATAAACCACATCTTCTTGGTCCTTTCATCAGTTGATGGACATTTAGGCTCTTTCCACGATTTGGCTATTGTTGAAAGTGCTGCTATGAACATTGGGGTACGTGTGCCCCTATGCATCAGCACTCCTGTATCCCTTGGGTAAATTTCTAGCAGTGCAATTGCTGGCCCATAGGGGAGTTCTATTGTTAATTTTTTGAGGAACCTCCACACTCTTTTCCAGAGCGGCTGCACCAGTTTACATTCCCACCAACAGTGCAAGAGGGTTCCATTTCTCCACATCCTCGCCAGCATCTAGAGTCTTCTGATTTGTTCATTTGTTCATTTTACCAGCATGAAGTGGTATCTCAGTGTGGTTTTGATTTGTATTTCCCTGATGATGAGTGACTCTGAGCATCGTTTCATGTGTCTGTTGGCCATCTGGATATGAGAAAGGGTTTTAAAATGCTCTGAAACCATGAATCTTTGCCTTAAAATCAGTAAATTTGGGTCATGTGAAATATTTTAGCAAGGGATCCCCTCTAACATGAAATTTATACTCTTATAATTTTAGCTATGAAAGAGATGGATAGAGAACCATCTGCATTCCCTGTACTATTTAAGAAAGGGAACTTAAAGTATTCTTGCCAACTTGGTCATTTTAGTGAACAAATGTTGAGCAAAGGACCTAGGATTTTCAATAGAACCTTGTCAACCAGAGACCATTTCTGTGGCCAGCTCCCTTTGTCTTTATTCTTGTCCTCTGCTTGTGGGCAGTGGGTCTCCCTGGCTGGGGGCCAGGTGAGCCATACCCTTCTCCCAGTGTGCCCTGATATATCATGCATCCGTGTCTGCATTTCTGTGACTTCTGGAATGCCCAGTTCTCCCCTACTACTGCCAGCCATTGACTGATGAATGGATAAAGATGTGGTATATATACATACATGTATATATGTATACGTATATATACATACATGTATATGTATATATATGTATATGTGTATATACACACGATGGAGTATTAGTGATCAAAAAGAATGAAATCTTACCATTTGGAACAACATGGATGGAACTAGAATGTATTGTGTTCAGTGAAAGTGGTCAGAGAAAGACAAATATCATATGACTTCACTCATATGGGGAATTTAAGATACAAAACAGATGAACCTAAGGGAAGGGAAGCAAAAATAATATAAAAACAGAGAAGGAGACAAACCATAAGAGACTCAAATACAGAACAAACTGCGGGTTGCTGGAGGGGTGTTGGGTTGGGGGATGGGCTATGTGGGTGATGGGCATTAAGGAGGACACTTGTTGGGATGAGCACTGGGTGTCATATGTAAGTGACCAATCACTAAGTTCTATTCCTGAAATCATTGTTACACTATATGTTAACTAACTTGGATGTAAATCAATAACAACAACAATAATAATAATAATACTAACTCAGTCCAAGTGACATTCCTTCCAGCAGGGCTAGAGGCTTCTCCTTTGGCTTCCCCAACACCCAGCCCCACCCCCATTGTAGTACTTATCAGCATTAATAGATTTTTGTACCTGTCTTCCCCTCTAGACTGTCAGCTGCTGAGGGCAGGGACCATGCTGTGTCCCTTGTTTGCACCCCCGTGCTACAGTAATACTGTCCTGACACTCAGGACGTATTTAGTGTGTGCTGAATTAAAGTTGGTTTGAAAGAGGGGTGCCTGGCTGGCTCAGTTGGTAGAGCACACAGCTCTTGGTCATGGGGTCGTGAGTTCGAGCCCCACATGGGGGGGATAGAGTTTACTTAATAAAGGAGGCATTAAAAAAAAAAATTTTTTTTAATAAAGTTGACTTGAAAGAGCCCATAGCAGCTCATCATTTTATGTGAGGTGGTTGCACTTGCAGGAACTATTTAATGTTCCTTCCTGTGGTAGTAAGAATGACCACCATTTATTACAAAGTTGCAGTGTGCCCAGTACCAAGGTAGGCATGTTACAAACATTATTTCATTGAGGCCCCCAGCAGCCCTATGAGGAAGATATTTTTCATCCTTTTCCTGTAGATAAGGCAACAAAGGGACAGGAGGGAGAGGCAGTGATCTACACCTTTATGCAATCCGCAGAAATGATAAAAATGGATAATTTAGAGACCCTAAGGACACTATTTCCCTTTGGTATCTGTAGGAAAGTATACTGTGAATCTCCAACTTAAATAAAACCTGCCGAAATATGGCTGACAGTAACCTGAACTCAGCTGACAGGGTGGGTGATTGTCTCCCATCCCCTGCCTGGTCCCTGTTCTTAGTGCAGAGGCTGCTTTCTTGTCTTGAGGGTGTCTGCGAAGGACTGGGGTGCAATTGCTTGGTGATCATCTGACACTCCTTCAAGTCAAGATATAGTCAGTTTTGTAAGTTTTGCTACCTTTACTTTTGTGGGTTTTGTGACAACATTAGACTGAGTAAAATATATTATTTTTCATTAACCTCCTAATGCACAACTCTGCATTTACACAATTGGTTTTCTTTTTTTTTTAATGTTTTTATTTATTTTTGAGAGATACAGCATGAGTAGGGGAGGGGCAGAGAGAGAGGGAGACACAGAATCCGAAGCAGGCTCCAGGCTCTGAGCTCTCAGCAGAGCCTGATGTGGGGCTTGAACTCATGACCTGAGCCGAAGTCAGCCGCTTAACTGACTGAGCCACCCAGGCGCCCCTATACAATTGATTTTCTTATCCCACTTACCATGTGATGCTGGGGCATTTCTGTATTGGGTTACTTGGAAGAACTATCAATTTGATTCATGTCGATTCTGTGCCTGGTGAGAAGATATTTAAAAGAAATCCATTATCATCTCTCAGAGAGGCAGTCTCCCAATTCCAGACATTTTTATTTTTATAAGAATTTTATTTTAGTTGCAGGCAAGCATGAGCTTTTTAGCAGGAATTAGTTGAAAAGGCAAAGCATCTGTGTTTGTTCATGGTGAGGAGATCTGTAGATGTCTTCTTGACATGTTATGGTAATGCCTTATGGTAATGCCTTTGATTTTCGTTGGGTAAAAAGTAAAATTTAAGAAATGAGGACAAGAAAAAGAACCTTCAAGGTCTGTTAAGTAGAGATGAAGTGCCACACTAGGCAGCCAAGTTAGAAATCAAAAGGCAAGTGCTTTATTCGGTTGCCTTAATCGCCTCCTAAGTTTACCTGCCCAGACCACATGGGAGGCATTAAAATCTCTGGATCTAGGGACGTCTGGGTGGCTCAGTCTGTTGAGCATCCAACTTCGGCTCAGGTCATGATCTCATGGTCCATGAGTTTGAGCCCCACATCGGGCTGTGTGCTGACAGCTCAGAGCCTGGAGCCGCTTCAGATTCTGTGTCTCCCTCTCTCTCTGCCCCTCCCCCACTCATGCTTTGTCTCTCTCTGTCTCTCAAAAATAAATAAACGTTAGGGGCACCTGGGTGGCTTAGTCGGTTAAGCATCTGACTACAGCTCAGGTCATGATCTTACAGTTTGTGAGTTCAAGCTCCATGTCGGGTTCTGTGCTGACAGTTCAGAGCCTGGAGCCTGTTTCAGATTCTGTGTCTCCCTCTCTCTGCTCCACCACTGCTCATGCTCTGTCTCTTTGTGCCTCTCAGCAATAAATAAATTAAAAATAAATAAATGAATAAACAAACGTTAAAAAACAAATTTAAAATCTCCGGATACAGACAGGCAGGGTGCACATTCCAGCTGGGAAATCCTCCTACTGGGAGGCAGCTGCGGAATGGGGGTGCAAAGCTTCTTAACAGAAATAGATGTAGGAGAGGGTACTGAGAATTACATAAACTAGTGCCTGAGGGTGATGCAGTAGAAAGTACAGAATTTGGAGTCAGAATGACAGGTACAAGCAGCAGCCGGAGTGGTTTGCCATTCCTGCATCAGTCCTCCCTGGGAGTTGGTATATGACTAGCTCATGTGTTGAGCCATGAGGAAAGAGACTCAAAGAGGTGGAGTCATTTGCCTAAGGTTACAAAGCTAGTGTGACAGAGAGAGGACTTGAGACCAGAACCGTCTGGTTGAAGCCCCATGATCTTTCTTTTTTTTTTTTCCCTTTAAAGTTAATTAATTTATTTTGAGAGAGAGAAAGTGCGAGTGCAGGTGGGGCAGAGAGAGAGAGGGAGGGAGAGAGAGCCCAATGTGGGGCTCGAACTCATGAACCGTGAGATCATGACCTGAGCCAAAGTCAGATGCTTAACCAACTGAGCCACCCAGGCCCCCAGAGCCCCATGGCATGCTGCTGCCTGGAGCCTGGCTCTGTTACCACTGTTCAGTGCTTGCTTTGTGTGCTCGCACGTGTGTGTTTATATTTTATGTTTATATTTGTCCTTACTTGTTTATATATGTTTTCGTACTGTATATAAATATTTGCTTATATAAATATATAATATATGTATATGTTTATGTATGTCTATACTTATTGTGTCTATAGAAATTTATAATGTAACATATACTAGATACCATATAGTATAGAATGCTTAGTATATATAATGTAACCACATATAATTGAATACAATATTTATATGGATATATAAATACATGTATATAGTTTTTTTGAGAGAGAGAACGAGGGAGAGAGAGAGAGAATCCCAAGGAGGCTCCATGCCCAGTGCAGAGCCCAACTTGGGGCTCAATCCCACAACTATGAGATCATGACCTGGGCTGAAATCAAGAGTCAGACGTCTAACCAACTGAGCTACCCAGATGCCCCATAGTTTTTTAAATACACAGAATATTTATTTGATTTTCAATTTTAAGAATACATGAGAATTGAAGGTTTTAGTCACCTTAATTTGAATTTTTCTAATAAGAAACTTTATTGTTAAAATGTAAAGAAATCCCTTGGGTTGAGAAATTAACTATTAAATAACAAAATAATTTCTCTCCAAAGCCAAATCTGTCCTTCCTAATATGTACCTCAAAGGTAGAGAAGTACAAAGTTTTATCAGGTTTATGTGACACTTCAATCAGAATAGGATTGCCAATTATAAAAGTATCCAAGAGTTCATTTATGTTGTTTTATTTGCTTCTTTCTTAGTCTTTATCTTACCTAATTTTAAAAAATGTTTTTATTTATTTTTGAGAGAGAGAGAGACAGCATAAGTGGGGAAGGAACAGAGACAGACAGACAGACAGACAGAATCTGAAGCAGGCTCCAGGCTCTGAGCTGTCAGCACAGAGCTGAAGTCAGGAACCATGAGATCATGACCTGAGCTGAAATCAGACACTTAACTGACTGAGCCACTCAGGCACCCCTATCTTTCCTAACTTTTAATAAAAAGTTCTTTTCAAAAAATTTTCCCTCTATGTAAGATACACATGTGGAAAAAGTGCCTTCAATGTGGAAAAACAAAAATTACCTATAATTTTACCACCCAGAGGTGATCACTGCTAATGGTATAGGCTTCTAGGTTTCTTAAAAGCATCTAATTTTTAAATGCTATTTTCACTTTTTCATACATTCAGTAAATAATTGGTAAGCATTATAATTAGTAAATACCCTTGTTTCAGGAAACTCCTTGAAACAAAGATCTAAGGGATTTTTTAGGACCAAAACTCCCTAGGGGGAAAAAAAAACTCCCTAGAAACACTAAATAACTTTTAATGATTGCAGACTTAACCCATTCTAATTTGACTACTTTAGGCTAATTAGCTTGAGGTTTTAGCACTGATGGCTGGATTAAGTTTCTTTTTTTTTTTTTTAATTTTTTTAATGTTTATTTTTGAGAGAGAGAAACAGAGCACAAGCTGGGGAGGGGCATAAAGAGAGGGCAAACTCCAGGCTCTGAGCTGTCAGCATAGAGACATGTGGGGCTTGAATTCACAAACTGCGAGATCATGACCTGAGCTGAAGTCAGCACTTAACCGACTGAGCCACCCAGGCGCCCCAGCTGGATTAAGTTTTTATCCAGAACATCAGAAATGTTTCTTAGAAAGCTGTAGGGTTCTTACAGTGCAGATAAAGCAGACTTTGCTCTATCACCTGGTGACCTAGACAGTGCAGAACAAATTACAGAGCACACAGGACAATTATCCTCATTTTAAGACATGCAAGGGTCTGGGCAATGTCTGCCTCTTCTTCTCCCCAGTGCATTTTTATGGGCAGAGTTGGGATCACAATCTGACTGTGCTTATTAGCCATGTTCTCTTGGACAAATAAAGTGAACTCTCAATGCCTCAATTTCCTCATCTGTAAAGTGGGAGTAAATTGGCAGGACAAATCGACAGCAACAAATAAAATATGGTGCATAAAGCATCTGGCGTTTAACAATGGTAGCCATAATCACTACTGTCATTTAAGGCACAGATCATGCATGGGATACCATGAATTCTTTCTACTTCCGAGGTTTGTAGAATATGTGATTGTTGTAGGGAGTTGAATTTTATAAGATTACTTTAGTAATAAATAGTTGTAAATATGTTGTGGTGCGGTCATATTTAGAAGCTTCTATCAATATTAGCACTGGGAACGAGGATGTCCAAATATGTAGTAAAATACAGGGCCAACCCAGAGTGGATGAGATAACATGCTTCTGTGTGACTTTAAGTCCCACCTGCGCCTAACATCTCCAGTTATAAAAGAGGAGGGATCTCAAGGCTGAGGTCTGAGAGTCCTGATGGCTTCCAGGGGTGCCATGAGGAATGGGAAGGAATGTTGAGGCTTCTGAGGATGAAGTGCTACTTCCACCCAGTGCTGAGAATTTCATGGGGTATTTTAATGATGGTGCTCTCTGGGTTCAGACCATTTCCTGAGTGCCTGTCTTGGGGGAGACCCATCTGACACAGAAGATCACCAATGACCAACAAGTGTGGGGTGTCCTCCAGTATTTCTCAGTGGGTGCCCTGTCAAGGCAGAATAGTGGCCACTAAAGATGTGCATGTCCCAATCCCTGGAACCTGTAAATATGTTACCATACATGGGGAAGGGGAGTTAAAATTGCAGATGGAATTAAAGTTGCTAATCAGTTGGCCTTGAGATGGGGAGATTACCCTGGATTATCAAGATGGGACTAATCGCCAGCGTCCTTGAAAGTGGAAGAGGGCAGCAGAAAAGGAGATCAGGTGATGCAGTAGAAGATAGACTCCACCCATTATTGATGGCTTTGAAGGTAGAAAGAGGAGGCCAGAAGCCTAGGAATATGGGTGACCTCTAGAAGCTGGGAAAGGCAATAAAAAACTAAGAGGAGCAATAAAAAACTAAGAGAGGCACCACAAGCGTTTGGAATAGCCCAGTTTACCATGTCGGACTGCCCGGTGCATTCTAGGACCTTTAGTATGGTAGTGGGCTCTGATCACCGATGCCAGCACAGCCCCAGTCATGCATCATCCAACCACCCCCCTTCCTGCTACACACACACATTTCCACATGCACCGTAGGACAGTTGTGTACCACTCCTGGCTGAGAACAGTCTCCGGAGCAAGAATTCATTCTCTCCCTTTCTTCTCCTGCACCCTACCTCTCTCTTCTAGTTTTGGTGCTCAGAGACTCACCCCAAATCCCAGATGATATATGTCTCCTCCCTTCCTATTCTCTTCTCCTCTCAGATTGTGAAGAACAATTGTACAAGATGTAATAGTACAGTTGAGTCAAATACATGGTAAGATACTTATTTTCAGGTTACCGAGGCAAGGAGATTTAGAAAGCCCCTGTGTGCAGACAAAGATAGACCTATAAGATACAACACTCATTCACTTACTCATTCAGCTGCAATTTATTAAATATCTCTCATGTACACAGCATTGTGGAGGGAGGGGGGCTGTGGCCATACAGAGATGGAAAAGACCTGGGCCCTGTACTAATGGCACTTTGATTTAATGAAGGAGAAAGCCTTGCACAAATAACCATCATAGGAGCTAGAAAATAACTAAAGCCATGAAAAAGAAGGTATAGGAGCGCGTGTGTGTGTGTGTGTGTGTGCGCGCGCGCACACGTGTGTGTGTGTGTGTGGGTGTGTTTTTCAACATCTGTAGCATTTGAACTGTACCTTAAAGGGGGAGTAGAACGTGCACAGATGGAGGAGAGGAGGGAAGGGACTTTTAAGGAGAAGGTGAAGAGAAGAATGGACATGGAGGTGTGGAAATGTTCTGTGTCTTCAAAAAAGTTGCTACCAATCTACTGCTTCTATTCTAGGAAGGCAGCAGAGTACAGCACTGGAGTATCGGCTGTAAGATTCTCCCACGGCTCTGGGATCAAGTTTTGACTGTTACTTATGAGCAGTGTGGTAATAAGATTGACCTGCATATTCTGAGCCTCACTTTCCTCATGTATAAAATGCAGACCAGAGTCTGCTGAGATTGGAAAATAAAATAGGCTATAGAGTAGTAGGAGATTATATTGAAAAAGAATCAAGGTAGGGGCACATGGGTGGCTCTGTTGGTTGAGCATCCAACTCTTGATTTCGGCTCAGATCATGGTCTTACAGTTTGTGAGATCGAGCCCTGCATTGGGCTCTGCGCTGATAGCATGGAGCCTACTTGGGATTCTCTCTTTCATTTCTCTGCCCCTCCCCTACTTACACTCTCTCTCAAAATAAATAAATAAATGTTGTTGTTGTTGTTGTTGTTGTTGTTGTTGTTGTTTTTAAGAGAAGGAATCAGGGCACCCGGGTGGCTCAGTTGGTTAAGTGTCCAACTCTTGGTTTTGTCTCAGGTCATGATCTCATGGTTCACGAGTTGGAGCCCCACCTCAGTGTGGAGCCTGCTTAGGATTTTCTCTCTCTCTCTCTCTCTCTCCCTCCCTCCCCTTCTCTCTCCCTCACTCCCTCTCTCCCCTCCCCTGCTTGCACACCTCTTTCAAAATAAATAAATAAACTTAAAAAAAAAAAAAAGGAATCAAGGTAGAGTGTTGGGAGTGAACAGCTGGGAGCATAAGTCACTTCAATAGTCAATGTGCATCTAGCATGCCCAGGCACTAGGCTGCTTTTCTGAGGAGGAAGAGATGAATTAGAAACCATCTCCACATCTAAGGACCTGCCAGTGTGGCCAGGGAGATGGACGCACAAATCAAGACATCACAAACACAATGTGAAATGTACAAGAATAGAATTAAGGTCAGAGTTCCATGGCGGGTGCTGCAGTGGCCGTGGGTGAGAGGGAAAGGCCACAGAAGGCTTCCTGGAGGAGGTACTATAAGAACTAGTGGTAGGTTTAAGGATAATTCTCAAGGGTTACAAGGCAGAGAAAAACACCTCCAGGTAGAGCGAGCAGCAGACCACAAGCAGCATAGAACAGCTGGAATATCAAGTGCGGTTTGGGCCGAGAGGCAGCACAGGGGAAAGAGTTCATACTGGCAGGCTTTCCACACCATTCCAAGGAGCTGACACTTTAGTGTCTGTAGGTCTCAGTGAAGAGATTCACCCACGAAGAGGGAGAGCGTGATTTAGGAAGTCCCCTTGGACTCCAGTGGAGCTCCAAACCTAGAGGCAAGAAGATCCTTTAAGAGATTATCATGGCAGTTCAAGAATGTGTGGTCCAGGGGATAAGCCTAGGGATGGTGTGTAGGAAGGAGGCGAAGCAGCAATTGGGAGCTGAAGTCACCAGGATGTGGCTTGAGCAGTGATCACGAAGGTTTGGGAAGGTTCATGAAGATCCCTGAATGATGGAACCATTCACCAAGATGGGAAACGTGGAAGGAAACAAGTGTTTGGGGGTGGGAGTAGGAAGGATAAACTACAGTGAATATTTTTGAGACACCTGAGGAAAATAGGGAAACAACTAGGTTAGAGAAGAAATGGCTTTGGCAAGATCTCTGTCATTATTTTAACAACTTCTTTCTTTAATTATGCTGCTTAAGATTTTATTGTCTCTTTTTATATAACTCATTTAGGCTATGTTCTTCAATAGGGAAATCAATTTATTCTCTATCACAGACAGAGGCATCTAGATTTATCAGTATCTCAGCTGAAAGAACAGACCCCAATTACAAAAATATGAAAGTGCCTGCTCTTTGTTAACATGTACAGATTGTTTTATTTTTGATATTTTAAGAAAAGAGTGAAAATTATTGTTTGGGTAGCTCTGACGACGTGCACAAAAATAGCACTTGTCGTGGTGGACACACTGTGCTTTATAATAGATAAAATGTCCAGAACAAAGAACAGAGCCCCACTTAGCGAGTAGTTTACTGTCTGAAATTACGAAAGGCACCAAGTAATACAACCTCAGGGAAAAGGACAAGGTGTCCTGAGTGTTGAACAAAAATTAACGGTTTTAGTAGGCCTTTGGAAGGGGAAAAAATCTGCTAGGGGGGAGAAACTGCTCCTTTATTGGCTGGTACATGCTGCTCCCATGAATTGTTGGAAATAAATATATACCCTCTATACTGCTGAGCTTAAATCATTTGTATTCTTTTTTTAATCAAAAGTTTCAAATCTCTGCCCTAAAAATGATGGATACTTTAAAGTTGCATGGACAGACAGAGCCAGAAAATAATTTTTCTGTTCTTGAGACATTAGAGGACATTTGCTCCGGTCCTTCACCACCACACAGTTTCCTCACATATTCCTCACCTTTCACTGAGGAGATGAAAACAAGGTTCCCTTGACCTCATTTGGAAGTAACAAGAATTACAAAGATGGGCATTGAAGGGTTCGGGAAGAAAGCGTTCTATTAAGTATAAAATATTTTATAAAAGCTAACCACTTACGATTTGCTCACATTGTCCTTTACATATAGTACATCACACCCTCCTCCCCACTCTGTAGATAAGGAAACTAAAACCCCATGAGGTTAAATCTCAGCCATTGCTAGTGTGTTGTCATCACCAGGGTTCAGACTTACTTCTGCCTGATGCCCTTAGAGAACTCTGCAACCAATGCATTTCCTTTCCGGTCGGTCCAGTCAAGATGAATCGCAGTAAACTGTTCCCTTCTCACTGTAGCACCACCTCCCACCCAGTTACCCAGGCCAGACACAGTGGCTTCCCAGCCAAAGGTGCTCACGCTCACCCCCAGGTCCAATGTGTTGACAGTCCTACAATGCCACTTTCCCAATGCCTCCCAAAGCCATCCCTTCCATCTCATCCCACTTCCCCCGTATGAGTCCAGGCCACCTTCATTTCTCCTTGGACAAGAGCAGCACCTGTAGACAGCCCCCTGCACCTGTCTTTGTGCAACTTCCATCCCTTTTACCCAGGGCCATGTTTAGAAAACTCATCTCTGGTACACTGTGTCACTTCCCTGCCTACTACGTCTCACTGGCTTTCTTCAAGAGCAGGCAGATCAGATATGGCAGGAGGGCAGGCCTGTGATAGCAACAAGCACACGCCAGGCAGCCTTGACATTCCGTCCAGAGGATGGCGTGGCTCTAGAATCAGAGAACCTGGCGTTTGAATCCCAGGTGTGTTAGTTTCCTAGGGCCGCCATAACAAAGGACCACAAAATGGGTGGCTTAAAACAACAGCAGTTTGTTATCTCAGAGTTCTGGCGGTTGGAAGTCTGAAATCAAAGTGCTGGCAAAACCATGCTCTGTCAGAAGGCTCTAGGAAAGTGTCTCTCCTTGCCTCTTCCCAGCTTCTGGTGGATATTGGCAACCCTTGGTGTTCCTTAGTTTGTAGCTCTATCATTCCAATCTCTGCCATCATGTGGCTTTCGTGTGTGTGTGTGTGTGTGTGTGCTCTGCATTCAAATCTCTGTCTCCTCATAAGAATATCAGTCATTGGATTTAGGACCCACCCTAATATCCAGTATGACCTCATCTTAAGCTGATTGCATCTGCAGAGACCCTATTCCAAATAAGGTCACATTCACAGCTACCAGGGATTAGGACTTCAGCATGTCTTTTCAGGGGACACAATTCAACCCACAACAGGTTTGCCCCCTGACTTGGCACTTCTTCCAACTTTGAATATCTCATTTATACAGCAGGCGTGACAATATCTGAGTTCCAGGGTTCCTGTCAACAGTAACTGAGATGATGCGCGTAAAGTGTTTATCATAGTGCCCATCTCATAGAGAACACTCAGGAAGTGGCCGCTGTGACTTATTGCCAGACTTTTTCCTTTAAAGAATTATCTGTAAGCCAACTTCTATTCTATGTGCACCAAGGCAACTTGGCATTTCAAGAAACACTGCATCGGGGCGCCTGGGTGGCTCAGTCGGTTATGCGCCCGACTTCAGCTCAGGTCATGATCTCACGGTTTGTGGGTTCGAGCCACACATCGGGCTCTGTGCTGACGGCTCAGAGCCTGGAGCCTGCTTCGGATTCTGTGTCTTTCTCTCTCTGTGCCTCCCTCACTTGCACTCTCTCTCTCTCTCTCTCTCTTTCTGAAAATAAATGAACATTAAAAAATAAAATTGATTAAAAAATTTTTTAAAAAGGAACACTGCATCAAATCCCTTGCGAGACACAGCAAGTAACGGTTACTAATTTATTTGTATTCTGACTTCTGTATATCATATCTCTTTATGGTAGAATACATGGACTGTCATAAAACAAATACAATTCCAAGTTCAAAAGTTAGGTTTACTCAACGGCGCTAACCTAGATGTGAGGGAATCCAGACTAAGCCTGCAGAGAAACCGATTGAGGAAACCCATCCATCCTCCCTGTGGGTCGCATCCCTTCAAGGGGAGGAGCCACAGTACTTAGGCGGACAGGTGCTTCTAAGAGCAGCCCTGCTGACCCTCTTTTGCTTCCAGCTGTCCAGCTGCTTAGTAGAAGGAGAGATGGGGGATTGGGAGGGAAGTCGATCCCTGCTGGCAGATTCAGGTTCACACTCTGGCGCTCTGCCTGCCTCTTAAGTTTGTTGCTAGCAGCTTTAGTGCCCTGCGTTCGTGTCTCAGCAGCCTTGGGATTCCCTGTGGTGGCATCAGCCACAGTGCCAGCCATTCGTATGCTTAGTTTAACCAGTGCGATTGGATGATGTTTAGGCAGACTCCAGTACAGAGGGTGACAGGAATGCTTAGAGAGAGAGAAAAACAAGAGCCTCTTTGGAAAACAGGATGGGCACAGTAAAGCCGTTTCTCATACTCAAAAGCTGGAGCTGACCCCTGCCCTATGACAGCCTGACTATCTGTGGGATGTAGACCCAGAGCCTTTCCTGCTGGTCTGATCCAGCCCTGTGTCTCCAGGAGTCTATTCTGCTGCTAAGTCAGGAAGCATCTCCTGTCACTACTCTTTATGTTTGCCCGAGTGGAGAGGAGGGCATATGATCCAGGTGGGGGAACGGACACAGAAGAGATGCCTGGCTATGTATGCATTGTCCTTTTCTCCATTAGCTATAAAAAAGATACCCCTGAGTTAGGGTTTGTTTGAAGCAATCAGAAGGCCGCTATTCTAGAACTTTGTTGTAACTAGGGCACCAGTACAAAGATCAGCTTCAGAGCCGACCTGGACTCACATTTCCTCTTTGGGCACTCACTAGCTGTGTGGCCTTGGACAAGTTTCTTGACTTCTCTGAGCTTGGGTGTCCTCATCTGTCAAATAAGGTAATGATATTTCCCTTGTGGGCTTATCATGAGAGTTAAATAAAATGGCATAGGTAACTAAAAGTGCTTGGTGAATGTTGGATTCCATTTTTCCCGTTCCTTTTCCAGGGAATAGACTAGTGTATTGAACATTTAGCCATTTACCTGCCCTGCCCGTTATAAATGCAGAATGTATCTTAAGTCAGAAGGCTACTTTCTTTCAAAATTATATAAACTAGTATTTTATTAGCCTATACTATGTACTGTTGCTGCATTAATTTTATAGGTGTGGTGTTTGATATTAGTGATCTAAAACCAGCAAGATGAGGAATACACATACATGTACACACACACACACACACACACACACACACACACCTCTCATACCTCATAGAGCAGTGAATAAGACCAATAAGCAAATTAATTGTGAAGTTATAACATAAATCCTGATAAAAGATGTCCAGAAAATAGGCATTGAGTCTAAATGAAAGTTGGTAGGGGGGGCAGAAGCTTTGTGAGATCAGATGTTACTTTTTCTTTTAAAAAAATTTTTTAAATATAGTTTATTTATTTTTGAGACAGAAAGAGACAGAGCATGAGTGGGGGAGGGGCAGAGAGAGAGGGAGACACAGAATCTGAAACAGGCTCCAGGCTCTGAGCTGTCAGCACAGAGCCCACGGACTGTGAGATCCTGACCTGAGCCAAAGTTGGACGCTTAACCGACTGAGCCACCCAAGCACCCCAGATGTTACTTTTTCAAGGAGAAATGGAAAGAACATTCTGGGCAGAAGTGAAAACATGTACCAAGACAAGGAGATGTGGAAGGGAACTCCAGGCTCAGGGACCACAGGTAACTCATTGTGTTCTGTGGAAGAATCAAAATACAACCCTGGGACTCTGCCTAAGACCTTGAAGATTAGTGGAGGGGACATGTACATATCTTGGAGGGTTACTAACACCTGGCTTGGTGATCATTGCACACTGAACACAACAGACATGGGTGTAACTCAAAGAGCGAGAACTTTAAGCAGCAAGCATTTGGTTCCTACTGTGTGTCAGGCGCTACCCCTGTCCTTAGGAATTGTACGGTCTAGAGCTGCACTGCCCAGTACATGCCACTATTGAGCCCTTGAAATGCAGTTAGTCTGATTGAGATGCACTGTAAGTATAAAATATACTCTGATATATATTATTTCTCAATATTAATTTGTATATCAACTATATGTTGAGATTGTACTAATATGGATATATTGGGTTAAAATATATGATAAAAACTAATTTTACCTGTTTCTTATTTTTTTTATTTACTAACAAAGTGTAACATTAGTTTCAGGTGTACAACATAGTCATTTGACAATTCTATGCATTATTCAGTGCTCATCACAATAAGGGTAGTCACCATCTGTCACCATACATTATTATAATATTATTGACTATATTCCCTATGCTGTATTTTTCATCTCCATGACTTATTTTATAAGTGGAAGTTTGCACCTCTTAATCCCCTTTATCTCTTTCACCCCTCCCCCACCTACCTCCCCTCTGGTAATCAGTTTGTTCTGTATAGTTAAGAGTTTATTTCTTGTTTGCCTCCTTTTTTCTTTGTTCATTGGGTTTGTTTCTTAAATTCCACATATAGGTGAAATCATATGCTGTTTGTCTTTCTCTAGTTGATTTATTTCACTTAGCATTATACCCTCTAGATCCATCCATGTTGCAAATGGCAAGATTTTATTCCTTTTTATGGCTGAGTAATATTCCACTGTGTGTGTGAGTACATATATATGTGTATGTATGTGTATATATGTGTGTGTGTGTGTGTGTGTGTGTGTGTGTGTATATATATATATATACATCTTGCAAGTTTATTTTGCTTTTGTTTCCCTTGCCTAAGGAGATATATGTAGAAAAAATGTTGCTATGGCTGGCGTCAGAGAAATTACTTGTGTTCTTTTCTAGTATTTTTATGGTTTCAGATCTCACATTTAGGTCTTTAATCTATTTTGAGTTTATTTTTGTGTATGCTATAAGAAAGTGATCCAGTTTCATTCTTTTGTCTGTAGCTGTCCAGTTTTCCAGCACCATTTGTTGAAGAGACTGTCCTTTTCCCATTGCATATTCTTGCCTCCTTTGTCAGAAATGAATTGATTGTACATCATGGGGTTATTTCTGGGCTCCCTATTCTGTTCTGTTGATCTCTGTGTCTACTTTTGTGCCAGTACCATACTGTTTTTATTACTACAGCTTTGTAGTATGTCTTGAAGTCTGGGATTGTTATACTTCCAGTTTTGTTCTTCTTTTTCAAGATTGTTTTGGCTATTCAAGATCTTTTGTGGTGGGTGGCTACTAGAAACTTTACAAGTGCACATATGGCTCATATTATATTTCCATTGGACAGCACTCATCTTGAAATTGAAAATCCTTGGCCTGAGATGACAGGGAAGGACATAGAGCTTAAACATTGCTATAGAGAATCAGTAGGGCTCATGTACATATAAAGGAAGAGGGAAGAGTGATAAGTGTGCAGGCAGCAAGGTACAATGTGCAAGACCCATTTAGGGAATCATGAGTAGACCGTCTAGATGCAACAGGTGAAGAACTCTTAGTGACATTTTGATAAAATGATGCATGTTGAGCAATCACACTCAGATATATTGATAGGCTTCATGTAAATGATAAACAGAAAGAAGTGTAAATCTCTGGCAGTACCAATAAAAAATTATAAAAAGAGACTCCCTAATTTTTCACTTTGGTTGGTAGTCAGGGGTTACCCTAGAGAACATTAAAATACTATTTCATGAGTAAAGTTTTGGAAAAAATGAAAGGGTTGATGAATCTTGTCATGCCCTTTATTTGAACTTCCTCAACACTATGACTTCTTAAAGTTATAAATATAACTGTGTTCAAGGAAGATGTAGATGAAGGCACAGGTGACAGACCCCTGCATGAGTATCTTTAAAGGAGAATTAAGAAATGTCTCTAATCTTTCATGATGATGTCCTGTGAGACAACTACTAGATGTGTCCCCACATGGGCGCTCTGCCACAAGAAATGGGGAGCTGACTTGATCCAACATGGTAGTTTATTCTTGTATTTAAAGTATTTAGAAGAAAGATATCCGAGACACGATGATTTTATAATAATTGCTAACTTTTTCTTAATCATCTAAAGGATGATAAAGCAAGACCCCGCCTTGATACTGTGCTGGGTGCTTTATCTAGTGGTTTATAAAGAAATGCTCGTGGTAAATAGGGATTCATACTCTACAACAGGCAATGTGGTAAGGACTTGTCATTAGGGGTAATGTCAGTTAAATACACAAAAATATATGGATAGGAAAATATGTAAGTCATGGGTAGATTACTTTGTTGTATTGGATGAAGGGTATTTGCAAGAAAGGTTATTTAAACAGAAGTGCTCATAATGGCAAGAATTTTTACCATTACCCTTATCCACCAAACCCACGGAATCACATAGGTGGGGTTTCTTATGACTGGGAGAGGCAATTAATCCCACATGGGAGGTTTTGCCAAAATGTTCAGACTAGCTGTTGAGCAGACTCACTAGCTGAAAGACTCTTATGTACATGCGACACCCCAATAGGCCAGAATTACTGCATGTCTCTGCTCAGGCAGACCTGAGTTCCAAGCCTGGCTTTGTCCTTTACTAGTATGTTACCTTTAGAAAATTACAAAAGTCTTCTAATCCTCAACTTCCTTATCTGTAATATGGGATAGTAACACTATCTGTGTTGTAACACTCTCCATGTCATGAGGAATACATGAGATAATGTGGTAAAGCACCCTGCCCTGGGTTTGTAAGCCTACTAGTGGTGTTGGTCATGCTGGGGGTTCTAGTATAAGCTTTCCTTTACAAGAGGAATCAGGAAGCTGCCTTTTTATAGTATGAAGTGTTCTTCGATCTTTCTTTCTGTGTGGCTGGTCCCTCACCTGTGCCCCTTCTCGGGAAGCTTGGAGCTCCTTCACTTTCTCACCCTCCCTCCTACTTACAGAGGTTTTTGAGGACTTTTTCATTTCTCAGATATCTAGGTTGAGAACACTTTAAGTTCCTTTGGGTGGGGGTGGTTATGTGTTTTCATTGGTGCCCTTAATCAAAACAATCAAGTCAAGAGGAGGGATAGAATAGGATAAATATAAATACACCAAGACGAAAGGGTTAAGTCATCATGAAGAGCTTCCCCCCACCGGAGCACTTACTTATATGAATGAGTCACCTCTAAAAATAGTGACATCCTTAAGGAGAAATGGTAGAACAGTAATTACTCAGACAGCGGCTTCCTCCACCTGCTTCCTTGGGGCAGGAACTGGGGTATGTAAAGACAGAGCCTTCGAGATGGTCCAGAGCATAGAGCAACCAGAGGGATCCTGTGTGACAAAGGCAATCTTTCAGATCTATACCTTTTATCCATTTGCTTTTTATTTCTTTTTCATCTGGGAGAATTGCAGCATGCCACATAGCCAGCCTATTTGCATTTAAAAGTGACCTGGCCTTCTCGAAATTCCAATTCTCTGCCTGTTCACCTTAACAATGAAGATACTGCCCTGTAGTTTTAGGTTTTGATGGTAATGGAGGTTGGGACCAGAGCTACCTGCCTGGCTCTTCTCCTGATGGGATTCATGAGAACCTCGTGAGCATATTTGAAAATCCTGACCTGCAGGGACCCTGGCTTCCACGTGTCCCGTTCCAGGTGCATTTGCTCCTCTTCAGGAAATCAGCTTCCTCAAGAGCTTATTCTCCATCACAGCTCTGCCAGTTAACACAGACACAGCTGGTCTGATAGCAAAAAATCAGGCGTGTCATCAACGATGGAAGTGCAATCTGCAACACTATGCTCAGGCCAAATGGCATTAAGGGAGTTAATACAAGCACTGGGTAAGTTTTATCTATAACAGTATTAGTATCATTATAAAGGATACGTGCTTTACTGTTGCCGTCAGAGCTCTTGATCGAGTTCCTAGATCTTCACCCTAGGAAAGTCAGGGACCCAGTAGAAGCATAGCACACTCAAAATAAGTAATTGACAAGAATTTAATGAAGGGACTATTTCCAAAGGTAAAGGTGGCTGCAATTGTTTTCTAGGGCTGCTGTAACAAATTATCGCAGACTGAATGGTGGGGCATAAAGCAACAGAAAGCTATTATCCCACAGTTCTGGAGGCTAGAAGTTGAAAATTAAGGTAGGGCAGAGTCAGGCTCCCCCTGAAACCTGGGGAATCGGCCCTTCTCTCTCCCGAGTTTCTGGCAGTTGCCAGCAGGCTGTGGTACTCTTTGGCTTGCAGCTACCTAAATCTGATCTCTGCCTTCCTTCTCTGTCTCCCTTGTCTTCACAGGGCTGTTATCTTATAAGGACACCAGTCAGATTAGATTAGGATCCTCCTACTTTTATGCTAATTACATATGCAATAACGCTGTTTCCAAAGAAGGTCACATTCTGAAGTACTGGGGGTTAGAATTTCAACGTCTCTTTTTGGGGGGGTACAATTCAACCCCAAACAGTAGGGTTCAGGGAAGTCTCTGAAGCATCTGTTTCATCTCTTGCCCAAAAGTGCAAGGGACAGAGGGTTCCTAGAGCCTGCTGATTACCCATGGCTGTAGAAAAGGTTGCCTGACCAGAGTGGTGGCCTTGGGGAGGGAATTGCAAACCCTGACAATGGACAGCCAGGCAGGGAGGGAGCTGAGGAAATAAAGAGTCTGACCTCTTTCTCCTACCAACCTCCCATCTGCTGGAGCTCCTGCTGGTACCTCCCACTGACTGAGTCCAACAGAAAGCCCAAGGAGAACAGCACATTGATACAGTTCCTAAAGGTTGGCATCCTGAAGCATGGAGTAGGATGAAGTGGGTGAAGACTGGACATGGAGCAACAAATAGAGACTAATTAGTATTGCCCATTAACTTCTCCAAGTCTCAGTTTACCTATACGTAAATTAGAGATAATAATAATACCTACCTCATAGGGTTGTTAGCTTAGCTATTGTTTGTTTCTTTGTTTGTTTGTTTTTTTAAGTAGGCTTCGTGCCCAGCATGGAGCCCAACAGGGGGCCTGAATTCATGACCCTGAGATCAAGACCTGAAGTAAGATCAAGAGATGTTTAACAAACTGAGCCACCCAGGTACCCCTTAGCTATCGTTTTATTGTGAGTTCTGGCCATCTTCAAATGACTCAGCTTCTATGCTACGAGTGTATGAAATCTCGTGACTGTGAGAGGCATAAGTGTCAGGCTTGTGAATACACACGAATATGCACATAGGCCTTTTTCCCAGCAATGTGTTCTGAGTTTCTGAATCATAAACCCAAGTGAATGTTCTTCAACACCTGGGACCCATGAGGGCCAGAAGGCAGCTTGGGCAAAGACTGGGTCATTTCCATAATGGAGGCAGGCAGGACCAAGCCAGTGCCCAAAGTACACTGTTAGGAGGGGAAGCTGATTGCTGGAACAAGCAGTGAGGGTTTCAGACCAGTAAGAATACCGATAGTTCTGCAGTGAGAAATCTGAGAGGATTTGTGGAAAGAATAGTATTTAGACTGGACCTTAAAAAAGTAGGATTGGGGCATATGGAGGTTGGGGGTCAGGGAAAGCAACAGCGTAAGCAAAGTTAAGGAAGCAGGACTGCACAAAGATCGTATAGGTCATGAATAGATCTGTCTATATGAATGGATCTGAGAGGGTGGAAGGTAAGGTATAAGACAACAAATAGGATGATAGAAGAATGGGACTAAAACCAATAATGATGGTGACACACCTAGAGTGCCTGCTAAGCTTCCAATGAAAGCATAGCGCTCAACACATGCCCGATATTGTGACTGCCAACATTATAGCGATACGTCTGCCATGTTCTGAAAGCAAACTGGTTCTTCTTCCCTCCTCTTTAAATACATATGGCTGTTGTAAGGTTCTTCTGAGATTGAGTTGTGTTGAAGTAGGCATCTTCTAGAAGCCAGAGGTGGGTACTTATTTGACCACTGCAAAAGTACAAAATGCAGAGCCACCAGCCAACAAACTCACCACACAGAAGGCAGCACCCAGGAGTTTTAGGAGGGCCAGAGGAAGAGGTGCCCTGGTGGAAGGAAGCCTGGGACACATGCCCCCCTGGGGGTGGGTGAGAGTGGGGGTGAGATCCTTGAGGAAGTGGGAGGGGTAGATGCTGGACACTAGGGAAGGGATTCAGCTTCACCTGGAGGGTAAGAGGTCCCAGGGACTAGACCCAAAGAAGTCAGAGGAGGGAGCAGGTGAAAAAGAAAAATTGAGGCGTTTCAATCACCACAGTTGAGAAAAAGTAGAAGAAGAGGGTGAAAGGTGTGGAGAGACCCTGGCTGCATGTCACATTTCAAAAGAGGCAAAGGAGCTGGAAAGAAGATGCCAAGAAATAAGAATAAGGAACATGGGGGTAGTGTGAGTCTGCTTTGTGGGCTCGAAAGGTGGGAGTGAAAATTGGGACTCTTCCAAAGAGGGAAAGTGAGAATCTGGGAAAGGGAAGGAAAATCAATGCATGCAGAGGGATGGTAGAAAAAGGATTTCAGAAAGGGTATCTGGAGTTAAGTAGTAATATGAAGAGTTGAATTTAAAAAGAGAGACTTGAGATGGAAAGTGAGACCCTAAAGATTTTAGACTGGTCAAAACTGAGAGAAGATCATCCTAGAGTTCTGCAGATCAAAATAGCAGGTTAGGTTAGCCACAAATAGGGGATAACATCAGACGAGCGGAAGTGGGACAGAATTAACCACACAAAGCAATCCTGAATACCCAGGTATAAGTTGTTAGTATTTCTTGTTTCATTTTTTGTATTGGCTGTAGTCTTGGCAACCACAAAAACTTCACATTCTGTTCATTGTGGTATCTTACATAGCAATTTGACTTAAATGGAAGCTCTCTCCATGGAAATGATCCATTCCCTGGTTTTTGAGAGAAACACAATCTAGTTCACAGCACTGAAGCTGACAATCTGAGGGCTTGCACAAACAATTCTGAAAGGGCTCACTTGTAATTGGAGACCAAGCTTCAGAAATTCAGCCGGGAGAAAGTGATTCGGGCTCTGCAGGGGTAGTTAGAACTTGGGGTCTCCTGTGATCTTTTTTCACAATCAACTGTGGTACCTTCAGATTGGAATTGAAACATGGGGTTTCAAGCCACCATGGTCTGCTCCAGTCACTGGAAGACATCACTCGACCATCCCAGCAGCCTCTCCCAGTGAGCCCAGCCAGGTATGAACTTAAAATTGTTCCCTGTACAGCTCTCCAGACAACCTCCACCCACCAATTATAACTGGCAATGGAGTTGAGATCCATTGGCCACCAGCCTTTGGAGAGTGTTTTTTAAAAGAACTTTATGTAACTGGAATTTGTATCACTGGGGAACTCTGTAAATCTGTTACAAAGAAAATCCTTCACTAATTAATGCAGTAACACCTAGTTAGCCAGCCTCATCACTGAGCAAGAATTATGAGTAAATGCATCTTCCGGAGAAGTGAAGCCTGTTCATATCATGTGTCATTTCTGATGGACACTCATTGCACTCTTCCTTTCTTGGGAAACGGAGTTTATTAGATGCCATTTAATCTCTTCTTTTCCTTTTAATTTTTTAAATGTTATTTATTTTTGAGAGAGAGACAGCAGGGGAGGGGCAGAGGGAGAGAGGGAGACACAGAATCTGAATCAGGCTCCAGGCTTGGAGCTGTCAGCACAGAGCCTGACATGAGGCTCAAACCCACAAACCACGAGACCATGACCTGAGCCAAAGTCGGACGCCCAACCAACTGAGCCATTCAGGCATCCCCCATTTAATCTCTTCTAAATTTAGCCTTTCATTTTTTGAACATATAATTTTTTAATGTTTATTTATTTTGAGAGAGAGAGAGAATGGGTGAGGGGCAGACAAAGAGGGAGAGGAGAATCCCAACCAGGCTCCATGCTGTCAGCATAGAGCCCACAACACAGGACTCAGTCTCACAAACTGTGAAACCATGACCCAAGCTGAAATCAAGAATCAGACATGCAACCAACTGAACCACCCAGGAACCCCTTGAACATATTTTAAAATATTTTGTGCATTTCTAGACATGGGTCAGAAGACCTCTTCCTCTCTGTCAGCTTCTGTATCTTTAGAATGCCATTTGAGTCAGCTTCTGGTGGTCTCATCACCTTCCAATTTTCTGTCTGAGGCTACTTGGGCATTATGAGAAGTTATCAAAAATGCTGAGGAACAGGGCACTTAGGTGGCTCAGTCGGTTAAGCTGCCGACTTCGGCTTAGGTCATGATCTCGCAGTCCGTGAGTTCGAGCCCCACGCCGGGCCCTGTGCTGACAGCTGAGAGCCTGGAGTCTACTTTGGATTCTGTGTCTCCCTCTCTCTCCGCCCCTCCCCTACTCAAGCTCTGTCTCTCTCTGTCTCAAAGATAAATAAACATTAAAAAAAATTTTTTTAATGCTGAGGAACTAAGAATGTTAAATCATTAACCCATTTTCCACATACTACCAAAGCAGGGTGGATGGAGTTGATGAGGAATTCTTCCCCTCTGCGGTGATGTATACTTTTTTTTACATATTTCTGAATTTGAGGCTGCATTATAGATGTGCAAGGCCCTGAAGTTTTAATTTCAAGATTAATGGACTATTTGGACATGACCCAAGAATTATTTCATTTTGTCTATATTTACTTGTTTTGTTTGAACAAACTAATATGAATCAAAGACTATAACTCAGTTACAGACCATGAGCCATGAATATTCATAAAGATGATGTCTTTTCTGAATTTGGGCCTGAGACAATGAGGGAATGATCACCCATGTGTGTGGCACACTTGGTCGAAGATCCCTCTCATTGACTCCATAGTGAACACTCATCCAAGCAGTGCAGCGGTGAATAAGAGAGTCCGTACTGGACATGGGTGGAATCACAGAACTGGGATGATGAACTGAGTTAAGGATGGTTGGGGCAGGTACAAAGGATATTCATAGGTGAATTAGAAAGGACCTCTGACCTCAAGTTACTCACAAAGAATTACAGATAGTGCAAGGTTCTCAGACCTGCCAGACAGGTATTTTTAGAACAATATCTTACACCATATTTCGCAATGCCCCCCTTCTTTGCCTGGCATGAAATTCACAGATAATATGTCTAAGGAAGGGGGAAGATAGAACATAACCTCCCAGTTCCTTACTGGGGCAATGAGGAGGCAGCGAAAAGGGGCCATTAACCCAGGGAGGAGAAGGGCAGGCTCTCCAGCTGTTTGGAAATTGGAGTTCGTTACACAGGAGAAAAGGTCCCAGTTTAGGAACCCTCAGCTTCCTGGGGGTGCACAGTGCTGGAGGGCAAGGCAGCCAGGCCAAATTCAGGAATACACCATGTTCCAGGAAAACACCCAGACAACATAGAAGATAGATTCATACATATGGGTGCATGCAGCAGAATGGATGAATCTCAGAAACATGGGAAAAAGCAAGATATAAAAGACTATATTCTGTATGATTTCATTTATAGGAGAGTCTAGAAGAGGCAAAATTATAATAACTCAAAGCACATCAGCAGTTGCTTTGATCAGGGATTGTGAAGGGGATTAACTGCTAAAGGCCGTGAAGAAACTTTTTATGAAGTTGGAAACATTCTGTATCATGAGTGTGGAGGTGATTCATGGCATTAACATTTGCCAAAACTCATCAAATTGTTCACTTCATATGGATGAACTACATGTAACTTATGCCCCAATAAAGCTGTTTTTCAAAAATCAAGTGTATAGTCTGGCAGAGAGGTAGAATCATTCACACAAGGACCAGCAGATGGGACTGGACACAGGCATTACGTAGATGCCAGCACAGGAGTAACCTGACCAGACCAATGTTAGACTGGGATATTTATTCCACAAACATGTATTACACAGCTATTACGTGCCAGGCACTGTGCTAGGCTGTGATGAGAGAGGAATCACAAAGTTAAGATAACTCTACACTCAACTTGAAGTTCAGTGTTCTACTGATATTTCGACTATATTCAAGGTCCCAAATTATATCAAGCTTGTCAACATGGCTATTTGGGTAACTTCAGGAAGTTAACTTTTTACCTAGAAACAATGCTTTCAGAATGAAGAATAATAATCAGTGTTGATAAGTAGTGAGGCTATCAGTCCCCACTGGCAGGAATATTTATCCACGATGAGTGCTAGCCTGTAGTTTTGTTCATTCAGCCCATTTCTTGAGCACCTACCATGTGTCAGGCACTGAAAAAGACACACATATGAATGAATCCCTATTCTCAAGAGAATTACAAACTAGAAGAAGAGAGAAGACAATGCTTCCCAGGACATTGAGGGATATTTCAGTGGCAAATCTTGTTTGCTCTTGACCCTTTGTTATCTGGGCCCGGGCCCGGAAAGTGAATGGCCTCTGTCCTCAAAGGAAGCAGGTTCACTTAGCTGAATGTGTCCAAGGATTGCATGGTTGGCAGTAGGCAGCCTGGGGTGGGCTGAGTTTATCATTATCAGTTTCAAGGTCCCAAATTGGAACAATGAGAATGAACCAAAGCCATGTGAGTTGGTATGTGGTACTAGTTGAATTTTCCCTGGCAGATAATGGACAGGGCATAGAAGGTGGAAAGAATGACATGGGTACATGCAAGGAAAAAGCAGGCATGCCATTTTGCTCACATTATCCAGTTCTTGGTGCATAGCAGGGGCTCAGGAAATATTAGGTAGGTGCAATGAAGGGATGAATGAATCATTGACTCTGGTGGAATAAACTACAAAGAGGAGAGGCTGAAAGCAAGTACACCAGTTTTGAGCAGGCCTGAGGATATGAACAAGGGCAACTGTTTTAGATTCGTAAGGCTGCAAAAACTAAGTACCACAAATGTTGTGACTTGAAATGACACGTATTTATTTATTAATGTTAGAGTTCTGGAGGTCAGAATTCCAAGATCGGGTGTTATCAGGGCTGTGTTCATTCTGTAGGCATCAGAGGAAACACATTTCTTTGCCTCTTTAAGCTTCGAGAGGCCAAACTGCATTCCTGGGTGTGCGGCTCCTTCCTCCATCTCCAGTGCCTCCCACCTACCTCTGGCTCACTAGTCTTTTTCTCTCTAAATCTCGCTCTGTTGCCTCCCTTGTACAAGAACATCTGCAAAGTCCCTTTTGCCATATAAAGTAACACATTCACAGATTCCTAAGCTTAAGACAGGATGTGGACATCTTGGGGGCCATTATTTGACCATGGTAATATCAAATACCAAGTCCTTTCTTTCACTGAACAAAAAACCAGGAATTAGAGAAAGTACGCTACCTCCTAAACAAACAAGAGAAAGGTGAGAAGATACCTCAATAACCTTTAATCGCATACAGATTAAATAGAAGGCAATAGCAGTAGAGATTCAAAAAATTTGAAACTTCTCTCCAAGCACAAGGACAGTTAATGAGCATCATCTTAGGGAGCAGATTAATATGGGTGTCTCCAGCAATTAGGCAGTCTACTTGAGTAAGGATTTTCTGGTACCCATTCACGGAAGACTGCCAAAATGGCAGAAAAGAACCAAGATCTGCAGGGGGAGAAATACTGGGTTCTCTCTGAGAGAAATAACTATGGTCAGAGATGAAAACTGAGTGTTAAGACAGTGGCTGAAGCCCTTGGAGTACTTCATAGGGAAACCTGTAAGATTGGGAAGGAGTGGGTCCTATTACAGTATACACTGGCATTAGTTTGATGATCCCAGTAATTTTTTAGGGCCCATTAGCTTGATCTCTCAGTCCCCTCATCTGCAAAATAAAGGCATTGATTATATAAGACAACTCTGAGGTTTATTTTTAATCTAGTTTTACAAAATTAACACTCACAAAGTAACACTCTGGGGGAGAGGGGATAGGAAAAAAGAGCGAATCATGAAGATGAGCGGGGAGGATGTCCCACTGGCAAGCTGTATGTTCCTTAGTGCCTGATGTCATCTCTTGTCTCTCCCAGGAGCACCCATTGGCTGCCATGGGGAGTGATGTTAAGATCATGGCTTCTAAGTTAGACTGCCTGGGTCTGAATCCTGACTCTACTTACCATATGGTCTTGGACAGGTTCCCTAATTTCCCTATGCTTTATATTCTTTATCTATAAGATAGAAATAATAATACCACCTTTGTCATTGGGTTGTTCAAGAATTAAACTAGCCAACACATGCTAAGGTGCTTAAAATAGTAAGTACTACTGTAAGTGTTTGCATTATTATTAGGTGCTATCATTGCTGACACAGCCCCTAGTTGGGGTATTGTAGCTTTACTAAGAATGTTATATCATATTGTAGAAGCAAATGAGCTCATCAGGGCTTTGAATTTGTGCTGCCTAATAATGTTAGGTCCACATCTGAGCTTGTTTTTGAAGAAGTACTCATTTTTCAGTTTTCAAATTTTGCAAGGCAGCACGTTTTTTATCTTTGAGGCAGGTGGGTGTCCTATCATTGCAATTTGACAACTTAGCTTTGAGTTTTCAAATGTAAGTTATAGCATAGTTCTCCACTTCAGAAGCATTTCGACCTTGCCAACAGAATTGATTTTGTAGAAGGCTATTGCTGCTGCACCAGAAGAAAACCAGAAGTTGATTTGTAAAAATACCTGTGAATTAGTTTATATTTTGGTTATAAATCTTGTTTGTTGTTTGCTTTTTTGTTTTTATTTGTGTGTGCATATGTGTTTGTATGTGTGTATGTGTGTGCCATATTTTGTTTTCTTTGCAGATGGCCTAGCTGTCTGTGAAAAGCTGGTCTATTCAAGGACATTGCTGACTCTTTTTAATGAAGCCAAGGTCATGGTTTCAGTTCCCTTTTGGCCAGTTAGCTCTTCTCTGCTTTCTTTCATAGCCACAGGCTTCTCCCTAATTATCACATCTAAGCTGCCTCATGGGATGTGAGGATAGGAGCAGGGAGAAGATTATCAGGGCCAATCTACAACTACAGGTCAAGCTTATGGTAAGACAGAGGTCTCCAGAAATGTTAGCTATGATCACTCATCAGGTTGTTCTTCTTTGTCTTCATGTGATGACCATTTCTTTATTTTCCCTGGGTTGGGTCCCTGCAGAAATCTGTTTCGGGCTCTGTTTCTTTTAACCAGTAGACTAGATCATTTTGGCATCCATCCTCTTTACTGCCAGAGTCAGCTCCTGGGACCCAATTAGTACCATTATTTTTTGTCTTCTGGAAGTATTACATCTTTTGTTTCTTAAATTTTCTGCTCTTGAGTCTATTTTCAAAGAATCTGCTAATAAGGACTAATATTTATTAAGCACTTAATTATCTGATGCTAAGACCTTCTATATGAATTACCCCCTTTAATTCTCAAAATAGCCTATGAGGTAGAACGTAATAGTCCTTTTTTCCAGTGAGGCCTGAGGTATGGAACAGTTACATTGCCAGGCATACACAGAGTTAGGATTCAGACTCTTGCATCTACTTCCATATCCTGTACTCTTTAGCCACCATGCTACGATACTTGCCTGCAAACGTGAACTCTAGACAGAAGAACTAGCAACTGGGTGATTACTGCAGATTCACAGTGCTCTGAATTGCTTTCTAATTTGGGGTGGAGTGGAGGATCCTCCATAGGTGGAGCTAGATCCAAGATGGCCACCTGGCACACTGAGCCAATTGGACAAACTCTGTGCCAGCAGGTAAATCCCACTCCTGTGCACTGTCAATATTTCCTAATCAAATCACATGCCACTGGGGGACTATTGCCTGGACCTCAGAAATACTGTATTGAACAGAGATGCTTGAACATGCTAGTGCTTGTAACCAAATGAAACCTACGTTTGAGGGATCCTTTGATCTGGATGTGCTCTCTCCAAATGCCAGTGTGTACTAGACCATATTTTTGGAAGTGATTTTTCAAGTGCTGAAAAGAAATTCCACATTAATGCCCAAATATAGTATGCTTACTGACCTCCCCAACCCTCACTCTTATCATGAAGATATGGTTCTTATCATGAAGATACAGCTTAAGAATAGTAACATCAGCACTTTCTTTTAAAATTCACTATCATTTCATGTATTGCTCTCAATTATGAAATACCCAACACATTTTTGTGCAAGATAATTCAAACTTCAGGTCAATAAATATTATCTTTAAAAAAAAGCTTAATACTTTTCATTGCTTATTATAAATGTCAATAGAAAATGCCTACTGCCTCATCTCAAGAAACAAAAGTTTTGTATACCTTGAAAAAAAGCTATTCAGCTGTATCTCCAAACCTCTGAGCACTTATAGTGGTAATATCTGGGTATTACCACTATATCTCCAAACCTCTGGCACTTACAAATTGGGTAATATCTGGCACTGATTCCTTTCTAGTAGTTAAATGGGTCTGATTGATCCCTGATCTTGAACTTCTCTAGATGGTTTCTACATTTCCCATCATCCACATCTTTTAAAGAATTGTTGGGTGGGGGTTGGAGGGAGTAATTTGTAATTGACAATGGTAAAACTCACTAATCCCTCTTATTTTGACATGAATAACTTTAGGCCCAGACAATTTGAGCAAAACCAGTTTTATTAAATCACTTTGAGTCATTTCCTTCCCTGTTCTAACTTTCCCAGTCTGCCAGCACATGTGGGTGGTACAGAGTCTGTGAAACTGAATACAAATTGACCCTTTTTATAGATTGTTTTATAAACACAAAACTCAGTAACCGGTAACCCTAACCCCTTAATCTTAAAAGTGTCCTCTTTGATTAGATGTCTCCCCTCATTAGTGAATCAATGTCTATCTGGGGTCCCTGCTGCCCAGTGGAATTAAATGTGTTCCCTATTCCAAATAATTCTTGCAAACTGTTTCCCATTTGGGGCTTTCTTCCTACAGGTGAATTTTATTTCCTTCACTTCTCCTTAAATGATCTGGTTTAATTTCTCTGTTTTGTAGCATTCTGTCATGTTGGTGCAAGTCCTAGTTTTAGCCAATTTGATTATCTTAATTTCACTTTTTCTCTTGTGTATTGAAATTCTTTCCATCAATGCCATCCAGTTTCTTTGGGTGCTTGGTTTCTTTGTTTCTGGGTTTTTGGTTTTCATTGTCCCCATCTCATCTCTTGCTACTTCTCTGAATTCATGAAACCTAACATTTTTGAAATGTATTGTTCTTGTCCGGCAGATTTCCCTTCTGTATTAGACATGTGGCAATAACACTCATTAATTAGATGGCCTTAGAACAAGTTGCTTAATTTTGCTGCCCATCTGACAAATGAAGATAACAAATCTTCCTTACAGGGATATTGTCCCTATTCTTTAAACTAATGTCTGCCCACTGCCTAATACAGTTTATGGCATTTTAGTTAATGTTTGCATCATTTTTATTTCTGAGAACTAGTTAACAGGGCTGCCTTGGCTAGTTAATAGCATTTTATCTTTTATCCTCCTTTCTTGCCTTCCACAAATACCCCCTACCACTACCACCAAGAGGAGAAGAAAGGAAGTTCAGACTCAGGGTTCACAATCCTCATGTGGATGTCCACTGTAAAATGGGTGTTGGGTAACTCAAATAAGATACCCTATAACCTTGTTCATCACAGGCCTTCCCTTTGTGCTGCTTTTGAAACCAAGCATTTTCCCATTTACTGAGAGGAGTTAATGATTCTTGTAAAGATGAGAACGTACCTTCACTTAAAGGATTGGGGTTAATAATAGCAACACGAGTGATACCCTACCTATTAATTTCATAAGCATTCTTTCCTGCTGATAATCTTGTTTATTTTCCTTCTTCCATCTTAATCCAGAAATGTTCTTTTGTATATGTTTATGTTGTCCTACCCTTCATTTACCTTTAGTGCCCCATTTCCCCAACCCCTTAATGATATTTCTAAGCCAGTAGTGCTATTCAGAGGAGTGCATGCTGCCCCACCTCATCTCAGGGGCATCTGTCACATGAAAACAGAGCCATAAGCATCACTCTTTCTCATCCTTCCCACTGCTCCTTCTCTAATTGTAGAGACCTGTTTGTGGTCTTGTCCTATATGGCAAAAATTCCCAACAAAGGGGGTTTAGGAAAGCCCAACACAGACCATCTATAAGTTCCCTGAGATAAAAGGACAACTTTGAAGAGTTTTGACAGGTAAATGTTCTTACAAATACCTCTACTAAAGTCCTAGTTACTACTGGAGAGACATAGATAACTAACTTACTCCTTGTCAAGGAAGAGCTCACAACATAGAAAGGAAACACATAAAATAAACCACTAAAGGCAGGCTGTAGATACTACTAGAGTCAAGCAATCCTCATGATAAGAAGGAAAAGGAAATTAATTTCATCTGGGAAAATCTTGGAAGGTTTCATGGAAGAGGCGAGAGTTAGAGGATAGAGAGAAATCCAGCAAACTTCTACAGGGGAATGGACACGGATAGTATTCCAGGCAAGAGGTACAACTAAAGAACATGGAACTCCTTTCCCTCACTGTGCGTGTGTGTGTGTGTACACATATGTGTTTGAGGATGAAGGAAGGAATTGTAGTGGGAAAAACATGCCAGGGAAGGTTGGTTGCAGTCATATTTTTAGGGCCATAAAAGCCACCAAGACTTATTTTCACTCTAACCATGAGATAATAGCAGGGAGGGAGCAGATTGGGAAAGGGTGTGCTTATGTCTTGTTCCTGTCTGATTAGCACACCCTTGAAAGAGAAAAGCTTGTTGTTATCCATCAGAATCGTCTGCCTGTCAATCTTATCCCACCCAATTTGAAGCCCCACACACAGGTCCGTTCTCACAGCAGTGACCTTTCTTTACAAGGTGAACCTAGCCTGGTATCACCGATGTTTTGAATTCAGCATTCAAAAGCTTTAGAGACATTTCTTTCTGCAATAAAGAAAGTGTGTCAGCCTTAAAGTGACAGCCCCCTGCTTGCTGCCAAAGGGGATACGGTGTTTGGGTGTTTGTTTATATATATATAATCAGTGGCAAGGGCAATTTCAGAGAAGAGAAATGATCTGTTGGTGAAAATACAATTTCTCTTCCAATTTTCTTCCAGGGGAGTCTGAGAACAAGCAAGAAACTCAAATGGTTTATATTTCACTTTGTGAGGAAAGGAAACCTATAAGATGATGCACTGAAATATTCCTGTTTGTTTGGCTCTTACTTATACAAAATGGCTAGAATTCTTGGCATTTTGGCTAAAACTCAGATCCTACAGAATTGTGCCTAATGTGGATTATTGGATAGCAATGACTGTGTTGCTTTTCATCATTTCCAAGGTAATTTTGTATATATCATCCCATGTACTCTTTCTTCCCAGCACTCCTAGGAAGGTTCTAGCTAGGGAAGCTGGAACCACAAAGACTGACAGCATTCCAAAAATCACACAGCTGGGAAGATGGCAGAACGTGACTTCAGGAGGGCATCTGACCCAGGTCCAATGCCCTTTGCATTTCAGACACAGCCACTTCTCTCAAGATCGGTTTCTTCCTCTTTAAAAAGGGAGGAATGGACAAGGACAATTTCCTTGACATTCCTTACAGACCTGAAAAATTGGTATTTGTGATTCATGTGAAAGATTGTACAAAGTCTTCTTTCTTACAGAACAAATGTAGGACATCCAAAACGGAGGTGTGGAGTGGGCCAGAGCCTCTGGGAGTTTGGGCTACTGGAGACCACCCCCCCACCATCACCCAACTCCATGTTGATCTTGACCACAGACCCACTGTCATTGGGACCCATCTAAAAACTGTTCATCCTTTCCATGTTGTATCCTGAGTCCCATTTCTTCCACACCCTTCTTTGCCATCATGTTTTAAAAACACACGTTGTTTTTGCCACCATGTTTAAAAAACCCATCATGTTTATTTTGTTAGATATGAAGAATTTACTCCAAAGTACAAAATATGTCCCTGATTTTCTTTTATAGCCAAAAGCTCACAAAGTAAATTAGGCTAAAACATAGCCGTGAATAATCAGTTGTAACAATACAGAACACTCTATAAGGAGCAAAGAAATTTTAAGTAAAATGATAATAATAATGTCAGTTTTTGAATGCAAGATATTCCTAAGATGGTGGAAATTCCAGTTATCTTTGTCTTTACAAATGAATGTGAATAGGAATTATATTAATACATTAAGTAATTTAATCTCAAGGAGTTGGGTGTATTATAACATTCAGACATTTTTTTGTGTTCTTGGTAATGTGTCCCCTCTGTCTATATCTTTATAGTATATAGCTTGACTGCTAAAATTATTATTTTCATCTGTGGGGTTGGGGAGCCTCTAAACTTATACAAAATAGAATGTAACAAAATAAGATGTTTTATCTCACCTTCAAGTGCTGTATATTTCTTATTCTACTTCTTTAGTTTTATTCCTATTCAAAGTTTGTTTTGGAAGTTCCAATTCATGGTTAGTTCATGAAAAAGACCCTATTTAGTACTTTTCTACTTAGAGATTGTAGAGTAAGAGTACTAATATAGTCACTAACATAGTCATTCACCTATAGAATTTTTAATGCAAATGAGTAACATTGATGATGATATTGAATATTCTTTATGAAGAATCCTATTTTCAGTTATTTACAAGTATCTAGTAAGCAGAACCTGAAAAGGGTCATGATTAGTTTTTTAAAAACATAAACATCCACTCTTTATATTTCAAGCAGATTACTTATGTAAAAATACAGAGAATGTAAGCATAAGCTAAGGTCAGGTGAGGAAAGCAGGACTCTACTTAAAATTAAATGATCTTAAATGGAGGTAGAGTGTAGCATGATGGTCAAGGCCATAGACTTTGGGTCTAGCCTACCTGAGTGTAAAGCTCAGCTCTGCCACACACTGTAGTTCGCATGGGGCAAATGATTTAATCTTCCCCCTTCCTCTGTTTTATGTTTTTCCATTCTGTAACTTACGAATGAAAACAGAATTTACCCTACAGGCTGTTACAAGAATTCAATGAGTGAATCATAGACCCTTCCTGGCATAGTAAGCATACAGTAAGTGTCGCTTAAACATATAACCATGTCCATTTAGGCTGAATGTCCTTATCCTTCAAAAGCCAGTCTCCCACCTACATCCATTTGAATCACTGAATCATTTCCCCCATGGCTGTGTCTAACACTGAACTTATTCTCACTTTACATAAATCTTTGATCTTTTATTTTTTTGATTTTTTTAATGGTTATTTTTGACAGAGAGAAAGAGAGCACAAGCATGGGAGGGGTAGAGAGAGACGGAGATAAGGCTCTGAACTGTCAGCCGCAGAGCCCAATGCAGGGCTCGAACTCACCAGCCGTGAGATCATGACCTGAGCTGAAGTCAGACGCTCAACCGACTGAGCCACCCAGGCACCCTTCCATAAATCTTTGATCTTTAGATGAGAGATGCCATTCCTCATGAAGCGCTAAATTTACAACTGCAGTGTTGGATTGGATGAGTGTATCTTCAGGCGTGAGGTGTGTCATAGGCAGTTATTATCCACGATGACTAAAGTACCCAAGTCCATAAATTTACTTCCACCAGTTAGAGTGGTTTCAAGGTTATCTCAGTAACCTCAGCCTCACTCCACTGAGCTCCAGCAAGCTTCATGAGGAGGAACAAGGCAAAGACATAAAACCTGGGCAATCCTGCACTCCGTGGATTAAGCACATCACTAGTCCATTGCTGTGCCCGTGCCACACATGCCTGTGTCGTTCTCAAGTGTTGCAGAAAAAGTTTAATGTTCAGGACTGCAGTCTTAAGCGGTATATTGATGGTCACATATTGCAAGTGCTTTGCAACCTGGAAAGGCATACACAGGTACTCATGGTTATTTTTGGTAAATATATGCTACAGAGAGAAGGCTCAGACATGACAAGTCTGCCCCTTCCAAAGTGTATAGGAGTGTTTAGGGCAGTTGTCCTGGGACGTGGTGTCTGTGGCAACAAGACCCTCTCATCCATTCTCTGGAATATCCTCATTGGACTCCTTGCTGGCCCCTTAGTAGCAAACATTCTACATACAGAGAAATATACCCAGAGAGTCTACTCTTAATTTGCTACCATTATAGGGTCATCTGCACCAGTTACTCAAATTTAATGGCAGCGGCAGAATGTGGAGCACAAGAAGGATGTCAAAAACTAAGCTAGAAATACTTCCTAGAAATAAGATTGGTGAAAAATATAACATCTGTCCTAATGGGTCCTTTGATCTCTGCAAATAGATATTTCAGCAGGAAAGAGACAATAAATCTAAGATTTTTATACTATAGAGTCTACTGAGTTCAGTAAAATGCAGGTATAAGTAAAGCAGGTATTTATCATTTTTCAATATTTAACCTTAAGATAAAAATTCTTCATCCTAATAGGGTCAGACGGCTTACATTTGATATGCAAAGAGCATTTAAAATCAGTTGTTAATAAGTCAGATCCACTGCTTTTTGTAAGTGGTTAGATGATTGATGAACTCATTCAGATGTTTAAAAAAATGAATGCATGTCTAGAAACAGGATCTTGTAGTCATAAAACATGGAAAGTCACAGCCCTATACAAGCAACCATCAGAGCCAAATCAAAAGACAACAGAAGAGGCAAACAAACTTCATTTGGTCCCTGTGAGCAGGACTTGGAGGCATAGTTACTGGTTGAGTGGCCTCTACATTGGCAAAAATGGCTTCCAGAGGAGCATCCTCTTAGCTTGGAAAGCTGACCCTGTGGTTTTGGTATATTGCCACCTGGTGTCACCCCTGTGCCAGACCATGGATTCTGAGCCATTCAAGCTGTGCTCTGGCTGAACAGTGTCTTGGTGACCCTGTCTGCTTGGCCAACATCCCAGATGATGACTAGACACATTTTCACTAAAATCACCCTACCGCCTCCAAGACCAACCTGGAGTATTTCTCTCTCTGGCCCCGGATCCAGATGTGTGGACCCAGCACAGGATGTGAGAGTGTGTGCAGTAGGCCTAGAGTCGAGACCGTGTTCTACCTGAAAAGACCCAAGCATGTAGGGAACCACTTCTCTCCAGCCTGCGTCTTCTGCCCTCCAAAAGCCAATCCAGTCTACCTCTCTACAGCCTGTCCTGGGGATTCAACAATACTATTCACACACTCTTACCCCTTGCCACCCCAGATTTTTCCATCTGGGGCAGACCGTACCCTAAATATGTGGGAGGTATGTCCTTACTAGACCTACTGAGGTTGATGATGATTTTATTAAAAGACAAATGGGGACAAATGTTGGCAACAGGCTTCGTGGTATTTTTTTAATGTTTATTTATTTTTAAGAGAGAGACAGAGTACAAGTGGGGGAGGGGCAGAGACAGAGGGAAACACAGAATCCGAAACAGGCTCCAGGCTCTAAACTGTCAGCACAGAGCCCAACATGGGGCTTGAACTCGTGAACTGCGAGATCATGACCTGAACCAAAGTTGGATGCTTAACCAACTGAGCCACTCAGGCGCCCCTAGGCTTCATGGTATTTGCTAGCAGGTTGAATGTAGGACAAAAGGGGAAGAGAAAAATTAAGAAATATTCCTAATTTTTTGGCTTGAACCATTGGGTAGATGGTAGTGCCATCCTCTACTAAAAGGTAAATAGAAGATTAACAGGTTGGGGAATGGAAATAAAACTTTTTAGTAAGCATGTGTTGCTTTTATAGTCCAAACACATACATGTTATTTTAAGTGTTAAAAAATGTTTCAACAACCTAAAATAAACCAAAGAAATATGAAGATGTTTTATAACATCTAAGTGTTTGATTGGACTGATTTCAACAGTACAGAGAGAAAAGCATTAATATCTCTGAAAGTGTATTTTGGCTGTGTAAAGTCTGTCATGCCCACCAGACAATGAATGGAGATGGCTAACTGGCAGGTGGATGTGCATGTTTGGAGGGGACAAAGTTAGGACTAGAGGTGTCCATTGATGGTGTGTAAGGCCAAGGGATTGAAAACAGAAGAGGGCAGTCAGTGAGGTAGAAGGACAATCTCAGTGATAGCATGACAGTTAGACACATGCTGACATGGCCAGTGACATGTGAGAACAGGAAGTGGCCACTGTCTTCACATCAGAGTGGCCTTTGGTGACTTGGACAAGAGTTGCATCACTAGACTAGTATGTCAGCCTCCTAACTAATCTCCCATCACTCCGCATTTGACCTCCCTCAAATCTCTAAAGCCACCAAAGCCATCTTTTAAAAACTTAAATTCTATCAGTCACTTGCTTGAAAACCTTCGTTGGCTTACCACTTGAACCTGGAACAAAATCCAAACTCCCAGGGCTGGAACACGGTGAGGTGATCGAGGCACAAAATTGAAGGGGCCACCCAAAATCCCAGTAATCAAGATACGCAATATTTTAATGTGGTATTTTAAAAATCAGGCTGGCAAACTACAGCCCATGGGCCAGCTGCTTGGAGGTTTGTTGGTTTGTTGGTTTGTTTTGAGGTTTTATTTAAATTCTAGTTAGTTGACATTATTATTAGTTTCAGAAGTAGAATTTGTGATCCATCACATATGTACAACACACAGTGCTCATCTCAACAAGTGCCCTCCTTAATACCCATCACCCATCTAACCCATCCCCCACCCACCTCCCTCCATCAACCTGCAGTTTGTTCTTTATAGTTAAGAGTCTGTTTTATGGTTTGCCCTCCCTTCTTTTTTATTTATCCTTTGTTCCTATGTTTTGTTTCTTAAATTCCACATGTAAGTATTACTTAGCTATAAAAAAGAATAAAGTCTTGCCATTTGCAACAAAGTGGATGGAGCTGGAGCGTATTATGTGCTAAGTGAAATAAGTCAGTCAGAGAAAGACAAAAACATACAATTTCAGCTGCTTGTTTTTATAGAGAGAGTTTTATTAGAACCAGGGCCAGGATTCAGGTAAAGTAAGTGAGAGAGAGTTAGGCAGATGCAGGGTGAAAGCCTATCTGCGGGCACCTAGGTGGCTCAGTTGGTTAAGCGTCCAGCTTCGGCCCAGGTCATGATCTCATGGTTCATGGGTTCAAGCCCCACGTTGGGCTCTGTGCTGACAGCTCAGAGCCTGGGAGCCTCCCTGGGATTCTGTGTCTCCCTCTCTCTCTCTGCTCCTCCCCCACTCATGCTCTGTTTCTATCTCAAAAATAAATAAACATAAAAACAACTTTAAAAAGTCTTGATCTTCTGTTAGTCATGGAATTTTGGCATTAATTTTGATTTTTTTTCCATTTATTTATTTATTTTTAAACTTTATAGTTTATTGTCAGGTTGGTTTCCATATAACACCCAGTGCTCTTCCCCACAAGTGACCTCCACCAAGACCAT
>CM053568.1:47161834-47344923 GCA_028646485.1 Cryptoprocta ferox
TTTTGAGGAACCTCCACACTGTTTTCCAGAGCGGCTGTACCAGTTTACATTCCCACCAACAGTGTAGGAGGGTACCCGTTTCTCCACATCCTTGCCAGCATCTATAGTCTCTTGAGTTGTTCATTTTAGCCACTCTTAATTTTGATTTTTGAAACCTCGCCTTTATATCCTTTATATTACTGAGTTTTTCGGTGCTCCTGAGATTTTTGTGTATGAGGCAAATGAGACATTTTCCTCACCCTTGTCCTCGTTCTCCAAACCACACATCAAGGCCTGTGCTTTCCAATGAACATGTATTACTTTTGTGATCAAAAACACAAATATTAGTATAAGTTTTTAAACATGTTTAAGCCACCTAAGAGAAACCCAAGACATCTGAAGCTGTTTTGGCCAGCAATACAGAAAGGCACCCAACCTCACCACCTAAAAAGGTGAAGATTCAACTTCTTGTTTTCCACATGGATCTGATCTTCCTTATGCAGTGAGTTCTCAGCAAGTCCCATGGATTAATAACAGCAGGAGAGCCATTTTTAGATAAAACTGATGATGCTTTCATGGAAAGGTTCCAGGCAGATTAAAGTTGCATAAGACATAATGCTTTTTGACTGCTTAAATATGTTACGATCATAATTTTTTGTGACTTCTCCAACAGAAGGAAGAAGTTTTTCTTGTTTACCAGGTTATCAACCAGTAACTTTAATTTTTTTCGGTGGCTTAAAGTTCTTCATCCATCTAATAAACTCCCGTTACTATATTGAAGCATGAAGGATCTTAGAAACCCATTCACAAACATAGTTTTAAGAGTGCATATGGTTTGAGGTTTGGTTAATAGAATAAATATTTGTAGGTTTTCCAAGTTAAGAAGAGATATTTTCATTCTGTTAGCCTCTCCCCCCTTTTTTCTTCATCACTATGCCTTATGTTTTAAAGGTTGATTTGCTTCCTCGGTGAGTAACTGTGGATAAGTGGATTTAGCAGGACCTAAAAGCTATTGACTCTCAGTGCAGCTCTAATATTACAGGAGACCTGCCTATCTCAGTTTCCCTATTTGAGATTTGAGCATCCACTAATGTGAAATGCCATCATCATTCCAACTGGAAATTGGTTATCCAGATATTGTCAATGTGACCCACGTGTCCAGACAAGATCGTCGGTGAGAAAAACACCTGAATGTGTTCCATGCATATATGCTCCCTTGCAATTTCTGTCATCTGACTGGGTGATGGCTGGCATGACAGGGGACAGCTAGCAGGCTAGGCTGGACTTGTTCACATGGTGGCTGTGCAGAATTCCAAGGGAACATCTGGATGCGTGTACGGTCCCCTGAGGTCTAGGCTGGAAACTGGCACATTGTCACTTCTGCCACATTCTATTGGCCAAACCAGGTCATAAGATTAGCGCAGATCAAGGGGAAGGGAAATAAACTCCACCCCCTGGTGGGAGGAAACTACAAAGTCACCGTTGCAGAGGTACCTAGATACAGGGAGGAGAATAACTATAACCATTTTGCAAACAAACTACCATAATAAATAAAATTGGAAAACCTACCTATAGTATAGTGGCTTCACCTTGGAGAGGGGTGGGAGAGAATCTTTGTGTTGCTAAAACCACCTGCAAATGCAAAATGGTGATTGTTTGATGAGAACATGGAAAAATTGAAGCAGATTACATTCTCGCTTATCTGGAATGATAATGACTGACTTGCCCAGTTCTCCATGGTTATGTGAAGTTGAAACTCTTGCCCAAAGCTTCTGAGAGATTCAGTATTTGTTCAGAGACAGGAATTCCAACCAGATTGACATCTGAGTTTAGATATCTAATTGTTTCAATTATAGATTCTTGTTATTTTCTATTCTCATATACATTTTTTAAATGCCAGTAGGGATCCAGGAATTTTACACGTATCATCTTATTTGATTTGATAATTAAACAGTAACCTCTGAGATAGCTATCATCTACATATTACAGTATAGGAATTGAGGCTTACAGCCCTTTAGTAACTGGCTGGAGGCCACAGAACTAGTAATTGGAAGAGCCAGGGCTGTTTAAAGCACTTTTATTATTCTATAGAGTCTTTCCATGGCTTTATCCTCTTGAACCATACCCTGTGTTATCCTTAAAAATAAAAACTGCCAGTTATTTTGCCAGCAAAAGATGGGTTTATTTAAGAATAAAAGAGAATTACAATCCGGGACAAGCAAGCTGTGGCAAAATAGTAGGCAAGTCTGAGGAACAAAGGAGAAGTACACTTTTTTGAGGAGAAAAGGAGTGATTTGGGTAGGCTTGTTATAAACTAAAAATCCATTAGAGTAAACTGGGAGTTCAAAGTACGGTGGCTTTTCATTGGTTGAGTTATCGGTGGGTGGTGGAAGTGGGGGGAGAAGGTAGGGGCCGACGTGGGGAGGTAGGGGGGTAGGGGTACGGGGGGAGGTAAGGAATGTGTCTCTTCCTCCAGCCGGAATAGTAGAGTAGTATCCCCATGTGCAAGGTCAAGTCCATGTAAGGTCAAGTTCATCTCTTCCTGTTGGGTCTGCAATTGACTACAAGTGGTAGGCCATGAGAGCTCCCCTTGCCTACCTCCTGACTCCATGGTAGTGAGGTTTCCCATTACTCATTTTCTTTATTGTTGTTCTTAATACTTAATGTCAGAATGCAAATGTCAAAATTAACTCATTGGGAAATAATTATTCCATTATAAAGAAAAATAGAGATTCCTTGAGATATCCCAGGATGTTTATTTTTTGTATATTTGTTTATTTTTGAGAGGGAGAGAGAGTGAGCAAGGGAGGGGTAGAGAGAAAGGGAGACAGAATCTGAAGCAGGCTTCAGGCTCTGAGCTATCAGCACAGAGTCCAACACGGGACTTGAACTCACAGACCACGAGATCATGACCTGAGCCAAAGTCAGACACTTAACCGACTGAGCCACCCAGGCACCCATATCCCAGGAAGTTTAAATGCTTATTTGTGGATGTCCAGTGTGGGAAAACGGAACGTATTCGAATCATCTGCCTAATGAGTAGCCATTGGCAGTAAAGATAAATTCAATTTACTAAAACTCGGTTTTCTACAAGACTTCTCACGAATGTGTTTATTGGATAAACCAAGGGTTCATTTGAGAAAAAAAAGTAACCTTTTCTCGTTCAACTAAGTGTTCTCTGTCAGCCTTAAAGTCAGTGCCCTCCCAGGTGTTAACATATGTCCTGATCCCACCTGGTCCATAGCCTCAAGCCTACAGAGAAGGAGAACACTAGCTTCTGGGCCAGTTTTGGGCGTGAACCCCAACTTTATCAAGTACTGCATCCGTAGACTTGGGCTCTTTACTCAGCCTCTCCAGGCTACTTTCTCAGCAGCAAAATAGGATTGGTAATGCTTATGAAACTCTAATATTAAATGAGATAATGCATTTAAATCAAGTGGTTCGAATGCTAAGTGCTATTGATTTGTCTCTCACTATGCATTTTTCAACAGAAGCTACCTCAAAATAAAGCCCAGTAAGCAAATGACCCTGCAGTATGAGCTGAGTATGAGTCACTTGTTTGTTGTGCTTTTTCACTGTGTATTCCATACCTGTCCTCCCTCACTGGGTGAATATTTACAAAACAACCAAATGCGATGGGAAATGGCATTCAGCAGACAGGGTTCTCATCCCAGCTGGCTGAGTAGCTAGCTGTCCTTACCCCATCCAATTGCTACACTCTGAGCTTCACTTTTGTCCTGCTATGAAACAGAGATGCTAAGGAGATACTGCTACTTCCGCTAATGCTCTAAGACAGCCATGCAAGAGTACTAAGCACAGCGCCTGGTACTTCTTTATACCCTTGTTTTGTTCCCTTTGGCATTTGCAAGAAAGTGCACCCATTTTTTTTAATATTTTATTTATTTTTGAGAGAGAGACAGCATGAGCAGGGGAGGGTCAGAGAGAAAGGGAGACACAGGCTCCAGGCTCTAAGCTAGCTGTCAGCACAGATCCCGACTCGGGGCTCAAACCCACAAACCGTGAGATCATGACCTGAGCCGAAGTCGGATGCTTAACCGACTGAGCCACCCAGGCGCCGAAAGTGCACCCATTTTTTAAAAAATGTCCAAGTATTTGGAGACTCTTTTCCATTTTCTCACTTGTGTATTTTGGGTTTTTCTGCTTCCCCTTCTGTGTTTCTTCAAGGTGAGCTCAGTCACAGTTGTAAACCTCCCTAAAGGCCACCAAAGCCTAGAGAGGGGCAACAATGGGAACAAACACAGTCCGGGTGAGGTGGGTGCCTTATTATCCCCAGAGCAGGCCTCTGGCGCTCTACCTGGCCTCTACCCACTGAATGGAGTTCGGCCATCTGCAGTGACATTCAGCTCATCTTCCTGAAGACTTTGAACTAATTGGGAACTTGTCAGAGTGTGTAATATGCTTCGTGCTGCCGTCTGCTCTAGCTCCGTGCCAGAACCCAGTTCAGTGGCACCAGGCTGTCAATTGGATAGAATAGATGAGTCTTTCTGGAATTCCTCCTTCCTGTCAGTTAGCAGTTGATAATTTATGCCCTTTGTAATACTATCTCCCAGCTTCCAAAGGGTAAGCATTTTGAAAGCATTAAATCAATGGTTCTTAACCTTTTTTAGGGTTGTGCTTTTGAGACTCCGACGGACGCAAAGAGTTGGTCTTCCTTCCATCCCTGAAAATGTATACACACACAAAAGTTGACAATTTCAGGGATTTCCCAAACCCCCTCCTACATCCAGACTGTGGACCCCAAATTCGAGCGTTAAGTAGTGTTTGTATTTATGGAGGTCTGTCTCGTTAGTATTGTTCAGCAATAAGCTAATGCAGGCAGAAAATGAGTACTGATGTCTGGAGCAACTTTTTTTTTTTTAATGAACCAAATGATTGTTGGCCTGCTCTCATGGTGAAATAACTAGGGAAGGGAAGGAAGTCTTAGCAAATAAAATGGATATTTTTATTTTTAAAAATTTTTTTAAAGAATATTTTTAAATTAAGTTTTTATTTTCATTCCAGTGTAGCTAACATATAGTGTTATATTAGTTTCAGGTGTACAATGTAGTGATTCAGCCCGTCCATACATCACTCAGTGCTCATCATGACAACTGCCCTCCTTAATCCCCATCACCTATTTCACCCATCCTCACCCCATCTCCCCTCTGGTAACCATCAGTTTGTTCCCTATAGTTAAGAGTCTGTTTCTTGTGCTCTCTCTCTCGCTCTCTCGCTCTCTCTCTCTCTCTCTTATCCCTTTGCTCACTTGTTTTATTTCTTAAATTCCACACATGAGTGATAGCCTATGGTATTTGTCTTTCTCTGATCGACTTACATGCTTAATAACTAACTTTGGGGACAAAAGTATAAATACAAACATATTTGATCATTATCAAAAAACCATTACACAGTGTTAACCTGTTAAAGCAACATCACCTCTGACATATAGTCAAAACGCACAAGCACATGGTATTATTATGTAGAAGAATGCCCACCCATATCGTCAGAAGAGAGCATGTGAAATGTGTAGGGGCGAAGAAGGCACGACCTCTTCACGTTACTTTAAAGTGATTCAGAAAAATAGATAGATAAAGGAAGTACAGAAAACGTTAATAATTATTGAATCTAAGTGGTGGGAATATGGCTATTCATTGTATTATTCTTCAAACTTTTGTTTGAAATTTTTATTATAAAACCTTAGAGAATAAATGCATTATTTTGAGAAAAATGTTTCCATAAGTGCAGTCTTTTACTTTCAGACTAGATTTTCTTCAGTCAGTTGATGAGCATCATTTTCCCTTAAGTCCGGTATATTTTTCATTGTGATTTAGAATCTTGCCCAGAGATGTCCAATGACACTACTGTCATTTAGTAAGTAATAAACTTTCAGTGATGATATATTATACATCATGCAACATTATGTTATTTATTAGCATTTAAGATGCTCTCTGGGCAATAAGCTCATGTAGTAAGACCTGATATAAATTGAAGTACGTAGAACTATTTTTGAGAAGTTCCCAATGGTTAAAACCAAGACTTGAGAGCCAGCAGCAGTTACAAAGAAAACTTCTTCAACAGGATATGCCCCATGTCACCGTCCCCTAATTCTGCAACAGATCTTTAATTCCAATACTGAAAATATTGCCGAATGTTTGGCCAAGAAGATGGGGCCAACCATAATATCTATACCTCCTGGCCCCATTTGACTGTAATGCAGTTAGGATTCCCAGAGCATATCTTTTCCATTTCTGTTGCTGCAGGGCTACATCTGTTTTCAAAAGTACACAATTTCCGTGACGTTATTGACAGATCACAGATAAGATATGCCCTAGGAGACCACAGCCACTATCTGGAACCAGAAATTTTATTTTAAGGCCTGAACCTTCCAACATCGTCAGTCCATTACAATTTCATCAGCAAAAATAGAGCACTATCTTCACTTAATGTCAGATCTGTTTCATCTCTCTGTTTATACTCTGTTTTTATATGATTAGAAGGATGCATGGCATTAGAAAAATACAGTTTACTTTTAAAATCATGTATGTCTTATTCAAGGAAAAGCTAATAATTAGAGCCCTTAAATAGTTTAATGAAGATTAGATGGCTTCCATTTTCTTTTTTAAAAAATTTTTAATGTTTATTTTTGAGAGAGAGAGACAGAGAGACAGAGCATGAGCGGGGGAGGGCCAGAGAGGGAGGCAGACACAGAAACTGATGCAGGCTCCAGGCTCTGAGCTGTCAGCACAGAGCCCGACATGGAGCTCAAACCCACAAACCATGAGATCATGACCTGAGCCTAAGTCAGATGCTCAACTGACTGAGCCACCCAGGCGCCCCAGATGGCTTCCATTTTCTGAATAAATTTCCTTCTATCCTGCATGAAAGGTGAATTCAGAGGGTGTTTTATCTTTACTTAGGGAAAACAAAGAGAGTGATGCCTCGAACCCAGTAAGTGAATACATGAAAAACATTCAGTATCATAAGCCATTCGGGAAATGCCCATTAAAATCACAATGAGTTATCAATGTACCTATTAGAATGGCTGAAATAAATGATAACAATACCAAATGCTGGCAAGAATACACAAGAGCTGAATCACTCATACATTCCTGGTGGGAATATACAATGGTATAGCCACTCTGGAAAATAGTTCTTTCTAAAACTAAAAATGGTCTTGTGACCCAGCAATTGTATTCTTGGGCATATATCCCAGAGAAATGAAACTTATTTTTATGCAGAAATTTGTACATCAATGTTCTTAGCAGCTTTATTCACAATAGCCCCATACTGGAAACCATCCAAAGGTCCTTCAGTAGGTGGATGTGATACATTCATACCATAGAATACTACTCAACAGTGAAGAAGAACTAAACTATTGATACAGGCAACAGCTTGGATGAACCTCAAGGAAGTTGTACTGAATGGAAAAAGCCAGTCTCACATGGATATATACTGCATGACTCCACTTATATAACAATTTTGAAATAACTTAGATGAATACCAAATCTTGGTTATGGGGGTCAGGGATGAGGAGAGGGGATCAGTACAGATATAAAGGGGTAGCACAGTGGAAGCTTGTGTAATGATACAGTGAAGTATCTTAAATGCAGTGGTGGTTACCTGAAGCCATACAAAGGATTCAATTGCCAAATCACCTAAGGTCACACACACACCATACACAATCGCAAGTAAGTGTACATATAACTGGTGAAATACGAATGAACTCTAGATCAATGTCAGCTTCTTGGATGTGATATTGTACTAAAGTTAATGTGAGATATTATCTCAGGGGGAGACTAGCTAAAGGGTGCATAGGCCCTCCCTGCGCATGTTTTTTTTTTTTTTTTTTGCAACAACCTGTTAATCTGTAATTATTTCAAAGTGAAAGGTTTTTTTAAGTGCTTCCTATTACATCCTACCACCTAGGATTGTGATGAGAGTAAGCATTTAGCACAGTATCTCAAGTGTGGTTAGTGCTCAGCAAAAGTCAGCAGGGCTTTTATATATTAACTCTGCTGTTGCTACTTAATTGGACAACGATGTCTGAGAAGAGAGATTTAAACTGGAATATAAGTTCCATGAGAGCAAGAATTTGGGCTGTTTTGTTCACTGTTGTATCCCCATACCTAGAATAGTTTAGCACATATAAATAAGGTGCTCATTAAGCATGTGTTGAAGAATGGATGAAAGAGTGACTTTGAGGATGAAGGAGGGTATGTGGCAAATAGAGCAAGAGGGAATAACTTGGTCACATCCAGGGTGGGACACAAATAAAATAGCTAAAATGGTGATTTTCCAGGACTGCCTTCTGGATAGGAAAGATAAGTGAGCTGAGACTATGTTGAAGATAAATTTGAACCTAATGTAATTCTCACTTTCCTAGATGGCATTGATCTCAGGGGGATAATTGAGAATTTAACCACCTTCATGTCAAACCCATTGTTAGGACTGCTAGTCCTTGTCATTCACTCTACTTTTCCAGGGTGCCCAGGTGTATCATGGTCCATGCCCATTAGAACTGTTCTTTAATGCCATTTTGTCCACTTATTACATGATGGCCTAGTTTCAGTCAATACCTCCACCAGCTTAAAGAGATCACTCACTACTACCACCTTGTCCTGCCATTAGTATGACAGATCCACCTGTGTTAGACTACCAAAAGGAAGACTGGCTCTCTCAAATTAAAGGACCCATGCAGTAGTGTCTAGGCACATGGTCCCAGGGACCAAGCCAAAGAATTATTAATCAATGCCCCTCTGTATTAGTCAAAATTGTTTCTGCTGACCGTGGCCTAAGCCCCAACACTGGATCCAAGCTCCTCAACTCTTTTCTGCCTCACAGTGACTTGCCCACCTTTTTGAGCATCCACCTCCCTTGCAAAGCTCTAGACCCACCTCTTTGTAACTGTCAATCAAGACATCAATATTCAATATTATTAAGACACCTGTGTTCAAGAAGTTTACAATCTCAGCCAAGCAAACAAAATGGCAAACACCGGCAATCGGGAATAACTGTGAAATGCCATTTCTAGAAAAGAAGTTCAAAGAGGGGAGATTTATATTGTTACATTTCCACAAGAATGAGGAAATAGAGGTCTGGTCAGAGCATATGTCTCAGATACATGGGAGGAGAAGGAGTCAAGACACAGTCCTTAGAAGTATCAAATAAGAGAAAAGTGATATAGCACAGTATTGGGCTGAAAAGAAGCCATTTGCCTCCAACTTTGTTATATTTGAGCATATAGGCTAATTAAAAAAACATACCTAATCTCACCTATTTATTATTAAACATGCACTTATTGAGAATCCAGCACCACTATACTAGGTACTGTGGCATAATATAAAATGAAAATTAAAAAATGGTTTCTGCCCTCTGAAGGGTGTTCAGTAACAGGAAAGAGAGAAATGAGACAAATAATATAAAAGAATGAACTAGGGAGCAAATAGGGAGATATACAGAGTGTGAATGGAATATACATATAGCCAAGAAATGTTCCAAAGGACCGTATTGCTGCCCCATCTCGGTGACATGAATGATCTGAGGTCCCCCCTGGGCTCTCTTGGGAACAGGAGAGTAGGTCAAGAAATGGGACCAATTCTCAATATCAGTACTTTTTCGACTGAAAATATATACTTCATATTTGTGCCCTTTGTTGGTTTCCCAAAATTTAATTACATTTTCATTTGTATTAGTAACTGTTGAAGTTGGGTTTACATGATACACATTTGTTTCCTGGGAATTCCAAAACCAAGTTCAGCAAATCTGGCATCTCTCATTTTCTGCACATATGGAAATTGTATCAAGTCCTGTAGGAACCAGGTGCTGGCATGGTGCCCGTGAAATTTCCACGATCACAAGTTAAAATGTGGCCAAGAATCAATAAGTTGTATTAATGAGGTTACACAATACCTAGGAGATCATAAAAGAGAAAAGTTACATGTACCCAAATCACAAAGTTACATTCATATTATAGTCTTTTGTTCTCCTTGGAGTTCAGAGTTTCTTTTTTTTTTTTAATCTGAAAAATGTGAACATTTTTTTAAACTTTGTTTCCAATAATATTACCAAAAATTAATCAGACTTCCAATTTTATTACTTTCAAGGTGCACTTTAAATATCTAGTGCCCTTTTCCTTATGTTGGATTTATGATTTTATAGACGGAATCATGTTCTTTATATTCTTCATAGTTTTTGTAGCTTCTCTTCAAACCTGAATGCATGGTAAATGCATGATTCATAAATTAATCATAATATTGATTATAAAAGTTATGGTTAGACCACAGTTAATTCAATTAAGTACATCCTTAAATATAACACTTAATTTTAAGTGATCTAACTGCTGTCCTTTCCACCTAATTTTATAACAATAACATATTCTGGGATGTAAGCTTCATGAGGACAGAGATTTGGGGGTCACATCTGTATCCCTAGAACCTGGAAGAATGCCTGGCATATAGTAAGTGTCCGATAAATATTATCAAATAAGTATTGTTAAGTGACTGCATTTTTTAATTCAAAACTTGCTATTCAGAGTCTCCTTATGATGCTTCAGGCACTGGGATCGTGATTAATTTTTTTTAGTCGCTCTTTCCTTGAGACAAAGAAACAGCACTGGTCCTTCAAGTGACAGAAATAAATTGAATGCTGGGGAATACCGTACTTCCAAATAAACTAAATATAGACTAGTAGCAAACATCCACAGTGATAAATGGGACCACAAGAGGGCCCCACTTTTCCCAGCTACTGCTGAGCTATAAAGTTCTTGATACAAGTCAACCCGATCTATGGATAAACTAATTTGCAGTTACTCAAACCTATGCTATTGTAGAAGATCATAAAAAGTGTCTCCGTGACCTTCAAGAGACAGAACCAATGATGAAAATTCATGACAATTAATAGGTGAGTCTGAATAATGCTGGGAGAGACCAAGATAAGAAAATAACCTCTATTTTTTCTGCATTTCCCGACATCACCTTTTTGTACCAAACACAAATAAAATGTGTCATTTTGTGTTCACATCAATCACTTAGCAATACTATGTTCTGGCCTCCGTTGGAAGTCAGAGCTCATAAATAGCTTTTCATTTACATAAACTTTTTATTGTATTTGGAGTCTAGTGCCTCCAGTCTCCTTCCCGCAGGCCACAGCAGGGGAAATTCCACTTGCTTGTTTCTCCAGCACTTAGGCTCTGGAGCCCAGCTGTCTGGATTCCTATCCCAATTCTGCCACTTACTAGCCATGTGGCCTTGGACAAATTATCCAACTTCCTTCAGCCTCAGGGTCCTTACTTATTAAACATGGCAGAATGGCTATAATACCTATTTGGGGGGTTCAGTGAGATATTTATACATAAAGCACTTGGCACATATTGAACTTTCAATAAATGTTATCCATTATGACTGCAACCAGTTTGATTTGTGGCAAACCAGTCTGTGGTTTGTCGGATTTTTCTTGAAAATTCACATCATCTTAGACACTCTTTCTTCAAAGAAGTAAGGCAATCAGGCATAATATGTGAGTGCATTGGGGGTTCTTTACTAGTCGGAGGAAATTTGTGTGACTGAAGCCAGAATACCACTAACAGATTGTGTTTGATTGGCATATCGAAATGATTCGTTAGCAATTGTGAGAATTGCTCAAGCAATACAACAAAGTATACTAACAACATCTGGATGGGGTGGGGAGATGAGAGGTGACAATGGAAATGGGTTGTTAATTCCTAAATTAAGTGAATTAACACAGGTGCTCAGTATCCTGAGTACAGAAACAGGCTGAGGAACTTTCCACTTCTCTCTCTCCATTTATAAAATGAGGAGTACTGTCTTCTGTGTACCAACTTTATAAGTAAGATTATTTTCTTAAAAAGAGAAGAAATTAGTCTATGTTTATGTAATGATTGACAGTAGTACATAAGTAAGATAGATGATGGATAGATAGATAGATAGATAGGAGATAGATGATGGACATTCACATTATGTATATGATACCTGCTCAGAATTTTTTGATAATGGTATATGAGCAGTATAGTTTGGAGACACTGGTAATATGCAATTGTGTAGATTTCAACGGGTCAGTTATAATGCAAATCTGCATCTTGAAGATACTCCGTCCCCTTTTCCTACTGGGAATTCCTAAATTGTATTTTCTAACAATTTTAGAGTAAATCACAACAGACGCCCCCATTGCATCCATTATTAGCAGCTGCCCTCTCATGGGATAAGCTTTTTTCAAGTTTTAACTGGGACCGTGTTTCATTCTTTATCCAAATCATGACTTACAACAGATGTGAGAGGTGCTCATACTGGACATGTTCACAGATCATTCCTGCACCGTGTGGCTTCCTGGGTTTGTGAACTTCTAGTCCAGAATGTTACCTAATGAGAAATGGCTCCAGAAGAACTTGAACTTATCGTTCTGATCCAGATATTTCCCTTTTTCTTCTCACGAGCAACTTCCTGAGAAGGAAAAATGTTGAACAGAAACTTGCAGAGTTCCTGGGGTGTGGAGGGTTCTCTTGGTTCAGGCTTGGGTTCTGCCTTCTCTGAATTTTCCAGCCTCCAGAGCTTCCGCATCAAAACCCACTATACCACCAAGGTATGTGGGATATGAAATGCTGACATAGCCTTGCCAATCCTGTGTCCTTCAGACTATGCCAATTCGTGGGACAGGGACATAGTCCAGAGCCAACTCAAGGAAATATAATCTGTTGTGTCACCTCCTCCTCACTCAGCTGCCAGCCTAGGATATGCCCAACCAACCGCCCCGCAGTGTCCTACACAAATCACCTCTCTCCAGCCTGAAAAATGGAATTTTACTCTTCCCAGAAGCCACGTGGTTCTCCAATCCAGTTCACAACCTTGGGCATGCTTTTCTCTTATAATTTGTCATTGTTCTCCCTTGTGACTCCTAATATTGATTGTAGTGATGATGGAGCGAATCCATAGTGCTTACTACATACCAAGCATTGGTCTAAGCACTTTGCGTGTATTAATCCATTTAACCTTACAACAAATTCTGAAATAGTTACTCCCCGTATCCCATTTTCCAGATGAGGAAACTAAAACATAGATTAAGTAACTTGTCCAAGGTCACACTGCTAATAAGTGACAAAAATAGGAAAATGAACCTAAGCAGGGTGGTCCTGAATTCCATATTCTTAATAACTCTAAGACACCACTATTCATCCTACATTTGTTCTTCTCTTATAACAACTATTTAAAAGGCAAAATGTTGTTCCTTAACTGTCACTAAACAATTTCATTTTCACTCTCTGCATTTTATGCAATACCTATTCCTATGAAATTTTTGTCTACTGTTCCAAATATTTCATGATCATGGGAATTACTCAAACCAACCATCAAAAGGGTTTGCTTCCAAGATGTGAACTTCTGCTGCCACACGTTTTACTTAATTTCCACCTTTTCTCTCCATTCCAATGTGTTTCTTTAAATCAGAGTTGTGAAGTGGGTATTTCTCTGTCCTGGACTGCCATTTCCAGTATATCATTAACCTTTGAGACTCTTACTTTCCTAATGGGCAGAGATAGTGGAATAATTACCCAGCAACCAATGGCAAGTTATTTGAACTTAAATCTCTTAGTATTTCGTTCTTTAGGGATTTATTTAATCCCTCCCTCCTTAATGTTTTAGGGAGTGTGCTAAGACCAAAAAGGAAGGAGACTATGATGATTTTGCATCTCATTAAGTGGTAAGATTTCTTTCCTTTTAGATTTTCAGGTTTGAGACTTTTGCACCTTCTGGTCTTCCCATAGACTTTGAGGTTCATCGCTTTCCAGAAGAGAGGTTTTGAGGGACATCTGGGTGGCTCATTCGGTTAAGCATCCAACTTCAGCTCAGGTCATGATCTTGTGGTTCATGGCTTCCAGCCCCACATCAGGCTCTGTGCTGACAGCTCAGAGCCTGGAGGCTACTGTGAATTCTTTATCTCCCTCTCTCTCTGCCCTCCCTTGCTCACACTCTCTCTCTCTCTATCTCTCTCTCTCTCTCTCTCAAAAATAAGCATTAAAATTTTTTTTAAAAACAAAGTTATTGTTACAGCTAAATGTGTTGAAAGAAAAAGGAGACAGTATTTCATACTTCCTTGTTAATTTCTTAATGAAAATCCATCATTCCCCTCCACCCAACCTTTCTAAATTTCAAGACATCAAAATAATGTCAGTTAAATATTGGATTAATATTTCTAATCACTGGCATATATGTTTTAGGTGACATTTATGACAAAATAATGATACTTTTAAATTTTTTTATGGAATTTACAGTGCTTGTGGGCCCTTGGCACAATAAATTCTGGTGCATTTCATAGGATCTAATGAGAGTTTATAGTGGCAGTTTATGGATGTTACTTGACTGTTGTGAATAACTGCTAATCTTTCTATATCTGATGCCACGCCACTGTCCAGAGAAGCCACCCCTTATTTTACACAGTTGTCTTTTGGCATATGACATCTTCCCAGTGACCCCTTTGACAATGCGACTGAAACATAGGCTATGTGGTTATAACACAGCTAAACTGTCATATTTGCCTAATGTTGATATTTCTGCAGTGGAGGTGGGGGCCTGTATCTGGGGTAAAGCTCTGTATAAAGTCAAACACGTTGTAGCCAAGGAAATCATTTCTTAACCAGTGGTTTCTGGGGGTCAAAGGAAGAGAGATAATTTAAGGATTTATGAATGATATATAGTGCTGAAAATACGTTCTGAATGGGCTATTGGTTTTGAAATGGGGGTGGGGTACTTTCAAAGCACCTATCAAATAAGGCAGTGAGATTCCCATATAGAAGTGGGGCTTCTGCCAGGGAGAACAACAGATATTAATGGCATCATTCTAGTTGTTCAATTACTTAATTACTTGAAGTGTATTAGGGAGGAGACCAGTTTATGTTAAATAAAGGGTTGAATTACAAAATACTTCCTTTTAAGTAAAAGATGTATCCCTTATATCCTGGACTGGTGGATGTCCTACTTTCATGAATGAAGAAGAAGGTCTGTGTTGGTACACCACAGCTCCAACCTGTGACCCTGGGGGGTGCATTTTATGAATTCTTTTAAATATTCCTCAAGAGTTCCTATGTATGTTCCCAATTAGCTTGACAAATTTTTCCTGTAGCCAGCACAGTCTTTCAACTGACCACAAGGAATTGGGCTCTCAAATTGGCACAGCCCAGATGTATGATATGTTGCTGTATTTAAAATCAAGGGCATTTAAAAGCAAAATGCATAAGAAGAAGGCCAAGATTAATCCCTGAAGTCCCCTTAGTCTTCTTTTGAAGAAGCTGCCTTCGATCTTAGACAATGGGTTAAAATAAACTTGTCAGATGTTCAGTGGCCCTGAAAATAAATTCACAACACCGAGGTCAACCCCAAATCCAGATAGTGAGCTAAATAATTCAGTGGTTAGAAACAAGACAGGCCTATAAGCATCGGCTATACACATTTGGATCATTTCTTTGTTATCTTCACCAGTTACTTCCAGTGTACTTAGAACCCCTTTAAATTTGAATTCCTAACATAATCAGCAGCACATTGCTAGGACCGTGAAGCCACTGCTTGACCATGCAGTTAAAGAGAGGCTACGTCAGGTGGGCATGAGGAATTAGCAGTCGATGTAGGTAAGCCCCTGAAAATGAGCAGTTATCATCATTTGGCTCATTTTTCATCTCTTTTGCAACAGGGCTACATAAAAGAGTGGAGGGGTGTCTTAATGGCTTTGGTTGCCATTTATATGTATTCCTAACTACACATGTTGTAACCTGATGTATATTCATGTCTGCAAGTTACACTTGAGAGAAAACTAATGATGTCAACTTCTGCTGACATTCACCAGTGGGTGACTTTGTAAAGGATTTCAGACCTTTGTCTGCACTCTGTGTTTTCTTTGTGGAATCTATGTACTAGGCATTTTCTTTCCATTTATTGTGTCTCGTGACCTGTCTTGCTTGTGAGAGAAAAAGGAAGTCGACGAGGCACACATTTTTTTCTCCCTTTCAGACCGAAAGGTTTGATCTTTTTTCCTTCCTCAAATATTGTCCTTAAATATAGTTTTTTTTAATGCAAACTCTTAGCTGGTTATGGTTTTGCTCTTATAAAGACCACCCTGTTCTTTGCCCCATTTCATCCTGTCCCTTCATGTTCTGAAGTGTCCCCGTGGTATCCATTCCAGCTCCTAATTATTTGTCTGCCATTTAGCCACAAGGTGTAAATTTGCTAACTGAAAAGGCGTGCTCTGACAGTTGATCTCAGTGTATGTCCAAAGGCTAGGTTTGCTGCACTGGATAACTTCCCTGGGGGAATGTTCTGTAGAATGTTGGGGCCATTTGTTGAGCTGTCTGATGTAGAAGAAGAGAAAATGAAAGGACCTGCCAGAAATAAGCCAGATCATACAGTGCCTTCAGAGCAAAAAAGGAAATCAAAGAACAATTTCAGGTCCACTTCAATCTCCAAGCGTGTTCCTGGGGACTAGGGAATCAGTGATAGTTTCTCATTCGTGTTTTTAGAGAAGTCTCTGAGAGAGAGCCCCAAATCAGGGGGTTATGGCAAATTTAGAACACCCACGGGCTGTGCTCAAAAACTATCACCAGTACAGAACAGTTCTGTCTGGGCCTGAGACTTAAAAGCTCTTTAAGGGCCTACAGAAATGTTTGGAACCAGAAGAAATATATTGGTATTGACTCTAAATATGAAAACATTATCTATAAGAATATTAAATGTTTAATTGAATGTCTGCAAATATTTAATATCAACTTCATTAAGTGTGAAATTTAGTCTTCTTAAAATTATATTCTATGTGAAAACAAATTATGGATTCAGTTTCTCTTGTTCCAAGATTTCAGGCATGCCAATCATAGTTAAATGAATTACACATAGCCAATAACTTGAAATATGAGATTATAAGAATCCTTTCTATTTTTTTTACATGGAAATGTATATTTTGGGTGGGATATGGGAGCATCTGAACATCCTTACATAAAGGATGTGACTAAAGAGGAGAGCCTAGGGTTTGTGAAGTTTCCAAAACAGCTCTGCACTGTGTAGTCTTCTCTGCATGTGATTGATTATTCATGAAGATGTAAATTACCAAAGACACTAATGGGGAGGACCAGAGACTAGACCGAGAGTAGAGTTCTGGGTTGTTCTTGCTGTATGCACCCATAGTTGAGGTGTAGTGACAAAGGCAGTGGTCTGAGCATGAAGAATGTCACTGGACACGTGTACATCATTAGAAGGATCACAGGATGGTACCCTGGTTCTGCTGAAGGAGTGTGCATATTAAATTGGCAAAGCAAAGCCATCCAGTTGGGTCATGTTAGAACTCCAATGTCCCTTTGTCAGAGTTGTGCTCTCTCCTAACAGATGACTAGGCCCTCAGGTGCCCTTGCATTTTAGTCAACTTTTCTTGATGAGACAAATATTTCCATTTTTAGAATGGCAAAGTTGAAGCGGGGAAGGCAGAAAAGGTGTATTATTCGAATTCTTTGTGTGATGATCTTAGTCTTTAATCCAGTGGCCCGACTTCTTCAGGCTTTATTTTATTTATCATATATGGGGTGGTGAATGTGGACTCCCTCCAGAATACTTGGAAGAACATTCTTCCTTGTGATCCCAACCCCCAACAATAACCACTAGCAAAGGTTTGGTATGATTCTTACAGAATTTGTTTTGTTACATGTACTAAAGTATTGTTAATTTATTTTCCTTTATAACGAGAGGACAAATAAGATTTTAATTTTTTTCGCTTGAGCAGTATATCCTAGATATTTTTGCATGTCCATACAAGTGTACTTACCTCACTTATTTTGATGACCACATGGTATTCCACTGCATGGATGGGCCATAATTGATTGAACTGCCCTCAATTGCTGGGCATTTGGGTTGGCCATCCAACTTTGAGTGTTCAGGAGAATATACTCTGTACCTAAATAAACCATTATATATTGGGTAGTAGTCTATACCTGTTGGCCCCCTGTGTTGCTTCATTCCTTCCCAGAAGCAGAAAAAAACAATCTTTCCTTATAACTGATGCTTGTCATTAAATGTAAAACCTCTGTGTGATTCATCATGTATTTATTTTGTTTTTGCCTTTTTCTCTCATGCAGTCATCTACAGCCAGGGACAAGGATGAGCAGGCCCTACCGGTAGGAAATGGCAGCTCTGTCTGTACCTGTTTGTGTGCCTGTGGAGAGTGTTGGGCAGGGGAGTGGGGGGAGGAGGGCCCACGTCCTCAACAGACCATCCTCCCCCTTGGGATACGTAAACGGTTGAATCTGTCCTATACTTAGTGTCAACTGTATTTTGATATTCACTGATGTTCAATCATTTCTGGGACTAGGTTTCAAAATGTTTGAGTTCTCTCTTTCATTTGGCATAAACTTTTATAGGAGTTGAAAGAGTGAACTATTTCCCGATTGCATCCCAAGGGATGTTGAGCTGATGTTTGGGGACAGTTGGTGAGATCGAATGCTTGATACCTGTTTTCTTTATGTATCTGCATGCACCTAAGTTTTGGTTAGAAATTTCTTTTGGTTCCATCAAAAGGAATGCTGCATGAGACCTGTGTATCAAATATATACATAATACTCCAACTTCTAGTTTCGTAGAGTGAGCATAGTAACAGTGGTTATGACAAATTATTAACGACAAACACATTTTCCAGTTCCTATCCAATTAACACATCACATTCTGTAATGTGCAACATGGCAAGGAAATGACCTTCAGAGTTTTGTGTTCAGCCGTCAAAAACTGATTACATTTCAACTCTATTCGAGTCTCTTACCCTTGCCCCTAAAATACTCTGAACCTTAATCATCTGCATCAAATAACACAATGCATTAAAAAACGTTACAGATTTTTAAGACTGAAAAAAGACTAGTAATAAAGATACATATGACCCCATTTTTCCTCCTGTCATGCTCAGAGCAAAGACTTATGAGATTCATTGAGAGCCCATAGGATATACCAAATCTGGTACTGAGCTAGAGATACAGACCCAGTCTCTTCCTTTGAGGAGCTCATGATCTGGTTCACAATTGAGACATCAGTAATCCCCTCTGATTCTTCTTCAGAGTTCAGAATATGATTTCTGATAGAATATCAATTACAATAAAATCACACTAAGAAATTCCAGTTTCTCCATGTATCTCACCCTGGCACTTTACCCATACTTCAAGTTACTGTGGGTTTCACGTTTGTCTCCCAATGTGTGGACCATGATTGTTAATAAGTATTCTACAAAATAAGGGACCTATGGGTGCTGTCCAAGACAACCAAGTTAACCAAATTTCCTTAGTGTTACATTTAGCATTGAAATGCTAAGTCTAGGAGGTGGCACTTGCCAAATGTATTTGATTGTGAAGTCTCTTGTGGGACTCTTCTTGGAAAGCCCCCTTGTGGGTCTTGAGTGTGATAGAATATGTTGGAAAACCCTGTAATGTAGATGGTTGGAACACTTCGTAGGAAATCACGTTTGATTTTTACCTGGCCCCCCCAAAAATTTTCTGTCACGATTTTGGATCAGAAGTTCAAAAAGCAATTAATTCCCTCACAATACATTACCTCTCTCCCTCTAAAATCTGGCTGTCTGTATAGCTCAGCTGGGTCTTAAGCCTCTTTCCCTGTGAGAACTAGCACAGACTCACTCAAAGGAGGAGAAAGCGGTTCCTAGTCAGGATAAAAAATCCATCACATCCAGACGGTTTAGGGTTTCTTTTTTTAGATGATTTGCTTTTGAAGATGCCATGAAAAGAGTTTGTAAGTAACCTCATCTCTAGAAGTTCGTTCTTCCTCTCTTACCTGTCAGTTTCATTTAATTAGCCAAAGGGTCGCACTAGTTGTTTACACAAAAGGACCCCCCCCCCTTGGACGTCAGGCAGTTATTCTGTGGATTCATAATAAGAGATTATTTCTCTTCAAATCTCACTCAATATACACCATAGGCTCTGGTCCTCAGGGTAGAGATGAGGTATCCCAGGAGATATGCAAGATGTTCCTTTAGGGAGCAAGGAGAAAATATTAGCAGCTCAATCATTTACTTTCTATATTCTTCATAATTTCTGCGTTTGCAAATGTTTTATACTAGATATGCTCCTATTTTAGTATGTGTGGATATAGACAGAGATGAGTACATATAAGCATATTCAAACATTTTATGGAGAGGGTGCACAGTCCAAACATTTTAGGAATCGTCCTCTGGTTCAAATAACAACTTTTGAGAGAAGCAAACCTGAGATCCATTCTCCGATTTTCGTCTCTGTGACCTGGACACCTCATCTCACTTCTCTGAGACAAATTTTCCTTCTCTGTCTACAGGCAATAATGACTGCAGCTAGTTCACAGGGCTCATTTTGAGATTGAGATAAAATAACGGAGGTGAAGCATGTAGCACACTGACTAGCATTTACTAAACTCCCCTCCTCCACCCCCCAAAACACAGTAGCAACTGATTGACGTAGGACATGAGAGAGCCAGATTTGAAATGTACTTTGCAACTCTTTCATCCCATGGCATGTGATCATGTGACAGAAAGGAATGCCCGTCAGACCAAGTGAGATCTAATCTGTAGTACACTTGCCCGTAGTTTCTGAGAACTAACAGCGTCTTTGTCTGGTTTCTCTGCTCAGGCCAAGCCCCGTCTCCAGCGAGGCGGAAGTTCTGCCTCTCTCCACAACAGCCTCATGAGGAATAGCATCTTCCAGCTCATGATTCACACCCTGGACCCACTTGCTGAAGGTAAATGTCAGGCGTTAGTTTGGGATCTTGTTTGGGGGTCAAGAGGATGTGAAATGGCTTCGCTCTAGAAAACGTGTTTATGTTTCATCACATAAGCCTGCCAGTGCCCTCGCGTGGAGTAGCTTATCTGCTAGAGGAAGCGCTGGCCCCTTGGCATCCTTTATCTGCAGCAGCTCTGTTCACAATTGGAGCGTTTGGTACCAGGAGTAGGATCTGGGGTCTGTGTACTGATTCTCTTTTGATGCCTCCAGCATAAATAGTTTGTTATGAAGAAGAAAACACAAAAAGGCTTCTCTCCCTTCCAGCTAGAGTGACAGTTCTCTTTCATCATCCCTCCTAAGTTCCAAAATGAAGTCGTGTATGAGGATTGATTGTGCATTTTAAAAGAGAGAGAGAGAAGAGGATGCCTGGGTGGCTCCGTTGGTTAACCATCCAACTTGGGTTCAGGTTCGGGAGCTCGAGCCCCACACTGGGCTCTTTGCTGTCAACACGGAGCCCACTTCAGACTTCTGGCCCCCTCTCTCTCTCTGCCCCTCCCCTGCCTGCTGACTCTCTTTCTCTCTCAAAAATAAAAATTTTTTTAAATAATAAATGAGAGAGAGAGAAGAGAACTCCATGCTTAGTAGGGTCGTGAATAGTTTGGGGAATGATGTTCACTGTAGAACATTTATACTGTCCTGATTCTTTGGCAGTTGGAGGGTGGTTGGTGAGCCTCCAAAGAGCCTTCTCAAAGGTAAATGCTTAGAACCAGTCATGGGGGACCTAAAAGGCCTGATTCATCTCCTAGGGTAATCATATGAACCATCGCAAAGAATCAGATACTGTTTTCTTCCAAGTTTTACTCATTCACAATGAAGGCAGACCCACTGTGTTTCTTAACTTGCATAACTATCCTAAAAAAAAAACTAAACTTCCAGTAGGTAGCTATCTTATGTGCCAAATTAATCACAGTTAGGCTGCTAACAAGAGGTTCAAATGTAAGCTATTCTGTTCTCCCTGCACCTCTGGACCTTATAATTGGGGCTAATGTCACATGGGGGCCAACAGGGATCATTGGAAGCATATGGCCTGGGACATGTGGGATGGTCAAATCATGTCACATAAATCAGAGCTCTCACTCAATATAAAGCTTTGCTGAATAATTTCAGGGGTACAGGTCATCAAGAGATTCCGATGAAGGAAAAAATGTGGGGGACCTCAAGAATGGCTCCCTTGGTCCATTCTTCCCTCACTAAATACACACCTCTCACCCAGAATAATAGGTGAGGATCATGAGGTCACCTCTTACTACAGAGCATTTTTACCCTGAAACATCTCCATTTCATTCCCACAGAGAGTTGCATAGCTGATGTGATATTCTCCAAGGAGCCCCGCTTCATAGATCCTGCTCCTATTGGCTAGAGGTCATCTTTAGCTGTGGGCATCCTAAATATCATTACTCTCTTTACCCAGAGGCCCACTAGACAAGGGAATTACACATGGTCACTAGCCCTCTCTTCGTTCTCTTGGGTCCCCCCCCACTCCCCCACAGAAGGGAAGGAAGGATGGCAGGCCAACTTCCTCCCAGCCATTAAGCAGTTGTGTGACGTTGGGCAAGTTGGAGTCTCTCTAGTACTTGGTTTCTTCATCTATAGTAATAGTTGCCTTTGTCTAGCACTTGACAGTTGACAGGGCATTTTCACCCCAGTGAATTTATACTTCGTAATTACACTTCAGAGCCAACATTATTATTCTAATTCCATAAAAATCTCATACCACCAAAGTAGATCTCAGATTTACCTACTCTCTCTGCCAGCTCTGGACTCCAAACTATCCTCATCATTTTCCCAGATTCCTGCGGAGCCCTCCTAAATGCCTTTCCACTGCCTCATTGCCTCTTCCTCTGTGTATTATTCACACAGCATCCCCCAAATAATCCACTTACAAAGTAAATCAAATTATGTCACTCCTGCTTATAACCTGCAGTGGCTTCCCATGGCTCTTGGAACAATTGTGAAATGCTTATGATGGTGTATACGATATGCCTCTTTCTCCAAACTCAGTTTGACTCCCTTTGCTTTAGCCACGGGGGCCTTTCTGTCTCTAGTCAGGTACTTCTTTCCTGCCATAGGGTCTTTACAGAGGCTGTTCCCCCCACCCCTAATACTTTTCTTTCTCCCACTCTCTTCCACTTTCCCTGCCCATTCTTCAGCAGGTTGTGTACTTGACACTTCCTGACCACACGGTCTAAGTCAGGGCCCCCGCTCCTCACCTCTCAGCACACCCTTTCATTTTATCTTATTGCTCACATTATAATTTGTGTGACTGTTTACCCCCTATCTCCCTGAGGATGCAGTAAATTGCTAGAGACCAGGAACTCTATTTAATTCACTAGCTTCCCCCCAAACTCTAGCGGACTACCTGACACATAATAGCTACTAAAACTCAGAAAGATTAAACAAGGTAGCCAAAGTCAGGCTTTTGACCTGATAGTCACAAAATTTCAAAGCCTTCTAATGCCCCATGGGTTTAAGATGATATCTTGGTTATTTTGAATGACCCTCTTTTCCACCCCCATCATCTTGAAGGGCCATATGAGAGAAGAAAAGAACCATTTTATCTGCCCCAACTTGATTATGAGCAGGCAACTGAGTATGTTTATTTTTTGCAAGGCAGAATTATGTAGTAATTAAGAGGACAGACTCCAGAGCCAAACTCTGTGGGTGTAGATCCCAGCTCTGCATTTACTAGCTGTGTGACCTTGGACAAGTTACTTAACCCCTCTTTACCTCCATTTCCTCATTTGTAAAATCAGGATGTCTCCTTCATAAGGTTGTTGTGAGGATTAAAGGAGTGAATACGCATAGAGCATTTAACACATTGCCTAGTGGTTCATAAGAACCATATCCAGGTTTGGAATTATTCTATTTCATTACTTTGAAAAATAATTCATCATGATTCTTTCTCATTTACAATATTCAAAAGGCTATGATTAAAAAATAAGTCTTCCTCCTCCACAACCTCCAGTGTAGTTTTCTCCAGTCCTCAATTCTTCCCAGAGAAAACTACATGGCAACCAGTTTCTCAGGGCTCATTCCAGAGACATTCTATGCATATACGACCGTGTGTGTGTGTGTGTGTGTGTGTGTCCATGTGTCCGTCCTTGCCCGGAGATCTCCACAATCTAAATTTCTCTGGTGTTTGTTTGGGAGAGTTCGGTTCTGGTCGGGCCTTTTGTTGTTCTTCCTGTTTGGTGGGGGAAGTGATGCTTTCTTTCGGTGAGATAAGACAGAGTGAATCTGGGTTCGTCTCGGAGTCGGGCCATCAGTGATTTTCCAAAACACTTGGCCCTTGTGGGGCCATGTGCAATTAAAATGCTTGTTCCTGCTGTAGCAAGATGTGCCTTCTGAACCCAGCACCCGCTTTCAAGGTGAAACCTCTCCCTGAAAGACGGGGAGCGCTCTAGCGGTATGAGTCTGTGAGAACGCTGAGAGCCATGTAATCAGTTCTGGACTTGAGTGATTAGAAAATATGGAAAGCACTTCAATGCTTTAAAATTGCTCCATAGCACGCGGCCAAGAAAACAGATTGCTCTGGTATTTTTCCCCCAAAATTCACGATCCTTTTCCATTCCAAGAACAGCCAAAAAAATTAACCCACTGCTCTCAGAAATAGCCGTCTCTCTTTTGGTTTGCATCTAATCACTTGAATTCACACGTCCTCATGCCAAACTGTCACCTTTGCACAACGTAGAACATGCTGGTCCCATCATTGGTGGATGGCCGTAGGTTCCTGTTACAATGAAGGTCAGCTCAATGCTGCTCCTGGTGTCCGCCTAGATGGGCGCTGGCCTCACAGGGTGTATGGTCAGTGTTCACAGAGGAAGTGTTCAACTTCATTTGGAAACCTTATCTAGGACCAGTGGCTTATGGATAGACATTTCTTTTTGTCTCATCTGTGCCACTCAAGTGTTTCTGTCTTCCACAATCCACTGATCGAGCTGTTGCCAGATACCGTACTGGTGGATGGTTCAGCCTCTGAGCCAGAGTCAAAAGATCCAGCAGTGTTTGCATTTCAGTTATCTATTGATATGTAACAAAGCGGCCAAGACGGAGGTTGGCCTTATCAGCACCACCACCATATCAGAGCGCCTGGTTGGCTCAGTCCATGAAGCCCCTGACCCTTGATTTTGGCTCAGGTCATGATCTTGGGGTTCGTGAATTAGAGCCCCGAATCAGGCTCCATGCTGACGGTGTGGAGCCTGCTTGGGATTCCCTCTTTGCCTCTCTCTTTGCCCCTAACCCACTCTCTCTCTCTCTCTCTCTCACCCTCTCACCATCTCTCTCAAAACTTATAAATAAGCTTAAAATAAATAAACTTAAAAAAAAAAAAAAGCACCAGGTGCCTAGGTGGCTCAGTCAGTTAAGCCTCTGACTCTTGATTTCAGCTCAGGTCATGATCTTGTAGTTTGTGAGTTCGAGGCCCACATCAGGTTCCGTGCTGACAGCACAGAGCCTGCTTGAGATTCTCTCTCCCCCTCTCTCTGCCCCTCCCCTGATTGTGCTCACTCTCTCTCTCTCTCTGTCATAAGTAAATAAATAAATACCACCACCATATTATTATTGTTCATGATTTCATGGATCAGGAATTTGGGCAGGGATCAGCAGGATGATTCTTCGGTTCCATGTGGTATCAATGGAGGTCACTTTGTGTTATGGACTGGTTAGAGAGTTCAAACGGGCCTAATTCACATGTCTGGCACCTTTGAAGCTACAGTAGAAGGCTGGACTCAACTGGACACCACCACCCCCAACTCTCCATGTTGTCTCAGGGCCTTTCCACATGGTTGGATGCAGTGGCTCTGGGTTCCAAGAGCAAATCTTCCAAGAGGCCCAGACATAAGCTACAAGGATTCCAATGACCTAACCTGGGAAATTCCCAAATGTCATTTCTGCATTCTACCAATCAAGCAGTCACAAAGCCCAGCCCGGACTCTAGGGGAGAAGGAGGAGACTCTATTTCTCAATGGAAAGACATCAGAGAATTTGAAACCACCTTTAATCCAATCTGTTCTAGGGACACATATCATTGATTGGTTCATGTGTTCATTGGTGTGCTTTGGACAGACCACACTGTGGGAAAGGGACAAAGCCATAGTCATCCTACCTTGGATGAAGGTTTAGTCCAAAACAAAACTGAGCAGTGCCTTTCCAGGGCCACAAAATGAACAGGACATTGCTCATGAAAGAAAGGCATGCGCTTATAGCATGTGTAAATAGTTGGAATAAGGAATGTGTTTCTTTTATAAGAAAACCCTAGAGAGCTAGCGTTATCAATCTTTGGGATAGCAATATGGTAGTCTGAGTGGACCTTTCTAATAAACTCAGCGTCTCATATTGATTTTAACATTTTTCTCTAAACAATCCATTATATCATAAAGATATACATCTTTATGAACCTAAAATAAGGATGCTGGAGGTCACACTTTGGGATTGGATAGCTTCTACATCAATTTGTCTAAATAATAGTACCATTAATATTTGCAGAGTGCTTACTATGAGCCAGGCACTATGTTGAGTGCTCTGTATAAACCATCTCATTTAATCCTTGCACTAGCCCTCCTCCATCATTCAGAGAAAGACACCATAGTGTAAAGAGGCTGTGGCTTGCCTCACCAAATGATATAGGCAGTGAATGGCAGACCCACAGTTTGAACCTGCATCTACCTGACTCCAAGTCTGTGTTTCCAAGTTGCCAAGTCTTCTTGTGTTTCTCTGCTGCCTTGTGTCCAACTCAGTGTTCCGTGTTCTGATGTAGACTCCAGCATAAATTGCGGGAGCTCTGACCTATCCCCAAACCAATCATACATTCAGTTTGGAAAATGTGAATTTCCCATACAGATGCCTTTGCAGCAAAGCCTGTCTTAGCCTTGGGCCCTCCCATCACATCCCCCACACCTTGAGTTGCAGCCACTCTTGTGAGCCCTCGGCACCCCTTGCTGTCATCCCTCAGCTGCTCAGTTACTGTTGACCTCCCCGTCCAGGATGACCTGGCTACTATTTGACACAGGAAAAGGTATCCCATAGCTAACTCTGCAACTCCAGGAGAGCCCAGTGACTGAGTGATGGAATGGAGACACTGATGCAGGGACCGGGCCGTTAGAGTTTGGCCATGTAGCAACAAAGTCAGCATGTGGTCCAAGGATCAGACTGCCTGGGTTTAAATCTTGGCTCACCCTCTTGCTTGGAGACCTTGCTCAAGTTTCTCAACCTCATTGGGCCTCAGTTTCTCAACTTTTAAAATGGGATAATGATAGCACCACCAGAGTCCATTTATGCTTGGTATTGCTCTACCTTTTAGTGCCTTGGTTTCTTCACCTGTAAAAGGGAATGATGATAGTTCCACCATCAAAGCTTTATGGTGAGCATTCAATACAATAATACCCCAAAATCATTCAATTAGTGCTCACTGGTTGTTGGCAATGATTTTGCAGTTAAAATTGTGTTCTGTGTCATGTAATAGAATCCAATTGCAGTGGCTTAATTTAAGAGGCATCTTTTTTTTTATTTTTTTAATGTTTATTTTGGAAGGAGAGAGAGAGACAGAGTGTTAGTGGCAGAGGGGCAGAGAGAGAGGGATACACAGAATCTGAAACGGGCTCCAGTCTCTGAGCTGTCAGCACAGAGCCCAACGCAGGGCTCAAACTCACGAACCATGAGATCATGACCTGAGCCCAAGTCAGCTGCTTAACCGACTGAGCCACCCAGGCGCCCCTAAGAGGCTTCTGTAAGACTTTATTTTTTAGAGAAGTTTTAGGTTTACAATATAATTGAGAGGAAGGTACAGAGAGTTCCCCTATACCACTTACCCCCACACATGAATAGCCTCCTCACCTTGGGGTTCACTCTTGGTATTGTACATTCTGTGGGTTTAGGTAAATATACTGACATATATCCATCATGATACTATCAAACAGAGTATTTTATTGTCCTGAACATCCTCTGTGCTTTGCCTATACATGCTTTTCGTGTGTACACACATACACATGCTCACATGACCCCTGGCCACCATTGATCTTTATATTGTCCCCATATATATATTGCCTTTTCTAGAATGTCATAGAGATTAAATCACGCAGTAGAAACAGCCTTTTCAGATTGGCATTAATAGTTTTTTAGGGTTTTATTTCTCTGATTTAACCAGAAGCCCAATAGCAAGCAGTCCAAGGCTGGCCACACGGTTCCCCTCTGCCGTGAGGAACACAGTGTCCTTCTGTCTTTTTCTTCTTCCATCCAGAGCGTGTTTCTCCCATCCTCATCAGAAGGCAGCTGCTCCCCTCCAGTCCCCCACCCCCCATCATCCCAGTATTCTGGGAGGAAGACAGTGCAGCTGTCTTACTTTAATCAGAAAAACAGTAGTGTTCCCAGAAGCAGACTTCCACTTACAACCACACAGGTCAAAATGGAGCTGTGTGACCACCCCAACTTATGAAGGAACCAGAATGGGGCACTCCTGCCTCCCCAAACATGGAACTGCATGTAGATCCCAGTGAAAGTCAGATGTGTCCCCCTTCTTCTTCCTGTTCTTAATAACCTTAATCCTGTCTGCTTACTTCCTGATTTACAGAGAACAGAGACATTTCCCTTCTCTGTTTTAAAGGGCTCTCTGTTGGCCCACAAGTCCAACTTTTAAACAGTGGCCCTGGATCCTTCTCCAGAAAAGGCACACCCCAAACTTGTCATCGAAGAATCCTGGTCACCCTAAAACATAAGTGAAAGATACCCAGCATCTGCTCAAGACCATCTCACCAATAGTAAAAGCCCTAGTCCTTCCAGTAGCCCTAAGACCCCCTGAGCCCTGCCTGTGTCCCCTCCTCCCTTCCTCTGTGCCCTTGTCTGCCCTCCTCTCCCCTCCTCCCCTTCTCTCCTCCTCACTCTCAGCCCTCCTCTCCTTCCTCACTTCTCTGGCTGCCCACCAGCTTCTTCACACAAACTCCAAGCACACTCCCATTTCAGGGCTTTTGCACATGTTCTTTCTTCCCCCGGATATCCAAATGGCCTCTCTCCTCCTTTCCTTCAAATCAGCCTTCAGACATCACCTGATCAGAGAGGCCTTACTCAATTAGCCTTTGAAAAGCCACAAAATCAAAACAATGATAATGAAGCAGAGTTTTACATCTTCCTTGACTGGGTCTATTATTTCTCTGTGACACTCGTCACCATGAATGTATCTGTTTGTTGTTTGCTGCCTGTCTCTCCCTGATATAGCTGGCAGGGCAGGACATGGGGCACCCAACATATATGGACCCCAATACGTACTTGTTGAATGCATTAAATGAGTGCTTGCCTTTATAACTTATCTGCTGGAGAGCTCTCTCTCTCTCTCTGACCTTGTACATTGTCTTGGTCCATTCCCTGCCAAAGGGCTCTTTCTGATTGGGACCAGCAAAGTCCTAGTCAGTTGACGGTTGTCTCTGCAAGAATGAATAGCAATTGTTTCTGCTATGGCCACCATTGTATCTGCCATGGCCACCATTGTATCTGCAGCCTTTTGCATGGCACTTATATGAAGTAGATGCTCAGTAAATATTTGCTGGATGAGTGACTAAATCCCCCTCTGGTTCTGGATGTATTGCTGTGATGGGAGATGTTTGCTGTCTACCTCTCACCTTCTTGGTGAGTTTTCCTGTCCGCTTCTGCTTTTCTTAACAAACACTTGGTTCTTTTATTTCATTTCCTTTTCTTCCCTTGGTTATCCCTTTGGTTCTTTTACTTGTTGCATTCCACGGGCCTGATTTTATATGGTCAAAGAATTACCGTCACTACGGAGTTCTAAAAAAGCTTACTGTTTCAGCCTTCCACTCATTTTCCAAAAGCAAACGCCTATAAAATAACATCTACCACATCCTCTTGTGTTAAATTGTATTTGCAAAGGAAAATTGCAAACAAAGTTCCTCATTCAGTCTCTGTGGATTCTGGGATTATCTTCTACAATTCCACTAATTTCTCCTTCCTTGTGGAATTTTAAAATTTGATTTACATTTTTTTCATGGTAAAAACAATTTTATTATTAAGAGCAAAATCTGACAAGTGCACCTGATACCTGAGAAACACAAAAGTAAGACTAATACTTGCCTAATGAGCTATAATTGAACTGAAGGATTATTTAACAATAGGGCTTGAGGCAGTTTAGGAAAGCAGGTCCCCCTGCCTAGTGTGCGATTCCCCTCAGGCTGTTTTTCATGACAAAATCTTCAGAATCACATGATGAGATGTCTGAAAATGACACTGTGCTCATACCTAGCTTATCTGGTGTTAGAAAGACAGGCAGATTTTTCCCTTTGCAAATTCACTTCACGTTACCAGAGCCCATCTCTGCTGCCGTGACTTTCCATTCACATTACCCTCATTCAGACTGGTTAGGGGAGCATCCTGGGAGCCTTTCTGCTGGCTTCCTGAAGGATAGTTTTGCCCCCTCATCTCCCCTCCAGTCATTATTGGAACATCCCCGTGTCCGTCCCAGGCTTTATCAGTCTCGCTCAGGCAGTGGGCGGTGAGCAAGCAGCCTCAGTGACCTGAATTCCAGGACATCTCACTTGTAAAAAGCCTCACAAATTAGTACCAAATATCTGGTGTTTTCATTATCTTCCCCATGAGTTTTCAAACTTTAAAACAAAAATAACAGCAGAACCCTTTGTTCAAAAGAATTCTCACAGGGAAGAATAAAAAACATTTTAAACTGGTAGAACTGTGAAGAGTTCCCTCATGTCAAATCCTTTAGCAAGGTGCCTGATTCAATAGCTTTCCTCCAAATCGGTGATGATAAACATAAAAGCAATAAAGACACTACTTACAAATGCAACAAAGCCATCAAGTACCAAGAATTAACCCCAAGGAAATGTTTAAGAACTTTATAGCAAAAACCTGAAGAGCCCAGAAGATCTCAAGCAATGTTGATATATTATAAAGGTATCGGTTCTCCCCCAATTAAACTCTAAACGCAGCTCCCCAAAACTGAAATCCCCAAAAGATATTTCATGTTATTTCATCAACTCGATCTGTAAATTTATGTAGAATACAGAAGAAGAGCAAAGACCCTTTTCACAAAGCATGAAAAGGGAAAATATGCCCCCATCAGAGATCAAAATGCAGCTTTGGGATGTTCTGGTTGAAGTGTTCAGCAGGAAGGAGGAGAAGCTGGACCAGAGGCAGCTGGGGTCTCCCCAGAGTCAGAGGTGAGCATCACTGTCCTATGGAATCTGTTTGTCGCTCTTAAGGCGGAGCACTCTGGGGGATGGAGAGGGGCTTCCTAGAGCACCTGCATCATTTATTTGAAGGAACAAGGTCCTCTGTCCTGAAGCAGTGAAAGCACACATTTGTGGAGGCAACATCAGACTATGACAAGTGCAGATGAATAAACCATGCTGAGCACAGTGGTGGGCGGAGTAAACTGTGAACGTGGGTGATCGCTGCTTGCTGGAGCTTGCGGAAGGTCATCTCAGGGCAGGAACCTGAAGGCAGAGCCACCAGGAGAGTGTGCTTACAGAAAGTGAGTTTGTGTGTGGTTCTCAAAGGAGGCGAGGAGCACAGGCAGGCAGGGGAGAAGGCAGGAATTCAAGGCATTGGAACCAGTGGACTCAGGGAGATCCAAAACTAGGATTGTTGACCCAACCAGAATGGACCTAACCTGCTCCTTTGAGATGAGCAGGCACATGTGTGGCTCTTTGACCCTTGAATTAACTTTCTAGCAGTCTTGCCTGTCAAGGGGCACTAGGGGTGTGTGTGTGTGTGTGTGTGTGTGTGTCCCTGTGTGTGTCAGTGTACATGTGTATGTGCGTGCGTGACTCAAGTGTAGGACGGGAAGGGTCTTACAGATGGTGAAGAGGGAAAACGAGAGAGTAGAACTGGTCAAGTGCGTACGCTGTGCCACACACCTGAACAGTCATCTAGTAATTCTCTGAACAGTGGCTATGGGAATTTTTGAGGAAACTGAGGTACAGAGAGTGACATTACTTGCTCATAGTCACTTAGTTCCTGAGTTTGCCCTCAGCGACTGAATGTTTCCCATGCACCCAGGACTCCCATCTATAGCCACACATACCCATCTTTTGCACACATAGCCATACATCTATTTTGTAAAATCATTCCAATTCTTTAACATATACATTTAGTGTTAACTTGAAGCTGACACTAAGATTAAAAACGTTCACTTGCTTGCTGGCTTTTCTTTTTTTCTCACCAAACAGCAGAACTTGTTATTTCCCTAGCTTCTATTTTTAAAAACAGCTTCAATATGAGTTTTCATAAGTTGTCATTTGATCCCAGAAGAAAGTCATTTTCATGCCTATTTCATTCAAAATGTGGGGAAGTTGGCCCTGAAAGGCAGTATTGTAACCTTTCTCTTTATCCCAAGTCATAGATCAGTTTAAATTAGCCAAGAAAACTGTTCACATGCAGCCTCAGCTGGTGAGTGAGTAGACAACAGGAGTGAAAAATCTTCACTGGAGAAGAAAATCCAATCTACCAGCCGTGTTTTTAATAAGATGATGGCGCCTGGGTGGCTCGGTCGGTTGAGCATCCGACTTCAGCTCAGGTCATGATCTCACGGTTTGTGGGTTCGAGCCCCGCGTCAGGCTCAGTGCTGACAGCTAGCTCAGAGCCTGGAACCTGTCTTCGGATTCTGTGTCTCCCTCTCTCTCTGATCCTCCCCTGCTCATGCTATCTCTCTCTCTCTCTCTCTCTCTCAAAAATAAATAAAACATTAAAAAATTTAAAAAAATAAAATAAAAAATAGAAATAAATAAGATGACGGTAGTTTAAATGCCTGGGTAGAGGAAGACAAGACTATTAATGCCTCTCACAGAGCAAATGCGGGGACAAGTCAAATAGCTCCTGTGTTTGGGGAATAGTAAAGCATTACTCTTGGATTTGAATGGCAAAGATGATTGAAACTGAATCTCTCTTTGGGCTGTATACATACATTATGAATAAGTTTTATTTGGGGCATGAAGAGAATGTGAATGGTCTTATTGAAATCAATGATTTTGAGTATGGAAAGGGCTTTTCTCCCTTTCCCTCTCTCTCTCTCTCTATAACGCTCTCTCTTTCAAGAAGGTTTGCTTTGAAGTAAAGGCAACAAAGGAATGCGGCCAAAATACTGAGGTTAATAGCACTTCAGTTTAAACAGAGCACGAAGAAGGAAAAAGACATAGAAGCATCCATAATCTTACAGCTTTATCTCTGTTCTCTGTAACGTATCACATGCTCAAAAGATGCAGTTAGAACTCCTTCAGAGGAAGGACTCAGAGTTCCAGAGATAGCAAGGAGCTGTCACAGGCATGACGATGTGGCGACCAAAAGACGGGAGCAACCACTGAAAATGAACTTTGATTTTACCAATGACTCTGCCCGTTCAAAATGTGTATCGATACATAAATATCATCTGTGATAAGAGAGTGTTTTCTTGCCAACGAAACACTAAAAGACACCTCTGCTTGTTGAATAAACAGCAGGGCCTCGCTTAATGGAGAGCAAGTTGGATGACTTGCCTTCAGTTAGGAGACAGATTGCTGTGATCGTGGCCAAAACTCTTCCCACTTTGACTCTTCAGTCTGGGATGTGTGCTGTGGGTGCATTCACCTCTGGATATTGATCATATTGTAAACACAAATCCTAAAGCTGCTGTCAGAGTCTATTTTCCTCTGATCTCACAATATCACATCCCCCAAATCTGTCCTCCTCACCTGTCATTAAAAAGAATCCCCTCACCCACACCAAACCGTCCTTTACAGGTTTGAGGGGCTTGAATGAGACTATATGATACACATGCACACACACTCACATACACACATTCACACACATCCATAGTCAAACAAGATTGTGGTTTATATAAAGCTTATGGGTCTACATCAGATTGATTTCTTCTTTGTGTGTGGATTTATTCATTCATTTATTTATTCATTCATTCATTCATTCATTCATTTACAAACACACTCCTCTTGCAAGCTGATGCGAATGATTACTCCATTGGGAAACTTTTTTTTTTTTTACAAGCCCCCACTATAGATAAGTCTCTAGGGGAACATTAGCCGGTGCTTGTCCCCAACGAGTTAACTTCCTGAAAACCAGATTAAATGTTCTTGCTGAATCTGAGCCTCAGAAATGCGGTTGTGGTAACCTACGTGGCTCCTTCTGGGGTGGTGATTTCTCTCCTTGACTTCCCAGGGCAGCAGCACTTAATCCCAAATAACCAAGACCAAGTGCAGCTTTGCTTCAACACTGTGACCTTTAAGCCAGAACAGCCATCATTGCCAGGAGTTAAAAATCATAGTGAGTCTGTTTCCTTCCAAAACACTATTTGTGAGGGAAATTCTCTGCTATTTCTGAAAAACACTTCCTCCAGTTAACCACCTTCCTTTCCACGTGTGATGCAATGTCATGCAGAGTTTCCTTGCTAGAAAAGCTTACTCTTTTCTAGACCTCAGAAGCGTACCCTCATGAGATTAGACAATGAGGAGCTGACTCGATGCTTGAAGGTAGCCTTATACAATATGCTGATTTATATGGGCTCTCTCCCCTGCTGGGTGCATTCATGGTGGCCACTTCCCATCAGACTCATGGGAAGAGGAGCAAGGTGTAGTCGTCAGACCCATTGTGAAGTCAGCCACTGGTTCAAATCCCAGCTCTGACACTAACTTGCTGCATGACTTTGGGCATATTATTTAATTTCCCTCTAACTTGGCTTCCTCTTTTATAAAACAGGGAAGATAATCATATCTATCTCTCAGGGCTAGTAAGTATACTCACTACAGTGCTATTCATAGAGCATGCAGAATATTGCCTGGCACATGGTCAGTTCTATGCAGATATTTGTCAAATAATTGCTTTGCTGTTCTTTTTTTCCTTGCAATCATCATATTTTCAGGTACTTTTCAGTAATTCAGTAGTAACTTATTGAATTATTTTTTCTATATTTTCCCTTCAAAAAATGCCTATTTATGTGCCAATTTTTTAATGTTTATTTATTTTTGAGAGAGAGAGAGCATGAGTGGGGGACGTACAGAGAGAGAGGGAGACACAGAATCTGAAGCAGGCTCCAGGCTCTGAGCTGTCAGCACAGGGCCCAACGCAGGGCTCAAACTCGCAAACCATGAGATCATGACCTCAGCCGAAGTCGGACACTTAACTGACTGAGCCACCCAGGCGCCCCTACCATGTGGAAATTTTTTAGACCCCATGGTACCTACCTAGAACATAACATGGGAACTGATCTTTTTGGTAGTCTGGCCTTTAGTGGAGCAAAAGTTATCCTGAAACCGTATAGTTATAGTCTCTGTGTTTACCAAGTTCTCCTGTCCTTTGTACAACAAGAAGAAAGTCATGTGACATGGTACTTAACTCATTTCCTTTCAGAAAGTCCTGATTTCATCCTGGGATCCATGGCTTTCAGATGTTCAGCGGACTAAAAATAAAATTCCTCTTTCTAAAGTATTGATACAAATCTGGAAAACAAATTACTGTACTAATTTTTTAATCCTACAGAAACATCATTAGGCCACCATTTATATACATGGGGATAAGAAGGTCCTTGCCTCCTCTGATGTCACCAGATCTGTGGTTCACTGGCCGTCATTTGCTATTTAATCTAAGGCAGATGATGAACTATTTATGAAACATGTTTTGATCTTCTGCCCTATATTTACATCTGGACTTTAAACTCACTTGTATAGTCCCACTTTACACAATATGGCATTTAAGTAAGAGTAATGGTAAATGTATTTACACGTAAATGACATTTAGAGGATCGCATGAATCTTCTTTCCACTTTAAATTTGATGTTTTGATGCTTTAAATTCTTCATAATTTGGGGTGATTGTTTCTATTGTGGTAGGGATCCAAGCTGTCAGTAAAATGACATCCTGGACAATACTAAAAAGTAGGATAGTTAATTATAAGAATAGTTTTTACTTTGGGGGCACCTCGGTGGCTCAGTAGGCTGAGCAACCAACTCTTGATTTCAACTCAGGTCATGATCCCAGGGTCATGGGATTGAGCCCCACATTGGGCTTCACACTGAACGTGGCACCTAAGATTCTCTCTCTCCTGCCTGTCTTCCCCACTAATGCTCTCTCTCGCTCTCTCTCTCTAAAAGAAAAATGTTTTTAATTAAAAAAAATAGTTTTAACTTTTAATTTATTACCACATTAGTGGCATTAATTTCCTGTCTGTCTCACAGTCTTTTTTCCCTCTTTTTCATTCTTTTCTCATATTCTCTTAACTTCTTAAGGCTTCTCCCTTTCTTTTGCCCTTTTCTCCCCTTAGTTGGCTGGACTTTTCTCTTTTATTTTGTTTTTTCATTTTATTGGTTTTCCTCTCTTCCCCTGGGATGCTTTTCTTGTGTACTTTTCTGATATTGTTTGATGTTCAGTACATTGTAGGGTAGAAACTCAGCTTGCTGACACAGTGGCTGGATACAATTTAGCACTGATTCTCTCTGTCTGGCAAAAACCACTGAATCCAGCCAGGCTGCAAGATGGGATCCAGGAGAACATCCAAGTTGTTCTCTAGCCAGCATGCAGTACCATTCTCTGTACCAGTGGTTTTTTTCCATCTCCATTTCCAAGATAGCACCGCCATTTTGTCTTCTGTGTGCTGAAGACTCTACTGATGGCACTCTCGCATAATGTAAATCCTCCTGCTTTACAGAAGCAATGAAAAGGATTCCAAGAGTTAAGGGCACATACATTCTCTCCCTGCAGAGACACTGAAAACAGAATAGCTGAAACTGCAGGGTTAGAACACTAAAATGGAAGGAACCATGGGCGTCAGTACTGAAGGTAACTAGGCTAAAGAAGATTAACAGTGCACTATTAAATAAAGATCAAATTCAATGCAGCAGCATTTGAACACCTAGAGAGTGCCAAGAACTCTGCTGGGTGCTAAAATTAACAAAATGAGTAAGATGATTCTTTGCCCTATAGGGCAGAAAGCAAATAGGTTAAGGTACATTTGATGAGCACACAACAAAAGTATGTACTTGGAACGGACACACAGGAGGGCGTGACTCTCACTAGGGATAGGGGGCTTTCAGGGTTGCTGCCTGCAGGAGGTAATCTCAGAACTGGGTTCTAAAGGATTGAATAAACTAGGAAACCTAATAAAAGCCCAACACAAAAAGTGTAGGATGTAGAGCTGTTGTATTTTGGGTTTGTGTTTTGAAAGCATTACCCTGGAAAGTGTGAAAGACAGGTGAGAGGTGCTGGGAGTAGACAGTAGGAGGTGAGAAAGATTAGGAATTCAAAGTTCAAATAAGACTATGAAGAGCCCAGACTAAGGCAGGGGCAGTGGGAATGGAGCAGAAAAGACAGAATTGAGAATATTTAGAGATGGAACTGATAGGGCTTTCTGACTGGTTGGCTTGTGGGTGTGGTTTATGATGTAGAATCTTCAGCACCATCTAGACCCCCCTCCCCCACCCCACCTCCTTGGATCTTGGTCACATGTAATATACCCAAGCTCCCATGTCTATGAAAGAAAATGGTCATCCTGTTTATATACACCACCTTATAAGTCCTTCTAAAAAAAAATGCAGGAAAAGGGAATGGAGTGTTTTGCCACTTTAAAGATTGAGATAATGTGTCCATATCCTGCCTCCCAAATTTGATAAGACTCAACCAAAAAATACATCTTGTTTGATTTTGTAAACATAATCTTTCAATTTCCAGAGATGCATAAATGTGCCCGAGATGTTAGAATATGTCATTAGTGAAACTGTTAGCTTCCTAACCCTTTACCCAGACACACAAAAATTTATTGAAAACGTGTTTTAGAAACTTGCTATTAGTAGGACTCAGATTTTCTGAAATAAGACATAAATTACAAATTTTATATGGATGGTACCTAATATTCTGTGCTCTTTGGTATTCAAACTATAGTTTTTCACTCTCTTTGACAATATAATTTTGTCTTTGGAAAGTCCAGCTGAAAAAGAAGACACCAGAGAAAGTATCTAATAATTAGCCAAAACTCTGGATAGATGCCCACAGGGGTGATTATGATGGAACTGGAATAACGACTGTTTATTGAATACTTACTATGTACCAGACACTGTGCTAAGCATTTTATATAAATTAACTCATTTAATTTCACATCAACTCTATGTGATAGGAACTTCTATTATAACATTTTACAGATAAGGACACTGAAAGTTAGGCAAATGAAATAATTTGCCTAAGGACACAGAGAATTAATTGATAGAGCCGCATTCAAATCAGATTTCTTGGCCCCTAGAACTCACTCTGTTAACCCCTGAACAATACCACTTTCCTAAACAGTTGAAGTCCCTTTTGAGCCTTCCTTTTGAAAATCAAAACTTAATGGTCTTTATATTATCTCTTTCTCTGAGCTGTACATTCTTTAAATAATGCCAACAGTGTCCATGTACTTGATGTCAGATTATACAAATGAATATGACAGGGTCTCTTGGGTGACTCAGTCTGTTAAGCTTCCAACTCTGGATTTTGTCTCAGGTCATGATCTCATGGTCATGAGATCGAGCCCCTCATTGGGCTCCATGCTGGGTGTGGAGCCTGCTTAAGATTCTGTCTCTCCTTCTTTCTCAGCCCCTCCCCAATTCAAACATGTGTGCCCTCTCTCTAAAAACAGGAAAAAAAGAATATAACATTTATCGACTTCCTTTGACATGACATAATGGGTCATTATTTTTGTCATTCTTTTCCTTTAATCTGTTTCTTCTCCAATATGAGCCTGTGAAAGGATGTTAGAACAAGTTTCTAATGGTAGGTTGTCATTTATTGTGACTTATTATGTTAGCCTGAATACACTTCACTCACTGGGCTTTGGCACAAAGAATGATGGCTTCCAGTTATGGAACACTTCCACTGTTCCAGACATCAAGTAAAGTATCTTACAACAACACAATAGGGAGTTCTAGAATTAGCACTCTGATGAGGAAACTAAGGCTCTGAAAGGCTGAGTATGTTACTACAAAGTCACTTATCTAATAAGAATTTAAGTCTGGGGGCACCTGGGTGGCTCAGTCAGTTGAGCACCCAACTCTTAATTTCAGCTCAGGTCATGATCCCAGGGTCGTGGGATGAAGCCCCATGCTCACCATAGAGCCTGCTTGTCATTCTCTCTCTCTCTCTCTCTCTCTCTCTCTCTCTCTCTCTCTCTCTCTCCCCTCTGCCCCTCTCCCCCACTCACACTCTTTCTCTCTCTCTCAAAAAAAAAAAAAAAAAGTCTGGATTAGAACCCACATCTATTGATTCCAAAACTTATGCTACAAGACCTCCATGTTCTGCATGATGATGAGACGGTGTCTTGATATCAGGTTCTCTCTGATTTTGTAAAGATCAGAAGAATGCTATCTATTTGAAGGAAAACCAATAGATATTTTTTTAAGTAGGCTCCACACCCAACATGGAGCCCAACACAGGGCTTGAACTCAAAACCCTGAGATCAAGACCTGAACTGAGATCAAGAGTCAGATGTTTAACTGACTGAGCCACCCAGGTGCCCCTGATATTTTAAAGCCATCATAATACCTACCATATGTTTAATGAATATTATGTGCCAATGATATGTTAGGTACCTGTAATCCTCACCCCAATCCTACAAGACAACTACTATTGTTCCCATTTTACATAAGTGAAGGAACTGACTATCAGAGAAGTTAGGTAACATGCCCAAGGTCTCAGGGCTAGTACATGGCAGACCTAGTTGTCAAATCAAGTCTGTATAGCTCCAAACTATGAATGATATAGCTGTTATGCTATATCATCACTTGCTTTTCTCCATCCCTTTGGGGGAAAAAGACATTCTGACAAAGTATCAGCGTTTAAAATTATGTTAAGGTTGTCACTGAGATTTTTTAATTAACTGATTAAAAGGATACTCATAAAAGCTCAGGAAATCTTTTCCTAACCACACTGTTTGGGGTTGATTCTCTTGCCTGGGTTGCTTGCTATTTTTCTGTAAAAATCCTTTCCAGAAATCTGCTTGCTCTATCCTGGGCTCTCCCCTTCCCCCAACCCACCTCAAAAGGAAAGCAACAGAACAGCACATCCAGGTGCCATTTTTCTTGTGTGATCACCCAGAGCACGTAAATTACAGTGAAATATGGCCCAAGTCAGCTTCTCACAGGACAGAAATCAGTAACCATTGATATTGCTAAGCAACACCACAGAGGAGCAAGACTGCAAATTAGGTGACAAATTTATAAGAAGTCAGAGTATCTGGGGACTCACGTGGGCATTTCATTATGAACCATCTGGATGATCCACAGTGATGACCTCACATTATTGTTCACTGTTCTAGGATGATAATTCCCATGTAATTACACGGCACCTCCCTCTGTGGTCCTAACTTACCTCTCAGAACCCTCCGCTGCATTTTCTAACCCAGATAGTTCCCTGCAAGATAATTGGGAACAGTTACACCTCACGGGCTACTTCCATTCCTTCCCCAAATAAGATTTGACACAAAAGAAAACAAACAAAACAAAAAAAAACAAAAAACCACTCTGTTGGCTTGTGTGAAGGCAGAACATGCATCAAGGAGGAAATTTGTCACAGATCATAGTGGCTCCATGGCCCTGACGTGAGATCCACCTTGGTGGTCCCGGAGGAGCCTGAGGTGATGAGGTTCAATGTGTTCCTAAGCTACAGATGAGCAGTCTGTGGTATCTACACCAGGTAACATCTGTAAGCTTTGAGAGAGACAGGGAAGTGAGCTCAAGTCCTTGACCCTCTGGGTGGGGGTTACCTAAGTAAGGACCACTCCCAGTTCAAAGAGCCTAGTTGGTCTCATTTGTTCCTTCATTCATCCAACTAATATTTATAGGAAAGTTAGAGCAACCTTACATTAAGCCAAAGATCACAAATCGATGAGCCTAATATGACCCAGGTGGTGTTCTTTAATTTGGAACTTGTTGCCAACACTTAAAAATCAGGAGTTTTTGGGGAGGGCACCTGTGTGGCTCACTTAAGCGTCTGACTTCGGCTCAGGTCATGATCTCACGATTCGTGGGTTCGAACCCCAAGTCAGGCTCTGTGCAGACAGCTGAGCCTGGAGCTTGCTTCAGATTCTGTGTCTCCCACTCTCTCTCTGCCCCTCCCCTGATCACACTGTCTCTCTCTGTCTCTCAAAAATAAATAAATGTTAAAAAAAATTGTAATAAAAACAAAATTAAAATCAGGAGTTTTCACATTAAAATCCAGATATCCGGCTTCCCTTGAATAATCAGCAGATCTGTCCCCACTGTACCTACATTTCCTCATGGAGTTGGAGGTGTGTGGCCACTGCCCATTTTTAGGTATGCACTGTCCAGTTGTCCATAATCGCACCACTCCCTGTCATTGTCTCCCAGCCCACTTTGCTCACCTACATGCCTGGCCCCTGTGATTCATTCATGCTTTTTCAGAATGCCTTCTGTGCTCCAGACACCGGGCCAGATGCTAGGGACCGTTCCGACTCCCGATGTAACATCAGTATTTCCTGGGAGCCAGGGCCTCAGAATGGTGTCAGCAGAAGGACATAAACAGAAATACATGTGGAGAGTACGGGAGACAAAAATAAGAACAGTAACAAACCAATGTGTCCAGCTTTGCAGAAAGCTTAAAAGGAGGAGTGTTTCACGAAGGAGCTGGATTCAAAGTGCATGAGAGTCAGGTGATACATTCCTGAGAGGAGTATTCATAAATCCCATTGAAACTCAGTCGCTGATGGAAGATTACCCACCACTTTGCCCTTTGTTTTCATTTGCTCAATTGTTGCCTGGTGTCCAAAAGCCTAATGAGAGGTTTTCATCTCACAGAAGAAAAAGAAGTACTCATTAGCCTAGATTGGGAAGAGTCAGATATGAAAAGAACTCCATAGAGCAAAATTATCTGTTAACACCTTGTGTGTGACATATGTATATTGCCACATGTATGTTGTATGTTGAGTACAGCTGTCCCTGGGCACGCATGTACACATTAGGATCCTCTTAGGGAAGCTTAACACATGAACATCATCCCTCCTCCCCACACCCCCACCACGGAATGGTGAACAGAGCTTCTGTGATGAGTCAGTACTTTGAAAGCTCCTTTTGAGTGAGAATTTGAAGGTTAAAATATTCCTTTCCTTCTGACTTGAATAAGAAGTGAGGATTCATGTTGTTTCCTCATTTAACCTCAGTCTTTAAAGTTTATTTTTAAGTTAAAAAAAAAACTACTTGCATCAGCATGGATTTGATATAAAAGAATAATGACCAAAGAGAGCGTTGTAATGGGAAGCAATTAATTCTGGCGGCTCAAGCAGCCTTTTTTGAGGTGAAATCAAACAAAAAGCTTTAAATCGGGCTGCATTAGAAAATACCTTTTAACTCAACTCAGGTTTATTGTGATGCAGGTTTTTCACATGAGGAGACAAGAAAAAAGATAAGCCCAGATATGCCACAAGAAACTCAAAATTTAAATAGACCTACAAATATAAATGCTACATTTATATTGGGGAGTGGGATGGGAAGTTACAAATGCTCAACTGATCTACCACCCATTCACAAAGTGTCAATAATGAAAATAAATTCACAAATTAAAAAAAAAACACTTTGGGCTAAAACTGCAAAATATGGTCCTGGAAGTTAGCCAGGGCAGCCTTTCACTAAACTGAAAGTTTTTCTCCTGACAGTTTTCCTTGGGTTTAAGGGAAGAAGTCTAGGGGTTTTGTTGACTTGTACATGGCAAGTTGACATTGGTGATCATCCACAGAGATAATCAGAGTTTGAATAGGATTCAGCAACCTCCTGCTAGGCTGAGTTGATGTTCATGTTGGCCCTTGGGCAGACCATGAAAAGGGGTACTAATTACTAAGGGTGCCTGTGTCACCCCAATGCAAAGTGCTTTATATACTTGTTCTCATCTGATTCTCCAAAAACCCCTCTGAGAATAGGTATTTATTATTCTTGTCCCCATTTTACTGAAGAAGAGATTGAGGCTCAGGGAGGATCAGCCAGCTCCTAAGTAGTAGAGCCACTACTTTGAATTAGCTATCTTGTCTGACTCACTCAGAAGCACTCTTAACCTTGATAATGATGTCATGGTACCAACAGTCAAGAAGCTTCAGGCATTCGTACCGGCCTTCCTGACTACAGCCTCTAGGGAAGTTCAGCAAAACAAAACATCCTAAACCTCACTGGGTTTTGGGAGCTGGGCACTTACATACTTTATTTAAGAAATGTGAGGACAGCGTGTGATAAGAGAAAAGCACTGTTCTGGGTTCTGTTGGAAGGGATCTAAGAGGAAGAGGGTCTCTGCCTCCAACATATGGACAGCCCAGTTGAAGAGACAGACTCGTGTGCAGATATTAGAAGGGAACGTGCCAAGGTCACAAGCTGCAACACTGGTGATCAGATGAATGCTCACCTGCTATCTCAATGGTTCCAGTCCATATTTTGACATTCCCCATAGATCTGAGAGTAGAAGAGCAGGGCGGATGAAGACATTTATTTTACATGCTGGCCCTGACATGGCAGAATATCTTTTGTTGTTGAGCAACAGATATCTGTGTAAAACCTCTTTAAGTGGTGTTGAATTTGTTTTAACAAACCTGTGTAAAATACCAAATTCTCAAAATGCTCTACTCCATGTCTCATGAGTTCTCCTTCATGCTTCTTGGTGGCTCTTGCAGCAGTGAGGCTGCCCATTTCTGATGGCTTAGTGGAGTTATTGTCTTATCTACTACTCTTTACCCCAACTTAATGGGATAGATACAATTATGCCCCTTTATAGCTGAGGACACCAAGGCTTAGGGAAGACAAGCAATTTGCTCAAAGTCACACAGCTAATAAGTGACAGACCATGGATTCAGCTTACACCCCGGTTTCAAAGCCCATGTCCTTAACTTCTGTTTGCTACTGAAAATAATCCTTCCATGGGTGTGATATAATCCACTATCTGCACACACCTTCTTTACTGAGAGATTACCATCCATTTATATTGAGAAAGCCTTAATTTTTAGGTCTTCACATTCAGTCCAAACCAATACCAAAAATAAAGCTCTTTGATTAAAAAAAAATAAGTTAATAATTTTTTCCCTATCAGCAAACACTTAAGTAATAAATACTTGTTCTCACTGATTTCTCTACCTCTGTTTTTCATTCCAATTAAATGAACTCAGCATAGATGCTTCTACTGAATTTCTATTTTATATGTCAGAATTTTGAAGACTGAAGGGGGAGAAGTCATTTTTCCTCCTGCTCCTATCTGGGGAGATCGCTGAAAAAGGAATTGAGAATGCCAAAGGTCTCAAAAGTGGAGCTGAGAAAGTCAGTATTGGAAGGAGAAATCTGTGGCCATGCCTTTCATAAGAAAGGAGATTAGGAACCCAAAACATTAGTTCTTATTCATAGATTCTTTGAGACTGAAGATAAGACCCTTCCCTTGACTTGTCAGTCATGAAGTATAGACAGGAATCAGGAGGTACCTTAAAGCAGGTTGTCATGTTGCTGGCAGGACCTGGAAGGAAGTGGATGGAGAAATGACAAAATATGTTATCCCTCCTACAGATCTGGGAGCAACGCTCCCTGTGGCCAACTATCCAAATGGTATGAAGACAAGGGGGGTCTCCATGACAGGCAGCATTCACAATCGGCTTAGAGGCTCATTTCCAACACCAACCACTGGGTTCTGGAATTTTTTCTTAGGCTGTGTGGGCTTCTTGGAGAAATGTTACAGTGAAGAGACACCAGGTGGTACCCAGGATGATATTCACTGGTGATTCATCACTCTTCCAATCCTGGCTGACTCTTGCTCAGTTGAGAGAATGGTTGTTGCTAGATGGGATTAAGCAGCCCTCTCTTGAACTTCCTCACTTCCTTCTAACCCAGAGAAACTCAGCTTGGGTGAGGCCCAGTTAGAATCCTAACCCAATGGTGTAAAGGAACCTTGGTTACTTTCTGTGGGAAGTATGCTGACTGGAGGCCATTTCCTCTTGCGCGTGAATTTTCATTCATGCCTCTCAGGACCTCTGAGACAACAGTGGCTAAGACCACTCTCCATGAGGCATCCGTGGCGTGTAGGACACCAGCCAGGTGCATGATGTGCTCTGGCTTACGTGTGCATATTGTGTTCATCCTAGTCGCATGTGACGTCCCTCTTCCTGCCCCTCGAATGATATCCGCCAGCTCTTGGAGATGCACCTACCCCAGGCTGCTGTCCTAACCACTTGAAAGCATGGGAATACTGCCCTCCACCTCACCATCTTGTTGCGGAGTGGGTTCAAGACTATTCTTAGCAGGCTGGTTTCCTTCTCATTCTTTTCTGCCTTTGCTTTAGTAAAACAAACATGATTCCCTTCACTTGGACAGATGCCGATACCTCGCCCTCCTTCCTCACTGTGCTTCGAGTTGCTGTTGTATTTTGTATCTCACCTGTTGTATTTTGGCTTTTCACTACTCTGGTCCTTATCTCCCAGCATCGTTAGCCTCATTTTTGGTGTGTTCCTTTCAGTTCGTACCCCTTTGTCCCATTCATCCAAAGAAGCAGCTAAGAAAACCATCTACACATTGCCACAGCCCCCAACGACATGTGAGCTTTGTCAGACATGAACAGTTCCAATTTTCACTCTGTAAAAGTAAAATAATTAAAGAATATGTTTGGATTTATGTCTACCTGATTCCACAAGAGGTGGGATAAACATTGAACACATCTGCCACAAGCAGATGTTTGATGGTTTGGAAGCGATACATGAAGACGTGTATGCATATCTGGAGAGTTCGCCTAGAAAAAGACAGACCCATAAAATTGCAGTCTGAGTATCTTTCCTGTGTAGAATAAGGTCTACACCCTACATTGCAAACAGAGCCGCCCACGTTCTGTTTCCTGAGAATGCCAGCTACTTATGCTACTGCTTTACCTCAGGGGAGGAGTAGAGGCTACAAAAAAATTAGTTGGTTGACATAATTCATCAATTTACTGTAAGATTTTACACACATGCTTGTGCATGTATTATGTGTAACCGCCATGAACATGTGTTTAATATTTATGAAGGTATTCAGATCATTTAGGAATTCCAAGCTTGTGCAGTGTCATATATATAGTAGACTACTGTTCTTAAAATGCCCCCCAAAACATTATATTACACTGAAGCAATCCCCAGAAGTCATTAAAAAGACTTTCTTGTTATTTACACAAAACTCAATTTCTTATTGAAGTGCTTGCACCTTTTGTCATATAGCTACAAAATCCAGAGTAGGCAGGTTTTTGCAGAAACATAAGGATGAGGTGATTTTTCTCCCCAAGGCATAATTTTATATCGGTGTGTTAAAATAGCTTTAGTAAAATTTTAGGCACATGGAAAAAGAATATGTATATAGATATAGACATAGATACAGATACAGATACAGATATATGCATATTGTATAACGTATAATATAAATATAAAAGAGAACATTCCTTATTGTCTTTTAAGCTGGATCCTTCATCTTGCACACAAAACCCATCAATTACTAGTTGACTTATATGTGGGTTTTCATTGGCTTCCCAAGTTAATGAGCTGTGGAGGCTTTCTGCAGAATCACAGGAGCATCTCTTGAGTCTAATTAATTTCTTGAGGTTTATTGGGAGAGTGTTGTTATGACCGGGAAAAATATTTTTAACCTATTCACAATGTTGCCTAAAACAATCTGGAATTTTCAGATGAACGAGAATTAAAGTTTCTATTGTAGAATGGAACTAAGGAAACAGAAATGGCGCATCCCGCCCTCCTCTCTTCCCCAGCCCAGGCTGACTCAGCACCCCCAGATGATTCAGCATAGCATTGCTTTCTGCCAGTGGTGTCCGTGACAGTGAGTCCTTTGGCGATCTGCGCACATGAGGGGCTGCTGACAGCCCCTCCCCGCTGCAGTCAAAGGAGCGACAGCTGATGCCTCAATCTGGGAGACGGGGCTGTTCTGTCACCTGCCTGACCCAGGTGGCTTCCCTCTTCCTCCCCGAGCACTCCGCACCTTTTCAGCTCTTGTCAGCAGGCTGCACTCATGGTATTCAATGTTTCCTATCTAAAATGAGACAAAAGTGAACACGGTATTCAGAACCTGGTTTTGCATTTTGGGTTTCCCCAGGTAGCCTCCTTAATCTCTAGGAAGTGGTTCTGTTGGAGAGGAGCTGGGAAATGAATTTCTGGGTCTGCTGTTCCATGGCAAGGACTTCGGTCTGCAAGCCCCCACTGTGCCTGGACATTGTCCTTGTTTGGCCCTTTCCCTTAGAGTGTCACCTCTGTATAAACTATAGGGCTTAGGCTAGACCCAGTGTGAACTTGCCAACTACTCTGTTTCATCGGATGTTAAAATAACTGTGTCCTGTTCTGTAATGCAGGGCACATCCTACCCCCAGTAGAATAATATATTTTAAGTGATTTCTGAAAATGGGCCGTAAAAGCTGTCTGCCACATGGCCCATGTTTGCACATCTCTATATAGTTACGATTGCGGAATTTGACAGTATAACTCTGAATCTGATTAATTAAGAATGTGTAAAAACAAAGTTCTTGCATTACAGCTCGTTCCTTATCTTTGTGTCTTTTACTGTGATGTTGTAGAACTTGGATCATATGGAAAACTAAAATATTATGACACAATGACTGAAGAAGGTAAGAATGATTTTAGAATTGTATGCATTGGCTTTTTTTTTTTCCATTTATGGTGTCTGGTGCTTGCCCATTTTTTTTATCTTTTTTTTCCTCTTTGCATGACTTCAGTGACATCGTGTGATTTATTATTCTTTCCACATTTTTGTCTAGTTTTTGCCATCGTGTTTTTTTGGGATTGGAGATGTGCAATACCATGGGTAATCATGTTATTCCATTCAGATGCTCCAAACCATGTCAGTTGTGTAACACACAGAGAAATGGTGTCAGCAACGTAAGCACAAGCACACACCCACTGTGTCAGCATTATTTCCCCCACGTGCTCACAACACACAGAAACGCATCCAATCAACACTCTTAATATGCCCTGAATTTCAGAGTGGGTGGATGTTCTGATTTAAGGAAAGAGTGATCTAAAGTAACTTTTCAACCCCAAACCAGCTAGAGACCATTTTCTGATGCAGACAGCTGTGAGCTCATGTCCTCAGCCCCCACAGTCCGTGCTCACTCATCCAAGAGCATTACTGGCCAGGGCCACAGTTCCAGCCAGTGGAACTGAATTCACTGGGGTTCATGCTCTGTGAGACTGAGCATATCTTTGTAACCATTTCCCCTGAGTAAATGAAGTCTGGCAGAGATTTATTTTTAAATGAATTTACTAATGAACTCCACACACTATTCCTAGAGCACAACCTTGACCCAATGAGAATCACTTCTCTGAAATAAGTTCACCATGCAGGAACAATTTGAAAGTTTTACTCTTGTGAAGGGAGTTATCCTACTTCCCTCATTTCACCCCACACATACCTCTGCCTTTTGAATAATAAATAATATTTCTAAGTTATGAAACATTTGGGGTTTTTACATGAGTTTTACATTGAGATTGACAAGTAATCAAAAGGTAATCCAGAAGAGGAATCAACTAATTTTGGCTTTCGATCCAAGAGAAACTCCCAAATGTGTTGCATATCTTGTTTTCAGCTTCTAGTATTTCTAAGTTGCCTTAGCTTGCCAAAGATCTCCTAGTTGCTTTGCCTCAAAGAAGCAGAACATCTAATAGCCCCTGGTAAGAGGAAGCTCCTTCTCTGCCTCCCCGTCCCTCCCACACAATTCTGGCTTCTGTACGACACCCAGGCTATTCCTGCACTTCCAGTTAATCACTGTGGCATTTTCTAAAGCATCAGGACCCTATTAGGATCTCATACTGGGACATGTTAGGGCCCAGGACCCTCCTGACAACCTGGGGAAATGAGAGCTCCAGGGACAGAAAGCTACCTATAAGAATAAGTGTCCTACCACCAAGAGGATAGAAAGAGCAATCCAGACCTTAAGGGAAAGCTCCCGTCCCAGCTATTATTTTTATTCCATGTCTTCAGACCACTTGGATTTTTATTGGCAATTGGCTTGAGAAGCCAAAGCTTTGGGACTCGCCTCCAGGCATCTCTCCAGCCCCCAGCCTCAGTTTCGTGGCTCCGGCAGCAGGTGGGTTTGTTAGCTTCTCCCTGCCCTGTCACAACTGTCCACTCTCTCTTTCCTCCTTCCTGTCCTCTGCTGTCCACCCTTCACTTCCCATTGTCAGTGAAGCTTCTGCCCTGCTCTTGCCTCAGTTACCCCATTTCTCACCTACTCTGTTCCTTTCCTTATTCTTTCCACATCCATTAGAGCAAGTGTTAGCATTCTGGCACTCCCTTTCTCAGCCTCCCTAAACCAGACAACTCAAGATCACATCAAGATGCAAAAATAGTAGTTCCAATTGGATGAATCCACGTGATAACACGTGGTAGGCTTTCTAGGCAGGAAGGCAAAGTCAAAATCATGCTGGCCCTCAGCAGAACTGTGAAATTGTTTTGGGGTGCCCTTATGGGCCACCTTTAACATTTCTTATGACTTCTCTTCACTGTCCCATCCCTTCTTGCATTTTCCTTTGTGTCCGGTTTTCGCTGAACTTTCATCCCTAGAACAGTAACAGCTAATAGTGGGTCAGGCAGCATTTTTAAAGTGTGTCCTATGATATGCTCGTTTCATACGATGTCAGTAGGAATTTTGCAATAACCCAGAGAAAAAGAAGGTAAGATTGATTTCATAATTTAATAAGTGGAAGAGCTTCTGAGTTTTCTTTACCACGTGACTTGTCAGAGACTTCAATATGCTACTGTGCATTGATCGAGTAAGTCATATACAGGGATGAAGTTTGCAGTATTACCCAGACTTCTTTGATGAGAGAACTCTTTCTTCCATGGAGCCTCTTGCGGGACTGTTTTAGAAATGCTGATTAAGGTGCTATCCTTCACTGGGAATAGGAGCCTCTGAAAGATTAAAAACGGTTCTAAACACATAGCCATCCCTCTCTGGTATTCACAGAAAGGACACTTTGGAATAGGTCTTCCTCTAGCCACATCACCTCTCAGCCTTCACCTCCACGACAAGCCAGGCCTGGCTTAAAGCTAATTCTGGGATTCTATATAAAAGATTCAAAGCCAGCTCAGGACCCTCAGACCAGGCAACAGCTACATGTGACTCCTCGAACTCTCAAGAGCCTCTCCCCTCCCACTGAAAATAAGAGCTGTGCTTTGTGCTGCTTCTATTTGTACGACAGAAGCAAGTGTCATAAAGATGAAGATGTTTGGGGCAAGCACTGTGATCTCCCTAACCTTCAGGAAATACCCCCTCTCCATTTTAAGCATTTCTTTTCACACTTTTAGAAATGTGACTTGAGCAGCATATTGTAATTGCCCATATGACTAGTCATCATTTGTAACTATTTCCAGGAAATCCTCTGGACGTTATGTGAGGTCAGCTACTTTAATTGAGGGCCTGTTTTTCCCCTTCAAAGGGAGCAAATGGAAAGATGGATTATATATGCTACCCCATATCTTAAGGGGAATTGAATGATGATTTCCTAAATATAGAGAATTGTCTTGCACATATTCAGCTCATTATTTTAAGCCCCTGCTATATGCAAATTATTTTGCTAGGTGCTTTGGGGGAAATATGAGATTAAAAAGTGAGCAGTTTGCCCCCTGCAGAACTTATAGACAGGGAGAAAATTAAAACAGAGTAACCACCAAGCCATCAGGAAGAAAGTGGTTAGTACCATAGGTATTTGGAAGAAAATGGCAGGCTACAGAAGGAGGAAGGATTGCTTTCAACCAGGGGAAGATTTTGTGGGGAAAATGAACTGGGCTCCAAAGATCAGTAAATATGGGATAAACTGGGGAAGGAAGAGTGGTGAGTTCTGACCTACCAGGCTGTGACAGAATCAAAGGATGGGGGCACACCAACCATTACTGGGTGCCCCCCACCTGCCAAGTGCAGTGGACATCCTTTAATCCTTATAATGATCAAACAAGGTGGATTTTTTTGAAGATGAGGAAACCAAAGTTCAAAGTGTTTTATTAGATGAGGAAGCTAAGACTCAGAGAAGGAAAGTATTTTGCTCTGGGACTCAGGGGTACTAAGTGGTGGATTGGGACTCAAAGTCAGGACCACAGCACACCCAATCCCTGCCCTCTGGGTACTGCTGTAGTTTGATGTGCAAGATGGGTGTGAGGAAATGGACAGGAAATTGATGTCAGTATAGGGAGTGGAAAGAAACACTTGATGGAGACCAATCATGGGAATGGTTTAAGCCACAGACTTAGAATGAGAGCATCGTAGAGTGAACAACAATGAGCTACTGAATAAAACATGAACCCCTACTTGAACACCTCACCAGAAAAAGGTTATTTTAATAAAACAATATACTCAATCTCAGACACTGGACAAAATGATGACATTTTGACAAAAAGTGTCCTTGCCCTCAAAGCCCTTTCCCTCCCTCCCTCATCTTCAGGTGCCTTGGAACCTAAACTGGAAGAACTCCCTGGGCCACACCCGGCCTCCTCACCCCAAGCTAATCAGAATTTCATTCATTCATTCATTCTCTAATACATTCACTCAACAACACTCAGTATATGTCAGGCATTGGACTGGGTTCAGGGCTGATTGAAGACAGTCCTTCTCCTAAAGAATTCACACTCTAGTGGGGGACACAGGCAAAGAGATGAGTAGTATGATGGAAAGACCCAAGGTTCAGGTGGAGTCTGGTGGAAGGCATCATATTCAGCCTTGAGAAATGAGGACAGGCTTCTCAGAGAGGCGATGTCTCCATTGCCTCATTCCTGCATTCCAAGATGACAATACCTACTGGCCACCTGATACTAATGTGTTTACATAATAATAACTGAGCACCTGCTCTCTATGACACATTTTACTAGACTTGATAGGTTAGTAAGGCCTACTCCTCCCAAGCACTGAATTTCCTTCTATAATAAGTTGCTTCCAGGGATGCAAACAAATTACAAGTGGCGTTTTGGTGACCTCAGACCACTCTACATGGGCAGCCATCCTTCTATCTCCTCGTGCAGTAATACTGCATATTCTTGGAAGAGCGATATCCAGTTTTCACTTGGAGCTAATAACCCATAGTGTATTTCTCATCTGTAGATATCCAAATTACATTCTCAAAATTCTCAAAAAATTGAACTTTGCTTTCTTACTAAAATTAAGTGAAAATGTAGAAAGCTAGTTCAAAAGAAAACCAACTTGTGTGATAAAACAGATGAATTAAAAGGGGAAGAGACCTTGCCACCAATTATATTAGATGTAACTAACTTTTACTCTTTGGAGATAAACGTTCATTGAGACATGTAGATAGGTAGATAGACAGAAATCCTGACTAATATCTTGCAAAGAAGCAATGTATGGGAAAGCTACCTGCAATGTACCATCCTAAACTTTTGCCACTTAACAGTAGCCATTTCCAAGAAAAATAATGTCTTCATCATTTAAAAAGTCTTTGTTCATTTGTATAAGAAAAGATACAAAAAGTTGTTGTAATGTCAAGGGCAACAATTACAATTATCTTTTCCTTAATGAAGTTAAAGATACTGCTTCATGACAACCAACAGCCCCTTCACCAAACTAAAAAGCTAATGTCTTAACCTGAATGATGGGGTCCTAAATTAAGCATGTGGCTGAGTTTTGAAAAACCCCATTATCTCAAAGAAATAAAAGGCTCTTAAGGTCACATAGTCTAGCCAGTCATTTGATGTTCTTAACTGCAGCAAAATAGTCCGGTTTTTTTTCAAGGAGAAATAGAATTTTGGAATACCACTTAACAGTATTTTCCATTCCCCAGGATGTATCCTCTGAAAAGGTAGTCCTAAAACAAGTCTTTGGTATTATCTGTGGCCTTCACATTATAACTTAATCATTTCCTGAATGTCTAAGATTGGGTTACATACACTGATATATTAGGCAAGATAGGTTCAGCTGTATAGAGTAGAAAATCCAAATTAACAGTGGCTTTAGTCAGATGGAAGTTAATTTGTCTCTCAAATAAAAGAGGTCCAGAGGTAGGCAGTATGCGGCAGATATGGAAGCTCTACAATAATCCAAGTCCAGGCTCCTCTCCTCTTCTTCACAATCCTAGTATATGACTTTCAACCTCAAGGGCAGCTTGTGGTCCAAGATGGCTGCTGGTAGAGCTCCAGCCATCATGTCTATATTCCAGGAAGAAGGAAGAGCCAACATGATTTTCCCCAGCTGTTTTGTCTTCTTTTTAAGGAGGCTTCCCTCTAGACCCTCCCAGTGAAACTGCCCAAAACTCAGTTACATGTCTACAGCTAGTTTCAGGGAAGCTTGGAGATGTAGTTTATTAAACTGGGTGATTTCTGGCCCCCCAAATTTACATAATTAAAAAGCCCCCCAAAATTATATCCAATGAAAATAGGATAGGCAACATGCAATCTCTCCACAAAAGAGAAATATCACTTTTGTATAATTGTATGTTGACAGGGAAGATGGAGAACAGAGCAAGCTGTGTGAGGTATGTTAAGAATCCATGTTAAGTTTGAGATGCCTATGAGATATCCAAATGGAGATGTGGAGGAAGCAGTGGAAATGGAGTCTGGATCTTGGGAGAAAGGTCAGGCTATGGATGCAAATTTAGGAGTCCTACTCTCTAGTTGTTATTTAAAGCTACAGAATTGGAGAAGAATACTGAGCTAATCAATAGGGAAAAGGAAGTCAAGGTTAACCCCGTGGACTCCAAAGTTTAGAGTCTGGGAAGAAGGGGGAGACCTAGCAAGGAAGACTAGGGTGGACGGAGAACCAGGAGAGAGTGGTGTCCCAGAAGCCAAAAGAACTCTTCCACAGGAAGGCAATGAAAAGGTGATAGCATCAATGAGTTGACCAATGAAATCAAAGAATTGTTGTCGTACAATGATAAGAGTGATAAACACAAAGTGAGATACATCAAATCAGGAGTTTAGAAGTGTTACTAATTGCTAATGTTGAAGTCTAGATCTGACCACAGGAGTGGGTGAACAAGGTGAGCTGGGGGAAAGGGTAGCTGGAAGTGAGCAGGTTAGGGTGGTGAGGAGCAGGAGTGTTGCAGGTGGAGTGTTGCAGGGCTTACCTATTACCAAAGCTGGTAACAGGAGCCATGATATAAAAGAATCATGGGTTCTGATATCTTCAAGAATGACAGAAGGCTGATGAGGAAGTCAGTTGCCATAGAGGTGGTGAGGTGGCTTGTGCTTCAAAGGAGGGAGGAGAAATGGTTTGGAAGTAGTGAGGAAGGAGGGATGGAATATGAACCATTTGGAGAGACAAGCAGCTGTCCCTTTCAAGGGCCATGAGAGAAAAGGGGCCTTCAGGAAACAGAAAGGCAAAGACAATATTCAGAGCAGAGGTTAAGGACGTAGAAACAGGTTTACTCGTGGCAGAGGTGGGAGATTGAGTTAGGTCAGGCATTTTCAGAGCCACATGGAGATGAGGGTCTGGATGGTGTTCAATGACCCAGAGGCTCCACTGAAAGGAAAAGGAGGTTAGAATGGAATGGGAACAACGTAACAATGTGTTAGAAGTTCTTACTTGGGATGGGTCCCACAGGCAGTTTGCACTGATAAAGTAGGGTCCATCTTTCCAGGAGAGGGGAGCCCTAGAGAACCCCTTAAGTCCTGCTGGGAGTGAAGAAGGTTGAAAAAGGAGCCTTCCTCAATTCAGAGAGAGATAGGGTTCAACCCAGCACAGGAAGACCTTTCCTACAGACATGGCCAAAGATGTAATGGCCTGCCTCTAAAACCAGTGAGTCCCCCTCCTCTGGACAAGCCAAGGAAGCCTCTATCAGAAGAGTGTTCAGATAATGGACACCTTGATAGCTCTTCCAGTCCCAAGTCCAAGATCCTTTCCTAGTTCCTCTTATTAAATGTGATGGCAGACATTGGTTTAGAATCTACTTTTGAGATTAAATCTTTTGAAAACTTTATCTTACATTTTGGGTAAGCTGACACCAGGACTGTGGGTAGGTAGGTTCCTGGGCCACAGTTTCAGAAATTGAAGGCTTGTGTATTATTTGATCCAATTCATAGACAAATTGTTTACTAATGTAGTTATATATATAGCAAATAGTACAGAAGATAGTTCCTGTGAAATAGACCTTTAAAAGAACAATAACTGTCTTCCCTTTTAGTTGCAAATACAAACTTTTAGCACATTAAACATTGTAACTGCAAATTAATTTTAACTATTCCTTTTAATTATTTAAAAAAAAAGCTTTACATCCATACAGAGGTAAAGCAAACAATACGTTAGGAAAAGCAATAAAAATGAGTCTCCCTTTTACCCCAGATTCCACTCATTCCTTAGAGTTAACCACTGTTATCCATTTTTTAACATACACTCTTTTCTTCTCTGCACTGTTCTCTATATCTGGCTTTTGTTTATGAGCATATAGCGGAGAGGTTTCCATATCAGCGCTTTCCTTATCCTTCACTAACTACATAGTATTCTACTGCTTGGCTCTTCCATAATAGGTCCTTTCCATCAGTCCCCTGTCAATGACCATTTACAATATTTCCATATTTATTGATTTATCCAATTATTAGAACACGACATGAGCATCTTCTTTGCCCATATAGCCAGTTCTACTGAGTAGGAGATATACACATATAAAACAAATACCTCAAAATAGAAATACCAGATCAAAACATATACACATTTCAGATTTTGAAAGCTATTGCCAAATCGCCCTCCAAAGGAATTGCACCAGTTGATACTCCCACCGACAGGGAATGAGAGCTCCTCAAACCAATTCAATGAAGTCCTTTGAACTGTCCTTAGGAAGCAGATCAGCCTTTGTATTGTAACTACCTTCTAATTTACTTGTTTTAGAAGCCGGAATTTTTTTTTTTACCAAAGTTGAGTTAAAGCCAGGGTTCAGTTATGATGGAAGCCTTTCCTCTCTAAATTAAATGACAAGGCTATTCTTCCTACACTGAATATCCAATTTCCACCGCAGCATGTGCCCTCCTTAGCACAAGACTGTTGACATCCCTGCAGAATGTCTGAAAAGTACACTGCGAGTTAACTTTCTGCATTTCAATTACCAAAGTGGGGAGCCCCCATTGTGCACAGACACCATTTCCAATACCATGTTGTGTTTCATTCATTCCAGGTTCATGGTTTAACTCATTCAGTGCAGCTTTTCATAACCGGAGGATTTTTCTAGGCACAGATGCTCTCTGTAAGGCTGAGCCTTACCCCTCCCCCCACCTCAAAATGTACTGCCTCACCGGTTATTAACCACATTACTTTTTTGGAGATGTATTCTTACAAGTATCTCCTGGGGCTGGATCTTAGGAAGACAGCAGCCTAGTAGGTGCATAATCAGACTAACCAGCTAATAACCGCTATCAGATCTGTCAGAAAGACCAAACCAGCTGTGTGGGTAAATCCACGGTCTTCCTGAAAACCAGGACCAAGGAAGTCTAACTAGAATACATCCAGTTTTTCAAACTTCATTGCATCTTATTTTCATGATCTAAACTGTCAGCAGTAAAAGCAGAAAGATCGGACCTGGCAAGTAAAGGCAGATTATGCCACACTGCATATGTAGAAGGTGTTAAGTTGCAGCAAAAGGCAAATTGTGGATGCTGCTTTTTGTCTATTTCTGATGTCCCTAGAGCTGACAATGTTAAGTTGCCTTCGTTAGTCAAACTTGAATACTCTTATTATAAATTAATGATATAATTTCCCATCCTCATGAAGCTTTTCTCATAAAAAGAAAAAAAAGTGGGAATCTGTACTACCAGGAGGCTGACATGTGCAATTAAGCATGGTAAGATGCTCTTTTGATTAAATCTGAAAGGAACTGAACCATGTCATTTTAGTCATGGACCACTAAGCCCTCAGTAGCGTTTAGTTAAGAACACTCAGCATGTGTCGGCACTTCGAATGCAAAACCATGCTTCAAATGAGATCCACGGGCACCAGTTTACAATGTAACGCTGAGGATTCAAGAAACTAGGAAATAAGAACTCAAATCAATCAACGATTCGCAGACACATGAAATCCAGGTGACAGGAGATGACATATGTACATGAAATGCCAGCTAAATCTAAAATCTTTCACTTCACATCAAGATAAATAAGTGGGTAATATGTAGCCTCATCAGAAAGAAATAACTGTTTTATGTTCTGTTCTTTATATAAAAGAGTAATCATTCAGTACATATCTATTGAGCACCCATGATGTGTCAGGTGCTGTGAACAAATCACAACTTGGCCCAAATGAATACATTAATGTCACAACCCACTTGCAGAGACATACCCAAGATATGGGCTTTGAAAACTGACTCTGAAGAGATCTTTTGCACCCATTAGGTGGCAGTAGGGCTGGATGTTGGCAAGTCTTGAGATCTGAGGCCTGCCTGATAAAGTGATTCTTTATTCATTTATCTCTTAGATATCCACAGGGGACAAGGGATGGGAACACCTTCTGTCTGGCAGCCCCTACCTAGCTCAGAACTCCAAAGCTGAGATCAGAGAAACCCCTTTGAGAATTTTGTGTGGTGGAGCCATTTGGATCCATGTATATGAAATAGAAATTTTCAGAAATAAAGTTCCTAAAATAATAAAGCAGGTGACCTAAAATGATAAAGAACATTAGCTCTCAAGTGATATCAGCCTCAGCTAAGGTCAGTTAACTGACTCTTTTCCTGAAACACCATATTCCGCCATTGATCCTTCCTGGGAGTTTTTTGGTTTGTAAAATTCCAATTTTGCCTGGGTTTGATTAGATTATATTTTTTAAAGCATCTCAAAATAGACAAATATTAACTGTAAACACACTATTAGACTTTAGAGGCTTAATCATAGCATTAACCAAGAAGAGTGCGTGGTGAGTTTTCTGCCGTGTTTCTGCAAGCTTCTTGTCCTTCCTTGTTTCTCTACCCCCAGAGGGAACATAAACTATGAATAGATTTTCATACAGCAAGCACTCTAAGCACCCCACGTGCACGGGGTGCACACACACACACACACATACACACTCCCTTTGTTGTTTGTGTTAATGTTGGTATATTCAGAAATACTTACTGAGGACCAGCCTAAGAAGTAGGCATTGGAGAGCAGATGAAAAATGGTACCTCTCTCTAGCTGGTTGGAAAGAAGTCAGATGCCTCTGAGGATCTATGATAACTGGTGTGATAGGATGGATATCAGTGCTGTGATAGAGAAAAGTACCAGCATGCCTTGCCAGCCCAGGAAAGGGATTCAGGGAAAGTTTCCTGAAAGATGAGATGCTTTAAAGCAGAGTCTTAAAAAGGAGTGAGACATGCAAATAACAAGTATGGAGCATTCCAAGCCACAAGACGCATAACTTAAAAACTGGGAGACCAGTCAAGAGACTGTAACCAACATCCAAGCTGGAAATGTTGGATCTGAAGTGTTCAAAAGTAGACTCTGAAGGAGTTGGCAACGAATTGAATTGGGGCGGGGGGGGGGAGGAGGAGGGGAGGTGCAAGGGAGATCTCTAAGATGGCCGGAAAACACTGTGAGTGAGGAAATCGCCAATAGAAAGTGCAAGCAGATGGACACATTCCGAGGAAGAAGATAATGTGTGGAAGTGTGGGGCATGTTGAGTTTTACTGTGAGGGGGACTTCCAAATGAAGTGTTCAGAAGTCCACTGGATAAGAGGATCAGAGCTAGAGATCTGAATTTGGGAATCACTGGTATTCAGGTGGAAGTCCATTGGGTTCTTTGGGAGAATGTGGGAGTGGAGGACAGGGAGCAAGGAGGGAGCCTGGGGAATAGTGTGACACCTAAGTGTCACTCTCAAGAGTCCTGGAAAATCAGATTGGACTGGGGTGAAGAATACGAAATGCACTGAGAGACCCAGTCATGTGGAGGCAAAAAGTGGCCAAGGGTGTGTTCAGAGAAGTAATGCTGACAAAGGCCAGGTGCAGAGTGAAGAGGTGAGCAAAGGAGCCCCAGGGACCCAGAAGTACCAGCATAGACCGACCTTTCCAGAGGCATGGCTGTGAAAGGAAAGCAAGTGAGGGCCATGCCAGCAGGAAACCTCAAGTCAAGAGAAAGATTCCCAGTGGAGAGACTTAACCATGATTAATATGCTGAGGGGAAAAGGAAGGAATGAAGAGTCACAATGAGTGAGTAGGCAAAGTCACTACAGAAGCAAGGAGTTGGAATAAAGGACAAAAATATCAATCTTTAAGATATCAACTTTTGAAAAGCATTGGAAATCTTCCAAAATATTTATGAAAGCATTCCATATTTCCAATGATAAGGTGATCCTGCTAGGGGAGATGATAGAGTCAGTTCACGTGCGGACAGATCCATTCTTTACAGTTGATTCCAAAGGTCATTCTTCTGGAAAATTATTTTTTAAAGCCTTAATAAGGCAATCTGGCTGCTTAATTTCATTGTATGATGGCCAGCAGTTGAGATACAATTATGTATATATTCTCATTAATTACAGAAACTAGTCCTATGATTAGACCTATAAAAATAACTGCAATTAAATTATGTTGATTACCTTTATTATATGGTTCATTCACAGAATATTTACTAAAGACATTTTACAAAATACTTTATTACAATACTAGTTTAATTTCCATTAATATCAATGTAGTGGTGACAACCAGTTTTACATGATGCTTCACAAAAATTAGAAAAAAGAATTTAGAGGTTGTGCTTCAAAAGTAAATTTAGGAATAAATAAACTATGTTCTTGGCATTTTTGCTTACGATGAAAAATTTTATATTGTTTTCCTTTTAAGAATAAAAATCAGGGGATGTCTTGCTGGCTCAGTCAGTAGAGCATGTGACTCTTGATCTCAAGATCATTATTTCAAGTCCCATTTTGGGCATAGACCTTACTTTAAAAAACAGAAGGGAGGGAGGGAGGGAGGGAGGAAGGAAGGAAGGAAGGAAGGAAGGAAGGAAGGAAGGAAGGAAGGAAGGAAGAAAGTTAGGCATACAGAAAAGAGTAAAAATCAGGCCAGATCCTATTAGGCAAATAATCTGCCCCATTAGAACAGTTTTGTAGAATAGAAGAGGAGTCTATTCCTTCAAGCTGCTAAGTGGTATCTTGTATCTTGGAACTTTCCCTATTCTCTGAGTTTCCATACCCTTCTGAGAAGGCCTCCACCATCATGAATCTTAAGTCCTTGTTTTTCGTCTCTCTGTCTCCAGGCCGTGACTCTACAAGAGCACCAGCTAGATCTATCTTATTCACCAAACACTGTCTGGTACATAGAACGGGTCTGGTTAATATTTACAGAGTGGGTGATTGTTTGTGACCTGTGCTCATTTGAAAGCAGAGCTCACATTCCTAAGAGAGCTGATATAGGGAGAACTTCACAGGAATTCAGTGAGTGCATGCAATGTGCCAAGCATTATTCTCAGATGCTTGTTGAGGGATACAAGATGGTGAGAGAAGGTCCCTTCCGCAGAGAAACCTGCCGTCTGGTGGGAAAGCAGACATGTGAGCAGCAAACTGAAAGAAATAAGCACTACGGTGAGGTATAATCAAAGTGCCATGGGAATGATGGATTTCATTTGGGAAGGGGGTGTGTGGGTATCATTAGATACCTTCAGGTTGGGCCTTCAGTTAGGCCTTAACAAGGGAGAAGCATTTTTATAAAGGAGGAGGAGCCAAAGCCCCTTTTTCCCTTCTCTGCCCTCTACAGTGCTCTCTGTAACTCCTCTGTCACAGAGGCCCATCTTAGCACCTACTTTGTCGGCCCTGGTGATGTGCAGAAAGGGGATGACGGGCATGACCCTGTCTCCCACCTCTGAACTGTGGACATCTAGTCCACCCCATTTTCTCCTATTTGCCTTCAGAAAGGTCCTGGGATTCCACATGTAGACTCAGCCTTACCGGGGCCTTGGGTTTGCATAGACCTGGAAGGATTTACTTTGGGTCATTAGCCAACAAGAAACATACTAAGGAGCGATTGCCTTAACTACTTGCCTGGAAACCCAAATACAAGGATTTATCAAGCCCTCCTGGGCTCTAGGGATGCCATAGGGAACAAAACCAATGGAAATCCCTACCCTCATGGAGCTTGGCCGCTAATGGAAAGCAACATATAATCAATATAATCAATAGTAATGATGATATAATATATTAGATGTGATAAATATTTTAGAGAAAAGCTGGGGATAGGAAGTGCTAGTGAGAGGGAGAGGCTGCCATTTTAAATAGGCTACTCAGAGACGTCTCAATGAGAAGGTGAGATTTGAAGACATACTTGAAGGAGTTGAGAGAATGAACTCAATGGTTCTCTGGGAGAAGAACATTCCAGGTAGAGGGACCATCAAATGCCATGGCTCTGAGGTGGGGCACCAGGGAGGCCAGCATGGCTCGAGCAGAGTGAGCCTGGAGAGAGGGAAAGGGTGAGGAAGGGCAGCATAGGTGACTAAACCTCCTTATAGGTCCTTGTAATGACCTAGGCTTTCACTTTGACCTGATGAGCTGCTGCAGGATTTTGCCTAGAGGAGTGGCATGATCTGATTGATGATGAAGGATACTGGGATGAGACCAGCCTGGGAGACAGAGAGGTAAAGGTAGAAGGGGAGACTGGTTAGTAGACCAGCAAGGTAATGACTGAGCCCAGGAGGGGAGGAAGGAGACATGGTCAGATTCTGAAATATTTTGGAAGTTGAGATACCAGACTTCCTGGTATCTCACAGCATGTGGACTGTGAGAGAAAAGAGAGGAGCCCAGGATGACCCCAAGGTCAGTGTTTGCTTATTGCTACATTAATTTCATTGCATCCCTTTTCAGAGTGACTGTGGCCTCTCTGACCTGAGTCTATGGGGGGAGGAAAGGAGGGGAGAGGCATTGAATAAACAGGAGGAACACTCGGCTGCACTTTTGCTTTTTAAGCTACCTGCCAAGTCATAAACTTCAAAGACAGAGATAGGAAAGGCAGAACTGAAAACGCAAAAATAGATTTAAAAACACTGTGTTCAAATTTTCCCTTCTGTTTCCTTTTTTCTTTTCTTCTCCCAACAAGGTCTGTTCACTGACGTACGTGCGGCTGCTCCCTTTTGCATCTATATATCTCTTTTGTCCCATCTCTTCTGCATTGCTGATGCTCAGAATGTTCTGGAGCAGCCCGGACCTGATCTGATCACCAACCCAAAGGGTTCCTTTGTAACATGGCCTATTACAGGCTTGGTAGGAACGAGGTGAAGGAATTTCCAGGCACTGTTTTAATTAATTAACAGCTGAACAGAAACAAACTCCATTTCCTTTGGGTGAGCAGACCCTCTGAAGGGTACTTTGCTGTGCAGCAGAGGATCTCTTTCAAGTCTGGGTAACAGGGTCAAGGATTTTGATTCCTGATGGGTTTTCAAAATTTGTTCTTCGTCACATTACGTCCTTATGCTTTGATCTTTTCTTCCACTCTTCCCTGCCACCCCCTCTCCACACACCACCCTGCGGATACTCAGTTAGGATTCCTTTGCAAACTTCAGAACAGGCTAAACTATATTAAAACTGTGTACTAGATTTTGACGTAGGTGCCTCACGATTTGAGCAGAGTTTGCTATTTCTGAGATTTTAAGTACACAAATATCTGTCGCTGTGTAAAAATACAACACTTCGAGGCTTCGCACTACAACAGACTATATTTTTTTAAAATCACTCCTTCCCTCACTTTGAAAAGTACCCAAAAATGTCTTCATTCTTTCTCCCCAGGCACAGAGCTGCAGTTGTTTCTGAAGTCTGTCCCTCTGTGTCAACCCTAATGCCAATGTGAAGTCCGTGCCTCAAATAGTTTTTGGAAGTGGCCCCCTTAACTGCCAAGGTCTCCTGCACCAGACGATGCTAAACATGAATCCAGTCTTTTTCTTTTCAGTACTTCACTGGAAGGTTATCCTATCATTCCCCTCCATAATAATAACCACTTCTGAGTGACAATTCCTGAGCATTTACTGTATAGCAGAGGCCATCTAAACACCTGATGCATATTAATGCATTGAGCCTTCCAACAGCTGTATGAGAAGGGTGTCCTTATTATCCCCGTTTCAAAATTCTGAGCCTGGGACACAGGAGATATTACCCTTGTGCATTAGGAAGGTCTTTGAGCACATAGATCCATTGTGAAAGTAAGGCAGGCAATTCCTTGCCTGCACTCTGTCCTCACAGGTGATGGGAGAAAGCTGATCATCATCTTTCCATTTTAAGATTGCAAAGGTATCAGTGTTTAAGACACAGAATGTCAGCTCTATCACCTTGACCTTCTCCATCTCAGGAAGATGTACAGTGATCCTTTTCCTAACTGGTTTGGAACTGACTTTGGGGGACCCACAGAAACCTGAACACCAATCCAACAGGCGTAGACCATCGGGTCAGCTACTTCTCCAGACTTGCATGTCTGGACTGAGAGAAGAGAAGATGCCAACGCTTCTCTGAAGGCAACCCAGGGCCATGTGACCTTGACCCTGTGATTTTCGTTAGTTTTTCTTTTTCCTCTTATTTACAGACTTCTTCTGATGCCAGGCATTGTGATAAGCCCCTTGCACACATTTTCTCACTTACGCTTTGCACCTGACTCATGAGTCAGTGCCATAGGAATCCCTGTTTAACAGATGGAATTCCTATTTAACTCACCCAGCAGAGCCAGTGAAAGAGGCAGGGCTTACACCCAGATCTGCCTGACTATAAGTCATGTCCAAAATGTAACCACAATACTGTGCTGTCCGAAACACACATACACCCTCTTTGGTGTTCTCCCCAGTTTGTGGCTTCAGGCTAAATGGGTCCTGAAGGTGCCATGCCTTCCTTCCCCAAGGCCCAGAGGGTCTTTGAGAATCACAGGTTCTGTGCTGGTTTCCACCCCAGGGACCTCATGCTTACTCTTGTCTGGCTACCCATCCTTACATCTATTCTCAGGAGGTGCCCTGTGGCAATCCCCAGAGTGTCTGTTGGGCTGAAATGAACATGCCTGGCTTTGTCAGGCTCTGCCCCACCACCCTCCAGGAGCACACCTGTGTGCTAAATTCTGATGGTGGCCTTTCACCGCTGCTTTTCTTGAAAGGACTCTTTAAGGGAAATTCCCTTTGGGCCACTGAGCAGCCATTGTCCGCACTGGGAATGCAGGATGGGAATCAGGTCATGCTAACTGGGACAAAGGTTGAATTTAAAAAGTTGAAGAAGTGATTGGGAAGGAGAGATCCCAGCCAGCCTCTGCAACTTTGCCCTGTTGCCCCTAGGGCGAAGCCCCAAGAGACCAGATAGAGCTAACCGCTCCCAACTTTCAGAAGCTTAGAAAATCAGAAGTGCTGCTGCAGTGGGAAAAGCAGACACACTCTCTAGAAAGCCCTCGCTGACCTGGGAAAATGTTTGGGAACCTATGAAATCCCAAGTCTAGGGTCATTTCCTACCCTATGTTCCTAACCTCCCTTTAGAGGATTTGGGGAAGCCAGCCCATGAGTGGCCATGGCCAACACCGTGTTGAAGGAGGTTTCCTGGCCAAACCCTTCCATGCTTTTGGGTTCCTTTTTCTCTCATCTCTCTGGGATACATATAAGCTCTGAAAAATACTCCTGTAACCACAAACAGGATGTGATTAGCTGTTTTATATCAAATATTTTCTCTGCCATGATTCATGACTGTGGGGCATTACTGGGAACAGGTTATTTCAGGTTATGTTTCCACAGGTTTATTTGTCTCTTCTTCTGAATGTTTTCCTGCTTCCTTACTATTTTTTTACATAATTTTTAAATAGCAATTTTTGATCCTTTTCATGTCACAGAGCTTCAGACAGTTCTAAGTTCAAAGAATGACCCTGAGACCCCTCAATGGTTTTATTAGTAAGAGCATCCTATCCCATAATGTTTCAGAACTTCCCTTTTCCATTTCCTGGGCTTTTTAAGCAAGTGATGTGAGGACATTTTGGAGTTGTCTTCTACGAGAAGTACTGCTCTTCAGGCTTAAGGCTGCACAGTATGGACAGCCACGCTTCATTATTTAGCTCATCTCCAGGTAACACTGGGTTTGGCAGCCGGGAAAGTGGCTTGCATCAGTGCTCCCTGGGCAACCTCCAGGCAGTCACCACCCCCTGCCTACCTCCTCCTTCCTTGAATTCCTTCTTTTTCTCTTCACACTCTTTCCTTTCATATTCCCTTTTACCTCCTCCTCCTCCTAGTCCCCGGCTTTCTTTTCTTTCCCCTTTCCTTCCCAGAATTTCTCTCAGAAACTAAATAGAAACAGCCAAATTCAAAATACCTTTCAGCGTGCTGAACCTGCCTTGACCTTCAGTGTCTCACGGGGATGGACGTCATGCCTATCACCTCATCCTTCTTTCTCATTCTCTCCGAAGCCCCAGCCACATTCCACCCTACTTTGTTCTGTGTAATGCTTCCTTTCCTATTTCCTTTGAGAGTGTGCGCTCTGGTGCACGTTCATGGCCTACACTGAGGCCCCTCATCCTAGAGACTGCCTTGACAGTAGCAAGGTGTCTAGGCTTATGACCGATGGAGCTCGGAAGCAGAAAGGGCTCCATCCTGTGTCACCTTGACCATTGGCATCAGCTGATCCCACTCTTGTTTACGGCTTCTGTCACCTCCCCACTCCCCACCCCCGACACAAGTCACTACTATGGCCACATCCCATGATTACCATCCGTGAGGAGGGGAGGCTAAGTGGATGCCAACCTGTCACGTCCCATCCTAGGAAAAGAGACTCTCCAAGAGAAACATTTGGGTTTTGCTTTGGTTTGGTTCACTTTGGGTCTGACTAGAAAAGTAAAATGAGATCTTCTGTCAATATGCTGCTAGAGAATGCAGCCAACGCAAATGCCTACTGAGAAAATTGGAGAGGTTGTGGTGTATTGAAGGACTCATCATATCTGAATCTAAGGCAATAACCAGTCAGTTTAAAATGAGGCTCCTTTGTACCTTGAATGTTCCCAGGGGAGGAGACAAGGGGAGGGGGAATCAAAGACTAAAAGAGAATGTACTATGTTTCACTAATTTCTACATTTTTGCATGCTTTTTTTTCCCCTGTGCTTGTTGCATGCATTTAACCATTAACTATGTCAATAACAGAGACAAAATTAAGTGTTATATTTGTGGTACAGTCTGTTTTAAATGATTATTTTGAGAATTTTGAGTATTTTTTTCAGCACCTTTCCCTAAGCATCTCATCACCGACAGACATTACATGCTGTGCTCCATTGATCATTCTTTACCCTAAATCCCCAGGTGGAATCAGTTGCCTCCTTGAAGCTTTCATTGCAGCTGACTCAGCTAATTCAGAAAGCTGGGGTGCATGCTCCAAACTCGTTTAGAAACTTCAGTATTAATTAAGATAGATGTTGGAACAGCTCAAAGATGCCTGGGCTTGGATTTCTCCATTGTCACAAGCCAATTCTGAGATGAACATTTAATTCCAGAGAAATGCTTGTGTCTCCAGAGCAGCTCTGTGTCTCTCGAGTTGTTTTGGATCTCAGCCGGAGGGGGAGTTTTAGTGATGGTTGGTGCCTTCATTTATTTTGTAAGCAATTGGGAGGGAGGGAAGAGGTCCAAGTCAAACCTCCCAACTATGGTCTGGGAGCCTGAGATTCTCACACAGAGATTTGGGTTAAAGAATCCACAAAGGTAAGAAAGTACCCTTTATGCAGGGCCTAGGGCATATGGGTTGAGCAGAAAGCTGTGATCGCTGCTATCATGCAGCATAACTGAGGAAGCCACGTGCGTGTCTCACCTATGCTTCACCATTTTCCACGAGGCCCTCTCTTTGTCTTCCTCCTCATTGTGTGTCCTCTCCACTGCTTTCTCTTGCTTCAGGGAGGTTCAGAGAAAAGGCTTCCATTCTCCACAAGATCGCCAAGAAGAAATGCCAGGTGGATGAGAACGAGAGGCAGAATGCAGCTGCCAATCACGTGGGTGAGTGCAGAGAAACTTCCATCCCATGCCTTTCCTGGAGTGCACGGAGGGGAGCAGGGTGGGAGGACCCAGCATGGGCACCCTTGACTCAGTGCAGACATGCAACCCTGCAGCTCAGCCCTTTCCTGGGTGTCGGGAAGAGCCCATTTCCCGTGGGGGGTATAGGGCATGAATGGATGCACTGTGTCACCTGCTCTAGGGGACTTCAAGAAGAGTAAATGATTCTATGAGGACCCAAAGTAAAATCAACTTCTAACCAGACATTTCCCTTGAAGAGTAGAAAATCACTTTCTACTCTTCCACATTCTTTATGTGGAATTCCACATAAAGAGCATGTGCACACGCACGCGCACATACATACACCTGTCATTTAATGTTTAACAAAAGGTGAGATTATCCTTTCTGAAATTCTTGCCTGGTAACCAGATACTTACACTTTTCATTTATGACATTGCCTACACCACACCCACTAAATTACCAGATGGTTCCCTTGGTCATCCCTAAACTGAGGGACAGGGTCCCTATGAGACACCACCACCTCTCCTTTCTCAAGAATTCAGCAGTACTAGCCCAGGTCTCTTTTGGCTGATTTTTCTGAGCACCTGTGTGACCAGATCGTGACACTCAGACATCTTTTTTTAACTAGGAACATGATATTCCTCCTTTCCTGTCTGCAACTATAATATAACTCACTAATTCCAAATTCAAACTAAATTTAACCTAATCCGTATCTGTGCTACAAACGATGCTATCGCCCAAGAAACTGCAATTATCTGCAGACAAAATTCAGCAGTGTTGCACTCAAAATATACAGCACTCCTCAGAAGAGTTTCTGCCTCTCCTGTTATCCTGACTTCTAGCTCAGGGAAAATCTTTGGCCAAGAAACAGTCAAGATTCCATTGGGTATGAAAAGATAAACTTGAAGGAAATAAGCTGAATTGTTAAATATCATGTGCAGGAGATTTTCTTCTTATCTGTTCGTGTCTGTTCTCGGACATCTTAATTCCTCTTTGGGACCTGAGAATCCCATGGTGGCCATGGTCAGGTTTGGCCATTGCAGGCTGATCTTAAAGTTGTCTCACTTCAACCAATAGACTCCCCACAACCCAGTTTCAGTATTTCCTGAGGTACTTAGTGTTTGGTATTTTTAATAACCGGACCAAGCATATTAGGATTAAGCAGCAGAGCCGCACATAACAGAACATTATATACATAACACTATTAAAAACATGGAAAGATAAAATAAATTTGGTGTCTATGGCACTTTCCATCCTTAAGTATATTTATGCCTCTGGGGACATCTGGGTGGCTCAGGTGGTTAAGCATCTGACTCTTGGTTTTGGCTCAGGTCATGATCTCATGGTTCGTGAGTTTGAGCCCCACATTGGGCTCCATGCTGACAGTGCCAAGCCTGCTTGGGATTCTGTCTCTCCCCCTCCCTCTCTGCCCCTCCCCTGCTCGCTCTCTCTGTCTCTCCCCGGAAATAAATAAATAAACTTAATAAAAAACTATTTATGCCTCTGTATTCCACAACTAAGTACCTGAATAAACAAGCATTTCCCTATGATTTCCAAACTTTGGCCACTTTAAACTCAATAGTTTTTATGTGACTCTCAAAATATTTTCCAGTGATGAAAATGTGTAGTCCTTTGGAAGTTACTGGGGAAAAAAAACATTCTGACACTCTGTGAGCAGCCTGATGCCACTCGTATCTGATACTGATGAGCATTACGATATTCCTGGCAACCCTGACATTGAACCACACAGCTTCCTTGTCTCCTGGAATCCAAGAATTACCCAGCACAGCCTGAAGGCCTAAAACCCTTTATACTTCCCTCCCACTGAAGTCATGGCAGACCTTGGTAGTGCCTGATGACTGATTACCTGAGGTGCTCCTCTGAGCCCAAAATAGAAATCTACTGCGCTAGTAACTAGTGCAGTTACTGTGATAACAAGCAGATAGGTTATGTATCTCTGTTCCGGCACGGCGCTAAGTGCTTTATATGCATTTTTTAATTTAATTTTTGCAGGTGTACCCTTTGATTGTATTGTTGTTAGCAGTAGCAGTATTAGTACATCACTCCAGTTTCACAGATGAGGAAGCTAAATCTCAGAGAAGTTAAACAACTTGCTCAGGGTCCCAGAGCATAAGCAATAGAGCCAGAATATGAAGCTGGGCCTGTCTGTGATGCCCGGCGTCAAAGAGTCCAGTGACTCTGAAGTCACTTCGCAACTCCCAGAGGAAAACTGAAACCTGTGCTTGCTGACCTGTGGCTTCAATGCTAGCCAGATGTTACCTGTCATTTAGGAATGGCCAACTTTGGCCTCTGTTTCTTGTTCAGCTTCCCCTTGCCGGGCTTGCAGTAGGATGCCCAGGTGGGGAATGTGCTGAGTAGCATTCTACAGGCATTTTGAGAAGGCCAGGCTCTTGAGCCCGCCTCACCACCTAGACTTTGGCAGAGTTGTGCTCTCACAGAGCCAAGAGAATCAGAGCCAGAAGCAGTGGGCCATAAGGTCAACCAGTTGAACCCCCTCATTTTTTTGTTTAAAAAAATTATTTTACTTTTTTTAATGTGTATTTATTTTTGAGAGAGAGTGAGACAGAGCATGAGCAGGGCAGGGGCAGAGAGAGAGGGAGACACAGAATCCAAATCAGGCTCCAGGCTCTGAGCTGTCAGCACAGAGCCCGACACAGGGCTCAAACTCACAGACCATGAGATCATGACCTGCGCCAAAGTTGGATGCTTAACCGACTGAGCCACCCAGGCACCCCTGAACCCCCTCATTTTACAAATAAGGTTCCAGAAACCTGGAGGAAGGAGGAGACTTGCCTAAAGTGGCAGCCTTATAGTTGTGGAGCAGAGCCTAGGACCCAAGTCTCCAGGGGCCCTACCCAATAAATATCCTTTCCAGAATATAGTACAAAAGAAAAGATCCTGTTATTAAAAAAAAAAAAAAGCTAAGGGGTGTGGTCTTGGGTATTTAAAGTAGTGTGTAGACTGAATATGGTTTTGGTGAAGAAGTGTCTGTGTTCATGTTCTTGGATGGCCACTTGGTGAATTTGCTTAGTCTAGAGAATGCACACCATGGGAGCTGAAAGGGCACTCGAGATATGAGGCCAGCATAAGAAAGCCAGAGAGCTATTAAAGAGAGGAAGAACACTGATTTGCTGAAGGATATTGGGGAGAATGGTAAAAATCCTTTGTCATTTGGCACAACCCCAGCCCCAGGCCTTACCACCCCTCTGGCCTGATGTTTTAGGCCATTGTTTCCAATATGGCTCCTGACTAAACTGACTCCGTTTGCTTTCTTTGTGTATGTCTAAATTCTATCAGAAAAAATCGAGCTCCCAAACAGCACCAGCACAGAGGTTGAAATGACACCACCCAGTGATGCTTCAGAACCTGTGCAAAATGGAAATCTCTCCCACACCATTGAAGCCGCGGAAACCCAGGTACAGCTCTTTTCCATTGGTCTTCTGGGCCACTGCTAGTGATGCCTTAACATAGATGCACAGACCCCACGCTCTCCTCGGAGGCCCAAGCTCCTGGCAGGGCCAACATCAGACAGAATCGTTTCTCTTTGTGTGTATTTCTCAGCACCCGCAAAGGGCCCCACCTGTGTCAAGCTCTTTGTTTACCGAATGAATACATCTATTATTCAACTGTTACATATACTATATTCAACTGTTGTATATACTATACATATGTTAGCCATTGTTTCTCAGAGATTGGCGGCCTCGTGCATTTAATCTCCTGGTGGCAAAAATGCAGATCCCCGGGCCACACTCCAGACCTGATGAAACAGAAATTGGGGAAACAGCACCCAGGTATCAGCGTTTTTAACTCACTTCCTGGGTGATTCTTAATAAATGATAAAGTTTGATGGCTGTTACAGTCTAATCCATTCTCTGTGGCTTCAAGATCAAGGTCAAGTAACAGGGAAACTATAGCCATCAAAGTTAACCCCCTTTGACCTTCCTTGTCTCTGCAATGGAAATTAATCAATACTCTGGCCCATTCTACCATTCAGTGGTGCAACCAATAGCCAATAGGTAGCTGTTTGATCTAATAGTTATAAAACTTAACAGTCATACGTGCTATGTGCCACAGGTTTGGTACTGGGCACTTTACATATGTTATGGCCTTTAAACTTCACAGCTGAAGGTACAGGCCTTGACTGTCTCCATTTTATAGTTGAAGAAGCTAAGGCTTAACAGGATGAACTGGTTAATCGGGATTACCTAGCTGATGGGTAGTTGAGCTGAGGTTCAATCTCAGGACCATCTAAATACCGCGTCTGCACTATTTCCACCACACAGTACTGCCTCTGGACCACAATTGTTCACAAAAGTCAGCAGAACCACCCAAAAGTAAATGATCCTTGCCAGATTTCTGGATCTCATCCTCATAAGTGAATCATAATTTCTAAGACATAGAGCCCCAACGCGCATTTTAATCAGGCACCCTGGGTCAGTGTTTCACAAACTTGAATGTGCTTATAAAGGTCCTGGGGGATCCTATTAAAATTCCGAGTGTGATTTTGTCAGGTCTGGCGTGGGTCGCAGAGTCTGCAATTCTAACGAGTCCCCTGGTGATTCTGGTGCTGCTGGTCCACGCTTTGAACAGCCCTGCTCTAAAGTTTGTGACCTACTTCTCTAGATAGAATCTTCCCAATGAGCGGAAAAGTTACACGGTGCCCACAAATAGAAACCAGACTACAACAAATCTATTTCAGTATTGTCTTCTGCTTTATACCAGGATACGCTCTGCAATGGAGCCTGTTCTTAGGGAGAAAAAAAAAAAAAAAAAAAAGCTAATTTTGCCTGTGGCCCTTATTCCCTGAAAGAATATGCAAGAAAAGCCTCTTCACTTAATGGAAAGGGTAAAGATGTTGAGCGCCTTTTCATGTGCCTATTGGCCATTTGTATGTCTTCTTTGGAAAAATACCTAATTTCAGTCCTTTGCCCATTTTCTAATCAGGTTATTTTCTTTGCTATTGAATTGCAGGCATTCTAATATCCAAAATATCTTAGCCCCTTATCTGATATATGGCTTATACATATGTTCTCTCATTCCACAAATTGCCTTTCATTTTGTTGATGACTTCCCTTGCCGCGCTTTTCACAAGATGTACATATATCAAATGGCTGCGTTGTACACCTTAAATAGATATGATTTTTAATTTGTCGATTACACTTCAGTAAGGCTGGAAAAGAGATAACTAAAGAAATGGTAAAGAAATGGAGCTCCTCTGCCCTGTCTCATCTGCCTTCTAGGCTCTCGCCCTTCTGCCCAGAGCCTTGTGGTCCCTTCGCGTTAGCTCAACGGTCAGCTAGCAGAGCAGCTTACGTCCACGTGGATAAGCAGCATGTGGCAGCCGGGGGGCAGGCCCAAGGACATCTGGCTGCCCTTGGGGATGGCACAGTCACAGGTGTGCAGAGAGCAGTGTAGCCATTGTGACTCTCCATCTGGCTGGCCGAGGGACATCTGTGACCCCCGGGAGGAAGCACCTTGCTACAGGGGAGAGAGAGCGAGCCCCGCCTGACCCCTCTTTGAGCAGAGCTGTGCCCCTGGGTCTCATGCAGGGAAACAGGATAGATTTGTGTACCGCCTCAAGGGCAAACAGACCTCCAGAGAGCCACCCCACCAGCTGGCTACAGGAAGGCAGATCCACCAGGAGCACGTTACCTCATCTCTCTTTAGTTTCCTCATCTACAAATTACAGATAATAATGGTGCCGGCCTTGTTTGGGTTATTAGAATAGTTACATAAGATAATGTATGTTAAGCGCTTAGCACAGAGCTAACTGCTGCTATTTATATTGTTATGTGCCCGTACTTACCATATAAATCCCATCCAAGATGGTCCTTCCCTGAAGGAGCTCATTTAGGTAAAATCAAAATGTAATACATGTAAATAGATATAGATGGATATAGATGAACACACACATACACATAAACATATCTAAACATGCATACACACACACACACACACACATATAATGTTTGGGGGCATTTAGGATATAATAAATACGCGAACATTTGTGGTAAGTAATTATAGCCCAGTGTGATCACGGAGCTCTGTACCAAGTGCTCTGGGAACCTGCCATTGGAAGAAGTTGACCCTAACAAGGGAAAGTGTAAAAGCTTCATGGAGGAGGTAACATTTGACTGGGTATTGATGGGTAAGTAGGAGTTTGTTGCTCACAGAAGGAGATGATAACAAGTGCAAAGGAGTAAAACCTGAAGAGGGAAGTTCGTGTTTCATGATTGGTGAGAAAGCCAGTGGACCCGGGGACTGAAGTACAAGGTGAGGGGTGAGGAGAGATCCTCTGGGAAAGGTAAATTGGGCAGAAACTCTTCGACCATTCAATCAGAAAATTTTCAGGTATCAGGCACTGTGCTGGGCACGGGGGATGCCCAGACATTCTAGCAGAGCAGAGAATATACAAATACAAACCAAGATATACTTAGAGGTGACCATAAGGGCCATGAAAAAATAAAGCATAGCGACATGATGGAGGACTAGTAAAGGTTCCCTGTAGGTTGGGAGATAAGGGAGGACCCCACTGAGGAAGTAGCATTTGAACCGAGACTGAAAATCCAAGGAGGCAGCCAAGGAATCAAATGAGTTTGGCTTGTTTGAGGAACAGAAAAGTCAGTATGGCTGGTGAGTAGGAAGCAGAGGGAGGGAGAGAGGATGGTGGCGATATGGTTGAACAGGAGGGCCAAGCAGAGCTGACTGACCTGGTAGACCATGGTAAGGAAGTTGACTTCCTTCTAGGGCAGCAACAAACCACTGGAGGTTCCCAGAAGTGATCTGCACGTCTAAAAATCCCCTAGGGCTGCACTGCTGTGTGAAGAGTAGATTTGGGGCAAGAGGGTTGTATACCAATAGTGGAGTTAAGAGGTCGCTGCAGAAGTTGAGGCTAAGAGCCAATGGAGGCACGGACCAGTGCAGTAGACATGGAGGTGTGGAGAAATACATGCATTGTGAAGGGCATCGTAGGCACCACCAAGCACTCTGGACTTTTCCCTGTCGGGAGTGGGGAGTAACAGAGGGTTTAAAGGAAGCAATGACAGTGTCAGATTTGTATGCTAAGGAGGATAGTGCTTTCAGGATGGTCAGGAAGTGGCCAGAGCGAGGGAAGATTGGATATAGGGCAGCAAGGTAAGAGCCTGTTGGTTCAAGGACCAGCAAACTATGGTCCATGGCCAAATCCAGCCTGTAGCCTGTTTTAATTCAACCCATGAGACAAGACTGTTTTTACATTTTTTAAGGGTTGTTTTTTTTTAAAAAGCACTAGCAGCATATGTAACAGAGACCATATGGACCAAAAGGCCTAAAATATTTACTATCTGGCCCTTTACAGGAAAAGTTTGCCCACCCTTAGATCATCTGCAGTCTTTAAAGAAAAAAGAAAGAAAGAGAATGAGGAAGCTTTTCATGTATTGATACAGAATGATCTTCAACATATGTTCAATAAGAAAGGCATAATGCCAAATTGTATCCAGTATAGTGCATTTGTATGACGGGGGGAAAAAGGATGTCAATGACATAAGTTTTTGCTCAGGATACTATTGAAAAAACTGGCCATGCTGACTACCTCCTGAACCAGCACTGGGGCAATGGGGAGCCAGAGTGGCAAAGAGTCTTTTCAGTATGCAGGTCTCTGAAGCTTTTAAATTTTGAACCAGTTAACTAGATTCCCTATTCCAAAAAACTACAACAATAATAAAAAATAATAATGGGTTAAATTAAAACAGAATCTGTTTTAGCGGTTTGAGATGAGAGACTATGGAGACAGGCCACATGAATTCAAATCCCTGATCTTCTTCTTACCTGCTCTGTAACATTAGCCAAGTTACCTCACCTCTCTGTTCTCCATTTTCCTTCTCTGTGAAAGATAATAATCCTGTTTCATAGCATTGTTATGAGAAGAGAATACTCTTGGAACAGTTCTTGGCACATAGAAAACACTGCCTGGGTGTTTGCTATTCTTAGCAGTACTTAGTCAACCTTAAAAACTGGTATTACGTAGCCCAGGTGACAGGACCTTAGACCAGGTATTGGCTGCAGCATGGATGGCAATGGCTGGATTTGAGACCAGTGTCTGACGTGGAATTGACAAGATTTGGTCACAGAGAGTGAACAAGAGAGGAAGGTGAAGATGATCCTGAGACTGCCAGGCTGGGAACACTGGGTGATGGGGTAAGATGAGAAATCGGCTCTGGTCCCCCCAAAGCACAGCTTCACAGAAACGATTCAGTCCTTTATTATGTCAGTTTCCTCTCTCTCCCAGTTGTATTTTTACTTAGCTACGTGAAGAATGAGGTGTGCATCCTGACTTTATTAATGGAAATTATAAGCCCCATGCACCATGCGCTCATCGCTGGTATTCTCCAGAGAGTTTAGCCTGTCTCGTGTAATTAACCTGCTGTTTAAAAATCCCTATTTACAAGTGAACTAATTTTACATTGACACCTCACCTCTGTGAGCTTTCTTCAGGACAGACTTGACACTGGCAACGAAGAACATTTTAAAACAGTCTTTTTCACAGAGGAAGCCCCTTTGCAGGAGGTTTTGTGCTTCGTGAGTACGTTCTCTGGAACCAAGAAGTAATTTGACTTTTAAACGGCTTAGTGCTAATTATCTTCTCCCAATGACTGCTGACACAGTGCTGTCATTCTAACACAGAACTGGTTTGAGCTGCCACGGAGAATTTACCAAGCTTCCAAATTTTCAGTGTTGGGAATTTTTCCAGGCTTGAAAGACAATTCAAAGAAACAGTCTGTCCCGCCCAGAACCCAGCATTTTCTGACATTTTAATTTTGCCAATCGAGACATGGCATAGGATAGGCTTGAAGCTGCCCGCCTTGCTGCATCATGGTCCTCAATGTGTGACACAGCAGACCCTTTCAATAACACCCACAGGGAAAAGGGAGGAGGGGAGATGCCTTGCCCACTTCTTAGATTCCGAAATCTGAAAACCTAACTTTTTTTTTATTGTGTCCTACATGTTCAGGTATTGTGAGGTGGTTTTTGAAATGTTGCAGCTCTCATTTCATTTTGCCTCTAAGATTTCTCTCTGCCCTTAGGAAACTCAAAACTGTCCTTGCTTTGGTTAAAAGTTGTGCACATGCCCCAGTCGGCAAACAGATTTATAGAAGAGGGGCGCTTGGGTGGCTCAGTCGGTTAAGCGTCCGACTTCGGCTCAGGTCATGATCTCACGGTTCATGGGTTCGAGCCCCACATCGGGCTTTGTGCTGACAGCTCAGAGCCTGAAGCCTGCTTCAGATTCTGTCTCCCTCTCTCTCTGACCCTCACCTGCTCACGCTGTCTCTCTCTTTCTCTCTCAAAAAATAAATAAAAACATTAAAAATTCTTAAAAAAAAGATTTATAGAAGAAAATCACATACCCAGGGAAAGAAGATCTAGAGAGATAGAGGCATAGAATGTGTAAAATGTGTGCTTTTCTCCATACTTGCTTTCTGTAAACTTAAATATCCCCTTACCATGTTCAGCCCTTCCTTTCTCCTTTTGGAGAACTCGGCCCTGATTTATTTCTCCCCAGTCTAGCATTGGCCTTTACCTAAACTCAGGAGAGTTTTCAAGGTCTGCTTTCCTCAAGCCTCACAGTGCTGATAAAAATGTTTCCGTATTATGTGACTAAGGATGAGGAGGGAAAGATGATGAGACTGACTGTGATTTTAGATTTCTCTTAAAAAATAAGATAAAATGCATAAAAATATCTCCTCTTCGTTAAATTTGGATCTCTGAGGGTGGTAAAAAAAAAAAAAAAAGCATCATTATCAAGGCAGCCATTTGTTACGTGTTGTTCTTGTTGTTCTAGGATATTGGAGCTCATTCAGGAGACTTCATGTTAAATTTTGGTCAAAAATGTTAGCTCTGATAGGGATTTCCACGATTATTCCAGCAGATGGTACCCAAAATCCCCATGATGTCTTCCTAAAATATTACCCTCGGTTAGCAAACATTTATGTTCTCAGCAGTAGTGTGGTTTAACGGAGGGTTTGTGAACCTCAAATCTTCCTATTATTCAGAAAGCAAGTATCTTTTCTCAGTTACTAAAGTGTAATGGTCAGGTTCACCATTTTGAGTGTTTAAAAATAGCATTTCCCCCTATTGATGAGATGATTCAACCTCTGGGGACACAGTGAAGCCTAAGAGGATTCTGGCCCTCAAGAAATGGAGGCTTTGGTGGAAAGTGGGTATGTGTCTCTGTGCCCGATGTTTCCAGAGCATGGGGCAGTGTGGGGGGTGGAGATACTAAGGCCCAATAGTGAAAGAAAAAGAACATGCAAAGATTCTCCATCCGACTGAACTTTTCAAGGCCCAAACCATGTTGGAACCATGATTGCCTTAGAAGAGAAACTATTAATATCAGAGAAAACCCAATACAAAAATTTTTTAAGTAAAAATTAGGGGCCCCCAGGGGGCTCAGTGGGTTGAGCGTCCGACTCTTGATTTTGGCTCCAGTCATGATCTCAGGGTCATGGAATCGAGCCCCGCATCAGGCTCCAGGAGCCTGCTTAAGACTCTCTCTCTCTCTCTCTCTCTCTCTCCCTCTCCCTCTGCCCTTCTCCCCCACTCGCACTTGCTCTCTCTCTCTAAAAAATAAAATAAAATAAATAATAATAAAGAATTTAATAAAAATAAAATAATTTAAAAATAAAGTAAAATTTATAGTGTCTTACCTAACAGACCTTCTCATAGGAGTTCATACCATTTATGGAAGTGATAACATTTTTTTTCAATCTATACATATATTTTCCTAAGGAAAAGTTGAGCTCCAGTTTATATATCTCATGACCTGAACAATATTTACCAATAGCTTAAGATGCACTCAAAGTCCTTTGAAACACATTTTAAAATGAAATAAAGATCAGACTCTAGTTTCTGACTAGATTTGAATATTGACAAAGAATTATATATTCACTGAGAATCTTACCATTAATAAAACCATTTGTCATTGTGCTTTCTGAAGGAGTTTGGAGAATGTCTATTAATCATTCACATAAAACACATTAGGGGCTGACTATTAATAAAAAGGAAAAAACTCTGTTACCTCCCTGGAAAAAAAAAATACCGACATCAATACTACTGTTCCTAGGAGTATTTCTAATCCATTTGATAATAAAATGATGAGAATGATTTTTGAATTATTTCTTAGAATTCTTTAGTAGCTTTTATGTTGACAAATCTTTTAGATTTGTATTGGCAAGATCTACGAAGCCCATGAAAACTGTACCAAAAAAAAAAAAAAAAAAGATTTACAACAGCAATACAGAAAGAAATCCATCTTGTCCATAGGTTGCACCTCAGAATTATTTGGACAAAATGCAAAGCAAAGAAAAGCAATTGCATTTCACCAGATTCTTCAGATACTGTTTTAAATTGCAATAAAATGGTTTCTTGGCTTTTGGAAAACTTAGCTCTGGACAACTTCATCACTCACAGCAAGAGATTTTGAAACCTTGATTTCCATTCAAAGTCATGTAGAAACAGATTACGTTTTTTTTCTTGTTGCCATTGCTGGGTAAAACCTTTTCTTGTTTGTCATATGCTAAATGTTTGATGCTTGGGTTGTTGGGGTTTTTTAACTTTTCCATCTATATGTAAAACAAACCAGATGATGGGATTATAACGGGAATGGATTTTTTCCTACCACTGGGTGGGCAGAGATTTATCACTTTTTAAAAATTTGTTTGCTACTTAAATGTTAGCTCTGTTGGTTCAGGGCGTCCACACAGAAGGAAACACAAATGTGTCAGATGGTGCATCCTTCCAAAAAGGGGTGCTTTGGCCTCACCTTGTTTTGACTTACTTATCTCTTAAAAAATAGTGGTAGAGACATACAAGATAAAATACAGAAGGAGAGAATGAGGCATATTTCTAATATATATATATATATATATATATATAAATGCGAAGACATTGAGAAGCTAAGAGAACAAAAGTAAAGAAATTTAAAGACTCAAAGAATGAGTGAAAAAAAGTAATTTCAGAATAAATTACAGCAAGTGAACACAATGATTTATTTCAAAGCCAAAAAAAAAAACCTATTCAAAATTGAGGTATTTTGAAAAGATAAATAATCATACAGGCAGCGTATGTAAGTCTGCTTGGGCTCCCGAAACAAAATATCATAGACTGGGTGGCTTCAACCACAGAAACTTATTTTCTCATAGTTCTGGAGGCTCTCAGTCCAAGATCAAGGTTCTGGCCAATTCACTTTCTGGCAAGGGCTCTCTTCATGGCTTGCAGGTGGCTGCCTTCTCCCTGTATCCTCATATGGCCTTTCCTCGTACACATGAGATGGGGCAGGAGGTACCCTCTGATGTCTCTTCCTACAAGGACATTAATTCTGTCAGATCAGGGGTCCACTCTTTCGACCTCACTTAATCTTAAGTACTTCCTTTAAGATCCCTTCTCCAAATACCATGACACTGGGGGTTAGGGCTTCAACATATGAATTTTGGAGGGACACAAACATTCTGTCCATTATTAACAGTCAGTAGAGACTCATCTTCAAGTTGAGTAAATAACAGTTTTTTTCCAAATGCAGCTCTCTGGTTTTCCATCACTGGGATCTAACAGTTTTTCTTCTTCCAGACTCTCCTGTTTTCATTCCCTTTTCAAAGAGAAAACCGAGCAAATGGCAAGTGAGGTCGTCTTTAGCTGTAGAGCCTTTAGCTGACCCATCCCAGAACTCTGAGTTTGCTTTCAAAAAGACTCACAACACCCCTTACTTGGCAGACCCTGAGCTATGGCTCTGGTATGTCCAAATTTATTTTTTCTTGTGTCACCTAGAGATTTTGAGTTCAGATTTTTGGGTCTTTGAGACCAAAATGATCCATAACCCAGTAATAAATATTTTTACAGGTCAATCTTTTTCATATGCCTATTTCAAGCATGATGTACTGTTTCTGTAATAGATATAATGAAGGTCACTGGTATGTTGACCCCACTAATTGCCCAGTGAATTTAGGGGAAAGTCAAGATGAGAATCACTTACTGTCCCTGAGCCAGCTGGTATTTATGGGTGGGAGTTTATAATAAATTTCTATTTCTATTTCTATTTCTATTTCACCTACCTAATCTATGGCATTTTGTTATGTCAGCCAAGGCAGACTAATACACTAACCCTAAGGGAGTATTTAGCTTTCTTAAATATATCATTTCTTAATAGATTTCCTTTGTAAAGCGCCAGTATGATTTGAGCTTACAAAATGGAGCACACTCTATAGAATGTTTCTTGGGAGACACCTTCTACTTGCCCAATAGTTGCCGATTTCAGAGACTTTCACGGTATTAAAATGTGACTGTGCATTTTTGGCAATTTTACCTTTGAGAGTTCCAACTCTGCTATTGTTTTTAGCTCTGCACAAAACACAGAATCAAGGTGTCACAATATTATGAGTCTTGCCATCTGCTTGGACACTTTGTTTCTGATAGAAAGTCGACTTACAGCCTACCTACTAAAATTACATCGCATTTTCTCTGTAGAGCTGGGGAATTTTCCCTTTCATCCTGTTTATAAAGGCCTTCTATTTATTCATCTTACCTAACAGGAAAATAGATTGTTGACATCACTACAGTCAATGAACCCTCAATAAATGTTGGATGAATGCATAGATGGAAGAACAAAATTATTTGACTTTCACATCAGGTCATCGAATTACAGAATTTTATTGCTGCAAGTATCATAATTCACTTAGTCAAACTTCTTTCTCCTAGATCTCTTTGAAGAAATTATTTTCTGAAGCATTGATTAGAAGTAAGAATAACAACCAACATTTACTGAGTGTTTACTATGTGCCAAACCCTGTTTTAGGTAACTTTCATGGATGATTTCTGTTAATTTTATAACAGTGATAATGTTGTAAAAGAATGTTCTGGAGCAGAAGTGGGTCTTCTTTACCTATTAATCCCTTCTCCAGCAATTCCTTCATTAAGTAAGGCCCTTTCAAAATTCTTCTCTACTAGGAGCCTCCCCCATATGCACTGTACAGGCACACGCACCTTTTCAGCAGTTCCCAAGGAAACCTAATTGGAAAAGTAAAACATGCCATCTTTGTCAAAGAGAGTATTTTTAATGCTTCAATAATGAAAGAGGACAGAAGTAGGAGGAGAAGCAGACAGTCCCCATTTAAAGCCAATGCCCTTTTGTTGTGCATATTCTTCCCCTGAGGTTCTTCTAGTGGCCTTTGAACACTGGAAGCTGGCGTCTGGAAATAACCCACCTCCTACTTCAGTTCTTGCTAAAGTTAGCCTCGGGAAAGTTTATTATTGTAAAGGGCTTCATCCATCTTCTACAACATCCCCTAGACATTCATTTTAGAGGGGGCTAGCACAAGATTATCCACAGTTATGGGAATCAGGGGTGACATCAAGCAATGAAATGCACATAAAATCTCAAGCCCTCATTTTGGCCATCGGTGTGCTTGCGTGTCACTTCCTCCCATGTGAAACCTGGGTGAAATTTCAGTACTTTTTCCTTGGACAGAGATGCTAAGGAATAGGTCTTTCTTCTGCACCTGTATTGGAAGTCCTGGCATCCATTGATGTCAGCCTCACATTTCATTTTTATTCGTTTTTTTAATTTTTTTTAATGTTTAATTTTGAGACAGAGAAAGACTGAAAGTAGGGGAGGGGTAGAAAGAGAAAGGGAGACACAGAATCTGAAGCAGGCTCCAGACTCTGAGCTGTCAGTGCAGAGGGCAACGCAGGGCTCAAACTCACGAACTGCGAGATCATGACCTGAGCCGAAGTCAGACGCTTAACCAACTGAGCCACCCAGGTGCCTCCATTTTTAAATTTGTACCTGGTACCTTGGAGGTCTCACCCACAGAGATAGAGGAGGGAAGAAGGCATCCCAGTGGCCCCTCCTATCCACATACTTCCAAATCTGCCCTTTATTTCCCCTTCAAAGTTGCCCTGTATTCTATAACAAGAATGCCAGAAAATATAAAGCTTAGAAACAACAGAAATATGTTTCTCACAGTTCTGGAGGGTGAGAAGTTCAAGATCAAGTGACAGATGATGGAATCCACTTTCTGGTTTGTAAATGGCCATTTTATTTACTGTGTCCTCACATGGTGGAAGGGACAAGCTAGCTCTCCAGGGGTTCTTTTCTAAGAACGTTAATCCTAATCACCTCCCCAAGGCCCCATCCTCTAATGCCATCACAATGGGGAGTAGGACTTCAACATGAATTTCAGAGGTACACAGACATTCAGTCCACAGCAGACTCAGAGAACAGGAAAAGAATGCAACTGAGAAAAGATATTTCTGATCACCGTTTCCAAGAAATGCAGGCCATCCAGACCACCAGAAGTTAGTTCTAGGCTCAAGGAAATTAAGCAAAACTGTGTCAATTAAATGCTTAGGTTTTAGTAGGTCATATTTATTACAAATAAAGCTGGTGTCATTGGGCATAAAGCACATTTATTTTTTATTTAATAAACCTATTTTTTAGGAGTGAGGAAGGGAAGCAGCATGAAATGGGGGAAGAACCTCTAGCTAGAAATAAAGTGGAAGGTCACTTGGGCCTGACTTCATCTCAGGGCCTTTATCCTTCAAATGTGGCAGGGATGGTAGTGGTGGTGGGGCCTCCATGTACCAAGGCCCTTCAACTCTGAACCTCGGGGGCTCTATCTCTTGGGACCTAGAGCTCCTATTCTAGATGATTGCAGAGGTCTCTGGTGGTGGCTTATCTTTCATGATCAATCATGATGAACCGAATAACAAAACTTCTTGGTCAGGAAGGTGATCCCACAGTAAAGTATTGCAGGAGACCGAGAAGTTCTGCCTCAAAATGACATGGATTTTAAGGGCTGCTGGGTCCTAAAATGCAGTGAGGTGTACCAGGACTGGGTGCCTTACAGATCCCATGTAGTATATGTTCTTTGGCTATTCCAGTATTTCCACTGATTTGCCTAAGGTCACATGGCTAGTCACAGAGATGAGATTAATGGCTGACGGGAAGAGGATTAACCTGCATTAATCCCCGGGTCTCTACCAGACACTGGGCATCCTACAGTTCCCTGAGAGTTCCTGTCCCCAGTCTATAGATGAATGCCTCCCATATAGTCTAGACATTACATATTATGTTAGTACCTTTTTTAAAGTTTTGTCGAGTGGGATATTTTTAATATTCTTGATGCACCCGTCGAACCTCACTTCTTAGGCTCAGCAAGTGTTTTTATGGATCTCTATTCCCACTCTCAGCCCCTCTGGGCCCTATAAAAAAATTCCTAGCATGCATCACATTCTTTAGTGAGCTTTGCCCCATTTGGTCATTCATGTGGGCATCCATATGGCTGAACAACATGGCAATATAAACTTTTTTTCTACAGTTATAAATTATAGAAACAGCAACAACAACTATGTTAAGTACCATTCTTTTTAAGTAGAAATACAAATCTCTTAAAATATTTACCTTCACCCAACTTGACCATGGCCCAATGCCTTAGAGTACATGAGCTATATTCTTCATGGCTATTTGAGTGCTGGCATTTTTTTCTCTCCAGCATCATGCCACACTGAAGGGGCTCACCACTGAGAAGAAATGGCCCTCCTAAGTGCTAAAGTGCATTGTCCTTTTGTAGGGAAGAGGGAGAACTTCACTTCCAACCTGAATCCAACCCCAAATGAGCTGAAACCAAGCAGTTCCAGGCAACCCTCTGAGATTGCTCCTTGTGAACTGGAAATAAGATGTTATTAGCAATCAATGAAACTGAACTTGAAGATGGCCTATATTCAGATGCCTCATGGGTTTTCATTTTAATTCTCTAATAGAAGAGATTGCATTAAAATGGACTCACCTTCACACTGAAATCTTGCACAGTGCCCTTCACAGCCAAGAATATGAAATTGGGTTGCTTCCAGGAACTATTTTTCTGTCTGTGGACGCAACCTCTGGCCTGGCGAATCCAGCTCAGGCCCCCCGACTGGAGACCTGATGCCTTTTCTGGGGCAAACCATCCCTACCAGGCACAAGTAGAAATAGTATAACATGCACATGCAAGGAAGCTGAACAGGTTCTCATGATAGTAGGCCACAAATGGACAGGCCTCCCACCCATTAGACAAAAATAAAATTAGATAAATAATATAGATAAATAAAATGTTAGGTAAATAAAAATAAATATAAGTTCATTGCTCCAGAGACCTCCCAATAAATACTAACTGACGTCTGGAAGTATTCTCTTCTACCTGTAAGTATTCTGATGGCCAGACCCCCCCCCCCAAAACCAGGGTCCAGCCTTTAGTATTGATAAATAAATCCCACAAGTGTCCACTTGTCACTTCGGATAACACTCTCTCTCCCTCCCTCCCTCCCTCACACACACACACACACACACACACACACACACACACATAAAGTTATCCAAATGATTCCATTCAACCACTGAGGAGTTTTAGTTTTGAGTCTTCCCTACCTTGTTTCACAAAGATTTGAGGCTGCTTGCAAAAATACTTCTCAGGAAACAGGATAAAATGATGAATTTTGAGAAAATTCAGCACAGGCTGTAAAGGAAAAGGAAAGAGGACTGGAGTAAGCGAGACAGACCCCAGAGGTGTGATTGGTAGGTGGAGGTTACAAATTTGGCTCTGAATTCCCCAGTGAAAAGCAAGGGGAAAAAATAATAACATTTACCTGATTCACAGTATTTCTAAGATTTTTCAAAGTTTCTTAAAAGAAGCATGACTTTTCCTGGTGCTGAGATGGGAATGATATTTTTCTCCCTTGATTCCTCATAGAGAGGACATTGGATTAGTCGGGGTAAGGTTCCACTTTGAGCAACCAAAAGCCCAAAACAACAGTGGCTTGAGTAAGACAGAATTTTCTGTCTCTCTCAAGTCAGTCCAGGGCTAGAACAGCTCTCAATGGGTGTCAGGAACTCAGATCCTTTTATATTCTTTCTCCATTTCATCGTCCAAAATGACTCTTAAAGCTCTGGTCAAAATGTTCCCATTCCAGCCAGCGGGAAGGAGGAAGGAGTGATGAAGGACACACCTGCATCCTTTAAAAATACATCCCAAGGTTGCAGAGAATTCTTCCAACTACCTCCCATTGGCCAGAACCTGATCACATGGCCACACCTCCTTGCAAGAGAGGCTGAAAACGAGTCTTTGTTCTAGGCCTAGGTGAAAGTGGGCTTTCTATTACTAACGCCGATGGGCAGTATATGAGCTTGCTAGGGCTGCTCTAACAAACCACGGACTGGATGGTTTCAACAACAGAAATTTATTCCTCACAGTCTAGAGGCTGGAAGGCCAAGATCAAGGTGCTGGCAGGGTTGTTTTCCTCTGAGGCCTCTCTCCTTGACTTACAGATGGCTGCCTTCACCGTGTCCTCCCATGGTCTCTTCCTCTGTGCACATGAACCCCTGATGTATCTCTGTGTATCCTAATCTCCTCTTATAAGGACACCTTATAAGGACCCACCCTAATGGCTTCCCATTTTAACTTAAGAGCCCTTTCTCCAAATACAGCCATATTCTGAAGTATTGGGGGTTAGGTAAGTTTAAACATATGAATTTGGGGGAGAGCACAGTTTAGTCCATAATAGGGTCTTGCCACATATTCTGCCAGCATCCTTGTAGCAGAATAAAGAATAAGTTCTTTGGAGCCATTTGTCCCATCTCCTCTTTTAAATCCAAGTGTCCTTAAAACGAAGAATCCGTCAAGTGTCTGACTTCGGCTCAGGTCATGATCTGGCGGTTCATGAGTTCAAGCCCAGGGCTGCTGGTTCATAAGTTTGAGCCCCACGTCGGGCTCTGTGCTGACAGCCCAGAGCCTGGAGCCTGCTTCAGATTCTGTGTCTGTCTCCCTCTCTCTCTGCCCCTCCCCCACTCATTCTCTCTCTCTCTCTCTCTCTCTCTCTCTCTCTCTCTCTCTCAAAAATAAACAATAAAAAAATTTTTTAACAAAACAAAGAAAAAAAAAAAACAAAGAGTTAGGGCCTACTACGCTGGTTCACACCCAAAGGCACTCAGTGAATACCTACAGAGGATGGCGGTCATGGCCCAGAAAATCACAGCAGGAACGGAGACTGAAAGCCAAGATTCCTGACTCTCTACCACCTACTCTCCCCACCAGGCTGCACTGCTCCCTTCGTGGTCTGACAACCAGCACACATGACACGGGAACTTAAAGACATGTGTTTTAGTCTCAGATTTTCTGTATCAGAAATTATAAAGCCCCAAAGCAGTGATTGCTGGCCCTGCTTTCATGCAATTCTTGGGCTTCTCCAGAGACCCCAGCATGTATCAAACTGTGTTAAGCCCTTATAGCAAAAGTCATTTGAATTTTTTCTGGATCATTTTTCATTGTTCTGTTTTCTGTGGACACTCCACAGAAGCTTTAGAAGGTTGCAGGGGTGGGGGTGGGGGTTGCTACAAGGTCAAAGCCAAGATGCCATAACTCTAGGAGAAGTTGAAAACTTGGTGCACTAAGTTCAGCGGCTTCTCCCCAGGGCTGAGACTAATGAACATGCCAGCAGCCCCAGCTTGGGCAAAGGCAACACTGGCCCCGGACTTGGAATGGTATTTTTTTTTCCATTTTTCTACCAGCTTGCAAGCTGTCACCCATTGAACCAGAATGAGATTGCACTTGGCAGGAAGACAGTGAGAATTTTCCCCCAAAATACACTGACAGCCTTGCTCCCAGGACACCTCTCAAGCCCACTCCAAGGTCCAGGCTTCCTATACTCTGTAGCAGGACCCATCCCCCAAGACCCCATGGATCTGCATGAAAAATACTGTTTGTTTGGCCTGAGACCCAAACTCTTCTCCTTGCTCATTTCTGCCCTAGCGACACCACCTCAAACGTAGGTTTTGGAAGCTGTACAATACAGCTAATTGTTTGCATTGGACAGTAGTATGTTTAGAGCTTATGCATCTAAACAGACAATTATTTTCCGCTATTTGCTAGTGGCACTGCCTGCCTGGTGACTTTGGCAGATGGAGAAAGGAGCTAATCCGTAGGTTATAAGCAGAAGGGTTATTGATGAAATGTCACCATCTGTTGGTGTCATTAAAATGATATGAGTCATAAAGAGTTGCTTTTGTTTTTTCTCAGAAAAAAAGGTTAGCTTAGAGTTTAGAGAAAAGTTGCTAGATTGCAGATGGCAGTGTGAGATGGGACTGAGGGTGGGGAGTGTCAATCCTGGAAGAGGGAGGAGCCTTGATGAACATATCACATCAGCTTGATGGGTCTTCTGGGAAGCGCTGGAATCCTCTGCCTGAATAAAACCACCCTTCTGGTTTGAGATGAGATATTTATTAGGAATGATGCAATGCTTCACCTATCCCATGATCCCTCCCCATTTCTGAGGCATCTACTGGGTGGGGAGAGGAAAGTCATTCATTTGGGTTCAACAAGAAAGATCGTATCTGGGAGGGAACAGTTCAAATGCACTTGTCTCCTAAATCCTCATTGGCGTCATGACAGAGAGATGATTCATGTATCGAACTGACATCTTGGGAGGCTGGTGACCCCAATTGAGAATGATATTCTCTACATCTGCTGTATCCCCTGGGATGACGTGGAGTTGTCTCGGAAGAGGAACCAGAGACAGTATGCCCAAGATTCCATCCGGATGGAGGAAAGAAAGCAGTGGATGGACCCACATGAATTGCATAGCAAAGGAATCAGCTTTTGGTCTCATTGACTTTATTGACTCCCTTCTTGTCAATTTCATTGACTTCTCTAACATTTTATTATTCATTTTCTTCTGCTTACTTTGGGTTTAACTTGCTCTCCTTTCTCTAGGTCCCTAAAGTAGAAATGTAGATTGTTGTTTTTATCTTTCTTCTTTTCCAACATCTTCCATAGCAAAGGGATGCAGAGCATGAGAAGTATATTTAATGAGTATTCGGATGACCAAAGCAAACTGCGCCAACTTCCTAATTCTGCCTTATTACCTAATCCTCTTAATTCCTTCATATTTTCTGTTTATAAATTATTTTACCCACTTGCCAAGGACATATGCCCAAAGAGAAAGAATCTGTTATTACCAACTTTTTTCCAGTATGGCTTAAGATTCCTTTTACATATATATTTTTTTTTATTTTAACTCTTGGAGAGAGAGTGGGGGTGATTGTATAAACCACTACAAATCCTTTTGGCAGTTCTAAGGTTTAAATTATAAATAAACATAACATCGCAATGTGTTGGGCCTCACGCCCAGCCCTGCATCTGGGTGAGTCCTTTTCCCCCATCCAACTGGCCCGAGCCTGCCAACTCGTAGGGAGAGAGGTGCTGAGGGGTCAGTGATGCTGCTGGAAATAGTGCACACTGCTGGAAGCAAGAGCCACGGGGGGCAGGAGCTTCGCGAAGCCTGTGTGAGTTATTTATATGGCCTCAAAAGGAAGCATCCGTGGAAAAGTTCCTGTTGATATTTTTAGATCTGATGCTTGATCCTCCTGCTGCACTTTCATTTTTAAACAAGCAGGGAAGGGAGTGATTGATACTGTCTGCAGTGCTGTTTTGAAGGCTCAGAGGGCGCATCTGACAGGCTAATGGTCAGCCTGCCAGGCCCGGGGACACCTTCTGTCTCTTCTAGCTCGGGGACGTCAGAAGCTGCTGACTTCAGCAGGTGGCACATAAAACCTTGGCCTCTTGCTGCCGAGTCCAAAACTCTGAAGTTGAGCCCTGACTCTGAGGTCCTGTGTGGTTGACACTCACGGGTTCAGTGTCTTACTCTACTCCCATAGTCTGTTTCTCTGAGGATGGGACATATGTTTGTATAATAAGCCTTTGGCTGGAAGAAAATGGTTTAGAATTTAACAAGATGATTGTACAGATTAAAAATTCACAACCACACAATAATCCATGAGCTTGACTACTCCAGGGCCTGAGAAGGGAGTTGCGTATTGTTACTGAGTTGTTTCTATGGTTACTTTCATTTGCCTGCTCAAGATCAATGCTCTAAAAATATATAAATTTATTTTTAAATAAAAAATCAATATATATATGTAATTTTTGTTTAATTTTTAATTTAAAAAATCCTTCCCAAGGATTCCCATAAGGAAGCCTATAGCTTTGTCTTCAAGGAGAAGGGAAAGAGGAGAAGGTGGGTATTGGGATCTTTTGCTCTGCAGATATGGTTTCTCATACAAAGTCCATGGATCATAGATGTCACCCATGCCGGTTGAATGATCAGTTCACTTAAGTGAGAAGCTGAGGAGCATTCAGGGAGAGAAAAGGAAGTTCTAAGTTCCCATGGCTGTGCTGTGTATTTATTGTTTGTCCCTGGGACTCAGATGTGACAGATGGGGTTGTCTTACAAACCTAAAACTCTCACGATGGAGTTGCTGGGATGAGCCAAGAAAACTCCTGATGAGGTCGTGAGCTTTGTGCTCTTGCTCTTGTAGCCTGTGGGCGTTGTTGTCTTTTTTATCTGTTTATTCTTTCATCTCTGTTTTTCTACAACAGACCACAGAGACAGGTGAAGAGGAGGAGGACCAGCCTCTCAGCCTGGCCTGGCCTACCAACCGCCGCAAGCAAGTCACATTCCTAATCGTTTTACCCATAGTGTTTCCTCTTTGGATTACCTTGCCGGACGTCCGCAAACCTGTGAGTAAAGCACCATTTGTTTCACCGACTCCTTGTGAAAAGCACAGTACATAGCAGTGTGATAGTCGGCTTCTATTCGCCTTAAAAGGACAAGGAGGGGTGACATATATACACGTGTATGCTTACATCTGTCAAAAATTTCCTCGGACAGGTACACAATAATAGTGATTGTTCAAGTTATCAAATCTATGTAACAAACCACCCCAAAACTTAGTGGTGTGGAAACAACAAACATTTTATTCTGCTTGTGGATCCCGTAGACCAGGAGTTCAAATAGGGCACACTGGAGATGGCTGGGGCTTCAGGTGGGAAGACTTGAATGGCTGTGGGATGGACTCATCTGGGAGCTTCTTCACCAGTGTTTCTGGTCCCTGGGCAGAGATGATTCAAAAGCTGGGCTCAGCTGTGATGGTCTATGGAAGAGCCTAAATGTGGCTTCTCCTTGAGACTTGGGCTTCCTCACACCATGGTGACCTCAGAATAGTCAGATGTCTTAGATAAGAGATCAGGGCTCCAAGAAGGAGTGTCCCAACAGCAGAAGACAGAAGCTGTGTGGTCTCTGATGACCTAGTCTCAGAAGTCACAGAGAGTCATTTCTGCTATATTCTACCAGTCAAAGCAGTCATTGACTGTGTTGATTAAAGGGGAGGAGACAAAAAGTTTACATAGACTATATCCGTGTCATAGTGTATGACACCGTTGGTGGGAGGAGCGTCGAAGAATCTGCAGCCATGTTTTAAAACCACCATAGTGATTGTCTCTGAGAAGAGGACATGAAGGTTCAAGGCAGGAGGGGAATTCCTATTTTGTTGAGTGTCTGTGTACCTGGATTATTCATTCAATTCAAAAATAATTTAAAGAAATGCACTCATGTAGGATAAATCCCTCGTGTCTGATCCCCATCCTGTATTGTTATCATTACTATAATATTATTTTCTACCATTATTACGTGCCAGGTGCATTGAACACAATACCATCTTATGATCCGCAAAATACAATCTAAGTATAGATTAAATCAAAAGAAGAGTACTCCTACTGTTAAATTGGGTTCTTGGGCCAGAGCCCCAAAGGATAAAGGAACTAAATGATAAGAAGTAGCTATGCTTTTTTTTTAGAGAGAGAGCGAGCAGAGGAGAGGAGCTGGGAGCGGGGGGCGGGGAGAGAGAGAGAGAGAGACAGAGAGAATCTTAAGCAGTCTCCGTTCTCAGCCTAGAGCCTGACACCAGCCTCAATACCCCAACCCTGGGATCATGACCTGAGCCAAAATCAAGAGTCAGATGCTCAGCTGACTGAGCCACCCGGGTGCCCCAAAAAGTAGCTATTCTTTTTATTATGGTCTTACACACATCTCATTCAACAAAGATATGTGTCCACTATGTATCAGACACTGCCCTAGGTATTTCCAATAAGCTATACTCTGGAATCTCGAAAACAGCTAGTGTAGGAATGTGTGTATACAAACACACACACGCGCACACACAATTATTTTTTAATTTTATTTTTATTTATTATATATAATATTATATATTATTGGCATAAGCAGAAAGAATCTTAGGCAATAAAAAGTTAACTAACTAACTCATGCCTAAACACTTCCTGGCAGATGGGGCTAGGATTCAGACCCAGGTCTGTATGACCACACAGCTTGGACTCCCCCTCACATTTCATGATACTAGAAAGTGAAAATCTGAGATCATTTCTGAAAGCACTTAGAATAGGATGGTGTGGTAACATACAGCATAATTTAGCATGTCTTTTTTTTAATTTTTTTTTTTTTTTTTTTGAGAAAGAGTGTGAGCAGGGAAGGGGCAGAGAGAGAGGAAGACACAGAATCTGAAGCAAGCTCCAGGTTCTGAGCTGTCAGAACAGAGCCCAATGCGGGGCTCGAACTCAGGAACTGTGAGATCATGACCTGAGCCGAAGTCAGACACTTAACTGCCTGAGCCACCCAGGTGCCCATAATTTAGCATAATTCTTCAGAGCCCCATGGTGATCCCACTTTCTGCACTTGAAAAAGACAGAACAAAAATCCTGTCCCACTGGCCTGGCCTGTAAATAATCCAAGCTTGTGGAGAGAGCCAGTGTCGTACCAAATATAGGCCAGGAAAGGACCCCCTCATGTAAGGACTCCCAATTTTAGAGGTTTTCCCAGTAAAAGATGCATGTAATAGGTGTGGCTTCCTGAAAGCAATATTTAGGTTTCGTTATTCACAACGGGATTGCAGAACATGTGCTCTGTGCAAAGACCTGGCTCCCGGAAACCTACAGCCAAACAGCTAGAATGCGTGGAGTTTCTTCTTGGCTCACATCACATTGACATTTCCGAGATGTGTGTGCTCACGTGTGCTCCCTTGTGCACGCTCTCTCTTTCTCTCTCTCTCTTTCTCTCTTTCCGTTGCTCTGCTGTGTAGGCCCGTGCTCTTGCACTGCCCCAGGGAGGAAAATCAGAGAAACAGACACGGTTTCCTAAATGGCTGCAGCAGGTCTAGTGTGGGGTGGCCCCGAGCAGCAGGGGTGGACTGGCTGCTAAGGGGGTGTCAGCAGACGAGCACTGGAGCAGTCAGGGAAGTGTGCAGGCATGGGATGAAGTACCAGCAACAAAGGCCTGGGCTCGCAGGTCGGGTGGGACTCCTGAAGCAAGGGCTGGCAAAGTGCCCATCCTCTCTGTGATCGGAGCTCCGAGGACAAGGAAGCTGTTACAGAAGATCAAAGCTCTGAACCAGCGACTCCTGGACAACACACAGGACTCCACCGTGGCAGGAGTTACCTAGATCCCAACTGCTCTGGCCGATGCTATCACCCCAAGGGGCACAAAGCAAGAAGATGTGGCTGTACGTGATGCTCTCCTTTGTACGACCATGGACTGGTCATTCACCATGCACATGCCTTGAGAGCCAGCCTCGGGCCCAGATAGCCACTGGGGTTTTTGCTCCTTGCAACCTCAAGAGCCATCCATGGGATGGACTGGACTTTTTTCTCATTTTCTATGTATACTCTGTGCTGTCCCTAGCAAAAATGTGACTCTCAGGTGAAGCATTTGGGTGTTTTTAAATTTCCTCACCAAATAGTTATTGAGCACCCACGGTATGCGAAGCATCAAGCTTGTGCCCTAAAAGAGATAAAAAGTCACAGAACTCACAGTTTCTATGTTTAAGGACCTCTCAACTAAGTAGCAGAAACAAGGCATATAACTCCAGAGGACAAATGCATTGCTATTATCAGTGACAGGAGCTGGATTCGAACTGGGGTCTCCTGACCTCATACTGTTCTCATTCTACCACACTGACACAGTGGGTTTTTTTCCCCAGAATACCTCATGAGCTGTACAAACTTGAGGAAGTCACTTCTCAACTTTAGACCTCACTTTTCCTCCTCTGTGAAATAAAGGGGTGGAAAATGTCTAGATTCCCTGCCAACCTTGACATTCTGTGATTAAGGAAAGCATAGAGAGATAACCATCAGTACAGTTTTATAAATTTTTTTCATATTTATTTTTGAGAGAGAGACAGAGCACAAGCAGGGGAGGGGCAGAGAGAGAGAGTGAGACACAGAACCTGAAGCAGTCTCCAGGCTCTGAGCTGTCAGCACAGAGCCAGACGTGGGGCTCGAACTTATGAAACATGAAATCATAACCTGAGCCAAAGTGGGACGCTTAACCGATTGAGCCACCCAGGCGCCCCCAGTATTGCATATTTAAGGGGACCATACATCCCAGTCTGCCCAGAATTGTCCCTTTAATCCCCAACCATGCTGGTTTGGAAGATGAATTATGTGGTCATCCTTTGCATATATGAAATGCCAAATTAAAGAAACCATGCCAGTTGATACAAAAGCCAGGAAGTAGCTTCTTGATCATGCTTAGCACAGAAGAGTTTCATTAGGTTCGATTTTGTATCAGTTAGCATTTGCTGTGTAACACACCACCCCAAAACTTAATGGCTTAAAAAAATCAGCAATTTTTTAGTCCAGAATCCCGTGAATTGACCGTCTGATCTGAGCTCAACTAGACAGTTCTGCTCACATTTATATGGCTGAAGGCGTGTTGGTATAGGAGTCTCTCAGCTACAAAAGCTCATCTCTGTACCACGTGGTGTCTTATCTTAAGTAAGCTAGCCGGAGCTGATTCACATGATGGCCAACTTCCAAGGGCAGCACAAACAAAAGCGGCAAAGTTCTCTTGAGATCTGATTTGCAATCTGCATGCTGTCACTTCTACCACATTTTGTTGGTCAGAGAAAGTCAAGACCAGCCCAGATTCAAAGGATGGGAAAATAGACCTCACCTCCTTTTTTTTCTTGGATTATTTATTTTGAGAGAGAAAGAGTGGGGCGAGGGGCAGAGAAGAGAGGGAGACAGAGAGAGAGGGAAAGAATCCCAAGCAGGCTCCATGCCGTCAGTGCAGAACCTGATGTGGGGCTCAAATTCCGAACCATGAGATCATGACCTGAGCCGAAATCAAGAGTTGGATGCTTAACCTACTGAGCCACCCAGACGCCCCTAGACCTCACCTCTTGAAAAGAGTTATAAAGTGTCGTGGCCACTTATGCAGTCTACCACAGTCTTCATGCACTGCCACAAGGGCCTCTTGACAAGATATCGAGGGAGAGGAAAACAAGAGGAGAAAATGATTCATTAATAAACACTTGCTACTCCGGAGGGCCTGGCGGCTCTGTCTCCTCAGTAGTTTTTGAATTACCTGTGGAGATGAACATTCCAAACCTTGACAGTAATTACAAGGAAAACATGATTTTTTAGTGTACATCCAGTTTCAGGGTAAACAATCCTCCCACTTGTTTTTATTTCCACCTCATTTATATGCAAATTATATGACACTGTGTGTTGGATTATACACACTCCTGGCTCAGATTAATTCACTGTTATAGTCTTCTCACAATAATGGCTTTGTTTTAAAAGTAAAAGAACTAAAATATAAACCCTGATGAGGAACATGTCTGATAAAAATTGAAAATAATAAAGGAAATAAAGAACCCAAAAGTTGTATTCTCTCATGACCTAGAATGGGTGTTATTACAAAACAGGAATGGATCTAAATGAGGTATCAAAATATGACGCATTAGAACTGGGAAGGTACTAGGAAGTCAGCTATAGTTTTGCAATTTATGTCATTCATTGATTCATTCACCAAGTATTTATTGTGTCTGCGGTGCACAGTTCTAGCAAGAATCAAGTGTTTGAGACCCAGAGAGGTTTAGCAATTTGTCCAAGTGCACCCAGCAAGTAAGAAGCAAAGTCAAGACTCTCAGCGAGGTCTCGGCAGTGACTTTCACCTCTCTGAATTTCAGTCTTCTCATCTCTTAAAAACCAAAATGAGAGGGCACCTGGGTGGCTCAGTTGGTTAAGCCACCAACTTCAGCTCAGGTCATGATCTCACGGTTTGTGGGTTTGAGCCCCGCATCAGTCTCTGTGCTGACAGCTCAGAGCCTGGAGCCTGCTTCAGATGAGCCTGGAGCCTGCTTCAGATTCTGTATCTCCCTCTCTCTCTGCTCCTTCCCTGCTCATGCTCTTTCTCTCTCTCCCCAAAATAAATAAAAACATTAAAATTTTTTTAAAAAAACACAAAATGAGGATAAGATTATCTAAAACAACTGCCACTATTATCTGAGCACTTATTTTATGCCAGACACTTTCATTGACACTTTATGGGCATGAAGACTTCAGAACAACTAGATATTTTTTATTCCTCCCATTTTACAGATGAAAACCCTGAGGCTTCGAAGATGAAGTAATCTGTCTCAGGTCACATCACTGGTAACTGGTGAGCAAGGATTTGAATACTGGTTGTATTAATCCAGAGAACACACTTTTAATCTTTAATAGGATTATCTGGAGGACTTTTGTTAGATGTGTACACCCCAAAACCTTGCACAGAATAGATGCTCAGTGAATATTTGTTGAATTTAAATCAGTAAGGATATGGCCAATTTGTGCAATCAGCTAATGTCCAGAAATGTTTTTCAAGCCAAGAAAGTATCACACTGATGTCCTAACAGCTTCTAATGAGAACATTAGCTGTCAATTAGACACATAAACCATTACATTGGGAACAAAATGGCCGGCACATGGACACAGTTTGCTTTTTGCTAATTAGTACGAGGTTCATCCCAGCAGATGTTAGGTTGAACCACCATTACTAACCAAAAATTGACATGTCAGACCTTGACTTCAAGGGCTCTTTTCTTCCTTCCAGTGAGACTGGTAACTAAATAATTGCACGAGTGCTACTGGGCAGTGATGTTTGGAATGAGACCATAGAGTCCAAATAAGGGGAGTAGTTCAGAAAAAATGAAAGAAGAAGGAATTACCTGGGCTGTGAGATTGGAAATTATAAGGTGGTTTGACAGTTGGGAAACACAAACTGCTGGTGCATAAAAGGATTAAAGCTTCTAAATCAGAGACAATATGGGAGGTTGGGTGAGGCAGATGGCCATACAGCTGGAATGCTAGTCTATATCTCCCCAGTGCTCTTTATATTTTCTGACATTCAGAGCACAGGCTAATATTATGATCGTCATCATGTCTATAGCTGGGAATATTTTGAGCATTATTGGCCTTATTTTTCTTCAAGAACAAGTTGGTATAACCTACATCTTGGGAATACATGTGTAGTCAGACAGACTAGACTTGAATTTCAGGTCTAGTTCAAGATTTGTGTACAGAGTAGGTACCTGGCCTTTACCCACCCCTAGTTTATGATGAAGACCTGGAAACTTACAAATAGAAACTATTTTTAATTTATTTTCAGTGAGCCCCTAATACAACACTAAGTACATACAGATGTCCATTAATTACAAATTGGCCTCTTGATCAAGAACCATAAGGATCAAAGTTTAAATGTGAGAGGTTTTCATTAGTATGTTGGTTTGAACTTAGAACTTTTACCTCCTTAGTCTGATTCCTTAGTTGCTACCTTTTGACTAAGAATGTTCTATGGTTCAGGGATATTTCTCAGATGAGAAATATGTTCAAATAATTTGATTCTAACTTGTGACATTACACCAAATGAATAGACATGCAAGGGTACAATAGATAAAATAATAATTATATACTTAATAAATGAGATAGCCTAAAAAGCGAGCAATCTGTGAAGTGAGGACTCTCCCAAGATCTCCTGTACATATACCATACCATTAAGTATGGAGATGGTGGGGTGCCCAGCTGGCTCAGTCGGTGAAGCATCCAATTTCGGCTTAAATCATGATCTCATGGTTTGTGAGATCGAGCCCCACGTCGGGCTCTCCACTCTCGGCGTGGAGCCTTGCTCAGATCCTCTGTCTCCCTCTTTCTCTGTCTTTGTCTCTCTGTCTCTCTCTTTCTGTCTGTCTGTCTGTCTCTCTCTCTACCCCACCCCCCATCAAAAATAAATAAACATTTTTTAAAGTATGGAGATGGTACTTCATTGCCTTACAGGATGCTCAGAATCAAACTCACAGACTGGCTGCTGCTCCAATCACCTGGGTGGCCCAACACCACAAGAAAAGCCCTTTCTTTCCCTGTGACAGAGCCTGACCGTAGGAGATGAAACCGCCATCTCAGGATACTGAAATAGTGACTTGTGACCAGAGAAAAAGAATGGGGACTCCAATCGGCTAAACTCTGTGGCTGGGGAAATTGATTTCTTAGCGCCGGCAATTCCAAGGCTCCAATCTGGCCTCCAAAACCCAGCTGAATTCTCAGCTTTCAAGGAATCGCTCTCAGAAGTGCCTGTCTCAACCTCCATTTTGAAAAATTGATGACCTTTTTTTCCCTAACCTGTTAAAGTGCTCAGGTCCCCAGAAGGGGCCTGAGTCTTTAGCCAAAATATTTTCCTTTTAACAGAGGGAAGGGGTGAGGGGCAGCACCCCAATTTAATCAAGCCCATGGGTCTTCCAGACACTGCAGCTAGCAAATAGCCCCAGAAAGGCAGAAGTCATTAAGAGAAAGAAATCGTTATTGTGAAATTTAACAGAACAGTATGAATGATAATAAAAACATATATTGAAAACTTGCAGTTAGTAAAGAGAACATAAGCCTAGTTTGGGGCAATAGAGACTATGTCCATTATTATAAATCTTCAAGAGATTACTACATACACGTTTATCTTTTCCTTTTAATAAAGCTCTTAAAAGCCATGGCAGAAAGTGTTCTATGTGACTGCCCAAGGTCAGCCCTTTAGACAATTGAGATAGCTTTCCACATCAATTCCAGGATTCACTTCTCTGGACAAAATTGGATGGCATTATCAAAGCAAAAAATGAGATTGTTTTTCAAAGTGGAAAGCTTCGAAATAAAAAGTGTTCGGCAGTAATAGGTGAGAGACTCAGTGCATTCTGCTATCTGAACATGTTTGAAAGGGCCCCAGTTTTGCAAAAAAAAAAAAAAAAAAAAAAAAAACTGCATTTTGAGTATCTGGTTTTGGCTAATATTTGAAGGAAACTAAAAACGCACTCTGAGCACTCAATGTACAGAATTGGTGAATCACTATATTACATTGTATTATACACCTGAAGCTAATATAATACTGTATGTTAATTATACTTGAATTTAAAATATAAAAATAAACAGTACTCACACTCTAAGCCTGAGGTTGCACAAAGGCCTGTGATCAAGGCAGAAATGGATGTAATACAGTCAGGGGTAGAGAACAGGAGAGAAAACCTTCCCGGGAGCATCTACACTGCCAGCCCTGTGAACAGCAGCTTGCCGGGCCTCTGTTACTCCAGTCTTTAAGAGTGGTTCAATATCCTGGAGGGTGACTGTCATCAAGAATTTATAGAAACTATGATGATGGCTTCCTCTGTGTGGCTTTTCCCAGTAATTCATGGGACTATAAGAGGAACCTGTTTCAGAATCTGTTGATCCTTCTTGTTAAAAGCAATTAATCACGTAGGTTTCTGGCAAATGGATTGCTAGGATACGTGGGGTGAAGCAATACAAACTAATTCTGATGAACTTGAGCAGAGGACAGAAAGGGGAGCAGGCGAGAAAGGAAGCCTGTGGGGTAGTCAAGAGATTGAGGGCAAGACTAAGAAACCAGACCATGGAAAGGGCAGGGGCAGGGGGCGTCTGAGCAACCAGCAGTAGGAACAGACATTCTTTTCAAGAGACATCCATCTCAGGAACTAGCTTGGTGATGATTTGGCTCCAAACAACATTCCTAAGAGAGAAGCTTCCTGTCCCAGCTTAAACGCTGGGAGGGGGGGCTTTTTGATTGCTAAGCCTATGAACATGGAAGGGAATGAGGGAGGAGTAGCTGCATTGGTGGTTTTAGCTTTGGTCTATCAGATCCACCTCCCTGGATGGCACTGACACTCTCGCCTCTTCCTGGTTCTCTTTCAGTCATCAAGGAAGTTTTTTCCCATCACATTCTTCGGCTCCATCACCTGGATTGCTGTATTTTCTTACTTGATGGTCTGGTGGGCACACCAGGTAAGACCTTAATAGTAATACTCATCCGCCTGGTTCTTTTCATGGTTGCCAAATGGTTAATCAATGTGTTTGCTTTTGGAGAGTGTCAGAATCGTATAGTGTCCGACAAGGTACATATTCCAGGACTAAAACAATTTTACTCCACTTACCTTTCCAATCCCTCCTGGCCTTTTCCTATAGCATAGAGTCAAATCAGCATAACCCTGGACAGCGATGTGGAAGAAGGCACCCTATCTCTTCTTGCCCCCTGCAACCTGAATCCAGGCCTACTCAGGGCTGGGAGGAATGTCAGATTTTTCCCGACTCCATGATACTTACTTCCTCTTGGGCAGTCACTCACCTCATGCTCTCACCAGCCTTTCAGATTCTTTCAGAAAAAGAACTTGAGACAAAATGGTCTCTTCCTTGAACCTTACTTCACTATAATGATAATGTATTTTGCTTTTACCACTTTTAACCCAGTGCCATTTATAGTGCCCATCACAAGAATAAACTCTCAGGAATTGTTTGTTGTAACACACGGATGAAAGAATGAAATGCAAAAGTTTTACATTCTCAGAGATAACAGTGGTAACCATTGTTGATTGAACATGTACCAGATGCTGGATAATTCACATCCCTTCGTCCTTGTGATCTTGACAGTCACCCTGTACATAGACACAAATCCTATCAAGGAGGTGCTATTATTACCCACATTTATAGATCAAAGAGTTAAGCTTAGAGCTAATAATAAAATTGCTTGGGATCATATAGGTAGTAAATAGCAGAACTGAGATTATAACCCAGGGCTCTGACATTCCAGAACTCATGCTTTTAATGTCTATTATAAACTATAAATTTCGAACTTCCACTTATATTCTTTGTTTAATATAGTCTTAAAATTATACTTGTTAGCATAAATAAAATATAGTAGTTTGAAATAAGGAAATGTGAGAACATACGTGGATATATAAAAAATGGTCCTTGAAATAATTGGTTTTTGATATGCCAAAATAAATGAGCTTAGACTTTTACCTCACACCATACTCAAAAATTAACTCAAAGTGGATCATAGGTCTACATGCAAGGGCCAAAAGTATCTAATGTCTAGAAGAAAACAGAAAATCTACATGATCCCTGGGTTAGGCAAAGAGTTCTGTGATATAATGCCAAAACATGATCCAAAAAGGAAAAATCTAGTTAGACTTCATCAAAAGTAGAAGTTATGGTTTTCAGAAAATACCACTTAAAAAAAGACAAACCCCAGACTGAGAGAAAATATTTACAAATTATATACATCTGATAAAGCCCTTGTATCCAGGATATATAAAAATCTATTAAAGCTCCATAATAGAAAGGCAAAGGCCACCTGGCTGGCTTATTTGGCAGAGCATGCAACTCTTGATCCCAGGGTTATGAGTTCAAGCCCACGTTGGGCATGGAGCCTACTAAAAAAAAAAAATTAATAGGCAATGTTTAAGATGGTCAAAAGATTTGAATATATTTTATCAAAGAAGATATACAAATGGATAATAAGCATAAGAAAACATGCTTGACATCATTATTCATTAGGGAAATGCAAATCAACACCCCAAGGAGATGCCACTTCACTCGCAGGATAGATATAATCAAAAAGACAGATAATAAAAAGTATTGGAGATGCTATATAGAAATTGGGGCCCTTATATATGGATGGTAAGAATGTAAAATAATGCAGCCGCTTTAGAAAACAGTTTGGCAGGCCACAGAATGTTACACATAGAGTCATCATATGATCCAGTGATTCCACTACCTGTGCCCAAGGGAAATGAAAACATCTACACAAAAATCTATATACACATGTTTACAACAGCATTATTCATAATTGCCAAAAAGTGGAAACAACCCAAATGTCCATCAACTGATGAATGGATACAAAAAAATGTGGTCTATCCACACAATAGAATACTATTCCACAATAAAAAGCAATGAAGCACTGATAACGTTCTACATGTGAATGAACCTCTAAAATATGCTAAATGAAAAAAGATGGTCACATAAGATCACATGTTATATGATCCCATTTATATGAAATGTGAAAAATAGGCAAATCTATAGAGACAGAAAGTAGTTAATGGTTGCCTAGGTTTGAGGAGGTTGGAGGGAAATGGGAAGTGACCACTAATGGGTACAGGGTTTCTTCCTGGGATGATGAAAAAGTTCTAAATTTAAATTATGGTGATAGCTATTCAAGTCTATAAATATACTAAAATAATGAATTATACACTTTAAGTAGGTGAGTTTAAGTTATGTGAATTATATCTCAATAGAGTTATTTAGAAATAAACACAAGATACTACTTCACAGTCATTAGGATGGCTATAATCAAAAACACAGACATTGTTGGTGAGGATGTAGAGAAACAGGACTGCATACATTTATCAAAAATTCTCAGAACTAGGGTGCCTGGGTGGCTGTCGGTTAAGTTTCCAACTCTTGATTTTGGCTTAGGCCATGATCTCATAGTTTGTGGGGTCAAGCCCCACTATCAGTGCAGAGCCTGCTTGGAATTCTCTTTCTCCCTCTCTCTACTCCTCTCCCACTCGCATCCGCACCCTGTCTCTCAAAATAAATAAATAAATAAACCTAAAAGAATCTCACAGAACTCACAGGGTGAGTTTTACTGAATGTAAAATTAGACTTCACTACATGTAAATTACACCTTATATTTAAAAAAAAAAAAAGAACAAGGGCACCTGGGTGGCTCAGTCGGTTAAGCTTCCGACTTCGGCTCAGGTCATGATCTCATGGTTCGTGGGTTCAAGCCCCACGTCAGGCTCTGTGCTGACAGCTCAGAGCCTGGAGCCTGCTTCGGATTCTGTGTCTCCCTCTCTCTCTGCCCCTCCCCTACTCATGCTCTGTTTCTCTCTGTCTCAATAATAAATAAACATTTAAAAAAATTTTTTAAAAAGAACATATAACATCATTGAAAAAATCTGCTGGAAATGTCAGTTAATATACCCACTATGATTCCTACAAGATACTTTATATTATTCCTACCCTAGTTATTTTATGATGTTTGATTTCAGATTATTCTTCCATGATAGTTCCAAAAAATTGTTGACCCCCTGAAGAAGTTCCACTTGGCCCAAAGTCATGATTTTCCACATTCATTGAAGGTCATTTGCCACCAAAACTGCCCAGAAATCTTTGCAGAAGATGAGCTCCTTGTCAGCCTCAGCCAGATTTCCAGGCTAGAAGGACTTTTTGCCATTTATAACATGTAATGGCTTTTCTTAATAACTATTTTCATTCTTTAATGTACTGATAAAGAAAAAGGTAGTTTTTATTCTCTCTTGTTTTCTAGATATTTCATCTTATTCTACTCTTTTTAATGATTATCTTAATTCCATACTCTTGCTTCATTTTCATTCTCTTGTAGAAACATACAAACACTGGAATAATATTATCAAAAGGCCCAGAAATATAACATGTAAAGAGAAACCTTACCTTCTAGTAATGAATGAGAAGTTTCTCTGTCTTTTCTCCTGTAGAAATGCTTTTCTCTTTTAAGACATCCAGACATCTGATCAAAATAGCACATTCTGTTCTAAGAAGTTTGGCTCTAATTCTGTTGTTTGTACAGAATTTTTTGAGCTATAAAATCCATAAAGATAACAAATACACCATTTAGTGCTCAATTATTTTGTTATCCACAGCCTTACCAACAATAAATGCTATTTAATATCACTATTTAGCTACTGTTTGGCCAAAAATAAATACCCCTTACATTAAATGTTTCATGCATGCTTCCTCTTAGTTTTTGTTACTTTTTATTCTTTTTATATCATGAAATTAGTAAATTTCCTGAATGATGAAAACATGGTTAAAATCCATCCTGCATCTAATATAAGAAGTTCATTCTAAGAGTCAATAGACCCTGTGTCTCATTTAGCCAATATGACATTTTTGGGGTTCCTCCTGAAACCAAGATAAGGAACTGCAATAGTGCAATGTTCGGAGCAGCACTGGATTTGGATTCTGAGTGGCCCCATCATTTATTTCGATTGCAAAACAAAGGAATCCCCCCCCCCAAGAGACTGCCGATGTCTTTTCTAGCTCTAAACTTCTCTGATAATGCCAGTTTGATCAATGCTGTCCCATCTATGCGCCGCACCTATCATCCTGCCTCTTGCTCATGGAAAACCAAAGTCAATGAAGTGTTCTTAAAATGTGCCTATGAAGGCTTGTTCTCAGACAGCAAAAGTTTTTCTAGAGCTATGCAGATTCATCAAGAGTTTGATGTACAATAAAAAGTCTTCATTATTCTCATGATTTCCCACATTACGGACTAATGCCTACTAAGCCAGGTGCCAGAGCCCAATGGCTCCAGGCTGATAAGTTGGAGAGGGAGAGGAGTAGTGTCTCAGTTATCAGAGCTGACCATTAGCGAATATTCCCTTGGTACCTGACACCTGCTATTTGCCCTGTATGCTTCATCACATCTAATCATCACAACAACTCTGAGGGTGGATGTTATGACCCCCATTCCACACGTGAGAAAAACCGAGGCTCAGGAAAGTTGGCTACCATGTACCAGGAGTGGCAGGCTAGGACTTGCACCCATGTCTCCCCTGCATCCAAGCCATTGCTGTTACCCACACCACCATACCACCCCTCTGCAATCTCTGCTTTTTTTTTTTCTGCCTTTGGAGTCACTCAGACTCCAAATATAAACATTGTTTTAAAATAGCCACTGCTTTCGAGCTCCGTCAAAGAATCACCCTGTTTATTGGGGGTGACAACCATTGACTCAGCATCTTCACAGTCTTTGAAAATGTTTCACTCAAGATCTAACTCAAAAAATAGGTCAGCAAGGAGAGTTTTGCTCAAATAGGGCACTCCTGTGCAGAACTCTTATTTAATTTTTTTCTAGGAGAATCCACAGAAAACACACTAGGGAAATCACCTAAGTACGTAGATGGATTTATTTATTCAGCAAATAGGTATTGAGAGCCTACTAAATACAGGCTATGTTCTGTGTATTAGGGAGATGATAGTGACCAAAGTAGGAATTCTGCTTGCATGGAACTTCCTTTCTGATGGAGAACAGTGAATCTTTGCTCTGTGAGGCCAGGATAAACTAGTTCAGCTAGCCAGGCTCTAGAGCAGGCATGACCATCAAAACAAAAATAGCTCCCAACTATGCTTTTAAATTAGTGGAACCCAAGCTATTACTTATAAATCACAAAAGGTATTTTGAAATGAGTTTATCCCCGGGGTGCCTGGCTGGCCCAGTCAAAAGAACATGCAACCCTTGATCTCAGGGTAGTGAGTTCAAGCCCCACATTGGGTATAGAGATTACTTAAATAAAATTTTTATAAAAGAAAGAAAGGGTCACTTGGGTGGTTCAGTCAGTTAAGTGTCCAACTTCAGCTCAGATCATGATCTCAAAGTTCATGGGCTCGAGCCCCACATTAGACTCTGTGCTGACTGCCTGGAGCCTGGAGCTTGCTTCAGATTCTGTGTCTCCCTTTCTCTCTGCCCTTCCCCTCCTTGTGCTCTGTCTGTCTTTTCCTCTCTCTCAAAAATCGATAATAAACATTAAATTTTAAAAAATACAATGGAATACTACATGGCAATGAGAAAGAATGAAATCTGGCCATTCATAGCAAAGTGGATGGACCTCAAGGGTGTCATGCTAAGCAAAATAAGTCAGGCAGAGAAGGACAGATACCATATGTTTTCACTCATAGGTCTAACAGGAGAAACCTAACAGAGGACCATGGGAAGGGGAAAAGGGCAGAAAAGAGTTAGGGAGAGGGAGTGGGCAAATCATGAGAGACTCTTGAATACTGAAAACAAACTGAGGGCTGAAGAGGGAGGGGGAAAGAGGAAGGGGGCTGATGGTCATGGAGGAGGGCACTTGTGGGGAAGAGCACTGGGTGTTATATGGAAACCAACTTGACAATAAACGATATAAAAAAATAAATGAATTTATTCTATTCCCTAAAAGCCCTTATTCTTACATGCTACTCTAGCCTTCTGCATTTAAAAAGAAAAAAATGAGTGTCCTAGAGTAGGCTGTTGAAAACCACACTGAAAGCACTATCTTAAAAGTTTTCAGAACTGCAGTTCACCATCTCCAGAAGATACTTAAAGCTTTCAAAAGTCCCAAGAAGACAAAAAAATTTGCTCACGAGAATGAGGAAGCCTCCGTCTGAGACTAGATCAACTGTCCAAAATAGACTTCATCAGTGTTAAAAGGCAAAGACTAAAATAAAACATAATAACCATCCCCCATCATTTTTCAGTAATGATGTACTAGTTGCAAAGGGGTTTTCCACAAATAATCACTTAGTCCTCCCGATCATCTTGTGAGGTAGGTATTATCATCCCCACTTTAATGATAAGAAAGCAAGGATCAAAGACATTATACAATTGGTTAAGTTAAAAATAGCTTAAATTCTTAATAAATGCCAGAGCCAGACCTTGGACATCTGATTCAGTAACTGATGGTTTCTCCGCAGTTGCCTTGCTGATTTACAGTTGTGTGTTACCAAGCCCTGAAATACCCCAAATCAAGTTTCCTATGGAAATGATAGTCTAAAGGTGTCTAAGAGTAGGTTACAGACACTAGGAGATGTCAAAGAAAAATGGGAACACTGGATGTCAGTCCTTAGCCTTCAATTGTTAATCCAAAGGCAAATCTGCTACAGGATTTGGAACCATTGTCAGCCCCTGGCCTCTGGAGCCAATGGCCAGTTGGCTTTTATAACTCTCTTCTTCTGCCTCTCTTGCACAGTCTTACTGGATACCAGATAGTGACTGCACTCAAGCCCTGTATAGGATTATCTGTTCAATCCTGCTGTGAACATTCCCGATCTCTTGGGTCTGAATATGATTCAAGTGTGAAGTCCTCTATGGCAGTGATTGTGGCTTACTCTTTCTTTATCATCTCATCACTCCTCATAGCACAGATAGGAATTCATTACAAGGGAGTCGCACTGAGACTTTTGTGGGTTTGATGGTTTTGTGACTTCAAACACTCATATGTGTCCTGGTCGTTACTTTTAGGTTGGAGAGACAATTGGCATTAGTGAAGAGATTATGGGTCTGACCATCTTGGCTGCTGGAACCTCCATCCCTGATCTTATCACCAGTGTCATAGTGGCCCGGAAGGGACTTGGGGACATGGCTGTGTCCAGCTCTGTTGGAAGCAACATTTTTGACATCACCGTAGGGTGAGTAGACGTGGTTTTATGAAGGTGCACACACTAGCTCTTTTGCTGTCTTTGTCCTCTGAGAAGCTGTGGAGATATATCCAAGATCTTTGAGCCCAAAATTAACCAGTACCAATAGAAAGTAAAGACTGGGAGTCCCATTCAAGTTCACTAACTCCATTTTTAATTTTCAGAGACCTTAATGAAGAATAAGCTATCCCTAGATAGGCAGAAACACATGCCTACATATAGATTGGATGTTGTAAGAATTTTGCTTATATAATGGCATTGGCTACAAGTTATGAATATTCAGTAGTCAGGTATGATGGAGATAGTTTTACTACTTTTTTTTTCCATATCCTAATTCTAATTGAAGTCCCCACCAGCCCAGACGAGATTTGGATTATAAAACAGATTGGAACAAGCAAAAATATCCCATCTCCTTCTTTGGAAAATGCTGGCAGGTTTGGCGTTATCATTTATGTATGCTGCTGATAAAGATATTCTAAGTTTTTTGAAAGTCAGAAGATGAGATCTGTTCTTACGGTTAAGCAAATGGTAGTTCTCAATATGAATAATCTCAAAAGTGAATCAGACTGGGGTGGGATGCTCTTATCTCTGTCATTTCATTTAACTTGTCAGAAGTAAAAGTAGTCTGATGAATAACCCTGAATGAGAGAACCCCTGAGAAGGTAAGGCATGGGGTGTTTTTCTTATGTCCCCAGAACTAGACTCTTGACACTTGAATTTAGAAACTCACTAAAATAGGTCTGTTTTTTCATTGAACATTTTGAATATTGTTCTCTCTTGTACCTTTGCATTACCTGTGTTTTTCATTCAGTGTAAGTACATTTTTATCCATTTAAGCCACACAGTGATCCTGTGACATATATACATATTTTTCAGGCAAGGCAACTGAAGAGCACAGAGTTCACAAAGCTAGTAAATGAGATAGCTGGAGTATAGACAGAGTGCCTCTCAACCACAACACTACCTGCATTAAACCCTGCCCTGAGCTCCCGCTGTCTTAACCATCTTTGAATTCCAAAGGTTCCCTCTCCTGCCGTTATTTCCTTCCTTTGCAGACCCCTCTCAAAGGGGATTCTTCCCTGCTTGTCTGCCTGGAAAACTCCAACTTACCCCACCAATGTCAACTCAAATCTCAGCTTTCCCCATTCCCTTGGACCTGACCAGGGGGCTCTGTGTACTCTCTGCACAGTGTACTCTTGTCATGGTCGTATTTATCAGTCTGCCCACTAGACTGGGAACTGCTCAGGAGGAACAGCTCCCCAAAGCCTAATACATGCCTCATGCATGGCGGTGCCTTGACAGATGTTTGCAGACTGAATGAATGAATGTACGACAAATGCCTAAAAAGGTATATGTTTTAAAGGAAGGGTGTCTCTAGTAGAAACAGTGTTTCTCAGTTCCACTGCTTACACATTTAAAGTAGTTTCCTTGGTACGTCTCTTCCAAGAAGGAAAATAAGATGTGCTATAGTATAGAGACAACCTTTCAAGTCGTGAAAAATTATAAGACGTATTTGTCATGTTTTTGAAAAATAAATAGTCTAGGGAATTGCAAGATGTTTTTTGTTCACTGTTCTTAAACTGGATATATAGTAACAGGTTAAATGAAAGTTTAAAGAAAGATAACCCCTAACCCTACTAACCCAAAAGCAACATTTAATTTTTGTATGTTCTCTTCCAAATATTTCACATAGTTTTCCAAGTGAATATTCAGTTTTGTCCTTTTGGAGGGCTTTTATTTTTCTATTTTAAAGCCATTTATGCCTGGCACAAAGTAGGCATCTGTTTGTAAATTAGTCAATCAACTATTTCTAAGTTCCGTTTTAACTCTCAAAGATAACATTTTATCACTTCACAGTATTTCATCCTGTTGGTTTTCAGTTTAGCCATTATTTTTTATTTTTTTCCAGTTTTCTGCTATGATGGGTGTTTTGATGAAGACCTTTATGCAGAAAGTATCTTTTAATTATTTTTATTAGTATAAACTCCTTCAAGAAATATTACCAAATTAAAGATTATGAACATTTTAATGGCTATTGATGTATATTTTTCATCACTATGAGAAAAGGTCTTTCTCAAGAGTTTATACCGATTTATGACCTTGTTAGCAATATATTGAGTATAAACGGTATTTCATAGTCTTGTTGGCATTTTCTCCATGCTTATAATATTAATATATACTCATGGTAAAGGATTGAGTAAATACATATAAAGCATAAATAAAAATCAATGATAATTCACCACCCTGTTTCAGTTCATATATCGTTCACGTTTCTGAAAATACATTGCTATTTTTATGTGTATCCTTCATTTTAACCATAATATCATATCATGAGTATTTGCCCCTATCATTATAAGCTTATGATTTTTAATGGCTACATAACATTAACTTGGCTTAATAGTTTGCTATTTAACTTGTGTTTATTATTGGAGATTAAGGTATCCCAAATATTTCACTACTCGAAATAACACTGAAATGATCATTTTTCTGAATAAAGTTATATCTGCATTTCAAATATTTCTTATGCTTGATCCCTGACAATAGGATCTATAGGTCAAAAGGCATGAACAAAATGTCATTTTTTACTACAAAAGGTTTCTTCCTATTTGTAGTGCCATCAAGCACAACTTCACCAGAACCGGATGTGTATGTGGGCCTGTGCATGTCTAGCTTAATAAGAATACAATGGTTTTGGTCCTTTTCTTCCTAAGTCTTCCTAAGAGAATGCAGGTGTGGAAGAAGAGCTCCCCAGGACAAGTTCCTAGTGGAGGTTTTCATTTTTGAGTACTCAATCCAACACACACACACACACACACACACACTCACTCCCACTTTTCCTGACTTTCCATTACTGACGGGAGGATGCCAGGGCTGCCCCCTCCTGCCGAGAGCTGGAATTGCACCCTGTTCCCTGAGCTGGCTGGTGGAACGCCTCCCCTTCTGACATCTCTGTGAAGTGAGTGCCTCCAAGCCAGGCTCTAGTGGGCAAACTGCCTGTACTGACTACCCTGAGGCAGTTGTATCAGTCACTTCAGCTTGGCCCAGGTGAACATATGTACCCAGAAGGGGGCCTGCACGCACCAGGCCCTGGGTATTCAAAGTTACACAACTCACGGCTCTACCGTCACATGCTCTCTCCAGCTGAGGAGACCAGATATGTAAACTCACTACCCCTTTCCCCTCATTATTTCTCTCAAGCTCTTTGCTTTTCCTTTGGAGAACTTTGTGTTTCAAAAGGGCACCTCCTCTTCCATATCCCTGACATCAGGCTGAAATGCAGTCGCCCTTAGCCAAAGGCTAAGGCTCTGCAGAAGCCTCACCCAGCTGGGTGGCTGGGTCCTTGTTTCCCCAGCCACCGTTCCATCCTAAGGCTCAGTGGCTAAAACTGCATCTCGCTCAGCCACCTGGAGATGCCCAGGCAACATAAGTCACGTGATTTTGGCCATTTTCCTCTTGCTCAGAGCCCTAACTCACTCTCAGTTAGCTTTTCTGCATCTTGCAGTTAGCTTTTCTGATGCCTTCCAGAGTCGCCACTCTGGACAGAAAACAAAAGATGTTACCAGATTTTTAAAAGTCAAATGCAAAGGAAGACAATAGCTTTTTAAAATCACATCACAAATGTAAGAAACTGTCTTCCTCACATGGTTCAGAAGGACCACTTCCTAGTCAAAAGGTGTCCCATCTTTTCCAAAATAAACCTCAAACAGCTATACTGTATTATGTGTTGTATCATGTATCATTTTTCACTTGCCTTAGATCAGTTGAGTCAGTGCTATTCTCTGTCTCCATTCCTAAAAATAATGTTGCCATTTTCACCACTGACTTCGATGCCTTTTCTCCATTTGTCTTTTCCTTCTCCTGTCCTGTGCAAATCTTCCAGTCCACGATTTTTTGGACTGAGAGCAACATTGGAATCTAACTAGGAAAGAAACACACAACTATTTCAAGTCACATCAAGAAATCACCCGCAGTGGTCACAGCTTTGAGCTTACTCAGCTATCGAACAAATTCTCCCTTCTCCCTAATTCAGTCAGGAAATATATAACTGTTTTTGAAGTTCACCTGACTTCCTTAGGTGATTTCCTGGGCCAGCCATGCACAAGGCATAATGAACCTAAAAAGACAACCCTTTTCAGATTATAGATTCCAAGAAGCTGATGCTATGCTGTATGCCTTCTTCAACGCGTCTGACTGCTCCTCCGTCTTCCCTCACAGGCTTCCGCTGCCCTGGCTCCTATATACCATCATTCACAGGTTCCAACCAGTGGCTGTCAGCAGCAATGGCCTCTTCTGTGCCATTGTCCTCCTCTTCATCATGCTACTCTTCGTCATCATCTCCATTGCCCTCTGCAAATGGCGGATGAACAAAGTGCTGGGCTTCATCATGTTCGGCCTCTACTTTGTGTTCCTGGTGGTCAGTGTCCTCCTAGAAGACAGAATTCTTGTGTGCCCTGTCTCCATCTAGTAGGAAAAGCCATATCCTGAACCAACAGCATGGATGGCCCCTCCCTGCCCTGGGTTCTAGGCTCCTTGACCTCTCCCTTAAAGAGGCAGCTGGCACACAGCCTCGGGCATTTCAAAGTGTCCCTCCCTGGCGGATGTGAGGCGGGATGGATTTACACCGGGCCCCCTCATTTCACAAGCTGCTGCCAACCTTGCCTGCTGAAACAGCGCCATGCAAGAGACCATGCAAGAACTGTCCATTTGGGGCTTCTCTCCATTAGCCACTGACAGGTACTCCTCGCTGGTCGGAGGTACATTCATTGTAATGATGCAAACAGTGACAGAGGCTCTCTTATATATACATACAAAATATACAAATTATAAATAGATGCACAGGAATATACCCCCCGCCTGCTCCTGTGTTATACCTCTCCTTTCATACCTATAGAGTAATACATACCTGTATACAAACACAAAGAAAGAAAAATTTTATATATATATATATATATGTATATATATATATATATATATAAAATCATCACAGATATATAAAAATACAAATGCATCTTTTCAGGGATAGCTCTAGTATATTTATAGCACCTATTTGAAGAGAGGCATCAACCTTCAGTCTGAGCTTTACCTTTTAAGTGCAAGAGGTAAACGAATAGAATCATTGCTGTGACCTTCAGCCTACCTTGGACTTATTGGGATCCTGCCGGGTAAGGTGGATATTTTAGAGGAATACGTTGCAGGATGGAGGGCTTGGTGGAGAGGGTCTGTAGGGACCCTGAGCTGAGACCTCCAAAACATTCCCACCAGCCAAACAGTGAAGACTTTCTGCTCACCCCTGCTGGGGCACACTGACCAAAACCCATGGGGTCACTTGGGACAGACAGAGGTAAAACCCAGACTGGGTGGACACTGCTTTGGGGGCAGGGGAGAGGTGATCAGGGTTGGGGTTTTTTGGATTTTATATATATATATTGCCCCAGCATGCAAGTAGAAAATGTAACTGCAAACCAAATTAGTGCTTTCCTAGGACAAGGAGACTATATAAACTGAACCTATACTGTTCTAATGCATGTCCCATTATCATCAAAAAAAAGGGGGGGGGGGCAAATTTAACTGTGATTGTCATTTAGGTGTATTTTGATGCTTAGGGCTCACATATAATCTAAAATGCCTGCCAAGAGAGCCTGGGATAAGTAATAAGAAATATCATCCAATAGAGGGGCTCAGTGGAACTTGCCATCTAATGGGAATATAAGGGCATAGTCCTGTAAAGCATCTTCCAATATGGTTCACAAAGGGCTTCAGTGTCTAAAGAAACATCATTCCTGCAATAGAAATAAACAGAGTCTGGTCTGTAGTGCTTGGGTTTGGGGCAGCTTAGAGATGTTTGCAAAGGCATTTGTACACCCAGGGCACCAAGGAAGGTTTCTGAGGTCTATGTCTAGTGGTGCCAGGACAAGGACTTGCTTAGAGCCCATGCAAAATCTGTTTCTCCTTCCATCAAGACCCTACATGGGACTCTTGCCAGCTTAGAGAGTCCACTGGAGACGTCTTCACACTGGCCTCAAGCCAGTCACTCCAAGGTTTTGATCTCCTGATTTTGCTCAGCATTCGTGTGACGTTTTCATTTCATTCGTTTCATGCCCCCAAATTCTGTTTGATCCCTAATATGATTTCTCAGATCTATGTCAATAGAAAATAAAACCGTCAGGGGGGAAAAAGGCAAACTAGATCAAGGAGAAAATACAGAAAGATTTTCATGTCTCCAAGTCATGCTTTCCTTATAATCAGCTGAAAAAGTAAATAGAGGATGGCCCATTATTCTGTACCCATTTTACATCTCAGTGGGCACATACCACATATGATATGTGTTTTTGTCTCCAGTTTACTGTGTCCCTGTTGCCTGCTATGATCCTGTTGTGAGCACATACCTCCTAACACAGGGAGACAGGATGCAGAACTCACAACTAAGCATAGAGGAAGGGACACCTTATAGCCCCAGACCAGGCTCAGTATTCCTTCCACAAAACCCCAGCTCACTCCACAGAGCACAGCAGTAACAGGCAGTGTCCCTCGTGGCCCTTCACCCAAAAGCAAAAAGCACTTCTGAGTGGAGGCTCACTTGGGAAAAACAAGAAATCAAGATGGCTGCCACGCAGGAGGCAAGCCTTCGAGTCTCTCCAACTTTGCAAAGTCGGGTTTTCGGTTGTGTGAGAAAAACCCACGTCTCCTTCATCAAGGGCAGGATGTTGTATTGAGGCAAGAATTTGTGCTACTTCCTTAGAGGGAAAGAGAATGGGTGAGTGAACTTCTTGTTCAAAACTCTGGTTGGTTTCCCTGTGCGTTACTTGAAGGGGAGCAAACTGGGTTATTGCGTGAGTATGTTTTATTGGCTAGTCTTTTAGTCAAAAGAAGGTTTGAATAGGTGATTTTAACCCAACGGCACATAGACTGTGTGAAACCAAAAAGGACAAGGGAGGCCCACTGCAGCCCAGTTGTTGTGCCAGCACTTGGTAATACTCCCCTGCCTCCTCACTCCCCCCTCCTCCCCAGTCATTCCCCGATTCTAGGAAGACCCATCCAGGCAGCCACAGAGCATTTTACTTGCCTGGGGGCTCCATTCCATAGGAAGTGTGTTGTGGTCACTGATGAGAACTTGCACTTGAAAAGACAGCACTCCCGAGCCCATTCCCACCCCCGTGATGTGCCCTGTGCGCAATAGACGACAGCAGTGTTCCCTGGCTGGCTGGTGTGCAGCCAACCTTCCCATCCCACTGCCCGACGCTAGCATGTGTCTGTGGGGTGATGTGTTGGGCCAGGGAAAATCCAAAGAGCAGTGTATAGAATGCAGGAGTGAATTTTTAAAAGCATTCAAACCACTAAAGTAATTATGAGAGCTTTCCTGAGCAGGTCATCTCTAACACTTCCCCTGCATGCCTATGCATATACTTACATAAATACATCTTTATGCCACGTCTATATGTACACACTCACCTCATCACTTACATCATCAGGATTCAAAACCAGGGTACATCAAGTTTGTCATATGAAGGAAAAGGAAAGTCACGCACACCAACACCCAAAGGAAACAGTTCTTCCTGATCTTGTAAGACTTGTTCTGTGCACATGTCCATACAAACCTACACATATGCCCCCTTCCCGTATATTTTCCCACCCAAAGAGTATACAGTTACATACAGCCTACGGAAATGGCCAGCCATATCCCTCATGCTGATGTAGAGGCAAAGAATACACAACAGAAAAACTTAGACTGTAGGTATTCTTTGCTTTCTTGTAGCAGAGTATATAAAGTACTATCAAAAATTCTAAAGCCCCCTTCTTACTGCTCAATCTGAAATAAACAAGCTATATTGGGGTTCCTGGGTGGCTCGGTCGGTTCAGCGTCTGACTCTTGATTTCAGCTCAGGACATGATCTCATGGTTTTTGGGATCAAGTCCCGTGTTGGTCTCAGCACTGATAGCACAGAGCCTGCTTGAGATTCTCTCTCTCTCTCTCTCTCTCTCTCTCTCTCTCTAGCCCTCCCTCGCTCACACACATGCACGCACACCCTCTCTCAAAAATAAACATTTAAAAATAAACAAGCTATACCAAAATGGTCCCATCGAGCCATAGCAAACCAAGCAGGTGTTGCTTGCTGTCACCTTCCTTGTCGCCGTTGGCAGCGTCCATGTAGGAAAGCAACCTGGCTCACACCGAGAATGCCCAAATAGAACCTTCTAAATTGCATCTGGAAATGCCCATGCTAAATCTAGCTGCCCTCCGAAGGGCAATTTCTGAAGAATTGAAGCTGGAGATTCAATGGTGCTATGCAGTGTTCCAGGACCTAAGCTGAGCCCAGCAGTGACAGATCAGGAAGACACAGTCCATGTGCACAGACTAAGGGGTAGGTAGGGCTGTTTATCAATTTAGCAGATGCAGCAGAACAGGCTAGAGCCTTGCCCAGAAGATTATAAAAAGAGGCAGGGACTGATTCCTATTCAGGGAAAATGCTTTGTAAGGCTTCTAACAGGTGTCACCTGACAGGGGCCATTATCATTTATTTTCTAGGAAACACATGAATCAGGTGGTTTGGAGGCCTTTCAGCAAAACACAGCTGCCTCACTGATGAGACATTTGATAATATTAATGTACATCCATTCCTGGGCAGGGAGAGGGCTGGCAAACTCTCCACCAAAGCTCACAGCTCTTTAACTCCTCTGCAACTGGGAGATAGGAGATGAGCTGTAAGAGAAGCCCCCCGCCCACACCACTTTAACAGAAAGCTGGCCAAGGGAATGAAAACAGATAGAGAGCTGCTGGCCAGAGAGGCAGTTGGAGAAGATGGGACTTGCATTAAATGCTCTGCTGAAATTCCTGGGTTGGAATATGCGATGGGAGTCTGATGACCGATCTAAATGCAAGCATTTCAGGAAACTTCAGGATGCTTTCTTCCCTACACCTACCAACACACACACACACACACACACACACACACACACACACACACACACACAGGAGATTATGAGGATGTACCTGGGCAGGTTGTTATTCCAGTAATTCAATGGTCATACTATAAGTGGCAGCTCTATTCCAGAAGAGATAAAGGGCAACTCTCAGGGTGATTTCTGGGGAGAATCAGCTGTCTCTTAAAGGCTTGATATAGAAGATAATGCTCATTCTCACTAGGCAAGATCTGATGTAACCACCTGGCTTAATATTTTTAAAAGACACATCCTCAACTCCTAAACCTTCCCTCAGCAATATTGTCTTTAATTAGTAAGTAAGGGCTTGCCATTAAAAGAGAATTAGTGCAAAAATGAAGTATAAGGAAAAGGAAGAAAGGAAAAATTACGACGATTCCCAGGAGAACAGTGTCACATTGATACATATCCCCCTGTAGTTTAAAAGAATTACAGGGGTGCCTGGTGGCTCAGTCAGTTAAGCATCCAACTCTGGACTTTGGCTCAGGTCATGATCTCACATTTGTGAGTTCGAGTCCCACATCGGACCCTGTGGTGCTGGCACGGAGCCTGCTTGGGATTCTCTCTCCCTCCCTCTCTCTCAGCCCCTCCCACTTGCTCTCAAAATAAATAAAAATAAACTTTAAATGAAAATAAAGTAATTATAAATTTCAGGCTTTTTCCAACCAACTTCAAGAATCTGTAGAGTCCCAGATAAAAATATTTTATCTTCTCAAGAAGACTTTGGTAATGTGCCCCTCCTCTACTGTCTATTTAAGCTTAGCTCCTTGCCTCTATCTCTTTGTGTCTCTTTTTTAATTTCACAGCTTCATATTCTTTGAACTATGTAGCAAACAAGAAAAGCAATAAAGGATACCCTCACCACCAGCTAAACTCTGTTACTTATCATTACAACACCACAGCATTTGTTTGTTTGTCCCCCCCCCCCTTTCACTGGGAGCTTTGTAACTGTATCACCAGGAGAATTTAGGCATCTGTACAAATCAAAGGTGCACCCATATTTGGTATGGAAGGAAGACATCTTTCCATCCAGACACCATCCTCCAAACACTGTGCTGCCATTTTACATGCCTTCCTCACCCAGAGGGGATCAGCCTTACTCAGGATGACCCGAATTCCACAGTGGTCTTTCATCTGACCAGTGAAAGTTTTCTCTATAAAAAAAAAAAAGAAAGAAAGAAAGAAAAGCAAGAGCTAGAAACGACAAGTTAACCCACAAGTCATCCAGGTTTTTAGAGACAAAAATGACCCTATAATTAGAGACAACTGTGTTCAAATTAGTGTACAAGGGAGACTGCATGGAACACCAAATTAAGCCAAAGCACTTTCACTAAATGATTGATTGACAGATTGGAAAATCTTAAAGAATTTTTATTAAACATATAAATACCTACGTCTGAAAGAGTTCCATGGAATTCGCATTGAGTTTACCAAAAGTTTAATTCTGTTAAGGGTTTGTCCAACCTATCACCCTAACTTAAAGAACAATTCTTTCATAGGAGAAGGGTCCTGGCATCAACTTCCAGGTAGAACCAGGTTTCATCAACTCTTAACATTAACAACCAGCAGGTTAAGTCATCAACTAGTTAGGCGAGGGTTAACCTATGTCTTTTGAGCAGAAAAACTGCATTTGGGCATTCTTCACTGTGTACCCCTGACATAGTTGGGAGTCATGACTATGTGACCCTTTATCTGTTTTCATCAAAAGTATCTTTAGAGTTTGAGGTCAGAGTCCTTATTTCCTAAACCTCTTTTAGTTCTTTACTAAGCCTTGTAAATGCTTTATTTTGCTCCTAAATGATAGAACCTTATGACTAATCATGACATAAGTAGGTCTGAACAGGGCTGAATTACAGTCTCAAACCTACTGCTCTGCACCCTTTTTATGCACCCTCTGTTACTCTTACTTTCAGAAAGTCACATTTCATTGCTAATTCACATTGATCTCGTGTTCCCTATCACTTCTGTAGCTTTTCTCCCAAGACATTTAGATGAAGCCAGTGCGTTTCTCAGCTTGCCCCAATGCATTTGAATAGCCATCATTCCTACTCTGAGCCACTATCCACTTGGCCTTATTGAGTCTAAGTCTGTTCAGTCCTAACACAACTTCCAGTTTTCAAGTCCAGGTTCGACCCAGCACTCACTCCCCTTACCACCAAGCTCCCCATTTTGCTTGCACTTGGCACAACTCTAATGACCATTTTCTCCATCTCCTTATAAATGTGAATATTCAAAAATGCTGGACCCCGGACCCCAAACAATTTCTGTTGTGTAATTGATGACTTCTTAGGGAGGGGGGAATCCCTCCTGATTGCTACTAAAATGTGAACAGAATTCACAGCCATAAGAGAGTAGAGTCACAGAATTACCTTAAGAGCACCAGTAGGCACTAAGAGATACCACAGGCACTAAGCAGGCATTTGTCCAGTGGTGAAAAGTGTGAACACCGGGTGCGGCATTATCATGAGGCCTGGTGAGGTCACGCTCATGAGCCTCGCCTTTAAAGTCATAATTCCACACTCACAAAGAACTCGGAGTAGGGGAGACACCACTGGAGATCACTCAGAAACTCTACCTGCATTGAATTACCAAAAGGAATTCATATTTTCACTTACGTAGGAAATAGAAGAAATGGTTGGACCTTCTCTGATCACACAGTATTGCAATGCATTTCCTTCCTCGTGTGCTAGGTTGGATCGGAATTGTGTGGTTCTTAGTTGGGTCCTGGCCCAGGAAAATGGGCTGCAGTTCCCCAAAAGATGGGAAGTTGCTCCTGCGTTCTCACATACAGGGTTGGGTTGTGTTGTGTTTTCCTTTACAATGGATCCATAACTATCTAAGGCCTTGGGACTGATAGTTCTCTAAAACACTCAACTAACTGAAGGAAAATACTAATTTTTAAAATCATGTCACACACACACACACACACAAAGGAATGAGTTAAGCCTGAATCCCTGAATTAAATAATTTTAAGGATAAAATGACATGCATGAATTAAGGATAGATAATTCTTTGCCATTTAATTAAACGAATCTCCAACTCTTCTCATCAGGATAAAACTGAAGGACAGTGGATGCCTTTTGGGTTTTTAATTTTTTAATATTGCACTTTATTGTACTTCATAAGAGACAACTGTCTTAATTAAAGCCATAAAATACCAATAATACATATATTCAGGGCTTCTGAATATAGTCAGTCAATGAGCAGTCATGAGTCATTCCTGTTTTGTATCGCTTGTTGTAAATTGGAGTTTATCTGTTCTATTTTTTATTGCATACGATTATTGCTCTAGACAATCCTACTCTACTGATAAATTTTAGATGTGTACTTTAACGAAACTTTGCAAACAAAAGAAATTATTCATTCCACAAAAGCATTCTTCATCTTCCAAGTAGCTCGTTACAGTTACTTTAAATTGCAAGTTCTGATACTATACTGAAAGTGTTTCTCTTTTTAAATTATAGATGATTTTTCAGGAATCCATTTGTTATGTAAAGCAAGGTTCACCCATATGAAGACTGAAATGGATAATTAGCAAATATATACCTGGGAAATTTAAAGTTTGTTTGAGTTTTTATATAAATATAGGATGGACCTAAGAAGTTCCCTTATAAAAATGGCAAATATAGATATACAACTTGTCAATTATTGATTATGTCTAAGTTATAAACCTTCCTTCAGAGGACCTATGAAATAACAGACTTCATAATGCATTCCCTTTCTGAAAGCTAAAATACACAGGTTTTGAGCACTATGGTAGACAACTTACCTATGTACCCAAATGTCTCCACAACTAAAAACTTTAATATTTCACCTGATCACAACTTTCTATGTAATTTGAGTGAAAGCTTAAAGAATGACTTAAAAAAGCACTCAATAGCCTAGAAATACTGCCCTAACTGAGTAACCTAAGTTGTCAATATAAACATGTTGATTAAATTGAACTACCCCATCAAGTTAATGCTTACATGACCATCTGCCCTAAGGTAGAGTATCTAACCCCGGAGCCAGTGATGTTCTCATCAAGAACTATTTTGTGGTCGGAAGAGTTTCTCCAAAGGGCAGAGACTCTCCAGCCAGAAGAGGAAGCCTCTGTTGACATATAGCTTTGTTGAACCCTGCGCACAAAGTCCATATTTGTGCCCTGCGTCTAGCCCAGATGTTTCTCGACTTTGAAAAAACTCCAGCAGCCAGAACCTCTGTCTCCAACCAATCTGCAGTCTCAAAGAGCCAGCAGAAATTAAGAGTAGCAAAAGCTATCTTTCTGGATTAGTGAAGTGGCTGCCAGCACTAAAGGAAAGATCAATTATACCTTTGTTCTTTGCATATTAGTAACACAGAGGAGATGTGGTCGATGCTGACCCTCCCACAGACATCTGCCCTAGAACACATAAACTGGTTTTTTTGGACAGGTTACATTAAAAATATCAGAATGCCATTTTTGTAAAGGATCTTTTTAGGAATAGATGTCTCCTGCTTCCTTTGTTTGCCTCCGTTTTAAAGAAGCATTTTAGTCCCTATCTTTACCCCAACAAGAATCCCGCTGTTGCACTTCCAAATTGTTTTCATCCCTTTCTGTGTGTTTTGTTTATTATGCACAACTTTCACTGGATGACGAGGTTTTTGCGTCAGTTTATTCTCTGTGAATATGTCTGTACATAGACGGAAAGCTATATTTATTTGTACATAGGCTGTTTGGAGTAATGTGTTTCTGTCACATGAACTTCACTTGATCAAGGGTGGTTCTTCTCTGTGTTCATGTTACACTTCCCACATCTTCGTGCTTCTACTACTGGTAATCAATGCCTAACTATGTAACTAAGTCTCCTCGGTGTGAAAAATAATAGTAATAAAATTATGGACTCAAACAAAAGCGTTGTTTCTGGAATAATCCTTACCTTCGGCTAATCAGGACCCTCCGGGTCTCAAGAAATAGATATATAGCCATAGAGGTTTCATTGCAGGGATTCAAAGGAACAAAAGGCAAGCAGTATTTACCGTTCATTATAACTACCATTTACTGAATGCTTACTGGTGTCATGTGAGCTTTTAAATGTCTGACAGAAACTTGTACACTGAAAAGACTAGTCTAACAATTGGATTTTTATTAAATATATTGAAATTGTAAATTTAAAAGCCTAGTACTAGGTCCCTAAGCCTTTAAGTTTAGTTTGGAAGCCGTATTATAAATCTAATATTTTATATAAAAATAAGAATTCACAGTTTTGATTATACTCAATTAACTGATACATTTAAAAGAGTAACTTCTAAGGAGTTGACTTCACTTATGAATTAAATTCCCTCGGGCATTTTTTAAATTTTACACATTTAACATACCTAATTTTCACAAATACTCCAAAAGCCTGACAGACTTACAAACCTAAAGAACAAAGCCTTACTATGCACTTCAACAATTCTTATTAATCTAATATATCAAATGTTATAAACCAGGTTTTCTTATTCATTTAAATACTATTTACAAACAGTAAAAGTCTACTATAGGGGCGACTGGGTGGCTCAGTCGGTTAAGCGTCCAGCTTCGGCTCAGGTCATGATCTCATGGTTCGTGGGTTCGAGCCCCGCGTCGGGCTCTGTGCTGACAGCTCAGAGCCTGGGGCCTGTCTTCAGATTCTGTGTCTCCCTCTCTCTCTGACCCTCCCCTGCTCGTGCTGTCTCTGTCTCTCAAAAATAAAAAAAATTTTAAAAAAAACATAAAAAAAAGTCTACTATATGTTTAAAATTAATATCATGAGTCTAACATAAATTACACTTTTCAAATTGTACTCCAATTATCTGATATGCCAGGTTTATTTAAAACATCTTAAAACACAAATACATACAAAATATCCCGATGATTAGGGGAGTCTGGGTGGCTCAGTTGGTTAAGCAGCAGACTCTTGATTTGGCTAAGGTTATGATCTTGGGGTTCATGACTTTGAGCCCCAAGTCAGGCTCTGCACTCTCAGTGCTTTCTCCCTCTGCCCCTCCCCTGCTCTTGTGCATGTTCTCTCTCACTCAGAATAAACAAACATTAAAAAATATATATCCTGGGGCGCCTGGTGACTCAGTCAGTTGAGCTTCGGACTCTTGATTTCGGCTCAGGTCGTGATCTCATAGTTTGTGGGGCTCTGCACTGACAGTGCGGAGCCTGCTTGGGATTCTTTCTCTCCCTCTCTCTCTGCCCCTCCCTGGCTTGCATATGTGCTCTCTCCCTCTCTCTCTCTCAAAATAAATAAATAAACATTTAAAAAGTAAGTAAATAAATATATATGTATATACCAATGCATATAAAACTTATTCCTAAACCACACCAAAATATTAATGCTTTTTTTAAATAAAAAATAAATTACAAAAAAAATTGCCTTTACAACTATTTATATTAGCAATTGGCCTACAAACACCCATATGATTAATGTGTTTAAAAAAAAAACACTCCCTCTTCACAAATACCAAGGTACTTGGGCCCAAACACTTTGACAATTACCAAACATACAGACGTCTTGATATAATGAGCCGAGTGAGTCCAGAGTGTCAGAAAGACTGACCTTGATCCGCTTCTTACAGGTTCCTCAATGGCTCTGCATTACCAGTTCCTTGTCTATGAAATAATACTACCATATTTCTACCTATCCCCTCCCCACCCCCCACAACCTTGGGTTGTTGGAAAGAATGAGTTATGACTCCATACGGTGCCTGGATCATGGTAGGCTTTTAGATTGCCGGCTCCCTCCTCCCCATCCCATGGGGATGTTACGCAACCTCTCTAAGACCAAGGAGATGTCTTCACTGGGTCCTTTATGGGATATCTGGACACTTCTAATCTTACAGATAACAGGAATCCTAATTATTTGTCTCAATACTCTAACACTATACACATCAAAAAGCCTGTCTCTTCCTGGGATACAGCTGATCCCAGTCCCCCATCTACCCTCACTCAGCAATATGCCCAGGACCTGGGGATCCAAATGCCTAGGTTGGTTAGTAACAACATACCAAGAGGAACTCTATTTCTAGGTGTCAGTCTCATCCAGGACATAAAAAATTCTGGGGTGTGCCAAGGCACCAGGATTCCCCCAGGATTCTCACATCTTTTGGAGGCTTTGGGGACCTATGCCAATGAATAACACACTGAAATACTAAACTCCTGCTTGGTCCATCTTTCCCGTAGGGCCAGCTCACACAGTAAACATATTCTGTGTATTTCTACAAGGACAGACCTTGGACATCGCAAACCCAGAGTTGGCAAACACTTGGTGAATTATGGCACTCATGCTCCCTCACCCACAGCAGACATCAATAATCAAACACAGCACCCTTTCCCACGACACTTTTCAGCCAAGCATTCCAGGCAGCCACTACTGATCGGTTCCACTGGCATGCAAGACAAAACCTAATTGCCACGTTCTAGCTCAACTATAAATGAGGGAAATGAGAGCTAATGAGGCAGTGCTACTTTCCTGAGGTCACACTAGTATCCAGTAGAACTGGATCTTAAGGTCTGGTCTTTGTTTTGTGTATAGTCTTCACTAGAGGACTGTGAGAAGACGCCTTCTCATTTAAAAGGTTTAAGTTAGGTCATTAGTTAGGTTATAGCTGGACAGTGAATAATGGCAGCTTCTAATTAGTGAGAATTGTGTAGAAAGGAAAGAAAGGTTTTTGCTGCTGGGATTTGATAATAGAATTTCCAGTAAATAATAACAATCACCTCAGGGACAAAAAAAAAAAGTTATGCCCAAATTTGGTAACCAAGCTGTTGGAAGGTATGCATGCATTTCTGTCTGCTGCCAGCAGCTAATGACCCGTGTCCTTGAAATAGAATCAGGTCAGAGGAGGTTGTAAACATTCATGCTTCCCTGTCTCCCCGCAGGAATTCGCTCAAAGGTGCAATCAATCCCTGTAATAGTTCCATGGGACTTAAGGGAAAAAGAAAAAGAAAAAACATGTTTGCCTCATGAAAAGTAATGCTGGTCACTCTCCAGTTGGCCTGACTCAGGGAACCTGGGAGGGGCGCCTGGGTGGCTCAGTCAGTTAACCTTCCAACTTCGGCTTAGGTCATGATCTCTACTGTCAGCACAGAGACCGCCTCAGATCCTCTGTCTTCCTGTCTCTCAGTCCCTCTCCTGCTCACTCTCTCTCTCTCTTTCAAAAATATATAAACTTAAAAAGAAAAAAAGAAGAGCCTGGGAGATGGGAGAAAGACCCTGTCCCCAGGGTCCTGAAATGCTCCCTCCATCCCGGACTGTTGCCTAGAATTTTGTCACGGTGACTTGGCTCTCCAGCTCAGTGATTCTCAGCCAAGAGGCTGCCCCCTAAGGGCATATCCAAAACACCAGCAGCCTGGTTTCCACCTGTAAAACCAGCCCCCCTCCAGCTGCCACTCCAACGAGAGCCATGGGGAGCCCTCCCTGTAGGGAGTGAGTCATAACCCACAGTGGTGTTGGGGGGAGACAAGATTGGGAGTCCTGTTTAGACAAAGGCGCTGATCCTATGGGAATTATAACTAGCTCCAGGAGGAATGAAGCCTTGGGCCAGGAAGAGTGCCTTATACTTTTCCTTTTTTTTTTTTTTTAAGTTTGTTTATTTTTAGAGAGAGAGAGAGAGAGAGAGAGAGAGAGAGAGAGAACGTGCACATACAGGAGGGGGGGAGAGAGAGAGAATCCCAAGCAGGCTCCCCACTGTCAGTGTGGAGCCCAACACTCGGCTCAAACTCACAAACCACAAGATCATGACCTGAGCCAAAATCAAGGGTTGGATGCTTACCCAACTGAACCACCCAGACACCCCATCTTATACCTTTGCTTGCATTCAACAATAGGTGCTCAGGCCTGAAATGTGCCAGATCCAGGCTTCAGCACCAGGGTCCTGAGGAGAGTAAGCCCCAGCCCCTGTTCTCAGAGACTTCATGGCTTGCAGAGGGTGACAAGAACGTGACAAATACAGGACTTGTGCTAGAATAAGCAGCCTTAGATGGTGGTTAAAAAACCAAACCGCTTGTGTTTGAAACCACACCTCTGCCACTTACTTATTGGTGACCTAAACCTCTCTCTCTGTGCCTCACTTTTTCCCATCTCTGACCTCATGAGGGTCGTTCTATGCAAGTTAAATCAGTTAGCGTTTATTTGGAAAACCCCTATCTTGCCTATCTTAGAATAAGCAATATCGCTCTGTATTACAACAAAATGCTGTAAATAGGTGTGAGCGTGCCATTGAAGCCCAGAGGAGGGCCTGATCAACGCCATCTAGGAATTCAGGGAAAGCTACCAAGAAAAGATGGCCCCTAGGCTGGGGGTGTAGGTGATTAGTCTAACAACTTGTATCAAGTGACCGATGAAAACAATGTGGCATTTGGGGAAACGGTGTTTGGTGTGGCTAGAAGGATAGATCAGGTCTCCTGGGTAGTAGAGGCATAGACGCTGAAACGGTGGGCTATACCCGATTGCAGAGAGCCTTGTCCAGCCTGCCAAGCAGCCTGGATCCTCTATCATGCCACCAAAGTTTCCTCACCAGCATGTGACATGGTCAGACTGAGGTTTAAGACAGCCCTGCACACACTGAAAAGAAATGACATCTTGGATTTTGCTTCAAAATGACCCTAGGGGATCTCTCTCAAAAATAAACGTTAAAAAAAAAAACATTAAAAAATGACCCCGGGTGGGGGTTTGGGGGTATAGAAGAAACTACATTGGCTATGAGTTGATCATTGTTAAGGCTGGGTGACAGAGATATGGAGGGCGATTATATTTTGTTTTCATCTGATTGTAATTTTCCATTATAAACCATTATCTTGAGAGGATGGCTGGGAGAAAGCTCTTAGACTCTAGCATTCTCTGCTGTTATCAGTCATTTGTACCTCAGGGTGAAGGGTGGCAAGTTTTGGTGGGGATGAAAAGGAAGCAGGGGACACCTGAGGTGGGAGGGCGCCATTAAAGTAAAGTGGAGAAGGGAAAAGGCAGTCACCCAAGAGGTTGGGCTATCTCCTTTCCCTCCGCATGCTTCCCTGGGCCTCCGCCTGGATACTCGTGCTGGCTGCAGATGTTGGCAATCTGCACTCTCAAGGCCAGGCTACCTCTGCTACAACACCTGTAATTTGTTTTAAAGTTTATTTTCAAGAGAGAGAAAGAGAGAGACAGACGCGAGTGGGGGAGGGGCAGAGAAAAAGGGGAGACCCAGAATCCAAAGCAGGCTCCAGGCTCTGAGCTGTCAGCACAGAGACCGATTCAGGGCTTGAACCCGAGAGTCTTAAAATCATGACCTGAGCTGAAGTTGGAAACTTAACTGAATGAGCTATGAACAAACGCCTGGTTTTAATGCTAATATTTTTCCAGGGGCCACTGCTGACCAACTTTTCCCCACTATGGAAAGTCCAAGTAACTCCAGGACTCCCTTGAGCCCATTTTTAGTGTCCAGGATGAGGAGTTTTTCTGAAGGGAGCCGTTGTGTCTGAGACCTTGGATCTTAGATGTGTCACTTCTTATGTCCCGGAGTTCACTCCAGGACCCTGGGTCTTGGACAGGAGTAGGATTAGAGTATCAGGGCCCCAGACTGCCTGGACTCCTGGGAGCAGCCCAGAGAGACCTCCAGGAGGCTCTGAGGGAAGTTCAGCCACCGTGAGCACCAGGAGCCACTGCTGATAGGACAGGTGGTGCCTGTTTCACTGCAAGAAGATAAATGGAGGCTGGTGGGCGTGAGCCAGAGCAGGAGAAAACACACACGGGGGAGGGAGCAGCAGAGAAGACTGCTCTTGGGGAAAAACTGGGTTTTAGAAAGGAGTGGGCCAAGTTTTAGGATGTTTCTCGAAAGCAACATTCAATCTAAAGATTCTGAACAATTCTAACAGGGGGCTGAGGGGGGACTCCTTGTGTCCCCTTCATACTCAGGGGAGCAGGTCTTGAATGGCTGAAAGAATTAGATCTTTGCCTGACTTTCTCTCCTTTTCTCTTTCTACGTTTTCCCCTTTTGCTCCTTGTGGGAGGTAGGGGGTGGAGGGCAGGGGGAATTACAACCTTCCTGTCCACTGCTTTGACAACTGCCTTAATATAGCAGAAACTAATGACAAAAAACAGACTTGGATTCTTAGAAGCAGCACTGGGGTGGGGGCAGGAAAGCCAGGGAGAAAATGGATCAAAGTCTGTTAGGAGGGCGGCAGGCACAGGCTTTGGGCCGGCACCTCCTGCAGCCTCAGAGCGAGCGTTGCCTGATGCCCAGGCTACGGTAGGGAGTGGGGGGGACACTCCCTCCACATGACCCCAGAAAAGCAGCTGGGGCTCCACCCAATGCTACTGCTGTCTGCCAGGCATCATTTCCGGCCATCAGCCGCCAGGGCAGCAGGGGCGCTCTGAAACTCTCTCTCTCTCAGGGGGGACTGCCAAAAGGAAAGGTAAGGAGGGAAGAGAGGTAGAGGGAATAGAGAGAGAGATGAGGCGGGCTACCACCTCACACAGTTTAAAATGCAACCGGGGGCACCTGGGTGACTCATTTGGTTAAGCGTCTGATTTTGGCTCAGGTCATGAACTCCCAGTTCGTGAGTTTGAGCCCCACATCGGGTTCTGTGCTGATCGCTCAGAGCCTGGAGTCTGCTTCAGATTCTCTCTCTGCCTGTCTCATTTTTTAAAAGTTTCTTAAAAAACGCAACCAGGAAGCCAGTGGTACTACTGCCGCCTATAGGCCAAATGGTAGATTACTAAGGCAGCCCACTGAAACTGTCCTGAAAATGGGTTTCCTGTGTCCTACCAGGGACCAAGAAGTAACAGAAAAGCCTCTCCACAGGAGCCCCCAGGGGCCAGCTGCAGCCAATAGTGGCACAAGAAAGGGCTGAGGCTGAGCTGTCTTAAGGCAAACCTGATGGTTTGGGGGTTCTCTACAGTTCTCACGTGAAAGCTATCAGGACTGACCTTCCAGCCCCGCAGGGGATTTGAAAACATGTGCAAATGATTTGGGATTGTATCGTGACTCCAGAGCACCACCTGGCATTTCATGGGCAAGCCCCAGCGTTGTTAAATATCCTGCAAAGTGAGGGAAAGTCCTACCCGGGGGGGAGGGGAATCCACTCCAAATACAAGCTCTCTGTGTTTAAAAAAAAAAAAAAAAAAAAAAACCAATAAGACCTCGTCTTTGCTGGGGCTCCACCAGGCTAATGTTTCTCAAATGTTGAGGACTCCTGGAATCCTAGACCTCCACAGAACCCACTTAGGGAAACCCTACACCCAAGTTTAAACATTCCCAATTCTGGAAATGGTTTGGTGAGGTCCTGGTACAAAGCAGGCCCTAAAATTGCGTGTTGCAGCTGATTTTTGAGATGGTCATCTGTGATCTAGAATAGGTGTTTACTAATCTTGAGAATAAAATCACCGTTGTCCTGATGTTAGAACACTTACAGCTCAGGGATGTGCCTGTGTACATTCTCCATGTAACCCAAAGATCCAGACAATTTGATCTTTGCTGATAAAGGCATCCTAGCTTCCACCCCCCCCCCCCCCAGTGCAGCTCCAGATCTGCAGCACATGGGACTCGGCAGCACGTGGGACTCAAGGGCATCGTCCCAGAAATTCCCCAGGTGGGGCCAGCAAACTGAACTGGTCCTTCAGGTGATTCGGCTGTTCATTAGATGTGGGAACCACTATGCTATATAAGCATTCATTTGAAACACAGGTATCTTATTTCAGTAACAAGTGCTACTGATTGTGCCCGCCCTCCACCTAGGTTGCAGGCGATGACCGAATGCAGAGAGGAATAAGCTCTAAGGCAGAGAGTGCAGAAGAAACCAAACTCCTCCCTTCCCCAGGTGCTCCCTCAGCCTGCCTGGGCACGCATCCCAATTAGAAGGCCTCAGGACCCCACAAGTTCCCTGAGTCTACCAGTGAGGGAAGGGCAATGCTCTCTGCTCCTGGCCAGACTGCAAAGCTCAGACCAGGCTCCCAGTGATGCAGGTGGTTTAGGGGCAAAGGGAGAGCAGGTGTTTGGGCAGAAAGATGAGAATACTGAGTTCTTATGCCAGCCAGTCTCAGAAGGACCATCTCTTTTAACCCTCACAACTACCCTATCAGGCAGGCGGTATTATTTCTAAGTTTAAGTTTATTTTGAGAGAGCGTGCAAGAGCAGGGGAGAGACAGAATCCCCAGCAGGCTCTGCGCTGTCCGTGTGGAGCCCAACACGGGGCTTCAGCTCACGAACCATGAGGTCATGACCTGAGCTGAAATCAAGAGTTGGACAGTTAGGTGACTGAGTGACCCAGGGACCCCAGGCAGGTAGTATGAACAGATAGCCCTTTGGGAAGTTGAAGGACTTGCCCAAGATCCTTCAGCTACTCAAGAGAAATGAGCTTCAGAGAACTCAGCCGTGTTCTGAATTCTGTGTCATTGTCCACATTGTCTAAAAGAACTTCCTCTGATGATGGAAATGTCCTTTATCAGTAGCTGCTAGCCACTCGCCCCTTGAGGCTATTGAGCACACGAAAGGTGGATGGTGCAATGAGGGAGTCCATCTCTTGTTTCACTTAAATTTAAGTGGTCAAACACGGTTTGTGGCTAATCTGTTGCCCAGTGGAAGATCGTACGGTCTGGTATAAAAATGGCATCAGAATGGAAGTGCTCACCCAAATAACACGGGGGAGGGGACACAAGAACATTGGTATAACTAGCAATTAATCCTATTACTCTTAGTCTTATTGGAAATGGTGATTCTTAACAGCAAGTCCAGGAAATAACAATCCAAACTCCATTATTCATATCGAAGACCTGTCTTTTCCAAATGTTGGTAGTCAGCAGAAGTCTGGGATGGCAGCAGTGAGATGCCCTGTGCCAACGAACGGCCTGAACGAGGACTGTGAAGGCATAAGAAACCATTTCAACAGCTAATCTGGTCATCATTTGACAGACTTTAGAGATTCCCCCCCTGGCTTATTTCTTAGAATCCTCTTTCTAAATATTAAGAGGACATGGTCAAATGGTTACACTATGGAGGTTGGCCCAGAGCCATGAAGGTAGGGATCATGGTGATCTAGCCATTATTTGGTGCTGAGCAAGGCAGTCTTTTAAGTTGGAAGTCTAGAGAAGCAAGCCTTCTGAGAAAGGATTATAGGACATATCAACTGGTTGACATCTGTCACTTGGCTATTAGTGCCTGCTTCTGAGAGTCCCAGCCCAAGGGAGCTATTCAGTAGATTCCAGAAGAGAAGGACTCCAAATTCAGGCACCAACTAATAAGATCTTCACCTTCTCTTGTCAACAAATAGGACCCACTATGCGAGTCGACTCCAAACTTCATTTGTCTTTTGAATTGCCTAAGATTCTGAGCCCTTTTTGAATGGACTTTTGAATCTCTTGAATGTAATAAGCCAATCAACAACAGTGGAGGTAGAGAAAAGCCATATCACTGTACTCTGCAAAATCGGGGCCTCAGTCCAAACCATGAGCCAGCAGGAAGGTGGTAAAGCAGCTAATCGAGCAACCAAGAGGGTTGACAGAAACTCTGAAAGTTTAATATTAGGACCCATACAGTGTAGAGCAATACAAATGGACCAAAGAATTAACAGAGGAAGGAAGAAAAATAAAAGGCTGGGAAAAAAAGTCATCTTTCTGGAAAAACATGGGTCACAAAGCCAGTCTATGCTCCTCCTGGTGCTTTTGCACACACTGAGCTACCTTTAAAGACCAGACCTGTCCTATACTTGACATCTGTCCAGGAGTCCACATTTCTGGGCACATAGTAGACCATTAAAACAATAACCAGTCTGAAGTCTTACTGGGCTGTATGGTGACTTTTCTAAGCTGGCACATCTCCCACTCCTGTGCATGTGAATCGTCTGTAGGATTTGTTCACCTGTTAGAGTTGGTATTTCAGTAGGTCTGCAGTGAGGCCTGAGATTCTATAGTCTGAAAGGTTCCCAGGAAGGTCAACGTGCTGGTCCTTGGACTCCACTTTGAGTAACCAGCCTTTATTTTCTCTGTGAGTCACAAGCTACTTAGCACAGTTGGTGGGAAATCCCACCAGGAAAGTCAAGGATATCCGTTTGATCTCCATCCGTAGGGTCGCTCTACTCTGTAGCTGCAAACTGAACCCACAGGTCCAGCTGGTCATGTTGGGTCTGTGTTACATACACAGAACCAGAGGTGATCCAATGGGAAGGGACCTGAATGCCCCCCCGAGAGACCAGTGTTTTGTGCCTGGACTGCTCCGGGGAACCAGCCCTGAGCAACAGCCACATCCTTCCATAACCATGCCTCTGCTCTGTCCCTCCCCAGTGTCTTGTAAGCCCCACTCTCTGGGATGTCAATTTCAGAATTACTCTTACACAGAATCACTCAGAAGCAGGATGGCAAACACATCTCCTCTCTCCCGGCCTGGCTGAGCCACAGTGTCTGCGTACAGAGCTAGCTTGGGAAGCACTCTGATACCAGGCTTGGACTCTGCTGGACTAACTGTCCTGATGGCTTCATGACACCTTCGGTGGGGAAAAGAGGAAAGTGGAAGCCAAATCAGCATGGGGCACACGCTAAACAGGCAGAAAGATCTTGCAGGGAGGCCTGTCTTGCCTCCCTTCAGAACTCAGAGGGAGACTGGCAGGCATGCAGGGTAACCACACAGCACACTTCCTGGGGCCCAGCAGGAGTGTCCCCTAACAGTCACTGGTGTGCTGCAGCCTGACGCGGGCCAAGGAATCCGGCCAGGTCTTCTGACTCCAATCCAGTGCTCTTGTGTCAGAAAGGGGCCCTAAGACAGTGCTTGAGGTGGTCTTCCCCCACTAGGCTGGCTGCCTCCTGATCGAACAGTCACCCACAGAACTCTTAGTAGACTGAGCACTGCAGACTCTACATTTTGAGAACACTAACCATTTTTAAAGAATTGGATGGACCTGAGTTTTAGTCCCATCTCTTTCTACTTAAGAGACGTCCCTGGGCTTCAGTTTCTTTGTCCACAGAATGGAGTGTAACTAGGTGGCCTCAAATTCTCTTTGTACTTCTACATCTTATAGATTGACAGTCCTGGGGGACATTCCAACAATAGCACTGCGCCCTTCCACAAATGACAGCTTGCAGTCGCTCCCCTTTGTGACAAACTGAATTTTTTGAAAGGCATTTTGGTCCTTGGTTAGTGAGTTACTGCTGTTCTAGATCTTCGGTTCTCCGAAAGTGTAGTCTATGTGAGAAAATGAGGTTTGTAAAGTGTTGATCCTTTCTGCCTGATAAGGAGAGAAAGTTTGACAGTCCTAATTCATTTTTAAAAGCTTTGTTTCTGGAACTAAAACCTGTGTAAGATAAAGCCAGTGAGCTTCAAAGGGTGTTCCTTACCGCCTGTATGAAAGTTACCTGGAGGAATTAGCAAGATATGAGGGGTGGAGGGTAGAATATTAAGAATCCCCCCCCCCACCCTTCCAGGTGACTGTCATGCACACAGCAGTTCGAGGACCACTCCCCTAAGGCTTTCTTCCTCCTCCATGAGGGTTGGGGAGACACCATCACACAATGAGCACTTGCAATGGATTTAATGAGGCGCATCTGGTGTTGGCCCCACCCACGCATACTTTCACAGGTGTTTATTTTCTGCAATCAAAAAGAAACCCCTGAGTTATGAAATCCTCTTTTATGGCTAGGGCTCTGGTTTATTTTCATTGGTTTCACATTGTTGGTTTTAACAAGGATTTTCTGGGTCCAGTTGAAGACATGTACGTATGTATACTGATCTACAGTGTGGTTCAACAAAACGTAGGCACAACTTGAATGTTGATGACATAATAACTTCTCTCCCTTTAAAATATATTGCCAACTATACCACAGGACCAACAGCTTGATGGTTAATATATATGCATTATTCCACCTGCCTCAGATTAAAAAGTAGCAATGTACAATATTAGCATTGCATCAGACACTTCTTACAGTGTTTTAACTGGAGTCCCTAGATTTCTAGGCTATGAAATGTAAAAATGTTATAGACCACGGTGTCAAAGGAGGTGGGGGGTGCTTTTAAATAGCAGTTATTACAGTTTTCACTCTCTGACCAGACTAAAGGGCAATGAGCTAGACCACTTGCAAAAACTAGCCACCACTATCCCCCTGCTTTTATCCAAATCCCTTAGCCAGCACCATCAAGAGGCATTTGCCCCACTCTGGAATCTGTCCTGGCACTGTGACTTGATTTAACAATAGAATGGTTAAAGGGGCATTAGATCAGTTCAGAACCTGATCCTCAAGAGCCCTGGCAAGACTGCTTATTTTCTCGGAATCTGCCTCGTCACTGCATGAATAAGTCCAGACTAGCCCACTGGAAGCATAAGCCATCCCAGCAGAGAAACGCTGAGGTCAGCAGCCCCCTTGCTGGCCACAGATGCTGAATCAGCTCAGAAAAACTGGCCAGCTGCTCCCAGAGCACCAAAAACTAAACACAGTGTGTGTGTTAAGCCAACAAGTTTTGGGGTGTCTGTTGTATAGCCAGAGTTGACTGATCCAAGGAGAGGCTGTGTTTGGGTTTTATCTTTATATCGCCAACACCCAGCAGTGTTTGGTACAATGAGGCACTCAATAAATGTTCAGTAACGTTAATTTCTTCATTTACTTAACAGTGGTCAGCGCTTATGCTCCTCACTGTAGAGTGCACCGTGGGGTAAAGCCACATTCTTCCTTGAGCTACAAAAACAGGAACCTTTCAGAACTCTGCATTTTTGACAGTGGCAATGTCTCTCATTAAGTAACAGATGGGAGATTCGTACCTCCTGCTCTGAAGTCTGATGCACATGCCTATAATTCTCTAAAGAACTCAACCCATTAAGTAATTACTTCCTGCAACTGTATTCACTGGAAGTCCATTTCTTTAACCTACGTGCAGAACAGCCCTGAAATGTACACTCCCCACATCACAGAAATGAGCCCCCTGTTGTTTGTTCCCTTCTGCAACATCTACTTGGGGATCTAATTGGGGGCTGTGAGAAACAATGAGGTATCTGAGTGTGCTTGCATGCCACCTCTGGATTCTGACAGTCACCAACCTGCTCCTAATAGAGTAAGGCCATATATACCTGGTGAAGGTTCCAGCTAGCACTCAGACAGGTGGCATGTGTGGGTATCAAGATCCCTGAAGATACAATGGGATGATATTCAGCCATAAAGAAACTGAGGAAATCCTACCATTCACAACAACATGCATGGATCTTGGGGGCATTTTGCTAAATAAATCAAATACTGCGTGATCTCTTTTATATGTGGAATCACAAAAACGAAGTCCTAGAAAAAGACACTAGAACTGTGGCTATGAGAGGTGGAGCATGGGGAGCGGGAACTGGAGGAAGGTAGTCAAAAGGTCCATAGTTATAAGATAAAATAAGTACTACATGACTATAGCTAACACTGCTGTTAATCTATGGGAAAGTTAGGATTTACTCTCAGTTCTCATCACAAGGAAAATTTTCTTCCATATTTTTTCTATTGTATCTATAAGATAATAGCTGAATTTACTATGGTAATTTCACAACATATGTAAGTCAAACCATCATGCCATATGCCTTAAACTTAGGCATGATGGAGGTCAATTCTCAAAACGTGGAGGGGGAAATTCTATGAAGAAAACCCAAAACAATATGAAAGAATGGAAAAAAAAAAAAACTTCCTCATGGCATACTTGCTAATAAATATTCATGAACTGTTAAATTGTATTAGTTTAACACTTAATATAACAAAGTCCTATAATAGAACTGCTCAATGTGACAAGCCTATAGTTTTGCTATGTGATGATTAGGCTGAATCCCTTGACCACATGTCTGTGCACACACTGATTGTGAAATCTTCATTTATACATTAGGCCTTCACTTGGATGGAACCCACCATTAATACGTTCACATTTGATAATAGTGTCATTTTATCACTGACCTCTAACAAAGTGGTATGTTTTTTGTTTTCTTCCATGACTTTTTTTTTTTTTTTTTTGAGACCACTTATCTGGATTTGGAAGACCTTGATACATAGCTCAGGACTTCTTGAGCCTTTCCAGGAAGGAAAGGGTATGAAGAGGTCACAAACATGTGTCACATATGTGCCTATGTGCCCAGGGGTCCATGGTTCCTAAGGTAGCTTCTAGTCCTACAAAAGACTGGAGGAACACTTGATAGCTAGAGACCCATCTTGGAAATCTCCTGTGCTCTGGGAATAAAGGCTCAAATCAGACATTGAGCCTAGAAATTCCACTTATAGAAATGTAGTCTACGTGTATACAAAGGAAGATAGTCAAGAATATTCATTACCGCGTTATTTATAACAAAAACTGGATTCCCCTAAATACCCACCAGTAGTGGTGGGTATGAATAAAATGAATAAAACGCAGTACCTTTATTTGGTTGACTGCTATGTAGACATTAAAAGGAATGGCCCCTTTCTGGTTGTGCTGCTATGGAAGGAGCTCTTAGCCCTGCATTATTAGGTGAAAAAGTGCAGGATAATGTGTATGTTGGATTCCCATCTGTGTATATGCACAAAATAATTGTATCAACCAAACTCCTAATGGTGTTTACATGTGGAGATGGGACTAGATTAGAATGTGTTCCTATTCCAGCAATAAGAGATTCTCCCTCCTTTCAGATTTTTCTCATATGTCTATGCTGTTTCCATAATTAAAATCTTACCCCTGACATCTAATAAGTACAATAGAGTGCAAGAGGGAACAATGTTCTCCACCCCTTCCCATATGCACGCCCCTTTGTGATAGGACTTTGCACCTCGTTCCATCAAAAACTGGGGTCCATCTTCCTATCCCTTGACCGTAGGCAGGCCTCATGACCCGTCTTCACTGATAGACTACAGCAGAAGTGAGGCAGTGCCAGTTCTGAGAAACCTAGCATCCATGCACCCTTCCTCTTGGAATTCTGCCAAGCCGCCATGTGAACCAACCCCAACTACCCTTTAAAGGATGAGTGAGGACATGTGACTGGTTTGCCTCCTCCCAACACTGGCCGACAGCCAGACCATCCCTGGAATGGTTAGCTAAATACAGGTGGTGGTTTGAGGCCACTAAAATCTCGTAACAGCAAAAGTTAACTGGTATTCCAACCATGTGACCTTGGGAAGAATCTGTTTTCTCTTTCGAATGATGGGAATAATCACACCAACTGAAGACTTTATAAAAGTTCAAGGGACAGAATACTGTATAAAATACTCTGAAATATTCCTTCTCCCTTCCTCATGCTCAGTAATAGAATGAATCTTGAAGGATGGAGCAGAAGGGAGGTGTCCCCCTATGCCTGGCTTGATTAAATTCCAGTGACACAGGCCTGGAACTGTGAAAGAGCCAGAACTGACCGTGTTTGTATATCTACGTACATACTTGAAGGTTTTCCTGGTCCTCCCCTACAGAACTCTGTGGGCCCAGAAGCATGTAAGCCTATACCCCAGGGTCACCGCCGGAGAGTCCCAGGAATGCAAAGACCGCATTAAGACCTATCCAAGCAGTCAGTCTGGAAGTCTGCTCTCACAAGGGAAGGATTGGAAGACTGCTAACCGGAGTCCTTGCTTCAGCAGAATTAGCTACAGCTGCGAGAGCCATGGCAGCGTGCAGCCCCTCACCCGTTATGTCTGATGCCTGTAGCACAGAGGCACCAGAGGATCTCTCTCCTTTTGGAGGTAACCAAACAGTCCTCTGGGATTACCTATGCTCCTGAAGTACTAAAACTTGTTCAAGGCTGCTAACTTCATGGGGTTTCTGTGCTGTCCCCAGATGATCCAGCCTTCAGGCCTGGGACCATTCTGAGCTGTGAGCTCGGAGCTGCCCTGGTCCCTTGGGTGATTCAGGAGGAAGAGCTCTCTGCCCTAGAAGGGCCCTGGAGAGGAGCTCTGTGGGGTCTTGGAACAACAGTTAAACAAGACTGAGGAAAGTTGGCCTAGCCTGCCAGTGTTCTGCCACAGTGAGGCCTGAGACAGAGTAGAGAGAGTTGTCCAGCCCCTCTGCAGAGAGCAGACCTTGAGAATAAATCACTCACCCCCTGCAGGGCACTCGAGGAATCCCAAAACTGGCAGGACACTGGCCAGCAGTGGGGATGGGTCAGGACTGCCAAGAAGTGCTGGGCACCCACCTGGTCTCTGGGCTCTGTACCAGGAATTCCATCCTATAAGGTAGGCCAGGTGGGAAGGACACTCTAAGCAAAGGGGAGAGTGTGGAGAAGGGCACAGAGACCCAGGAGGGCCTGGAAGGATTACAAATAGTTTGGAGTGGCTGGAACTTCCCAGCATGTGAGTGACCAAGCTGCACCCTAATAGGGTATGATGGGGGTGGGGGGACCAGACCGTCCTTAAAGAACTTGGATTTCATCTAGTAGGCAATACATCTTTTTACTTTCAAATGGTGGGGAGGAACTTCGCACAGAGCCTAGCACTTCGTAAATGCTCAGTCATTGTTGGGTGAGTTTAAAAAACAGAATCTGGGTCCCACTAAACCTTCCATTTTAGCAGTCTACAGAGTTTAGGGAATTCCCATTTAATTTTTTTTTCAGGGAAAGAGAAAATATATTTTTAATAGGGCTTTACAAAAGGAATATCCTTGTGCTCAATTTGGCAACACATATACTCAAATTGGAATGCTACAGAGAAGATCAACACGGCCCCTGAGCAAGGATGACATGCAAATTTAAGAAGCATTACATATTTTTCTTCTGACAAAGATGATAAATTCAGACAACATCATGATCTAATATTTACCTTTTAAAAGTGAAAGAATACCCTTTTACTAAAAAGTGTAAGATCTCACACATAGCCATTATTGTAGAGGTAAACATTGCTAACAGCAAGAAATCCAATCTTTATTATTTTTTAAGTTTATTTATTTATTAAAAGAGAGCGAGGGAGGGGCAGAGAGAGAAGGGAGAGAATTCCAAGCAAGCTCTGTGTTGTCAGCCCAGAGCCCAACATGGAGCTCAATCCCAGGTCCCAAGAACTGTGAACCAAAATCAAGAGTCAGATGCTTAACTGATTGAGCTGCCCGGTGCCCCTAATTTACTTATTAAATTAAAATAAAAACACCTATTCAATCAAAGTGACCTGTCAGTGCTGTAGCTTCTACTGCTTCAGTGAATACATTTCTTATAAAAGATCGGGCTGTTGAAATGTAAGGTCCAGAAAAGAAAGTGATAATTGCACATCAAAGCTGTAGGTCACAAAGTTTCAGAACTTTAGCTTTCATTTCTAAGCAAACTTTAATTATATGAATCTGAATTTTCACAAGGCCTCCTATCAATCCCTCTTCCCTGAAAGTGAGTCAATTATAAAAATCAATCTTAATTCGGAAACTTGAAAGAGTTTATATTCAAGGCACATTCTTTTTTTTTAAATAGTTTATTGCCAAATTGGATTCCATATAGCACCCAGTGCTCTTCCCCACAAGTGCCCCCCTCCATGACCATCACCCCTCTTCCCTTTTCCCCCTCCCTCTTCAGCCCTCAGTTTGTTTTCAGTATTCAAGAGTCTCTCATGATTTTAACTAATAAAAGCAGCCGTCGTTCACGGAGTGCTTAGAACAAGTACTGCCTCACTCACTGGCTCTTGAATTTGGCTGTACACTGAAATACCTAGGGAGAATTTTTGAAATATTGATGCATGGCTCTCACACCCAGAAATTCTGACATTGTACCTGGGTGCTGCCTGGCATCAGGATTTTTGAAACTCTTCTTGCAATTCTAAAGTTCGGCCAAGTTTGAGCCACATTTCTGTGGCTCAATCATTGCAACCACTCCAGGAGTAGACTGTCATTATCATCACTGTGGTTCAAATAGCCCTATTGGAACATAAGTAATCTGTGTGTGTATGTGTGTGTGTGTGTGTGTGTGTGTGTGTGTGTGTGTGTGAAAGAGCTTGAAAAGCTATTTCTGAGTCAAAGTGGTGTTGGTCCACTGTCCGACTTGCTTAAAGTCTTAAAACTGCATAAATATCTCAATTCTAACAGAGGAAGCACTAGGCTGTTAGGTCTCCCCAGAGTTAGGGGCGCAAGAGTAGGGTGCCAGCCCTACATTCCCAGACCAGAACGTGAGACCAGAAAAGGGATAAAAAGGAAGATGGTGATGCTTAGCTGAGGAAGGGTAGGAGAGTGAATGCTGACAAGCTCTTCTCATTCTCCTGCCAGCAAAGGCAGCTGGCTGCTCTCTTAATCATTCTTTGTCTTCTCCAGAAGGACAAAACACATTCTACATAGAGATGCTTCTGTTAGCAGTTGCAGTGGCTGGTTTCGAAGGCGAGGAGGGGGAGGGAGTAGAAAAGACAAAATTTTCATGATTTCTTTTCCCTCAGCTTTGTGATAAGAGCATGTATATTACTAAATCAAGTAGCTGGGTCTGTCTATACCTGGGGACAGCATTGAACAGTGCTCCCACTATGGCGACTTCTAACAGGACAATGGGGTGAGGGCGGGACGCTCCTTCATGTTCCAGTGTTACCTAGGTCTAACTCGATCCAATAATTAATTTTACAAATTACACCAGCACTCATCAGGCCTCCTCTGGTTTTAAGTAACAGAATCCAGTTTGATGTAGCATCAGCAAAAACGTATTAAAATAGTCCAGGAGTAGCTCACCTCCGAAGACCAACTAACAATGGAGATGACAGTTTGCCAGTGTAGGTTGCCAACCTTTGCTCCAGAATCATTTCAAGAACTTGAAAAATTCCAGTTGCCCTGACCAATTAAGTCAGAACCTCCAAGAACTCAAAGCCTCAGTCTTTTCTTTTAAAAGCCTTCTCAGATGTTTGTAACCTGCAGTGGGAGAGCGAATTCTCTGGCTAGAAGGAGCATAAAAGCTCAAACTTATTGAAGACTTGCTGTGCTAAGCCTTGTTCTAGCTAGTAACTATTTAAATTTCACAACTTGATGAGGTGGGTACAATTCTCTGCATTCTGAAGGTGTGAAAGCTGAGGTACATGGAGGATTAAGTACTCCAGGAAAGCTCCCTGAGACCTGCTGTGTGGAAACTGACCAGCAGTGAGGAAGGCATTGTAGGGAAGACCATGACAGGAAGGAATGAACCAGGTACAGGGGGCCAGTGGGAGGTCATGGTTGGTGTAGCATATGATCAGGTACTAAGCTTGAGCATCCCCAGAGTCTCCTATCTACAGGGATGACCTCACCTCTGGGGAGGGAACACAGCCTCCACATGAGCCCCTTTGTGGCAACCATGTGGCAATTGAAAACGGAGTGAAGCAGTGCTATTTTTAACTAAAGCTGCAATGGAAGAATTTAGGTCGGTGGAACACCGTCACTAAGACCAGAGGCTAGTTCAGATGGCGAAGCTGACCCCTTTCCTTTAGAGACCAATGCTGGGGAACTTTTAAAGTCCTTAAGGGCTAGAGGATTTCAGGTATTGTGGACTGTTTACAAAGAGTACTTATTAACTTCTCTCATGACTTTCAAATCCATCTGCTCTGTCCACTTAAAAGAGTTAGAAACCATGACCAAGCCATTAGCTGTGGTTGTCCCTAGAACCTAGATTAGGTCTAGAAGTACTGTCTCCCTAAAATAGTCATTACTTGAAGCTCTGTGTGTTGAATCCAGGAAATGTACAAGATGACCTTGGAACTCCGTCTTACTGGTCAGTAAGGAAACTACCAATTACTAGGGTCATATCAGAAAAATTGAAGAACCAACTTAGAGTCTCACTGGCTACATCTGCAAGAATTTGGATATAAATAATTGCAATGGCTTGAAATCCATCAGATACATTTAAGTCTGAGTTCATAATTACATACATCTGGTCATTTTTGGAAGATGATAGGGAACCAATTTTTTAATCTTGAAAATCAGTAAATCAAAGAGATTGCCCATGTTTTCTATACAATTTTTGTCATTGGGTAACCAAAGAGTAGATGAGAATTTTCTACTTCACAAAAGTACTCCCAACTACTAAATGAAAAAGGAACAATAGAATATCACCATTTGGTAAACCCCAATAAATCACTAGGTATCAATGTCTGCTTCTATCACTTCATAAAAAGAAAAAGATGACCAGACATTGTGTGCCTCCTGTAGTTTTGACAAAAGAATCGAACCTGAGTACAAGCCAGTCTCAAGATCCTATTACTAATTTACAGGAACTTCATAAACTACTCATGAATATGTAGTCAGCAAAATCCAGATGGAGGGAACCATAGGTCAAATGGACCAGGCTCTTCTACAGAGAGTTTAAAAGGAAAATAAAGAGATGGCAGGAAAACCTCTAGGTTCCAAAATATTTGAAAGAGATGTAAAAGATCTGTCAAAGGTTTTTTTTATGTACAAAACTCAACTGTAGTGTCTGTGGATGCACATCTGGATTAAAAAATATAGAAAACTGAGATAGTGATTATTTAACAGGAGAGAAAGGACAGCAATGGTGGTTGAAATGGGGGACCTAGATTGACTTCCAGGATGGAGGTGAAGACCTGTTTCTTGACGTAGCAGAGGTCACACAGGTGTTCACCTTAGAAAAATTCACTATCTCGCACATGTATGGTTTCCATAAAAAGGCAACTGTAAAGTATTCTTAAGGAATTTCTAAAGTATTTTAAAGTAATTTTTCTAAACACAGTATATCCACTTCAACTCACCAATGTTTCTGGCCTTCTGGGATGCTTCCCCAACACCACTGCCAACTCTGTCTCCCATTCATTAACTACTCCTATAACTATTTATTGCAAACTTCCTATGCAAAAGGCACTATGCCAAGCACTGAAGATTAATTGTAGAAGGCAGTCCTATTCCCTTCCCCCTTGAAGCCTCTATCCTAGTTGGAAGAGACAAAAGATAGACTGACAAATAAAATGACAAATGTTGGTGGGCTCCAACAAGGAAATTGGCAACACATGAAAGCTGAGCTGAATGGGGAAAGTGAAGTCTCCATAGCTGGGTTGGGGAGGGAAGATCATAAAAGACACCATGTATAATCTGGGACCTGAAAAAGAGTGGGAGTCGTTGTTAGAGCAGGTGGAAGAACATTCCAGAAGGTGGAGGTAAAAAGCCTCTGGAGAAGGAGTTGACAGATTGGTTTTCTGTCAGCTCCTCCATTGTGCCTAGTGAGAGACAAGTGGCATTCAATGAAAGTGAAGAAGTAAACAGGGACTGGATTCTATAGGGTCCCAAAGGCCACAGTACAGAGTTTGGTTTTTTCCCTAGGAATAATAAGCAGCTGTATTTGGTTTAAAGCAGAGGAGTGGCATGATATGAACTAAGTTTTAAGACCACACTTTTGCTGCTAGGTAGGGAACAGATCGGACAAGGAAGAGAGCCAAGAGACAAGAAGGTGTGGTGGTGGTCCAGGCAAGACAGATGCTGGCTTACATGACAGTGGTGGTAATGAAGATGGAGAGCAAGATGTGGTTTCAAGAGCTGTTATGGTGGTAGAACCAACGAGGCCTGCTGATGGGTTAGTGGGCAGCAAGGGGTGCAAAGCAGGGAAAGGATAACACAAGAAGAGAAGGACATGGACATAGGAATCTGTAGCTCCGTAGAGTCCTCAACAGATGAACTTGAAGTCATGGGACCAAGTGGGATCACCAAGAACAAGAGTGCAGATGGTCCAGGGACATGCCTTAACAAACACCACCATTTAGAACGGGGTTGGCAAAACTTTCCTAACAAATGGCCATGTAGTAATATTCTTGTGGACCTAAGTACTGTAGTGAGAAAGTCAACATATGCTAGGTATAAACAAATGAGAGTAGTTGTATTCCAATAACTATTTATGGGAAGCAAAATTTGAATTTTGTATAATTTTCGGGTTGATGAAATACTGTTTTTTTTTTTTTTTAACTCAAATGTAAAAACCCATTCTTTGCTCCTGGGCACTACAACAATGGGCAGAGGGCCAATTTGGACCCTCGGCTCTAGTTTGCCAACCCCTGATCTACAATTCAGGGAGAAAAAGTGTAAGCAGGCAAGGTTAGAGGAAGGGCCTGTGTGGTATCATGAGAAGGCCTATCCCAACCCTCTCTGAAAGGGGAACCCTGTCAGGGATTGAGGTCAGCAGGTTGAACATAGAGCACCAAAAGCATCTGCAGGAAAACTCCAGTGGTGGCCCAGGAAAGGTGAGTCCCCCTGGATCCTTCCAGGGCTGAGGTGGATTGAAGGAGACCTCAAGCTCCCTTGTCCTGATTCTGCTGGTTGAGAATTAGGGGCTCAAAACTACTTTGGCAACCAGGGCCATCATCCCTGCACCCTTCATTCTCTCCCCAGCTGGTGGGAAAAGGACTAAGGAAATGCGATGTATGAAATACTATAAACCTAGAATATTACTATGGGGATAGGAGACCACTGAGCACTGATGCTAATGATGGTGATGCTTTGCAGGCTTTGGTAGGCAGAATCCTAATTCGGCATCTGTTATGGCTTGAATTGTATTCCCTCAAATTCATAGCTTGACCTGCTAAAACCTCGTACTTTAGAATTCAGTGAGGTCATTCTGGAGTAGGGTGGGCCCCTAATCCAATACAACTGGAGTCCTTAAAAATGGGTGAAATTTAGAGGCACCTGGGTGGCTCAGTTGGTTGAACGTTCAACTCTTGGTTTCAGCTCAGATCATGATCTCACAAACAGTAGTGAGATTGAGCCCCACATTAGGCTCTGTGCTGACAGCAAGGACCCTGCTTGGAGCTCTCTCTCTCTCTCTCTCTCTCTCTCTCTCCCCTCCATGCTCCTGCCCTGCTCATTCCCTTTCTCTCTTTCTCAAAATAAACTTTTTTAAAAAGGGGGGGGAGGGGAGGAATTTGGATACAAACACACAGGGAGAACCACATGTGAAGAGGAAGGCAGAGATTGATATAACACTTACGCTTACTGAGAAATGCCAGAGATGGCCAGCAAACCACCAGAAACTAGGGGAGAGGCACAGACCGCTTCTTCATCACCACCCTCCAAAGTAACCAGCCCTACTGACACCTTGATCTCAAGCTTCTACCCTTCAGAACTGTGAGATCGTAAATTCTATTAAGCCAGTTTGTGGTACTTGTTAGAACAGCCTGGGAAATGAATATAGCACCTAACATCCCTGCCCCTAAGGATCCAGACTGTGTAGAATCCCCCACTCTCCATGAGGGGGACTTGTGAGCATGAATGATATCATTCCTGTCATGATGTTATATGGCAGAAGGGATAGTTGCAATGTGATTAAGGTCCCTAATCAGTTGTCTTTGAGTTAATCAAAAGGGAAATTATCCTGGGTGAGCCTGACCTAATCAAGTGCTCCCTTAAATGGCAGTGGGTCTTCTAAATGTTTCAAAGTGTGAGAATGTGAGGGCCTGCAGAGAGGCCTGGCTGATGGCAAGAATCTGAGGGTGGTCTCTAGGAACCAAGAGTGCCAACAGCCAGCAAGAAAAATGGATCCTCAGTCCTTCAACCACAAGAAATTGAATTCTACAAACAACGTGAATAAACCAGGCAGCGTAGGTGAGAAAACTGCTTGACTCGAACCCTCAATTTCAGTCCAGTGAGAGCCTGAACAGAGAAGCCAGCTGTGCGATGCCTGGACTTCTGATCTGCAGAGCTAGAAGATCATAAATAAGTGGTGTTCTAAACTGCGAAGCTTCTGGTATTTTGTTAAGCTGCAATAAATTGATAGGCCAAGCTCTAAGCAGCAAGAATAAGTATTTTTTAAAGGACCTAAGTGCAATAGTGTAAGTGGGTTTTTTTTATTATAATGTTAGTTGTAAATAGAGGGAAAAGTTCACAGTAGCAAAGCACTTTAGGTTTCCAAAGTGCAATAGGGAAAAAGTTTTCAAAGATGCTAAAAATAATTTTAATTGGTAAGAAGCACTCAGTTGAGAAGAGGTCTTCTGTATCTGAAGAAGCATAATGAACCCACCCCCTCACCTTTCAGGTTCCAAATACACGTGTGGCTTAATAGAGACTATTGAGGAGGAGGAGAAAAGAATTATCTTTTTCTCCCACTCTTACCCACCCAGAAGCAATTAGCGACAGGGAACAAAGAAAGCTACGTGCTTTCTTGGTCTAAGACTTGGGAGAATAGAGCCAGGTGGGGAAGGGAGGTGCCTGCATCACCAGAATAATCCGACAGAGCAGGGTGGCCCTTTGCCAGTGGGCAACATTAACAACTGACCAATGGATTTCTAGATTTTAAATATTCTTTTTCTGTGTCTATCTAATGCTTGATCAAGACAATTAGGCTAGCTAACAAAATAGCATTTATTGAGCACCTCAGTGCATTGGGTACTACACTACATTATTTCTATGTTGTAATTTCATCCTCATGGCCATCCATATTAGGGTTCTCCGGAAAAACAGAACCAATCCTATGTGGGGAGGGACAGAATGAGGGAGGAAGGGAGGGAGGGAGATTTATTGTAAGGAATTGGCTCACCCAATTATGGAGGCCAGCAAGTCAATCAGCAGGTGGCTGGCAGCCTCAAGACCTAGGAGAGCCAGTGTTCCAGTTCAATCCCAAAAGCCATCTGTTCGAGAACCTGGAAGAGCCAATGCTGTAGATGAAGTTCAAAGGCAGTCTCCTAGAGAAATCTTGCTCAGGGTAGACTGATCTCTTTGTTCTATTTGAGTTCCCAACTGATTGGATGAGGCCCACACACATGATGGAGGGCAATCTGCTTAGTTTATAGATTGACGTGTTAATCTTAGCCAAAACCCTCACAGAAATGCCCGGAATAATGTTGGACCCAACATCTGGTCCTCCTACAGCCCAGCCAAATTGACCTATACAATTAACCCTCACACCATCTGAAAGGTAAATATTTCCCTCGTTTTTCATATGAGGAAAGTGAGGCCCAGAAGGATGGAGTGACCTACTCCATCAAGAAGATGATTGGAGGTAGGAAACTAAAAATCTAATCTTAGAGACAAAATCAGAAAGCTGCAAAAATATCTGGCCAGTCTTATTTTCTGTCTGGTAGGGGGTAGGGCGTTGGGGGAGCTTGTGCTGCTCCACTAAGGCACACCAGAAGTGAGTGGTGATGCTGGGACCATGACCCAGGTCCATTTGTCCACCTCCCCCTTCTCCGGTGATCATAGAGAAGACTGAGCACTTTGACAGCAGGATGAGCACATCAAACCATTTTACAAATTGCCTGCTGGAGCCCACTGAGGAGAGAGAACAGGTATTCCAAAGACCTTCTTTCAGCGGGATGTAGGCATTAAGTATTCCCTTAGGCCAACCAGACCAGGAATGTAAGAAAGTCAAGTGGCTAACCTGTCCCAGCCACATCCTGCTTGCTGCATACATCCCCTGTACATCAATTCATGATTTGGTGCCTCTGGTATCATTGTGTTAGTTCACCATTCAGGAAGCTAACTTCCTCCTGCACCTCCAGCCCCCATATTTGTCCTGAGACGTTCTATCTGGAGGTCCACTGAGCAACCATTGGTGACATCTAGTGGCCAAGGAGGAAGCAGCGGCAGAATAGCCAGGAGTCTTAGTTTTCTCTCCTGGAGATGAGCATCATCCCTATTGGCCCTTGGACAGAGGAATTCCCGAAAAAGTCTAAGGTTTCCCGGTGGGGAGAACCCCTGCAGGAAAGAATAGAGGTGGGGTAAGGGTTCAGAGTCCTGTGGTTTGAATATTAAAAGGAACATGAATTCCTTTATTAATCTAAGCTGGTCAAGGGGCACTTATGTTAAAAAGCACAGAAAAGCTAGTGAGCTTTTCTTGATCCTGGTCCCTGGAAAAGGACCTAAATGAAGACTTCCAGAGTCTGACCCCTACCCCTTCTTCCTTCATTGATCTGCATTGTCTACGGTCCACTGTGCTTACCAGTCGCAAAGGATATGTGACTAAATTGAATTAAAACTCAACTCCTTCTTTAGTTGCACCAGCCACATTTCACGTGCTCAATAGCCACATGTGGTTGGTGCTAACATACCAAACAGTGCAGATCATAGAACAGTTCCATCTGTGAAAGCTATAATGGGTAGATTCTAGTCTATGGACTAGAAACTTGTTCCCATTGTATCTTCTAAGAATGTTTTCCCATCAGTTTCCTTTGGAAAGAAGAAAGGGTTGCAAATTGGGTAGAACTGTCCTCTTGGTATACTTCAGGGAAGCACAGGCTGACAGAAGCAATTGACACAAATTTGGCTTCAGCTGGTTTTTTTTCCAGGTGCACAATACTGTGTCTTTCTCTCAAGAACATGAGCTACGTAGGTGTGTGTGTTTCAGGCTCCATTTGTCACTGGAGGTTAAGATCTCTCATTCTCCCCCTTCTTTCTCTTCAACAAAAATAAGTTTCCTCAAATACATGACAAAGGATAGTTGGTGAAAATTTTGGGGGTCATCTGGCTTGGGATGACGGAAGGTTCTTTTGAAACACAAGCTGGCCAGGTTCCAAGAAAAAAAAAAATCGTGAGCCAGGCACACTGGACTAGCCATGGATATCTAACCATCCCATGGAGTCTCTTGGTACTTCCTTCATTTGCTCATTCCACCAACATACTAAGCACCTACTATGTGCCAGGCACTATCTAAGCTATGGGAATTGAGCCGTGAGCTGAACATACACCCTCCCTAAATGGGTTTACATGGCAGGAAGTGACCCATAATATAAATAATGGTGCCACATCAGTATAATGGACCCAGCTCAACCATGTAAGATAATAGCAACAGCTGTCTCATTTTAAATTCATAACCCCAACCCTATTCCTTACCAAGCACTGAGGTCTCTGCTCACTGTAGATTAATTAATCCTCACAACAGCTATGTGAGGTCTTTAGTATTTTTCTCACCTTCCATATGCTCAAACACTCAGAAGTAAAGCTCGTTTCTCAAAGCCACACCACTGGTACTGGGAAACACTGGCATCCAACCACCGTCTCCCTAAATCCATATGGAAGGGGAAAAAAAGATCTGTTGTTAGAAGACCTCACCTGAGTTCCAGGTTCATTTCTAGGTCTAGGCTTTGGGCTTATCACGAAATCTTTCCCTACTCTGCTATTCCTTTATAAAATGAAGATCTGATACTAAGGAACATTTAAGGTCCTTTCTAGTGCAAACATTCAGTAATCGTAGAATGTTGGGAAGGACCTGTAGTGCTGCTGGGTAGTGTCTACCTTGTACATCTCTTCTCAGTGGTAAAGACTCTTTGATACAGGGCCCCGTGGTGGGAAAACAATTTGCTATGGAAACATGGGAAGAGCCCATACATCAACCTTGGGAAGGTATGGCAGGGGAGTTAGCAGAGAAAGCTTCCTGGAGAAGATGTTAGGTAAACAGAATCCTTGAAGTACAAGTAGAAGTAGAGGTTTTGAACATGTGGAAAGGGGAGAAAGCTGTACTGGACAAAGGGAGTAGAAATGCCAGAGCCTACCGGTGTCTGGGTGGCTCAAGTCAGTTGAGCATCCGACTCTTGATTTTTGGCTCGGTCATGATTCCAGGGTCATGGGGTCGAGTCATGGGTCAGGCTCCATGCTAAGTGTGGAACCTGCTTACAATTCTCTCTTCTTCTGCCCCGCTCCCTCACTTGCTCACTCTCCAAAAGGAAAAAAAACTGCCAGAGCCTATAGGGAGGGTACTCGGTGTGGGTGGTATGCAGTTTGGAAGAAGCAATGATGAAGTTCATAGACCTCAGAAGTGTTCACTTAGAGGGTATTAGGCAATCACTAAACTGTTATAGATGGGAAGATAGCCAAAAACACTTCTCAGCATCCACATTAGCAAGGTCACTTGTCACCAGCTTGCAATGTCACTCAATAAAGAGTGCCCTGAGTATTCACCCTGTGCTTTTGTACACAGACCTCTATAGTTTACAAAGCAATTGCACCTGCCCAAACTCCCAAAGCTGTTACGTGGCGGGGCCAGGACTCCCCCACCCTCCCCCCACCAAGTTCAAGTCAAAGCTCTAACCTCTATTCCATAGGCAACCTGCCAACTCCAGTGGGTAGCTGGCTGATAATCCTGGGGGAGAAACTAAAAGCAAGTGAGTTTCTACTGGGAATGGCTTTGAAAGGAACTTAGAGGGAGTGGAAGTCCGCAATCAAAAGCGGCTTTCGTGAACACTTCTCCTCCATGGTTCTTCCAGATTATTAGCTAAGTTTCGGAACCTACCTGTGGTTCTCAGGATGGCACAGCCTACTGGGCTTACCAGAATTTCCTGCGAGGCTTTTTCATACTTGACTCGGCGATCACTGAACTTTTGTGCCCCCCTCCACCTTGCCCAAAGGCCTCTCCCCCACCACATGCTCCCCTCCCCCTTAAAGGAAATGAGCCTCTGTGGCCAGTGGGCACAGGGCAACCCCCAGGTGTGCTAGGTGGGGACTGCAGAGAACCACTGGCTTAATCATCAAATGGACACAATATAGACCCCAGATTGTGATGAAGACTCCATAAACTGGCCAGAAGAGTACTTATGAAGGCAGCCATGCCTGATGCATGCACATGTGTATTTGCTATGTTTAAGGAAAAGATCCAATTTGACCACCTAAAACTTTCAAACATTGTGTTAAATAACAGTGGTAACTACTATAGTCAAAGGGCTCCCTTCCTTCCCCAAAGCTTTCTCAATAAAGAAAACACTAAAGCCCCACGTTGACCATTGAAGAAATAGTCACTGACGTCTATTCACTGAAAGTTTATGGATCAGCTCCTCCCATCTTGACATAACCCAAGTACGTGGTGACTAGCTCCAGTGATGACCAGTGACCACAGCAATGGGATGCAGAGGTTTGCAATTGCAGCAACATTGTTACTTGACAGCACAGTATGAAGGCACAATTTTCAAATGAAGGATTTATGTCTTTGCCCCATTTCTTGACCTGCGGTGTAACTCCTTCACCTGTGGCTTAGGTGGGTAGAAAGAGCTGCCCTTTCCAATCCTGAAGCCCCAGCAAGATGAAATTTCACATGTTCCCACAGTTTTTGATGAGGTCTACCAACATTTGGCTAATGCGATGTAATACTTAGCTGAGAACTGCAAAGGGAAAAAGCTTCCTGAGGTCACCTAGTTATGATTCATGTGCTTCCCTTCACTGTGAAGGCCTTGGGCCCCATCATCAGCACACTCAGAGCAGGAGTTCTTGGGGAGCCCTGGACAATGAGGAGCTTGACATTCCCCTTTCCCCAGATCATTCTAGAGAGCCTGAACAAGTGTCCCAGTTCAGCATCTTAGGGACACACACTGCTGCTCCTGGGCACAACCTGGGGAATCCATCAGTTCTGTGTTTGTCAAATAATGTTCCTAGAAACCTTGGGAGTCCCTCCTACCCTCCAAGGCAATTTGGGGATGGAACCAAAAGCACTGGATGGATTACAAGTTCCAATTACATCTGTTTTATATGCTAGCTTCCATCTCCTGCTGAGAAGAAATGGAAAACTCTAGTGCTAGTCCAGCCCCTCTTTATTAAAGAAAATTACATGGAGACTGAGAAAAGAAGACCTGAAACTATGACCCAGGTCTCCTGGTCCCAGTGCTCTTTATCCACCATCTTTGTTATGGGATTTGGCTGGCTTCTCTGACCCCAACTTTGAAAAACCAAATCACTTACCACTGTGTAGAGCACCTCCTGACTACCAGGCATTTACTAAGGTGTAATAAGGTGTAATTCAATCGGGCTGCCTGAGCCAGAAAACCTAAATCACAGCTGCCCAAACAAAAGAAAAGTTTACTTCTGCATCACAATGCAGTCCAGGGTTGGTATGCCAACTCCATGAAACTTTTAGGAACCCAGGTTCCTCCCAGTCCATTATTCTGCCCTCTCCCAAGGGTACGATACTTGTCCTCATGTTCCAGGAAGGCAACCAGAGCTCCAGCCACCACATCCACATTCTAGGAAGAATAGATGAAGAGCAACAGAGAAAAGGAATACATGGAGATGTGAGTTGCTTTTCAGGGAGGGGTACTAGTCAAGGTTCTTGAGAGAAATAAGTGGATTGACAGATTTATTTTGAGGGACTGGCCATGCAATTATGGAAACTAAGAAGTCCTGTGGTTTGCCATCTGCAAGATGGAGGCCAAGGGAAGCCAATACTGTAATTCTGGTCTACACCTGAAGGCCTGAGCACCAGGGGAGACAATCGTGGAAGTCCCAGTCCAAGTCTGAAAGCCAGAGAACCGAGAACACTAATATCTGAGTGTTTCTTCATCCACTGTTTCATTCTGTACTGGCCTTCACTGGATAGGATGATGTCCACCCACACTGGTCAAGGATCTTCACTCACCCTACTGACTCAAATGCTTATCTCTTCCAGAAACACCCTCACAGACATACCCAGAAACATTTTACCAGCTACTTGGTCATCTCTTAATCCAGTCAAGTTGACACCTAAAATTAATCATCACAGGAAGTTTCCTGAGAGCTACCACATTCCATTTCTACTTACATCTTTTCAAGATACGTGACGGGGGGTAGACTTCTATTCCAGACAGCCACCTCAGAGCTAATCATTGGAACTTCTTTTACCAAGAAAGAAGTGGAACTGCCCTTGGGGTAAGCAATTAGCCTCTACCACTCAAAGACTTCATTAATCCTCACAACAACCTTAGGAAGTAACCTCCATTATCCCCATTTTACAGATGAGGAAACTAAGGCTTAGAATTGACAAGATGTCCTATTCAAAATCCCTGGCCATCATCTGGGCAGTCAGAACTGCCCAGCCAAGCCACTCCTTAATTCCTGACCCTCAGATACAGGGGGATGGTAAATGTTTATTCTTGCTTTAAGCCACTTGGTTTTAAGGTAATTTGTTATGCAATCACCCAAAGAACTAATGTGTGTGTCTTCCAAGAAGATGACATTTTCAAAGAGGACACTTGGGGGCACCTGGTTCAGCCAGTAGATCAAGGATGCAACTCTTGATCTTGGGGTTGTAAGTTTGAGCCCCATGTTGGGTGTAGAAACTACTTAAAATCTAAAAGTTGGAGGTGGGGGTATTCTTGGAGAGGCTGCCCAAGTAGCAGGAAAAAATTCCTGGGCTTGAAGTCCAAAGACCTGGATCTGGTCCTGCTTCTACCCCATAAAAGCCACCTAAGAAGAGGCCCCAGACCTCAGAATTCTCCCCATAAGTATTTTAAAGGGAAGAGGGGGGCAGGGGCACGTGGGTGGCTCAGTCAGTTGAGTGTCCGACTCGGTTTCAGCTCAGGCCCTGATCCCAGGGTCATGGGATCAAGCCCTGTGTTGGGTTCTGCGCTGCTCATGGAATCTGCTTAAGATTCTCTCTCCCTTCCCCTCCCCTTCTTTGCCCCTCCCCTGCTTGTGCCAACATGCACTCATGCTCTCTTTCTCTGTCTCTCTTCAAAATAAAAGGGAGGGGGCAGGTTTTGAGCTACATGGCCTCTCTAATCACTTCCAGCTTTACTGTTCTCACTGCCAGAGGACAGAAACTATGGGAACCAAGCTTGGCACTGCAGGCCAGGCTAGCAGCTGCTTTTTCCACAGCTCTTGGGGCTGCAGCCTGTGGCCCTTGGAGGAAGGGAAGCCCTGGGCCTTCACCAGGTGCTCCACCTCCTATGTCCAGCCTACCGAGCCCCACTGCCCCATACCTTGGACCAGGGCTTTAACTGAACTAATGCAAGGTGTGGAACATCAACCTCTGTGAGAGGAAATTCCCAGGAAGAGGGCCTAGAGGAGACCATGATTCAGCCTCCCTGGAAAAGACTTGAGGCTCAACCATAAGGGACAGTGGAAGAACAAAGCTGAAATTATTCCAGCCTCCTGGCCAGCGTAATATCTCCAAATCAGTGATTCTCAACTAGGGGCAATTTTTGCCCCCCCCCCGGGGGGCATTTGACGGTGCTTGGAGAGTGTTGGGTTGTCACAACTAGGGCCATGTCATCGCGCTGGGTGGAGGGCAGGGATGCTGCTACATACCTTTAAGTTACAGGTCAACCCCCCCCCGCCCCCCGCCCCACGCCCCCCGCCAAGAAGACTTAACCAGCTTGGCCCAATAGGGCCAAGGATGGCATACCGCTAAATGAAGGTACTCAAGACAGCAAAGAATGCAGGTTCACAACATAAGTATTTTCCCAAAAATGTCACTGAGCAAAGGGGACTTATCCCTTGAGGGTGAGAAGTGTGTAACTAGATCAGGAGTTAGCCTATGCTGCTGAGAGCTCTCCCCCCCTCTAGACCTCAGTCTCTGGCTCCGCTCTGAGAGCACACTGGCACAGGTTTCCAGGGCGCTGCTGGTGTGTCTTCAGAGTTGGGACTGAGACCCTTCAGGAAGGGACCACCCAGAGGCAGAGCCTGGGTTTGTGGGGCCTGAAACTTTGTATACTTTCGGGGTGGACTCCTGCAAGCAAGGAGCCCTGAAGCGTGTGATTAGCTTTGGGATGAATCCACAGTGGGGAATCTTCAAATCCGGGCTTCCCAAAAAAAAAAAAAAAAAAAAAAAAAAAAAAAAGCAAACCTTGCTCTTGAGGAGCATACCTACCGCCGAGAGTCCACCAGGGCAGCTTGATTGAAAACATCCCAATGGATGGGAGCAGCACGCGGGAGAACCGCTCCTGCCCGTAAGGGAGGCAAGTTCCGCTGCTGCCTGGGACCTGCAGGGCCTTGAGCTCTGCACGCGGTGCTGAGCTCCTGTCGTGATGCACTCAGTGCCCGGCTGCACTGCCCCCTGGTGGACGCCCGGGGGCAGGCCGATGCCTCCATAGATAGCGCCCAACCCGCGGCCACGCCCCCGCCGCAACCCCGCCAGCTTGGCTGGAGGGTACAAGTGCATCCCTGCCTTTAGTCCAGTACGGACCAGCATGAGGCACCTCTCCAAAGTGGCAGAGCAGCACAGTCACAATGGGTCTTGCTGGGCCCAGTCCCTCTTGCTGGGCCCAGTCCCTCTTGCTGATATTTTCAACTCCCACGTGTATCCCCTGCTGATCTGTCTACAGGCTTTCCCTGCCCAGCACTCTCCTCTGCCCGCCCCGACAGACACACAATAAAGTCCTATTCCTGACAGACTGAACAGGGGACAAATCTCCATTCTCTGCCCAGTGCTGTCCTGTGACCCTGAGGTCTTTGACTTGGTGGCATCCTCCTCAATCCTGCAGATGGGTTGGACACTGCCTTCCAATCCAGGAAGACCTCCTTGTCCCAACTTATCAACCTCATAAACACAGATGGCCAGCCCTGGGCTTGCCTCTTAACACTACAGAGATGAAGACACATTGGTGTGGGGCACGGCTGGCTGGCTTTCCCCTGCCAAACACCATAAATGTCTGGGGTAGAAGGGGTTTTCTGCAAGCGAAGCTACAGTCAAGCTTCCTCTTGTTTGGTTTGGTTTGGTTTTATGTTTATTTTGAGAGAGGAGGGGCAGAAAAAGAGGGAGAGAGAATCTCAAGCAAGCTCCACACTGTCAGCACAGAGCCCCACATGGGGCTTGATCTCACGAACCATGAGATCGTGACTGAGCCAAAATCAAGGGTTTCACACTTCACCAACCGAGCCACCCAGGCGCCCTAATATAGGCAAGCTTGCTAAGACCCATTCTTTCCTATCTCTATCCACAAGCCTTTCTTCTAAACGCCACCTCCACGCACTCCCTTTTTCAAGGTATTTTTCCACCAATGGCTGGGAGTGGGGCACACATTCCCCAGCTTAGATGGGGAAACATGAAAGGTACCACAGGGACCATAGGAGAGAAGTAAAAAGCCCTGGGTGTGCGTGTGTGTGTAGCAGTGTGTGCACGCGTGTACAGTGAGGAATCTAGCTGCTCTGAGACCCCAGATTCCGGTGTTTTTGGCTAAGCATGTGGGGAGGGGGATCCCACATTCTTGGCAGATGCAGGAAACCACTTGTGGGACAGTCTTGTAGGTTGAATAAGGTCCCTCTAACCCCAAAATTCATGTCCACCTAGTGATTCTATTTGGAAATAGGGTTTTTGTGGATATAATTAATTAGGATGAGGTCTTCCTGCATTATAATGTCCCTAAATCCAATGACTAGTGTCTTTGTAAGAGAAGAGATTGAGAGAGACACAGGGAAGAAGCCCTGGCCAGTGGAGGCAGAGGATAGAGGAATGCATCCACGAGCCAAGGAATAAGCATTGCTGGCAGCCATGAGGAGCCAGGAGCGAGCCATAGGAGCAGCTGTCCCTCAGAGCCTCCAGAAGCAACTGCCACTGCCAACTCCTCGATTTCAGGCTGTGGCCTCCTGAACTGAGAGAGGTATGTTCCTATTGTGTTAAGCTACTGAGTTTATAGTAACCTGCTACTGTAGCCACAGGGAATTCCAACCCAATCTGAAAGAGGCGAGAAAAATTCAGTCTCAAACTCCGTCACCACAAGATACCCCTGAAATGTTAGAAGAAAACCATGAGCTATTTTTCAAGAGCTTCATTTCCACAGAAATGCCTGTCGTGGTGGTGAAGGGCAAGGATTAAATGCATGACGGGGAAGACGAGCTTGCTAGGCCGGTCAGAAGCTTAGCTGCATCCATGACCACAGAGAACATTGAGATTACCATTAAGTCTCCAGAAAAAAATTGAAATCCTGTCACCTGAAGGCTCACCTTCAAAATCCCCATCCAAGAAAAGAAACAGTCCATATTCCTTTTCTGAAAAAGAACAAAAAAAAAGGGAAAGTTGAAGCCTAACTAAAGTCTTTTTATAGTAATAATTATTACATTCCATGTATAAATATCACATTTAAGTTGATAATTAATATGCAGTGGGAGAGAAGACTGGGGAGATGAAGCCGTCCGACTTTGGCTCAGGTCATGATCTCGTGGTTCGTGAGTTCTAGCCCCGCATCAGGCTCCAGCTCAGAGCCTGGAGCCTGCTTCGGATTCTGTGTCTCCCTCTCTCTCTCTCTCTGCCCCTCCCTCATTGTCTCTCTCTCTCTCCCTTCTCAAAAATAAACATTAAAAAAACTTTTTTAAAGAAGAAATAACCCCTTTAAAAACATGAAAAAATTTGAAATTCCTCTCATCTTATATGTCCAAAAAAGGTTTTGAATTTTAAACAATTGCTAGTTTTAGTTCTGCCCTCATGAAATATTACTGTAACTCACCACAAACGGATATCTGTCTTAATTACTTCAGGCCTTCTCTGTACTGTCTGTTGGAAACAAATTAACCAGTGCACAAGAGAATTTTTATTTCGCAGCACCTGCCTCACTGGGTAATCCGATTATAACATTTCCCCACGGTTTTTGACTGTACCTTTTGGGTCCCCTTGTTTCAGCGGGCATTAACAGAATGCTTTAAAAGCTTCTAAGAATCTGTAGCATTACTAAATACTAGCACATGACTTCTTAAAAATTAAAGATTCATTTGTAATTTCAGTCCTAGTGTAAAATTTCTTCACCTGAAGAAACTTTCTTTGCCAAGAAAAAATCATTTTCATAAACCATAATTTTGGAAAACGTCCCTTTTTATTAGTTGAGGAAAGCCTCTTATTTTTCAACAAAAGGGATTTTGTGCATGTAACATGGGTTATTGAGTTTCCCTCTGGCAAAAAATTTTGTGTGTTGGTTTGTAATACCATTCAATAGAAAAGCGTCCTAAGCATGGTAGCCAATCATGTAACAGTGAACATATTTGAGGCTGCTTGGTACAAAGGATACTTCAAGAATCCAGGGACTTCATATCAAAAGGATTAGAGTGTTTCAAGGTATAACTAGATTAATATTTGAATTATAATGTATTTTTCTTAGTATTGCCATGAATGTAGAAGTTATAAGGTAAACAAAAAGGAAGAGAAAGTGGGAGATGAAGGGAATAAAAGCAGTGTCATGCAAAGAATTCTAGTTGGATAAAGACTCGTAGTCAGGATTTGAAGCCTTATTTGAAATATATCCCAAATTTCTAAACTTCTGCCTCTCTGCCAAAGTCACTATTTCTTGGTTGATATCTGAGTTGTAAAAGGGTCAAATCTTTGGAGTGCCTGGGTGGCTCAGTCAGTTAGGCATCTGACTTTGGCTTAGGTCACGATCATTCAGCTCGTGGGTTCGATCCCCGTGTCTGGTTCTGTGCTAACAGCCCAGAGCCTGGAGACTGCTTCAGATTCTCTGTCCCTCTCTCACTCTGCCCCTCCCCCCCCCCACTCTGGCTCATTCTCTCTCTCATAAATAAAACTTTAAAAGAAAAAGTGTTTAAAAAACAAAATAAAAAATAAAAAGATCAAATTTTTTGAAGTCCTGTGTCTTTAGAAGGCAGCACTAGCAGAAATCAGTGGGTCTAATCCCTCCAATGAGAAAACGTACCGCATCTTGATTTTTTACAAAATTTTCTCATCTGGTGTCAGTTAACTTTCTTTCTAATACACATTTCTTTAAATACACATTTAAACCTAGACATAATATCACTTCCCCCCTTCACTTAAGTGATGTCATAAATCAATGTAAAATCAACGATCTGAAATGGTCAGTGGGTAAAAATAATCTAAAGTGTTTCTGGAGGATGAGTTGGCCTATAAAAAAAATCACACTGCACGTTACAGTGTGTTCTGGGGCCAGTTCTGTTTGACTGTATGTGTACGATGATGCAAAGTTGAAACAGCCTGGAAATTACATCCTAGATCTCTCTTAACTATTGGAATCAGTGTTTGATCTCTTTCAGTTGCTTGATTCTTTAAATTCTGTACTTGAGAATTTTATGTTCTACATCATTTATGCTGTGTTATGTACATAGAAACAGTAACCTATGAACTATGTTTTTCCATAACTTTTTAAATATATACATATGTACCTTAAATGAATATGCATAAATACTTTGTACACACGACAGTGAACTATCTGTACCTTTTGCTAATGCCTCTATTTACTTGCTTTGGCATAAAGAATGAGCCAATGAACCTCGGTGTCCTATAGAAAATGTGTAAATGTACTCTGATCTTAGATATAATGCTAATTAGTGTTAAATCACAAATAAACCATATTTTAAATAGGAAAAATGAAAGAGGCGTGCCCAAGTACATGTATGGTGGGCAAGAGTGCAGAAGCTGTGATATTAGACATCTGTCTGTCCCTCACCAGCTGTGTGTCCTCAGGCAGGTGATGATACCTCTGAGCTTCAATTTTTCCATGTCAGGATACATCTCCAGTGCCTTGTGATCAGTTACCTGAAATGCAATAAGGACTTGGCACACGAAGAAGGTGCCCAGTATATACTCATCACGCCTCACCTATCCTTTACTCTCCCCATTCAGCCCAGTGGACACAGTCCCTCCTTGTCTGCTGCCAGAACAAAGACAAAGAGCCTGCGTGTGGGGGTGAGGAAGAGTGTAGCTACTTTCCAGCTCTGTGAACTCGGACTCCAAATTCAGCATCCCTGGACCTCAGGTCCTCGTCTGGAAAAGGAAGATAACAAAAGCCTCTCTCATGCAGTTTCTTAGGGACTCTGTTGCCCAAAATTCTCACAGCAAAGCCCTAACCCTTAATAGGATGGTATTTGGAGTTGGGGCCTTTGAGAGGTGGTTAGGTTTAGAGGAGGTCATGAGGGTAGGACCTCATGATAAGAGTAGAGTCCTGGGGCACCTGGGTGGCTCAGTGGGTTAAGCGTCTGACTCTTGATTTCGGCTCAGGTCATGAGCTCACAGTTCGTGAGTTGGAGTCCTGCCTCGGGCTCACTGCTGTTAGTGCAGAGCACGCTTTGGATCCCGTCTCCCTCTCTCTGTCCTTCCCTTGCTCATTCTCTCTCTTAAAATAAATAAATAAACTTATAAGGACTCTAGTCATTTTTTTTTTTTTTTGAGAAGGAATAGATACTGGAGCACTCTCTCTCCCTATCATGGGAGGGAGGTGGCCCTCTGCAAGCAGGCTGCCAGCTGCACCAGGAACCGGGTGTGCTGGCACCTTGGTCCTGGACTTCCTAGCCTCTAGAAGTTGTATTAAAAAAAAAAAAAAAAAAAGTCTACTGTTGAAGCTGCCCTCCTATGGTATTTTGTTATGGCAGCCTGAGCTACAACACAGTTAATTGTCCAATCAACTGAGCTCCTACAGAGCTTCAGGTGCTGTTCTAGAGCTAGGTAGACCACTATGAACAAAACAGACCAAGCCCCTGCCCTCCTGGAGCTACCACTGTTGGGGGACAGATGACAAAGGTGCACTATCCTGTCCATTACTAGTATATAGGGACTGAGTTGTGGGATTAAATGAACCAGTGTAGGTAAAGTATGGGACACACAACAAGCATTCGCTAAAAGTGAGCTTTCATCTCCTAATCTCCTCTTCTGACCTCTCTGGTTTGACTCCTGGCACCATTATTCTCCTACCGCATACACTTGACACCTGGGGACAGGGTGAATGAGTTAGGTTACATGGCAAAAGGGAATTAAGGTTGCAGATTGAATTGTGGTTTCTAATGACTGACCTTGACATGGGAGATTATCCTGGAGTGTCTGGATAAGTCCAGTGTAATCACAGAGTCCTTATAAGTGGAGGAGGAGGGCAGAAAAGGAACAAAGATGGCGGCATGAGAAGGACTTGGCCCAGCATTGCTGGGGGACAGAGGGAAGAGGGCCATGCAACAGGAAATGCGGGTAGCCTCGTAAAGCTGAAAAAGGTAAAGGAAACCAAGGCTCCTCTAGTACCTCCACAATGCAGCCCTGATGACACCTTGATTTTAATCCAGTGAAACTCCTCTGGGACTTCTGACCTCCAGAACTGCCCAATGATGTGTGCATTGTTCTAAGCCACTAAGCTGTTGCAGCCATAGGAAATGAATACTGGGGTCATTTTGGTCTTCTACCATGCCCTCCACTTCTGCTCATCAGAAAAGTGGCTGGTTCTGCCTTCGTCAGGTCTGCCACAATCCCTCCTCACCACACAACCATCACCCCGCTTTTGTCCCTCGTTCCCTGAATCAATTTTCATGAGTTCTTATTTTGTGCCAGCTTTTGAAAGAAGTGGACGTTCTTAGAAACCTAATCCTTATCCTATTACAATACAGTGGGGAAAGCACTGCAATAAAAGGGGAAGGAGCTGAAGGAGAGGAGTAATAGAAGCTTTTGGAAAAGAAGTCAAGTCTCAGGAGGTGAGGAGGTTGTCATGTGGGGCAACCTTCCAGAGAGAGTCACTTCTGCAAAGGTCGTGTGTTTACCAGCCTCCAAGATGGCCCCCAATGATCCCCAACTCCTGCTACCCCTGTGTAGTCCTTTCCCACGCTGAATAGGGCTGACATACATAACAAACAGGATATTACAGAAATGGAGTGTGGCTTCAAAGGCTAGGTCATAAAAGACACGGCAGCTTCCTTCAGCTCTGTTGGGTCATTCAGTCTAAAAGTCAGCTGTTGTGTTAGGAGCCCTGTGGAGCCATCCACCCATCAAAGAGCTGAGGCCTTCAGCTAATAGCCCTGTGAGTGAGCTACCTGGGAGGTCATTTCTACAGCTCTACAGTCAAGCCTTCAGATGAGCACAGCCCCGGCTGATAGCTTGACTACAAACTTGTGAAGGACCTGAGCCACAGCCATCTAGCTAAGCTGCTCCCAAATTTATGACCTAACAGAATAAATCTTTGTTGTTTTAAGCTGCTGAGTTTTGGGGTGGCTTGTTACACAGCGATGAGTAACTAATACAGGCCCTAAGGCCATGTGAAAGAGCATGCAGAACCATACAAGGCTCTTCAACACTCTAGTGAGGGGTACAAGTGGAGAGAAGCCCACAACAAGACTGGAAAAGAAGGCAAGGACCAGATTGTGAAGGGGATTCTAAATCATATTAAGCCTCCTCAAATAAGGTTTGCTTTGCTATGTGAGTGATGGAGAAGTGGCGGGCTCTGAGCCGTGAATCGACCTGGTCAGATTTCACTTTAGAAAGATGGCTGTGCCTCCAGCATGGAGGATGGATTGGCAAGAAATGGCAATAGGATGGAGAGAAATGGATGGGTTTTAAGACACTGGAGAAATGGAATCAGGAGAATTCACTTAGGTTAGATGGGGACAATAGCAGGAGGCAGGCAAAGGGAGGGGTGGGCTTCCCTAGCAAGTGAATGGAACGTGGGATAACGTTCTGAGCAGGTGTGCAGGTGCAGGTCGGAGAGGCCTAAGTGAAGGCAGATGTGAACTGCCTGTGGGACAGCCAGCAATCGCCAGGAGAGAACTGGATTTGCAGATCTGTCCCTGTGGGAAGAGAAAGCTTGGACTGTGGAGCTGGAAGTAGGATTCCCACGTGTACATATGTGGTCACCCCTCGGATGTGTGGGCACAAGACAGCACTGTCCTCCATGACTGTGGGTGGCAGATTCTCTTACTAGCTGCCTTCTGCTAAGCACCTGCTATTATGCCAACTGCTACTGTTTTAACCGTTTGTATTCATGGGATAACTTCGAATCTGCTAACCCCAACTTGGCAACCCCCCATACGAAAAACTTTACCTCTTCTGCCATTTTGAAAGTTAAGATTAAATCCATTGTTTGAAAGAGAACTACATAAGAGTTGAACGTCTTAGGTCCAAATCTTCACTCTGCCAATTAATGCCTGTGATCAAAAGACCTTTCTGAGCCTCAGTTTTACCCTACTCAAAACAGGAATTAATAGTAATACTGGCCTCACAAAATAGTCATGAGGAGTAAATAAAACTATCCTGTGTGAAAGATAACTTCTGTGCTGGGCTTTCAAATAAGATGTGCTTTAAGAAAACAATATTCCTAGGGCAATACACCCATTCTTGTACTGAGATGACATTTTCTTAAACACGGTTCATGGTCCATAGTTAAAGCTTAGAAGTCCTAAGCTCCAACTCCTCATTGGTCAAATATTACCACTTCTGCCTGCCTCCCCAGTGCTGTTGATGCCTCTTGTATGCAGGGAATTTCAGCAGTTCGTGGTTTCTCTCCTCCTCCGCACAGCATACTGCCTTGTTCGTCATCTAGACCTCTGCAGCTAGCATGGCATGTAAGACAAAGCAGGCATTTGCAAAGTGTTGGTTCAAACTGGATTCCGTCTTAAAGATTTTGGGGATTGTACTGGCATTTGATTTGCATAAACGGAACTGTTAATCTCAAAAGTTATACCTAACTCCAGTGGATTAAAAATCTTCCTCTAGATTACAACTATGTTCACTGGGTTTTACAGGCAGGAAAATATTTGCTTTATGGTATTTGGCAGATTTTTAAATTCTAAGATCAAACACCAAGAAGGTAAAGAATAGGTTGCTGGGGAAAGCAAGGAGAAGAAAAGGCAGAGAGATACTTGGGGTTAAAAAGAAACAACAAATAAAACAAAAAAACAAAAACAGGATAGCTGATTTGGACGCAGAAACAAGACTTGTAATTTGTGGGAGTTTTTGAGATGATACTGAGCTCTGGGGTGATTTGCGATTGGGAAGAGCTTCGAGCGCCATGGATAGGAATACCTGAAAAGGCCACAAGATGGCGATATTACTCCAGGAATCTCTATGGTCCTTCCCACCCAGTGGCTATGATTTTCTTTGTTCAGACTTCCTTCCCTAGCAAATGTCACCAATGCCACCGTCCATTTTGTGTCTTTTCATGCTCCTGGCCTTACTTTAAGCCACTTTCTTGTGAGTAGCCTTACTATTGATTTTATTGCTGTTTGTAGAATTTTTAAGATAGTGCTGTGGTCTCTGTTCCCAGTTGTAAAACCAGCTGAGTCAAAGGTTTTAATACTATAAAATAAACGAACCCAAGAAACATGTGAGGTTGGTTTTTCCTTTGTGTGCGTCACCACCCTGAGAGGCTTCCCAGATTAAGTAGGGTGTCACCAGGCCTGGACATGGTCAGAAACAGAAATGCCCATTTGAGACTAAGACAAACAATTTAGGCTGGGGACAGAGGCTGCCAGCCTACACCCCACCCACCCACCCAAGTTGGGCAGAAAGGAGGCTGAGCCCCACCCCAGAGAGAATGAAGGACAAAAACCCCAATACTCTACCTCTTAAATTTTTTATTATGGAAAAATCCGACAACACAGAAGGCAGAAAAATGCGACTGACCCAGATAAAATCTGACGGGGTGTCTGAAACCATAAACCAGGAAAGAGGCTTGAGGAAAATGTAAGCTCCTAGTCTTTTGTCAAGGACACTTCAATTGTACATTCCCAGCACCCTGGGTCTGCCCCCTCCAGCCCCTCAGAGGGTAAAGTCCTGACGGAGAAAAGAAGGGGCGGAACACTGGTCTTAGAGGACAATGGAAGAGCAGGGCAGTGGAGATCCCAATTTCCGCACCAGAAAAGATTTGGATCCTGGGCTCCTGCCCTGTCCGGCAGGACTTCTTCGGTTGGGTGGCTTCCAGCGAATTCTATGTTCCAGGGACACCTGAATTCCCAGAGAATTCTATGTATAGGCATTTTCCTGTAATGATCCTGTCTTTGTTCTTATGGTCACATTACTCTTTTAAATACAATGGCCTATGAAGTCTTTAATAATAATACTTTTTTAAAGATCATAGAAAATTAAGCAAAATAGGTACATAGAGAACTTCCCTGGGGCACCTGGGTGGCTCAGGTGGTTGAGCGTTCAGCTTCGGCTCAGGTCATGACCTCACAGTTGATGGGTTTGAGCTCCGGGTCAGGCTCTGTGCTGGCAGCTCAGAGCCTTGGAGCCTCCTTTCCATTCTGTCTCTCTCTCTCTCTCTGTCTCTCTCTCTCTGTCTCTCTCTCTCTGTCTCTCTCTCTCTGTCTCTCTCTCTCTGTCTCTCTCTCTCTGTCTCTCTCTCTCTGTCTCTGTCTCTGTCTCTGTCTCTGTCTCTCTCTCTGTCTCTGTCTCTCTCCCCTTTCTCTCTCTCTGCCCCTCCACTTGTTCTCTCTCTCTCTCTCTCTCTCTCTCTCTCTCTCAAAAATAAACATCAAAAAATATACATTTAAAAAAAAACTTTCCTGCTAAATAAAGTCATTTACTATTTTGAAATGTTATATGATCTTCCTTCCAATGACTGGGGGAAATCCAGCATAGAGGAGTTTTCTAGATTTGAGCTTTTATATCCTTGACCTAATTCTAGAACTTCTAATAAAAGTAATCTGTTCTTAGGCACTTTGTACTGGAAATACTTTAGTGTGTTAATTTCACAGCTCTGAGAAGAAACAACCAGCTACTCTTAGTATGTTTAATAACAATGCGACCCAAATTCACTCACAAACTAATTCAGGAAAATGTGCTTTGCTCTACAATCCATTAAATGCATTTTTCCCTTTCAGATTATTTCAGAAATCATTGAAATAAACACAAACATAAACCTATTCATTCACAGAAAATGCCACTTACGGCTTTAATATTCAAATACAACTCATAGTTCACAAAAATAGTATAAAGTGCAAAAGCTCTATTTCAAAAGGCCTTAAATCACTCCCAAAGCACTGGAGATTAACTGTTCCCACAGCCAATGGGCACACCACCCTAATACGGCACAACCTATCTAAAGTATAAAACAAGAAATAGGTCTAAAAATACTATATATGCTGATTACATACTGTGATTATAAAATAATCTTAAACCTGGTTTAACATATAGAGAAAGAAACAATTCAAACAATTAGCCCTTTAGAAGTCTTGTTTGTTTTGTTTTGCCTGTAGGAGTATATCCGTATAATCCATTAAGCATCCCAATCTGGCCTGAGCACGCTCTTTAGCCAGTTGGAATGGCAGCACCCAGGCAAAGAGCTGGCAATGAAAGGTTCCAAGCTCATTTGGGGGAAAGGAGCTCTGAGAGGGAATCTGGTTGGGCAAGCTTCGGCCCTTACCCCTTCCTCAGATAGCCTCATGCCAGCCCCATGGGACAAAAGCCAAGGAAGACTCTCCCCCACCCCCCTCGGAGCCTCCCAACATGGCCCTGGCTCACATAAGCATGATGAACGGGTGAGTAGTCTTTACACACCTGAGAAATCCAATAAACAGAACAAGTTATGGTATTTTTAGAAAGTCTGTGCTTGATCATCGAACTTAGGTCCCCCAACTGAACATCTCTGATCCATGATTAATGTAGTAGGCACTCATCAGAGGGATGGGCAGATTTCCCCCAAAAGTAGCCTGTTACCAAACAGATTCAGGTGTGTCTTCCCCACCCAACTTAAATATAGTTACTGAAGTGCGAATAGTATAATCCTAATCATCAAAAAGGAGAAAAGATTGCTTTTTCTAAAAATCCACATTCAAACACTATAAAACAAGAATCACTGGCTTAAATGATGACTTGATAACTAGGATAGTAAATGCTTAATATCCTGGATCCAATTCCTGCTGGTTATCGATCTGGGGCAAATTCTATCTAAGCAGAACAAGTATCTGACTGCCATGGTGAGTAATGGCCATGACCTAATTCCCAAACATCACCTCTCTCCTTCCCTGCATTATTAGGGGGGGAAAACAAACAAAAAAGATACTTGATTGCACATTAATAAGCTATTCACTTTTTTTTTTAATCCGAAAACCTCACAACCTGCAGCGCCATATATTAGACAGCTATTTTCTGTAATTCGTCCATCCAAGTGCAGAGGCCTAACAAAAAGTAGACCTCAGTTCAGTATTTCTTAGGACCTATTCATGTCTGGCTCAACATAAAAGACTCAGCAGTAAGTCAGAATCCAGTGATGAGCTCTCAAGCGTAGAGCTAACAAGTGTATCTCAAAAGCTGCTCTTCATGAAAAATATACGAACGGCATTTATATTCCATCCGAGCTACCGGATGAACTGTCCACTCTAAAAGATATCTATTTACAACTCCATTGGGGGAAGAAGAAAAAAAAATGAGGAAATACACCAAAAATACCAAAATATTAACCATGATGGTCCCTGGACAACTGAAATGCAGACTATTATTCTCTTGAACTTTCCTGTAGCTTTCTCATTTTCTTCCAGAGCCTGTAGTGCTATATAGAAGCATCATAAATATGAACACAAAGGGTGCCATAAACCAAACTTCAAATAAGATCGTTAAACTCCTACTTTCTTGATTTACCATCTTCACGCTAACAAGCTAGAGCGATTTTTGTTCAGAAGTGGAGTTACGTTTTTGTCCTCCTAAAAAATACCCCATTCCGTACTTCATCAGCCCTCAGCTCATCAAAACCCGTCTCTATAAGAGCCTGTTTTTTACAGCAAAAACATTCCTTCTGACATCTTAACCAAATCCTTTGTCTTGTGGAAGAGAGATGGAAACAGTCCTGTCATGGCCCTTCTCATTTCCAGCAGTCACAGTTTATCCCTATTTCCAAAGGACACTCAGAAGGTCAAAGGGTTGGAGTTGAGAAGGTAGTGTTCCCCAGGGACCTACCCCTTTACCTGATCGGGAGACCCACTCCCTCCTTAACTTCTGGAACAATGCTCACTTTGCTGAGAGCCCTCGAGACGGAAATTAAACTTCCCCCAGAGCACAAACACTTCCCACACCCCCTTCTCCTCGTGGACGCTTCTACACTACGATGGCTAGACTTAATTAAATCAAAGCTTCCCCCTACTTTGGAGCATTTTTATATTCCAGAATGGATGAGACCAGAACCCATGCCTGGGAAGTCCCTCGGAAGCGAGGAGAGTCTGATATTTCCCTTTAAAAAAATCTAGACTTGAAACCCAAAGGACTGAACCGTAGTTTGAAAACTCTACGTGGTTCTGGGGTGCCTGGGTGGCTCAGTCGGTTAAGCATCTGACTTCAGGTCATGATCTCGCAGTCATAGGGTCAAGCCCCACAATGGGCACTGTGCTGACAGTCTCCCTCTTTCTCTCTGCCCCTCTCCTGCATGTGCTTGTCTCTCTGTGTCTCCGTCTGTCTCTGTCTCTGTCTCTCTCTCCCTCAAAAATAAGCATTAAAAATTAAAAAAAAAAAAAAAAACTCTAGGTGGTTCATGAACACCTAGGTTTCAGAAGTGCATTAGAAGCCCCACAGATACTTAAAAACCATTTTTAAAGTATATTTTTAAGCGATAACAAACAGGTACACTCATTCAAAAAAATTTTTACCATGAAAACCACCAATTTAACTTGCATTTTTCACTGCATGGTATCAGGGAAATGGAGACATGTAGCCTTAAAATAAATTGAAACTACTAGAATACAACATCTATTACACATTTGGGTTCCATGATTTCTTATGGCAAATAGGGTACTGGCTGCTAAAAATAACTTAAACCACAGAAGCAGAATAAAGTCCTTCATTTTTAATCTCTCAATTCAGTTCCTTATTGGACTTTTCACCTTAGATCCTGTGCAAATCTAACTGGAGCCAAAGTTTGCAGACCCGCCACAGGCTGGTCCTGCCTAAGTCTTAATAGATCCTTAGCGACAGGACTCCCGTCCACACAAGGACACGTCTGTCCTGCCCTCTTTCACGATGGAATGTTGCAAAGCAGAAGAGAGATGTGGGAGTTAAAGTGAGTATCCCTGAGGTCATGAGTGCCCCCTCACACCTCAATGACCGTTTCTGGAGTCTTCATTCAGCTCCGCGAAGAGATTGGTTTTTGGCTTGTGTCCCTTCAGGTGAGGAAAAACCAAGGGAGGACAGCACTGCCTGCCGCACCAGCGACCCAAAGAGCCAGGGGGTAGTCCCTGCAGCCCTGGAGAGAAGCAGCAATCAAATGCTCGGAGAAACCACAGGAAGCACCTTATACTGGGAAAGGATGGAGTACAGTTCCCGCAGGAGATCTTGGAGAAAGAAGAGGCAACACTTTTGAGGCTAGCTTCCCAAATGGAAGAGCATCCAGAGGGCTTCCAATCGGCACAAGTTTCCAGAACTCCGTGTTGGCTCCAGTTGTTGAAACAGGCAGGACTCCCACTGTGACTGTCACAAGGCCTGACCTTACAGAGCTCGGCACAAAGGAGCAGGGGTCTGCGTGCAGACTGCTCACCCAACAGCTATTCTGTGTGTGTGTGTGTGTGTGTGTGTGTGTGTGTGTACGCTGGTTTGGGGAGGAGGCCGACACTGTCCATATTTGAAACTTGTGCTCGTCTTCAAGGATGGCTTCAAGCGGAGTGTAGCTTTTGGCACAGAGGGCTTTTCTCATCCGCTTCACCCTCCTCTGAAGTTCAATCCCCATCTCTCAGCAGAGGTAGTAGAGAAAAGATTGACAAGCGCATGTAAAACCTGGCTATGGAGAGTTCGAAACGGACGCCTCCTTAGCCACTAGCCCCTGTGTGGATTTCATGGGCTTGGTCTAGTTTTAGGACAGTTTCCTCAAAGGAAAAGCCCTGGGATCTTCCAACAGTCAGTCAGAGGCCTGGGTCTGTTGCAGGGTCTGTCGGTCAGCAAGAGAGTCCACTCGGAGAGCACATGGGAATGGTCGAGTCTGGAGGAATCTCCCACCGGGAAATGGGCTCCCCCGAGGGCCTGCTCTGCCATTGCCGGAAAGGATAGAGCCCAACAAGCAGCTGCATCTGGAAGGGAGGCTGAGAAGATCCATCGGGTGCCCCTCAGCCTTCCACTTTCCATCTCTGAGAAAGGAAAAGACTCCTCCCCATGCATGGTAGAGTCCTGGTGGGCCACAGACCAGTTAGTTGAGCCCAAGGGACCAGAACTTTTAAAAGACAGGCCCTACCCCCGACTCTGCAAACCCTCAGCTGTCTTGGCTGGCAAATGGAGCCCATGCATGAGGGAAAAGAAGCAGAGAAGCCAAGCCACGGCCGTGCCATCATGTGATCTTGACTGGTGATTTCTTGCTGGCACACAGGAGGGACACGTAAGGCACGCCGATGAAGGCCCATTTCTCGCTGGGCCAGAACTTGATGACAGGGCCCTGCTCAGGGATCTCGGAGGCTGCATCAAAGTAGGCAAAGCATACACAGCCCAGGTAGGCAGCGAGGCAGATGAGGATGTGCCTGCGAGAAGGACACAGAGGGTGAGTGCCTGACACAGGCCAAGATGGCCGCCTTCCTGCTAGCCTGCCCCTCCCTCTGGGCTCGCCCACTTTCCTGGCTGTCATGACAGTCCAGCGCCTCTTCCAATTAGGGAGGGGGGATGGTGACCACCATCTCCAGGATAGCTGGAGAATGATAAATTTGGAGCAAACAGGGCCTGTGTCAGAAAGTTCTAATAGGAGCAAACGTGCAAACGCCTTTGACACTCAACTGAGGCCCAAAGATTTAAAACCAGTGCTAAGAAGATGGAGTGAATGAGCACATCTCCTTAGATCCCACCTTATTACTCCAACATCACTTATACATAGTTTAGGCTCCTTATTAGGAATCATTGTATACGGATTCAACTGCTTGTACAGTTTAGCAGGGAAACTTTTTTACTTTGTCTGTAAAAAGTTTTAACATGAATCTTTTTCAAGCAAGGGGCCATGTAATCCTTCTCTCTTAGACTGAAATTTAATTCCAGATGAATAAAAAATTTTAAATCTATTTGTTAAATACAAAGAAAATACTTTTATAAACTTTGGTGGCTGAGGCCTTTCTGAGAATGACACAAAGCCCAGAAACCATACAGGAAAAGACTGACAGATGTGAGAACATGAATGTTTAAAATCAACATGGCACAAAAATATTATATACTCAAAGACAGATGGGAAAGGGGGGGGGGTATTTGTACCCACATGACCAAAGAGTTAAAATTCCTACATTCCAAAGAACTCTCAAAGTAGTCATTTCACAGGATGCCTTTTAAAACCATCAGTGTGGGAGTGGGCAGTGAAGACGGCATGGCCGAGATTGCCCTCGGGTGGATAATTACTGATGCTGGATGTTACCTCCATGAGGGCTCAATGTAGTACTCTCCATACTCTTGAAAATGGCGCAAATTTTCATGATACATACACCTAGTTGTTGGACAGTAATGACTGGCTACTATGTGCCAGGCACTAGGTGCTAGATAAAAATTTTTAAAAATAGAAATACTCTGTAGAGTAGGGGCACCTGGTGGTTCAGTTGGTTAAGCATCTGCCTTTGGCTCAGGTCATGAACTCAACGGTTCGAGCCCCACGTCTGGCTCTGTGCTGACAGCTCAGAGCCTGGAGCCTGCTTCAGATTCTGTGTCTCCCTCTCTCTCTGCCCCTCCCCTGCTCACATTCTCTCTCTCTCTCTCTCTCTCTCTCTCTCTCTCTCTCTCTCTCTGCCCCTCCCCCCTCTTCAGCTCTCTCTCTCAAACATTTAATTAATCTGCATTTTATTATCACCATTATACCTCAACAAACTCACACTAGTGAATCTATAGACTGTAAGTCAAGGTTGAACCTAAAAAATAGCAGGCGGAGGACCCTCAGGCTAGAATCTCCAGCCTGTTGTTTTACTTTGTTTTGTCTTTGGCGAACAGTCCTGGGAGTCCCCAGGCTTTCCACAGAGAGCACATTGTATCTCCTGCTGGAAATATACAAATTCTCAGGCTCAAGGAAATTCACACGAGTTCTTTCAAACCACGGAGTTCTAGGCATCTCCTGACAGAAGTCAAACTTGTTCCGAATCTTGCATCTAATAGAGTTTTTCCAACTTCTTACCACTGGAATTCTCCCTGGGTGCTCTCAATTTACAAGGGCCATCCTAAAGCAGGTGTCTCTTGGTCCTTGTTATCTTTTGCAATCAGAAGTCCTGGCAGGCGGAGGGAAAGGGACGGTATCGGGAGGGTAACAGGACTCTGGGTTTCGGGAGGGTAACAGGACTCTGGGTTTGGCACTGAAGCAGTTCCTAGGAAGAAACCGCTCTGACTTCCTCCCTCAGCTTTCTGCTAGCAACTGTTGAGTGCTGTTTAGTAACCTGCTTGCTGCTTTTTATTTTTAAACTTGACCATGTAACCTGAGCACTCCAATGCGTAGATGCTCCAATTCCCCATGACTGAACTCCCAGATGAGTGGTCCTGAACAATTAGTTCACTTCACCCCTCTGGGCATCTGTCTCTACCTGGAAAGGGACTGGTTGAGACTGTCCCTAAATGACCTGTGATGCTGTCACCTGGGCATCCCAGGCCCCACATCCTATCTGTCCCAAGCCTTACCCCGCCCCCCCCTCCCTAGAGATCTAGCTAGAGCTCAGGTTACAGATCCGGTTTCCGAGCTCCTTTGTGCTTTAGTAATGGAGCTAGAGGTAAGAGACCTCAGACTTGAAACACACACAATTTGGCCTTTTAGTTCTGGCTAAGCCTGCTCCCTGGAGCCCATTCTGCTTTTGACCATACTTCCCATTGCTTCTGAAAGGCATGACGGTCTCTGTGAGGAGAGAGGCACTCAGGCTGGGCTGTCCCCTCGCACACCTGCGCACCAGGCAGGGAGAAGGACGCCTGACCACAAGCACAGACCCCCGTTGAGTCGCTGGGGCTTACCACACGCAGTGCAGGTAGGGGAAGTGGAAAGACGACAGCAGCTCACAGAAGGCTCGGTCACTGACCCAGCAGAAGAGCGCGAGGGTCCACCAGAGGCCGGAGAAGAGACCCAGCTTAAATACGCGCACGTTGTCGCACCTGCACAGGGGTCCAGAAAGCAAGTCGCCATCAGGCTTGGTTGCCACCCCGCTCGCTGGCCACTTTGTTCTGGCTCCTCACATCTGCCTGGTCCCTTGGCACCGGGGGTCCAACCCAACATACTATCACCCCACGAGCTTGTGGATGTTGACACTGTACATACATAGATAACCCCCAACATCACGTTCTCACCCAGGCCTCTCCCCAACTCACACTCATATACCCAATCACTTTCTTGACATGTCTACTCAGGTGTGACAGAGACCTAAATTGAACATGTCCATAACACACTCCCGATCCTTCTCCCTGTCTGAGACCTGCATTTCTCCCAGCTCGCTCCGGAAGAGAGTCTTCCGTGCTTTCGGAAGCTCAGGCCAAGAACCTTGGAGTTCAGCTCTGTATTCAGTTTATGTCCAAAATCTGGCCTCTTCTACCACCCCCGCCTGGGTCCGTGCCACTGTCATCTCCTGCCTGAGTCACAGCAACTGCTTCCTCTCGCCCTCATTCCCACGGTCCATTCTCCACACTCTGCTCAAAGCCTCCCGTATCTTCCTTTTCATTTTTCTTTTTAATTTTTTTTTAACACTTTTATTTATTTTTGAGAGAGAGCAAATGGGAGAGAGGCAGAGAGAGAGAGAGGGAGATACATAATCTAAAGCAGGCTCCAGGCTCTGAGCTGTCAGCACAGAGTCCGATGTGGGGCTTGAACTCACGAGCCGAGCCGTTGAGATCAATACCTGAGCTGAAGTTGGATGCTCAACTGACTGAGCCACCCAGGCGCCCCCCCACCTCGCCCTGTGTCTTCCTTTTCAACCCGAGGGAAAGCTCACAAGGCCCCACACTTCTCAGCTTCTCCTTTGCCCTGCTCCTGCTCTCCTACCTACCCTGCCCCTCGCTGCCTCTGCTCATCCACCACGCCACCTGGGGATCCCCGTGCTCCTCAAATATCCCAGGCACAGTTCCCAGACCTCAGCATTGGCTGCTGCTGCCACCTGGAAGGCTCTTTCTCACCACATGACAGTGAACCACATGGCTCACTGTCTCCCAAGTCTCTGCTCAAATGTCACTCAGTGAAACTCCTTCCTGAGGGGGCTCTTTAACCATTGCACCCCCTGTCTCCACCCCCTAAGTGACTCCTCCCAATTCCCCCATTACCTTCTTTTCTCCTGTGATTTTCTCTGTAGGGATCATAACCCCTCCAGCACCCTCCATGTGGTACCTATGTATATACAGTGGATCTTCCCCTGGTACAGCCCTGGGCACACAGGGGGGCTCCGACTATTTGCTGATTAAAGGAAAGAGCTCTCACCTATGCTGGGACAAAATGTGTTTCAGAAACAAATACTAACAGCTCAAGGAAATTTCAATTGCCCTTTCCTTTCCTTTCTTCCCCGAATGGCTCACAAGGGGGTGACTTCTACTCCGAGGGAGGAATGCCCAGAGGCAGCTGGCAGCTGAGCGTCCTTCTTACAACCCTCCCTCAGTCTCCTTCCTCTCCATGGAACGCTCCTTAGTCAATCAGCTCTCTCTCTGGGACCCAGGGTCCAATGTGACCTCTGCAACTGAGAAGGTAAATATAATAAACATTTATTTGTTCATATTTGTTGAACAAGTCAAGTGTCCAAAGCCTGACTTGCCGGTACCTTTCCCAGCTGCCTGACGAAAGCATCCATAAAAGCCTCAGTGAAAACAGGATGGGCAGTAGGTTCAGAAAGGCCTACTCAGAAAAAGCCAAATGAAATACCCTTTTGTAGGAGAGCTAAATGCATTCCTTGAAAAATATTCAAAAAATTTTCTGAAACAAGAGGCCCACGACCGGAGGCACTAAATCCCTACGTAGCTTTGTTGAACGGCTTCCCCTTAGACCTGTTGTTCCCTCACAGAGGCTCTGCTCCTCCTGTCTCTCGGCTCAGCTTTCTCTGCCTCCTCAGGTCTCAGCTTCAAGGGCACCTTCTCAGATAGACCTTCCCTGACAGCCCCTCCCCCATTACACTGTCCGCACTCGCCATTTTCCTTCCTAACACTCCTCACTAGCTGACATCGTTTTTATTGGTGTAATGATTTGTCAAACGTCCAGTATCCAAATAGACTCTAAGATCAATGAGCTTAGGAGCCATATCTGCTCCAAGTGTATGCAGCGCCTGGCCCAGGAGAGGCATGATATAAATGCTTGCTGGATGAATAGATAAAACAAGGAAGTAAAGGAAAATGTTAATGGGATTCTAGTGATCTAAGGAGCGCGGTTTTTTTTTTTTTTCAGGTTAAAAACAAAAAGGTAACCTTGTTGACTGTGTACCAAATTCTGTGAAGCCATGCCAACCACCGAGAAAGGCAAAATGAACAAGACCTTGCCTTGCTACTTTAAAATGAAAATGGACAGGGGCACCTGGGTGGCTCAGTCGGTTAAGCGTCCGGCTTCGGCTCAGGTGTTGATCTCGCAGTTCATGAGTTCGAGCCCCACATTGGGCTCTGTCCTGACAGCTCAGAGCCTGGAGCCTGTCTTCAGATTCTGTGTCTCCCTCTCTCTCTCTGACTCTCCCCTGCTCACGCTGTCTTTCTCTCTCTCTCTCTCTCTCTCTCAAAAATAAATAAAACGTTAAAAAATTTAAAAAAATAAAATAAAATGAAAATGGACAAAAACAAATATCAACAAATATAGACAATCTGGTACAAGAGGACCCATGTACACTCAATTAAACCTAGAAATTTTGGGGGCACCTGGGTGGCTGGGTCGGTTGAGTGTCTGACTCATGGTTTTGGCTCAGGTCATGATCTCCTGGGTTCATGAGTTTGAGCCCCACGTAGGGCTCGCTCTGTGCTGCCAGTGTGAAGCCTGCTTAGGATTCTTTCTCTCTCTCTCTCTCTCTCTCTCTGCCCCTCTCCCGTGCGTACTCACTCTCAAAACAAATAAACTTGAGCCAAAATTTCTAGGTTTTTGTTTTTGCTTTAAGGAACACACCAGAACACAGTACAATATGCTGGAGAGGCAGTGCATATGTCAAGCGGCAAGAGAGCAGAGTGTCAGGTGATTAGCCACACGCGGGGAAAGCCTTGCAGCATCAAGGTCTCGGGGTGGCCTGGTAATGTCCCTTCCTCTGTTTCTAGAGGGACAAGTCCTGCTGCCTGCTATGGACCAGGTGTATATGCACTTTGGGTCTTATTCCCATTTCTCAGGGCTTAGATCAAAATGTCAATGTGAGATTAAATGAAAAAAGCAGAACCAAAATTATATGTACAAGCAGGGCCTTATTTTAGGATAAAAAAAATCTGAGCTGATGGCTACAGTTCTCTCCCAGACCCTCTGTTGTATCCACAAGGTTTTCCTTAACTGACTTACTCCTATTCATCAGAAAAAAAGCACCAACCTTAAAATATGTCAAATGCACCTGAGTCCCCTGGTAATATGACCCCACCACAAATTTCAGTAAATGTCCGGTCATGACCCCAAATAAAATTTTGTTGCCTCACGGTCTGAGAGAAGGTTCAGAAAAGACGATGGAAATATGGAAAGACTAGGATCAAGCTCTAGGAATGAGGCTAATGAGAAACCGAAAGCTTCCCCAGTTCCTTCTGAGCAGAGAAAAGTGGGATAAGAAATACTTAACACATTACACATCATTGCTACTGACAACGGGGAAGGTCCTAGAAGGAAATGCAAAGAGCAACTTTCGTCTGGGAATTGTATCAAAGCAGGCCACTAGACCTCTTCTCTCCCCTGCTGGGCCTCCAGTGGAGACTGAGACACAGCAGTGAACGTAGAGGCCTCACCCCTGCCTGCAGAGCCTACATCAAGCAGAGGGGACAGTAAACAAAACAACAGCACAAGTGATTTTTGATTACAGTCAGGCTGGGGGCCAGAAAGAAGGCTGAGGTGCTATGACAGCATATAAACAGTTGAACCAAAACAGGCTGAGTCAAAGACGATCCAGAAGTGAGTCAAGCAGGAGGGTCAGAGGGAAGGGGACAGCGTGAACAAGGACCTGGGGACAGAAAGAGCTGAGCCCCCTGGGGGACAGGGAAGGTCAGAACGGCTGAGGACAGAGTAGAGCGGGGAGCATCACACAGGACCGAGCAGCAGGCAGGGGCTACGTCAGGATTTTGAACTTCATCCTAATCATGATGTCCGCTAAAACAAACAAACAAAAAAAATCCCACAGAACATTAGAGGCAAGGAGGGGACCACGCTGAGGATATGAAATTTTATCTCAACTGCAACATCAACTAATAGAAAAAGGACCATGATCAGATGGGATGTTCAGGAAAGGAAGAGGAAGCCAGGCTTCTGCCTTGAGCAAATGGGTAAATGGTACTTCCATTTACTCCAGCTAGAAATATTGAGAGAGACAGAACTAGAAAAGGCAGATCAGGAATCTGGCTGAATTTGAGACGGCTGGGACAGGTGGAGACAGAGGTCGGACAGGATGCCCCGTGGTGGAGGCAGGATGAAGGACTGAGTCAGACACACACCTGGGAGTCGTTTGCAGGTGTTTGGTGACTGTACATGAGCTCTTTTGGGGGGGAAGTGTAGAGAGAGGAAAGCCAAGGTGAGCGGTCACCTTCAGAGACCCCCTACATGCAAAGCTGCACAGCAAACAAGGAGCTTACATGAGAGCCTGAAAAGAAGCTGCATAGAGGGAGTGGCATCCCAGGAGGGTGTGGCATCCCAGGAGGGTGTGGCATCCCAGGAGGCATGGGGAAGGTTTCAAAGATGAGGGGGGTGAACTGTGCAAACAGCTGAGGGAAGAACACATAAGATACAGTAAAAAAAAAAAAACCATCACTGGACACACAGCCAAGATGGACATGGGTATCGAAGTGGGACAGAAGCTAGACTGGAACGGGGCTGAAGAAAATGAGAGCTGAGGGGATGAAGACCACTTTTATTTTTTTTTAATTTTTTTAATGTCTTTTATCTATTTTTTGAGAGACAGAGACAGCGCAAGCAGGGGAGGGTCAGAGAGAGAGGGAAACACAGAATCTGAAGCAGGCTCCAGGCTCTGAGCTGTCAGCACAGAGCCCGACGCGGGGCCCGAGCCCACGAACGGTGAGATCATGACCTGAGCCGCAGCCAGATGCTTAACCGACTGAGCCACCCAGGCGCCCTAAGACCACTTTTAAAGACACTGGGCTGTGGTGCCTGGCTGGCGCAGCCAGTAGAGTGTGTGACTCTGGATCTTGGGGTCTCGAGTTCAAGTCCTATGCTGGGCACGAAGATCACTTAAATATATAACATATATTTTATAAAATAAGCACTTCCAAGATGCTGGGCTGTGACAGATGAGGGAGAGAGAGGGTGGTGGCTGGAGAGAGATGTGGACTGAATCCAGGCTGAGTGCTAGGGAAGATGGAGGGACTCCAGTGTTTTTTTTACAGGCCAATGGGAAAGACCTTTAAGGGGGAATGTTGGGAAGGGGGATGGGCTCAATGGGTGATGGGCATTAAGGAGGGCACTGTTGGGATGAGCACTGGGTATTTGTAAGTGATGAATCACTGAATTCTCCTGCATCATCATCATACTATATGTTAACTAACTTGGTTTTAAATAAAACTTAAAAATAAAAAAAAATTTTTTTTTTTTAAAAAGGCAGGTCAAGGACCAGTAGACAATTTACAGGAGTAAAGTAGGTACAGGAGAAAGAAGGAAATAATCCCTAGGCAGACAGACAGACCCTGGCAGGAAGGAGGGATACTTTCCAAGATGCTGCCATTTGTTATAATGATGGAGACCAATCAGCTCCAGTGATGGCTAGCTTTTCAGGGGCAAAGATTTTTAAGTACGAAACACAGATTATTTCTTTTATAATTATGTACAAAGTTTAGAGTATTAAAGGAAAATGTTGCCTTGCTTAAAGATCATACTTGGGAAGCAGAATTTATTTAAACAGTAATCTGCTCTAACCACTTTCTCTAACCCCATTTGCTCGTCTACATATTTTTTAATGTTTGTTTATTTTTGAGAGAGAGACTGAGTGTGAGCAGTGGAGGGGCAGAGAGAGAGGGAGACACCGCTTCTGCAGCAGGCTCCAGGCTCCGAGCTGTCAGCACGGAGCCCAATGTGGGGCTCAAACCCATGAACCATGAGATCATGACCTGAGCTGAAATCGGACACTTAACTGACTGAGCCACCCAGGTGCCCCTAAATATTATGAAATAAAAATATTTTCTCTTTCCTTAAGCTACTTTTTAACAAAAATATAGGCTGAAACATATTATTAGATTCGAGAGTTAAAATGAACTACATTGCAGTGAATTCTCAAGACACCTAGCTAAGTCCAGAACATTCTATTCACGTCAAGCCTAATCTAAGCTAGTACCATTGGACCATTAGAAATCCATTTCAGATCTCCTTAGTGACAATTTGTGTGCTTCCCAAAGAGATTCAAAAATCTGTTAGCGTTCTGAAGCCAGTCTCATTTTTCCACTCCTCCAAGCAGACAAGATCAGACAGTGTCTTTCCTCTGCCAGCCAGTGTCTTAAAATACTTCTTCAACCACCTTTGACCCTGCCTGGTATTGCTGACATTCAAAGCAACCCCCAGAGGCAGAGTGGTGGGAAGAACCCTATATCTCCTCTCAAAACAAAGACTGAAGGGAAGGCTAATGTGACAGAGCAGCTCTTACACAAAGGAAGAGAGATCCAAGACTTCAGTTAGGATGTGCCACGTCCCTAACAATGAGAACGTCATAAATTAAAATGCGTTTCTAAACATGGGCACAAAGAAAAAGCTGCATTTTTAGGGTATTAAAATAAGGGCAGTGGTTAGATGTATTTGGAGGCTAAAGAAGCCATGTACACACAAGGCTAAACTGTCTCTGGATATCAACCTTAACTTGAGTATACAACTTTCCCAAAGAAAATCCTTATGCAAATAGCAAAGGCTTTACCTGATAGGTTGTAAATAAGAGACTAAGCCTCAGAGAAAATCACACCATCAACAGTATTCTACCTGGAGTCAATGTTGCCTTCTATACAGACATTCGTTTTTCCTTCTGTGTGTGAATGCAATAGCCTCGTTAGGACTTTTCTCCTTTTTCTTATCCTAAGAACCGATCTATTCTTTGTACAGAATTCAGTCTAGGCAGGTTGATCTGGGCACGCACCAGGTCCTTGAGATCTTCCTGCGAAGCTTGCTTCGATCACTGGGATGCATTGCATCCACTAAACAGCTGCTCCCCTCTTTCTAGAAGTGAGATCGTTAACGTTTTGAACCCAACTGTCAAATGTACTGTCAATCCAATAGTCAAAAACTAACTCTACGTGAAGAGTCCGATTCCTCTTCCACATTTGAGGGCAGTTAAAAACAAAAACAGAAGCTGGTGTGTTCCCAACACAGGGACAGCCTGTGGGGCAGGCAGGAAGAACTGAAGGCACCCACCTCCTTAGCTCTGCAACCAGCAGCACAGTGCAAGGAACCCCCAGGGTCATCAGAGAGATGTTGTTAATGGCGGGCTTGACAAACGCCAGGCACGTTGTAACCGCAGACAGGACACAGACCACCGCCTTGAACCTGCCCCTGAATCGATGGAAGCAAAACCAGACTGTTAGCAAAGGAGGTGTTGTTTGTTGTTTGTTGAGTGTTGGCAAAGCACAGGCACTACAGGTGGAAATGCGTGCTGAGAAGATGTCATGCTCAATGTACCAGGAGTCTCAAACCCACTCACACCCGTGGGCTCACTAATTCTACTTCTAAGAGTTTATTCTTAGGAAAGAGCCAGAAATTTTCAAAATATTTAGCCAGGGGGTGCCTGGGTGGCTCAGTCAGTTGAGCGTCAGACTCAACTCCGGTCACGATCTCACAGTTCATGGGATTGAGCCGCGCATTGGGCTCCGTGCTGACAGCACAGAGCCTGCTTGGATTCTCTCTCTCCCTCTCACTCTGCCCCTCCCCTGCTCATACTCTCTCTCTCAAAAATGAATAAATAAACTTTAAAAAAATTTTTAGCCAGGAGAATGGTGAAATGAGAATCCATCTAAGTCCCTGAGGGTGAGATATGGATAATTGTTTTCTTAGTGTCCCTTTTCTCTATATTATTTTCAGACATTGTATAGCAGGGTTTAGCAAACTTCTTTCAAGGGTGAGAGAGTAAATATTTTAGGCTTTGCAGGTCACAGGGTCTCTGCAGCTACTCAAGTCCACCACTGAGGACAGTAAGGGATTGGGCATGGCTGTACACCAATAAAACCTGATTTGCAAAAACAGGCAGTGGACTCATTTGGCTCACAGGACGTAACTTGTCAACCCCTGTTCTACAAGGTGAATGTGTAAGACTTTTATAAGAAAACCAGGGACCATTTACAAACCGTAGAGCTCCCTAGGTTAAAAGAAAAAAATCTGTGTCTAGCACACAAACTAAAAGTCCTAAGAAAAAATTCTAATCGTGTCTATATTTCCTGGCAAGCCATAGTCTAGCATGCATTGGAATTTTGTGTTGACAAGTCTTTGACTGGACAAGTCTTAGAAAAATACCATGCTCACACCCTTCAGTGGAGGCACTTTTGGTAGAAAGAGCCAGAAGTGGCGACGTGATCCTGGACACGCTCCTCCTCCTGTCCCTGGGACTCCATTTCCTTATCTATAAAATGAAAAGCCTGGACTAGATGATCCCTCAGGCCTCCTCCATGACTGAAATTTAGGAGCACATGATTTTCCTGAAGTTTCTTTTATTCGTCATTAGCACAATTTACTTTGGCCACGAGCCCTGGAACGGGTCACAGTTGGGAAACTAATTTGAATGAAATTCCATTATAAAGAACTCAAAGTACATTGAAACCTCCAAAATACAAGTTTATCTCTTCGAGAGGAAAACCATTTATCATCAAGGCACAGGAAATCATTGATGGAGCTGCCAACTTTCTGACTGGAATGGACAGGAATCGTAGCCCTGAACTTCAACCAGAGGGGAAAAAAATACATGTGTGGGAAAGGGTCCAGGCAGCAAGTCCTCAGGAGAATGCTGTTTTCCTCCTGGCCTTGGCTGGCATCCTTTGCTACTGGATGCCAGTAAGCTACCTGCTCCGCTCTGAGGACAACAGCCCACAGCTTCCCCTCTACCCTCACCCCACCCCTATCACACATCCAGCCCTTACGGTCCCACAATGACTCTTTCACTGGGTTTTGAGGTTCTATGACCCACACCAAGGCCTTTCAGCCTTTTCAGATTGGAAAAACCGTAATAAACATTCCTAAATTGCATCACTTCTCTAGATCAATGGTTTAGGGGTGGGTTAGCGAGAGCAACGGTGATTTAAGCACAGGTGTTCCAGCTAACAGACGTGTGTCACGTTCTCCTTCCATCGCATGGTAGCTGTGGGACCTTTGGCAAGTCATGAAACTCTCCAAGCCTCAGGTTTCCGTACCCCATGGTGTTGCTGTAAGCATTAAAGCACTTAATACAGTGCCTGCTGCATGGTACGTGCTAGTAAAAGCCACTCTTACTGTTATCATTACCATCATTTGAGAATAAACGCGATTTTAAATACTGTTGCTGTGAACAATATCTACCCCCAGGGAAAATCTGACCGGGCTGGTGTTGCTCCCTAGAGTACTGCCGAACAATTCAAAGGCAGCAAGCTTGACGAAACTTGCTTTCTTTAAGGAGAACATAGGCAGACACCTCCCACATCGGTCTAGAGGGTGTGGAGGAATGCGCTTCAAGAAGGTGCCTTAGCCAACAAAACCTACAAATCTGCAACCAGCAGAAGTCAACAGAAGTCACAGGGCCAGCCCAGCTGACCTCAGAGTCACCAGAGGTCCTGGGTACCAGAGAGCTGGGAATGTCCAGGAGCGAGGGGTTCTGACACAGTGTTACCTTATCAGTGACACCAGGCAACGCCCACTGTGGTCTCTGGTCCTGTTCTCAACTTTCCAGCCCATTGTGGGCTCAAACTGGAGACAAGTTCAGGGAACCCTTATCACCCCTTCTTCTTCAATTCCTCCAATCAAAACCTGAGAGCCCAACACCATCAAGATAGTATTATAATAAAGCTGCTACTGTTATCATTAGCCCCCATTAGAGCAGTGGTTTTCAACCATATCAGACCCTGTGCCCCTTTTTTTATAGCAAAAACTTGGTAATGTCCCCCCTTTTTAAAAAAAAAAAAATGTTTATTTTGGGGGTGGAGGAGAGAGAACGAGTGTGTGTGTGTGTGTGCGCGCGCGCGCGCGCGTGCACGCATATGCGAGCAGGGGGCGGGGCAGAGAGGGGAAGAGAGAGAATCCAAAGCAGGCTCACACAGTCAGCATAGGGCCTGATGTGGGGCTCAAACCCTCAAATGGCAAGATCACGACCAGAGCCAAAGCTGGTTGCTTAACTGACTGAGCCACCCAGGCACCCCTGCCCCTTTTACTCTTCCAAAGTAAAACTGATTTTCTGGATGATAAAACTCCATCACTGTAACCACCAAAAAATATGTCCACAAACTTCCCAGATGTCTCCTAAGGGATAGAAATGTCCCTGGTTAAGATCCACTGCTCTAAACTACCCTTTCGGACTCAATCATGATATATTTACAATAACCAGCCCATGATATTCATAGGACTACAGCAGTTGGTCCTGGTCATGATAAAATGACCCATGTCATTTTATAAGTAAGGAACTGATAAGACCCAGAGAGTCCAAGCCCCTGGCCCCAAGTCGCCCAGCTAGAGCAGGATGGCCAGACCCCAGTCTGCACCCAGGCAATTCAGGATTCAAAAACTGAATTGGATTATAAAGTGAGAGCTGCCCCTAGATTATGTGGAGGCAAAATCATAAAAAAAAAAAATCACAGGAAGATAAATCTTTAAGAAACGGAAACCATTAGCCTCTAAGAGTTCTTTGTTCTTGGAGTTTATTTTCTCAAAACAAAAATGTTTAGAAATTATTAATAACCATCAACAGCTGAGTGTATGAGGATTCTTAGGACATTCGAGGCAAGATAAAAGAAAGCTTTTTTTTAACCTGCTAACGATTCCTATTTATATCATAAACTGGAGTAATTTCCCTGCTGTTCTAGACCTTACCTTCAAAACACTTATCCATGTTAGCCATTCACGATAACTGCTAGCATTTACGGAGTCCTTACTCTGTATAAGACATTGTAGTGTATATTTTGTAGGATTTTCCCATATATTTCCAACCACATGACGTAGGTACTCCAACTATCTCCACTTTACAGATGAGCAAAATGAGGTACCAGAGCTTTAAAAAACAATCCTACTACCCAAAGTCATGTCTTCTGCCATAATCACTTAACCACCACGCTCTGCTGTCCTGTCTCCAGAAATCTCAGGCTGGACCTACTTTGAATGTGTCTTTAGAACTATTCCTGCAAAGTCTAGATCACAAAGAGACGTTAACTGGTAAATTTAGATGGCTAAGCCACACGATCCCTGGTTTTGACGTGAAGTCCTTGGGCTGGCCCACCACTTGGACACAGAGCTGCACCTGTCACCACGTCACAGGGAGGGAGGCCCACGAAAGGGGGTTTGGTCTTCTCGCTCTGCCAGCCATTGACAAGTTGAAGGTGGACGAATAGAACTGAAATCCTTATTCATAATGTGCTACTCTACCCTACCACCATTCCGTTGCTTTGTTCATTCACATCTTCAATTCCTATTTTCTCCTTCAATGGATGTGCGTATCTCTGAAATGCTAGGCAGACATCTCCGCGTGCCATTGGTAGGAATGAAAGCTAACTCTGAACGCTCACCAGGTGTGCTATGTAGGGTCCCCTCACAAGATGATTATTTTCACCTAATCTGACAAGTGAAGAAACAGGTGCCTGGGTGGCTCAGTCCGTTAAGCTTCTGACTTCGGCTTGAGTCATCATCTCAAGGTTCGTGGGTTTGGGTCTGCATTGGGCTGTCTGCTGTCAGCACACAGCCTGCTTCAGCTCCTCTGTTCTCCCCCACCCCCACCCCCACCCCTCCCCGGCTCACACGCACTCTCTCTCTCTCTCAAAACAAACTTAAAAAAAAATGAGGAAATAGAAAACTAAAGGGTCAAAACAAGTCACACTGTTTGTAGGCAGAAAAGCTAGGATTCAAAGCCAGGGGGTTTCCAAAGCCAGGGACATACACATGTGGGATGCTCAGGGCCTCCAAGGACTCTCCTAAGCTGAAGACAGTGGGGGGTCACATCTTCCCAGAGAAAAGGTGCAGGGGGTTGGCGACGGGAAAGTTCCAAGTGGTCACAGACCTCTCTGCCCCATGATATGGGTTTTGTTATTAAAGTTGATAGGATTTTCATAACTACATCCATTTTCTTCTCTCCTGCTCATATTTTCTCACGTCTCCCTTCAAGAAGTGAAAAGAAAAACTTTCTCTATCATGAACACATTAAAAACTGTCGCTTGGAGGGGTGCCCGGGTGGCTCAGTCGGTTAAGCGACTGACTTCGGCTCCGGTCGTGATCTCACAGTTCGTGAGTTCCAGCCCCACATCGGGCTCCGTGCTGACAGCTCAGAGCCTGGAGCCTGCTTCGGGTTCTGTGTCTCCCTCTCTCTCCGCCCCTCCCCCTGCCCACACTCTGTCTCTGTCTCTGTCTCTCCCTCTCTCTCAAAAATAAAGATTAAGAAATTTAAACATAAATAAAAATAAAAACTGTCGCTTGGAATTTCAAGCGGCACCCTCCAGAGTGCCATGAACAAACAAAACCATTTTCTCAGGTTGGCAACTTCTCCCTCAGCTCCGAGGACTTGAAAGATCAGATGTGAGAACAAAGAGGCTCCTCAGCGCTCAACCTCGCCCCCCCTCCCCTTCTCCACCTCCCAGGGCTTTCTAAGTGTTTCCAGTCATTGCTGAAGCTGAACGAGCACCACGAGACTGGAAACTGGAGACCGCCCAAACCAACCTGCCGCACATGAAAACCTACCTCCTCCACTGGGGAGAAAGCCTGAGCCACTGAGACGGCATTTCTCCCAAGGCCAGGAATGCCCTTCTTTTCACTTCTTGTGAGCAGCTGCCTCACCCCCTCGTGTTTCTGTGATCCAGTAACCTTGAGGATACTTTCCCTGCCCAATGATCCTCAAGATACTCTTGAATTCAAGTCCTGCTCTGTACAACGAAGACTGTACAGCCAGACCACTGGAAGTATGCCTCCTCCCTATCTCCTCTGAAAATACATGTTTAGTTTTAAAATTCTTTAGTTGTAAACAGTAACGTGCACTCTTTGTTTAAAAACAAAAACTCGGGGCGCC
>CM053568.1:47345423-47383190 GCA_028646485.1 Cryptoprocta ferox
TCCCCTCCCCTCCCCATTCCTAAGAATAGCCAACAGTAATGGGTACCTGTCTTCCTCCTCCAGGCATTTCTATGCATATACAAAAACATATACTCAAAAAGAGATGAGTTCATTCATTCTAAAACTAGGATACCCATGTGCTTTTTGCAGCCAGCATGTTTTCCAGACACTCCTCCACCTCCATCCATAGAGAAGGGCCTCATCTTTAATACCTATAAGATTCCTGTTCCTGTTTACCGTACCAGGAAAAACTGTAAGGGATTCTTCTACTTTCCTAGTATAGCCCTCCCCTGGGTATACTCAGCTTGCTTAATTGAATCCATGTTTTTAGACTACATCTATATATAGTGACAAAACACAGTGTCCTACAGAGAAATACATGTGGGTGGTGTGTTCTAGGAACACTTTCTATCTTTATGAGGTTGGCTCTCTTCTGTTCCTTCAGATATTAACAAACCTCATAGGGCTCCTCAGAGAGGCTGTCCCTGACCAAACTCTAATGCAGCACCCTATGTCACCACTACACCCTTACCAGCTTTACTTTTTATCGCGGCACCAACTCTAACATTGTCCTGTTTGTTTGTTCATCGATTTGTAGCCTCCCCCCCCTTTAATATGCACTCCCTGAAGGCAGAGACTCTACTGTTTTGCTTACTGCTATACCCCAGTGCCTCAAAAATTGCATAGTTAAGTGTTCAAGAAAATATTTACTGGATGAATAACCATATAAGCATCATAATAGATATGAAAATGCATCCTTTGGGGTGCCTGGGTGGCTCAGCCAGTTAAGCATCCAACTCTTTTGATTTCAGCTCAGGTCACGATCTCATAGTTCCTGAGTTCGAGCCCCATGTGGGGCTCTGCATGGACAGCATAGAGCCTGCTTGGGATCCTCTCTTTGCCTCCTTCTCTCTCCCCTTCCCCTGCTGGCTTGCTCTCTCTCTTGCTCTCTCTCAAAATAAAAATAAACATTAAATTTTTTTTAATAAATAAAATGCATCCATTCTTGAAATTCTGAATTTCAGCTTGGAGGGGTGTGTGTGTGTCTGTGTGTGTGTGTGTGTGTGTGTGTGTAGATCTTAAACTATAAACCAATATCATTCGACAACTACAGAATCTATAACGGCAAGAACTAATTCCTTAGTGGAGTTCTACTGTAAAGTTATCAAATGGTAGAACTGGATTGGACTCCAGGAAAGGTTCTAGCAGCAAATCAAAGGTCTTTGAACTACCATTCCGTAATCTCTCCCCCACTGAAAATCTTTCCACTTTTGTTCACATCCTATAAGGGAGACATTTGACTTTTTGCCCCAATAGCATGTAAATTCTTTACCGAGCATATTAAAATTCCCTCTTTAATCAGCTTGTTTATGGCCTGACACAATAAACAATCAGTGGATATTCATCAAGTACATGATAAGGTCATCACGAGGTGAGGCTCCATTGTGTGCTGTTTTTCTTGATACATACATGGACATATTGGGTACTGCACCTAGCAGTGAATGCAAAAATGTTTAGCACAAACTTACCTGTCATTCCGAAAGATCTTTGGTAGATACCTTCTGGGGAACCACATGGCCAGAGCACACATCAGAACCCAAAGGATGGCAAGTTCATCAAGCATCTGACCCAAGAAACTTAGGGTTGCATGGAAGTAGACGGATCCAATTCCTAGAATCAATTACAACCCATCACAAAGGTCACTACAGAAGAACAGACTCACAAATTCAATACACTGCTGAAGAACCTTTCAACCAACTGCTGTCCTAATCACCAGATCACGCTCTCCCTGACAGCAGAAGCTAAAGGCAGAAACCCATACCACCCAGGCATGCATACTTGGAGCCCAGACAGAGGATTTCAAGCAGGACCCAATGTCAGCACGTCAGAACTTTAGTAGTCCCACAGCTAGACACACTCTGTCCTCATCCACCAAGGCTTCATGGGAACAGGCGGTAAATAAGTCAACATTCTCTCGCTGTTAAGTATTCCCAACCTGCCATTCCTGCTGAAGGAAATGGCAACAGCACAAGTATTTCCCAGAACAATGGAGGCTCCCAACATGTAGAATTTTCTTTTTTAAAATTTTGATCCATTAGACCAAAGTCTCATCAGAGTTCAATCGGTCCACGTTTTTTTTCAGAAGTTCTCAGAAAACGGCATTGGCACAGCGCCAACAGCCATTACATAAATAAACCTTCGAATGCAATGAAGTGATAATTACAGTCCACCTTGTTATCAAGCCCATATTCAAAAGAGTCCTCCTTCTGGCGTCAAGCAAGCAAAATAAAAGTTGGCTGAGACGTCAGAGTGACTTTGGTTTACAAAACATAATGTTCAAATAGGACAGGAAGTGTGCAGAATTCCATTTCCTCCCTTTCAGCCCATGCTTGAAAACGAATCCACTTACCCACTACAACTAAGAGGGTCCATATCAAGTAGATGCCACTGTTGAAGCATGTTGCATACTGACGAAACAAGCACATGCAGATGGGCGGTAAGACGAAAAATAAGACGTTGCTGATCTGGGTGGGGAAGGGGATGTAAAACGAAAAGAGAAATATTAAGTAAAACAGCAAAAAAAAAAAAAAAAACCGTGTGTTCCAAATACGCTCTTTGCAAACTGGGAGGAACGTGGCCACACATTTTGTTTAAGCTCTTACATCTTTTTTTTTTTTTTTAAACTGCAGATACAGGGAAATTTAAGACTTCTTTCATGGGGACTCCTTCCCATCTTTTTCGACCAGGGGAGCAGATTCAAAACCTACTTTCAGGCAAAGATCAAATTTTTAGATTCTAGTGTGGATTTAAGCCTCTTCTCTCTCCAGGGAGTATTTGGCTTTAAAAATATATATATTTTTTATATATATTTATATATGCTTATATATATATAAATATATATATAACGTTATCTAATGTAATATATCAAAATAGTGTCATTTCAACACAGAATCACTATTTCAACATCACTAATGAGCTATTCTTTTGTTCACATAAAGCTTTGAAGTCCAGTATGAATTTCCTACTTCTAGCACCCGTCCATCGGCCCAGCCGTATATGTGCTCAGCAACCACACGTGGCCAGTGACCAGAACTGGCCGGCTCACCTAGAATTTTTAATTTTTTTTTTTTGTCTTTTTGGGGTTTTCTGGGGGGAGGGGTCATAGCCAGCTCTTTTATCCCAAATTTTTGAAAATTGAGGTAAAATTCAGGCAGCATAAAATTAACCATTTTAAAGAGTACAATTCAGTGTCCTTAAATACCGTCATAATCTACAACCATCATCTCCGTCTAGTTCTAAAGCATTTTCATCACCCCAAAATGAAATCCTATACCCAGTAAGCAGGCCCTTTCTATCCCTCCCGCCCCAGGCCCTGGCAACCACTCATCTGCTTTCTGTGTCTATGAATTCAACTATTCTGGATATTTCATGAAGGTGAAAGCCTATAATAATATATGACCTTCGTGTCTGGCTTCTTTTGCTTCACATAATGTTTATGAGGTTCATCCAGGTAGCACATATCGGTACTTCTTTTTTGTGGCTGAATAATACTCCATCATCTGAAATACCACATTTGTTTATCCTTCTACTCATTAATGGGTTGTTGCAAACAGTGCTGCTATGAACATCCGTATACAAGTTGTTGAGTACGCATTTTCCTCTGGGCAGACATCCAAGCTGGCATCCCCGGATCCAGTGGCAATTCTGTATTTAACTTACTGAGGAACCGCCACACTGTGGCCCATGGTGGCTGCACCATGTTACGTTCCCACCAGCAATGAACTAGGGCTCTAATTTCTCCACCACTTTGCCAACGCTTGTTATTTTCTGGTCCTTTTTGTTTTCAAATAGGGCCATCCTAGAAGGTCTGAAGTGGTAGGGACATTCAGTTTTTTAAGTTTCACTTCTAACCATGACTCATAAATGACTGCAGGCAGAGGAAGTGTGCAGAACGTGAAGACCACAGCTAAGTCGAAAAGGGCAACGCCAATGGGGAGGGGGTGGGAGGGTTCCACCAAAAAAAAAAAAAGGAAAAAGACTAGAAAAATTTTTTCAGAGATCGGAGGACAGGGCAAGATGAAGTCAAGGGCCTGGCGTCCTTCAGAAGAAAAGACTAGTCACCCATGTTGAACAGCACAAAGGAGGCCACAGGGGAACCAAGAGGATGGGTGTCTGAACTGAACTGAAGAGCCAGGGTAGAAAGGCTTCACCAGACCTAGGAAATCGCACCGGTGCATAACTAACCAAAACACATCAGCAAACCGGAGGACTTCAGGTGTACAGGTGAGGATTGGCAATGTCAGTGGCCTACACGGGCCCCTGTCACCCACCATCTGGCAACAAGAGCGCTTAGAAATGACACCACTTCTAGAAAGGGAGAAAGACCAGATAGGAGGGAAATAAAGTAAGTGAGGAGAGGAGAACCAGATCCTGCGTCAGCAGTGGGATGGGAGCAGGGGCTGCGCCTGTGGTTAAAATCTAAGACTGAAATCCCCAGGGGGGCAGCACCATGCTGGAGAAAAGGGCACTCTCTTCTTGGCCGGTCTGCTCCCATGGGGATCTTCTTCTCCTTTCCACACGAGAGGCCCCTGAGCTACTTGTGACCCTGAGTGAGTACGAATAAATGGTCTCAGATGTCTCAGCTGGTGTATGGTCTCCAGCCTTAGAAATACAGCCAACACTCCCTCACTAAGCAGGTAAGGAGGAACAGGGTACAGTCCACGTACATTGTCCACAGCAGACAGTTGTTCACGGTCATGATCACAGCCTTCAACCTTCCGAGGAATCATTTAAAGAGTGACAGATCTTTAAGAGTTAAACTAAGGGGGTTTAAAGACCATCCCTTGTTTTACAAAGGGAAACACATGAGGCAACACAGAAAGACTCCGAGGCTGGCCAAGGTCAAAGAGGCAATCACTCACAGAACGGGCTGATTTTCAGCGCCAAGCCCCTAGTCACACTCTGACCTCGTTGGCTTAACTTCTCAATGGTCATTTGGGAACTCTGAACTGTGCCTGAATTGTGCACATAGGATGTGATTTCAATGCAGCTCTCCTTCTGTGAAACACAAAAGGAAGGAAAGGGGTGCAGGAGAAGGAGAAAATAGAACTCTTATACCATAGGTAACTTAAAACCTGATCTTTCTACTTGGTTCTACATAAATGTGTTCTCCTGTTTAAAAAAAAAAAACTAAAGTCTCCATGCTATCCTCCTCCTTAGAGATAGCCATTGTCCTCAGATTCACAGCCTTCAGGTCGTTTTCTTTGCATTGATGTGACTACACATATATCACCGATAATAACACCATCACTCTGCTTCCTCTTTTGTTCAACAACAGACCATGCAAACCTTCTCATCTTCATTCAGATAGACTGACCTCACTTGCTCTACCTCCTGCACATGGCAGTGGTTTATTTAGCGATTCCCCGGGGCAAGGAGCTCCAATTTACAGTCCCTCCTACAATGCTGGGGGGTAGAAGATATTTGCTTTTTACCCCAATACATTTTTTTTAAGTTTCACGCCCAACATGGGGCTTGAACTCACAACCCTGAGATCAAGAGTCGGATGCTCTATTGATGGGAGTCAGCCAGGCACCCCATTTACCCCAATATATCTTTATTGCCTTAAGTCCTGGCAACCTGCCTCTCATCAGCCAGGGGTAACAATCTACTGCCCAGCTCCCCCAACCCCCACCCCCGCCACCGGCTCTGTCAATTTACATTCCCACCAGCAATGTGCACATTAATCACTCCTCAACGTATTTACACACTGCTAACAAAGGCATGAAGTCCTCTATTACACCTGTAGAAAAATCATGGGACGTCACACGCTTTCAAAAAAAATTTTTTAATGTTTATTTTGAGAGAGACAGAGTGCAAGCAGGGGAAGGGCAGAGAGAGAGGGAGACACAGAATCCGAAGCAGGCTCCAGGCTCTAGATGTGAGCACAGAGCCCCATGCAAGGCTCGAACCCACAAACCGCAAGATCATGACCTGAGCAGAAGTCGGCCACTCAACTGACTGAGCTACCCAGGCGCCCCTCAAACATTTTTTTTAATGCACGTATTAAGGAGTTCAATTTAGTTAAGCCCCATCTTAACCTATGCTCCCAAATAACACACAAATCACATTACTGCCAATTCCCAGCCCAAATCTACCAGTGACTGCTGGCCTTCCCAATGCCTTTCAAAGGCCTCCGTCTATGAAAAGGGAAAGACCAAACTAGAGGGAGACTCTCCCCAAGACAAAAAGAGGAAGGAACTCCTAAAGAAACAGAGAAAACAAACACGTCCTCCTCGTTAAAACACACATTCAATGGCTCCATCTCTTCTGAGAAACGAACTTCCCCTTACAATTGTCTGGGTCGCTCAAGTTGAAGAACAGTTCAGCCAAGGGGTATTTTCTTAAAGCCTATTGCTTTGGAGAATCGGTTTGCTTCACGTCTGCAGAGCAGATTTTTTTAATTAAAAGGAAACCACAATTTTAAAGTGTATTAATGATTTCCTTAGAAATTTCCTCATTCCAAGAATTCCTCCATAACTGTCGCACCAAAATAATCTGGAGAAACAGATGGCAATCTCCTCCTGATGCGTGTGAGTGTGCGCTTTCCCAGGCAAAGGGTACGTGCTGATAAAGCAACCGGCTGAAAGATTTTCTGAGTGGGAGCTTTATAAACAGCTAAGAGGCTTTCCCCTCGAAGTACAGACAGTCTGTGCACCTTAACCGTACGCAGATTTTGAATGCTCCATTCCACCGTTCCCCTCCTGCCATTGGATGCTGGTCTGCCTGGGACAGAGGAGGGTTCCCGGGGCATGGGGCTCTCAGTTTTCAAATCGGCAAGGCCTGGACAAACCAGAACAAGTTGGTCTTTGCAAGAAGACTTCTTGCAAAACTCCCCGACGGTACACCGGCCGTGCAGAATGCTAACAGTACCCTTGCCAACTTGGACACATCTCAGGTAGGGCATTCACCACCCGATGACTGTCTGCAGGTCTGGTCTCTGTGACAGGTACACAGGAGTTGCCCCGCATGTAGATCTATACATGAAAAGATACAGGATAGGGGAGCCTGGGTGTCTCCGTCGGTTGAGCCATCTGACTCTAGCTCTGGTAATGATTTCATGGTTCGAGAGTTTGAGCCCTGTGAGGGGCTCTGTGCTGACAACTCAAAGACTGGGGCATGCTTCTGATTCTGTGTCTCTCTCTCTCTGCCCCTTCCCCGCTCGCATTCTGTCTCTTTATCTCTTTCTCAAAAACATTAAAAAATGTTTTAATAAAAAAATAATTAAAAAAAAAGATACAGGATACAGGTAATTCTGCCTTACAGTACGGGAGACACGGGCTTTGGCATATCAGAACCGCTTTCTTTATCTTGACTGTTGGCAGACGTAATTGGGAAAGGTGACCGATCATGAGCTGATCTTATGCATATTATTTTGCTTCAACACCGTTTTCAGCATTAGTTGATTTCCTTCTGACTCCCTGAGTCACTGCCCAGCGACAGAGTCCCCAGAAGCAAATCCCAGTGGTTAAAAAGCAGACCCTACTTTTCTCTGAAGCGGCAAGTTCTAGAGTCTTTCTCTTCAGTGTTATTAGAGCCTGAAAACTTAAAACATAAAAATGAACTCCAGTCAATAAAACTTGCATGTGGAAGAAACAGTACAAAATGTGCACAAGCAAAAGGTTGTGAAAGACCATGACATGTTCTGGGAAGGGGTACTTGGGCTTGGTTAAAGCCAGGGATGATGACGAGACTTGAGGCAACAGATTTGTGGAGCCCCAAAGCAAAATGCTTTGTACACCCAAACATTGCCAGTGGGAGTATAAACCAGGGTACTGTCTCTGGTGGGCCATTTAGCAGTAATTACCAGCCTTTAAGTAAACGCTCTCCTTGACGCAGCAATTCCCCATGGAGGATTAGTACTTGGAAAAAGTACATCCAGATACACGTATGAGGATATTCACTGCATCACTGCAAAACCAAGATGAAAGCAATAAAACAGAACTTTCCTAAATGTCCATCAATAAGAGATTGACCAGAATTTATTTACCCATTCAATCTATTAAGTGGAATACTGATTAGACATTGTAAAGAAAAAGAGAAGTCTATATGAGCCAATGTAGGACCAACTCCAAGACCCTATTAAGTGAAAACACCAAGAGAAGTTTGTGTAGTATGATATCAACTGGGTTAAATAAAAACTTAGATAGTATATGTACAGACGCTATATACCTATTTTATATACTCGGATAAATGTGTTTTGTACAATGACTTTAAAAAGGTCTGAAAAGATATAGAAGAAAGCCTATTTTTCACTGTAACTTGCATACTCTGAACTTTTTTTTTTTTTTACCATGATCACTTTTTGTGAAAATTAATAGAAACCTCACTGAAGGGATGCTCGAAGGGGAGGCTGGAAGGGGATGCCCCTGCCACTCAATGTCAATTACAGACCCCTAAAAGAAGACCCCTTAACAGGAACGAATGGTCAATTACAAGTCCCAGCAGAGAAAGATGTACACCGCATGTCCCACAAGAAATCCACCATCCCTGCAACTCAGCCAATGAGAAGCGATCACCCTCAACTCTCATTTTTCTCTAGTTCAAAACAACCCCTCCCAACTTCCTTCTTCTCCATAAGAGAACATTCCTCTCCTTTGTTTGTTGCACTTGCCTATGCTTTTGGTATAGCTTGCTTATCCTGAGTTGCAATTCTGTTATTAAGAAATAAACCCGTTTTTGCTGGTAGCAAAGTGGCTTTTATTATTTTAAGGTTAACATTTTATAATAAAGAACAACTATAGCAAAAAACGGCTTTCAACAGACTTTTTCATATCAAACATCATGAGTTTTATCCTGTAGGTGAAACGATTCCAAGGCAGGAGTTTTAAGTTAAAGAATGGATGAATAATTAATACCTGTACTGTGCCAAATAAAGAAGTCAAAGGTAGCTACAGTGGCATTTGTATCTTCAGGAGAAGTATCTTTGTAGGGGCAAATGGACCAAGTTTTAACTCGAATGCTGCCATTTTCTTGACCTCAGCAAATTGCAAAATCTACCTAGCCCTGGTTTTGTCCTTTCATCAAATGGATCTGATAATGAGCAGCCACTGCTTAGGGTGATTGTACAGGACAGAGCAGACCTTCAACACCTAGCAAACAATGTAGCCAGTAGTAATTGAAGTTGTAGTAGTGATGTGCTAGCCTCAAGATCCGTTAAGAAGGTTCTAGATCCTTCTCCCAGTCCTCTTTGTACTTTAAGAAATTGAATATATAAACTTTTCCTTAAGATGAAGAATGATTATTTTCTTCTAAAATGGATACTTAAACCTCCTGCCTTAGTATGAGGATTTAATGAGCTGTTTATCACCAAGTAATAGTCCACGGTCTTCCTCAATACAAGAGAGATAAGCCCAGTTTGCCCTGTGATAAGCTTCAGAAGATAACCAGGGCTTGGAAAGAGAAAGAAGGAAATGGTTTTTGCTAAACTCTTTGGACCTATGCTCAACAAGGTTAGGTGACCAACTACTTCTCTGAGATTTAAAGCTCTCTGCTGGGCTAACACAAATGCTGTGGTTTATGAGTATCCAAAAATAAAGTCTGTTAGGCGGACCAGCCAGGCTAATCTCCCACAGACACAGCAGCTGAAGATCAAGAGCTACCCAGGCACCCCAACAGTTCATTTCTAAACAAGACTGTGGGGGAGCCGGGTGGCTCGGTCAGTTGAACGTCCAACTTCCGCTCAGGTCATGATCTCACAGTCTGTGAGTTCGAGCCCCGCGTCGGGGTCTGTGCTGACAGCTCAGAGCCAGGAGCCTGCTTCGGATTCTGCCTCCCTCTCTGTCGGCCCCTCCCTGCTCGCACTCTCTGTCTCTCAAAAATAAATATTAAAAAAAAAATTTAAGACTTTGGCACTCACTGCCTAACAGCTCCAATGGGACTAGAGTAAAAGTAAAAACAACATAAACTCTCCCCTCATCAAGCGCTCTGGGGCTTTTCAAGGCAAGTGCGTGGCAGCTATAGACTGACTTGTGGCCAAGAATCTCGACTGGCCTCAGACTCCACAGAGAATTACCTTCCTGGGTATGTGACAACTTGTCCCCAACTTGCCATTAGTCTAACTCTCTGGTGAAATCCTTAGTAGCATTCTCCACTTATAAATGGAGAAAATGAGTTATACCACGATGAAAGCGCCCAGCCACACCCCAGCCCGTTCTGTGTGCCCCTGTCTACACCTGAGAGTATGTGCTCTGAAAGGAGGTGTACAACAGATGAGCTGTAACCACCTCCACTATGTCTCTCACAGGATCTATGGACAGAGGGCCCAGTTTTCTTGAAGAACAAACCTGGTCATAGATAAAAAGCAGGAGTGTTGATGAGGAGGGATCAAGGGGCCAGTACAGACTTCTGGAAAAACTCAACATGACCGTTCCCTTCCCTAGAGCTCAGTTTCCTCATCAGTGAGTGAAAGGGCTGGGAACATCCCACCAAAGATCCCTCCAGGCTCCTGCCAAGGATGCTCTCCCCAGCAAATCTAAGCAGCAATCCTGAAGAACAATCTCAAAGTCACAATGACTCGCAAGCCAGGAGTTCCTGTTCTGCGAACGTGTGTGTTTGGGCAGCAGCAGAAAGGACCATGCAGCATCTTCTATTGGGTCTGGGAATCCTGAGCCACCGCTCGGTGATGAAAAGAAGTGGCATTTCCTTCCAGCTTCAAGCCTTCCCTGGCATAAAGACTTCCAACACCCGGGCTACTGCATTGGGGAAGTTTCAGCTCACCAGTACTAGGGACCTAGGCAAGCCCACAAGACACACACACATGGTCACTCCCAAACTTCCCTCTCATTCCCCACGCTTAATCACTGGAGAGGGCACAGGCCTGGGGAAGTTGTCTTGGGGGCATCGACTGAGACTGGGAACTGAAGACAAAGAAATAACAACTATTAGACAAAGAATAACTTGATTCTGGCCAAAAGTGGCTCGACCCATTGTTGGTGTATTAGTGGGATGGAACCGGTCAGCACAGTGGGCCCTGCCCCTGTGAACTGCCTGGGGGCTCCCCCTTTCCCCGGACTCCTAGAGCAGGTACTGGGGGGGGGGGGGGGCGCACAATGCGACCCAAGTGCGTCACGCCACAGAAATCCTAGGGGAGGAAGGGAATTGTCCCGGCAGGTTCACCAGCCCGAGTCATCCACCTGGGAGAGGGGCTTCCAGGGACCCCTGGCTTCAGGACTGGTGAGGATCAAACAAGACAATAGAGCCATCAGAAGGAAATGACAGGGCGAGGATGAGCCCAGATGTCGGGTTAGGGTAGGGACGGAAGAGGACAGATGGAGAGCTGGAAGGAGCGCAGAGGAGGGCGCGCGGGCCGATTCCGGCCCTGGAGAGCAAATGCCCCAGATACACGCAGAGACCCACGTCCAGGTTCCTGGCAAGACTAGGGAGCTTCCCCTCCCTTCAGCCCGCCTGCCACCCCAGCTCCCACTCCCGCTCGCGCACACACCGTGTTGTAGAACTCGGCGATGGCAGGCACGATGGTGTAGTTGTCCTCGCACCAGTCCACCTCCGAGCTGCCAGCCCGCAGCTGGTCCCACCAATGCGGGACGCTCATGGCCGCTGTGGGGCATTGGAGCAGCTGCTCCCACAGCCGAGAAGAGCCCAGAGCTACTGCTGGAAGCCAAGTGCAGCGGCCGCGGCTTTATACACGCGAGTCAGCCGCCGGATGTGGTGCCTCCCCAGCCGGCCTCCCGGTGCTTCGCTCCGCCTGCTGGACGTGACTCGGTCGCAGAGACCCCTCCCCCAGCTCCGCCCCCTGGGGGGATGGTGAGGGTAGGAGCAGGCCACGCCCAGCCCGGGGGCGGGATGAGTGTCGGAGGAGAGGTAATCTGGAAGCCTGAGAAGCTCCGGGCAAATTCACAAACCCCTGCTAAAGGCAGATGCCAAAAGCTTTGATGGTCCGGCTCCTGCTTGCCCACGCCCACCTGCCTGGCTCGGACTCACCGGCGCCACCTCTCCGACCCTGGGAGTATCCAGCCCCTGCACACTCTCGGGGAGTTTGCAGCGATCTGGCTGCGTGCGCTCCGCGTGGGACACCCGTGCTAACACTGAAGAAAGAAAACCCTCGGTCCCTCTGAAGCTAGTTGACGGTTTGCTTGGCAGAACTCCCTGCCATAGGCTAGGGCAGGAAGACTGCGGGCTAGAGTGGCCGGCCCAGTGACCTTCCCCTGCAGCCTCTGACGCCCACTGTACAGTAGACCACTTGTGCAATTTCCAGTACCCTCTTGGTCCCCTGGACTCCAGCCATGGGGCTTTAATCTGGTCTTCATTGAAACATAGGGCGCAACTTCAGCCATACCGACACTCGGAGGATGCAGCGTGGCAGGGATGACATCTCCAAGACCTCCAAGGTGTAGGAGATGATGGTATAGGTATACCATGCTAGACAGCTTGAGGAGTTTCCGTGCATCACTTATTTAGTGTTCCTAGGGGGAATCGTGTGAAGCGGGTTCTAGTGACCATGCCATTACAGCTAGTGAGGCAGAGCTAGAAATCACACTCAGCAGGATGATCTCAGACCTGCTGGTAACTACTTTGTTACTATAGTTTCTAAAACCCAAGCTGGTCCCAACAAAAGCCAACTGTGTGTGTGTTGGCTCTGGTCCTCCTCCCTTGAGTGGCTCTAGGATTCCAGGCCAGGACACTGGCAGTGACAGAAGAAGCTTCTGGTCAGCAATCCATGGTGCCTGTCACAAGCATCTGCTTGCTTAAATCTTCATAGTACCCCAAAGGCCAGCGGCTCCCCAGGGACTGTGCTCTCTAGGCCTGTCTGTGCCGTGGGACCCTGGCTGGTTCTCCAGTGTCCATCCGCAGCCAATACCCACACAGCCATTTGCAGTCCTCCCCGCATCTCGAGAAACTGCAAGCCCAGCTCCTCTGTCTCCGGAAAATCCATCTTTCTTCCCCTGGGGATCCAAACCACACTTCTCCTACTCATCTCTGTCCTAACTTCCGTTGTCCTCCTAGACCAGCCCATTCCACTGTCCTGGAATCCAGGTACGCTGGTACCTTCTCCTAAGGTCAGAATTACTCAAGCCTTTGCGAGACCCAGTGTGAACTGGCCACTTAAGTAGAAAGGGGAAAATATTTCTCACAGCCACAGAAGAAAACTACATCAGTTAATTTTTCCCTGCCTCATGGTGCTATACCAATATTTAAGGTGGAAATATATCTGTATTAACTGTACTGGTGTACCATTATTTTTATATGCCAGCGATTCTCAAAGTGTGTTCCCCTTTCAGGGGACCCACAAGGTCAAAACTCCCTGTGAACACTACGACATCATCTGCCCCTTGGGCTCTCCCCTCAGCAGCACACACTGGAGCTTTTCAGAGGCTACGTGATGTGTGGTGTCATTATCTCTCTGACAGCTAATGGAATTTGTGGATTCTTCAGTATTAAAAGCCTCTTTAAATTCTGAACATGATAAATATTGATAGATATTATCACAGTAACAAAAGAATTTTAGTATCCTCAACCTCAAGTATGAAAGGAGTCCTCAACTCAAAACGGTTGAGAGCTGGTGTTAGGGGGGAAAAAAAAGATGTATCCAATTAAACTGTTTGTAACGTTTTTATCTTTTAGAATTTTTAAATATTTATTGAATGAGAGCTTTCAGAATTAGACCTACATTATTATCCTACATCCTACATCACTTTTGTGTGTAAAAAGGAAAATAGAAGCAAAATAAACTTATTAAGGAATTCCTATAATTTCTTCACACTCAGAGTCTCTATTCTTTTGCTTAGTCATTTTTCAACTTCATCATTAGTGTCCTCATGTTGTTAATTACCAGGCGTTGGTGATGCAGCGTTTCATAACTGCACTCCACTACCTAATCCTTCCAAACCTAGTGTATACATTTTGATACCAGCATGTTTTTTGTCTTACCTGAAGGTTGCAGTGGAAAGCTTTCAGACAATAGGCATCATGTTTGTTTTTCCGATGGTCCTTAGGTGATTCGCTGACAGAAATACGGAGATTACAGTTGCCAAGTCATCCTACCAGGATTAACCACTGAGTTTGTGTGTGTTCAGACAGTGACAACACATCTTGACCCCCCCCCCCTTGGCCACCAGTGATTATAAAATGCCATCCACTGTAAGATGTATCTAGATTTCAGGAGGTTACAGTCCAAAACAATGTGACTTTAGCACCAATGAAATCTAGAATCCACTGGATAGAAATCCTCAAAGTCCTGATAAGGAAATGATGAGTTTTCCTCCCCCCACAGGAACTTTTATTGTCAATGACAATCCTAGTTCAAGATTGAAAGCAACCGCTTGGGTTCTAATTAAACTGCACAGAGAGAGAATGCTAAACCAAAGGCCATTGGTGAACAACATAAGGGACACGAGTTACATTTCTCCAAAGACACCACTGTTGATCTTCATGGTACTGCGTTAAGGTTTTTCTGATGTTTCCATCCACACTCCCCATTTTTGCCATTTTTTAAATGAATATAACCTCAGTAATTTAACATTAGGACCCGTCATGGGTAATTAATTTTTGAAATCGATTTATATTAATATGCCTCGGCAACTACCTTTAGTGGTTGAATACAAGATTCTGAAATCAGGTGTAAACAGAGAGCTTGTGGAGAGAGGGGTTAGGGATGAGACACTGCTGAGTTCTCATGATGAGTTTGCCTGTGTTGCTTTTAGTCTAAATATGAGTCCGTGATACCGATCCATAAAGAGCACGTTTGAGGGAACCACGCCTGCAGGGAAGTCAGAATGCCAGCATCTTCTATTTTTAGAGTTTATGACTATGTTTATTTGGTCTAAGTAAATATCTGATAATAATATCCAGCTCAACTGGTTCTACAAGTGGAAATTATCAAGTCACAAAGTCTTCCTTGGAAAAAATGGCAGGTACCTGTGCCAATGAAGCACAAAATGCATGATCAAGGATGAAATTTTCTGTATTTTCCTCTCTGGCCAGAGTTTTACATCATGGTCTAGCTTGAGGCTCATTGTTCAGGCCAGTTGACTCTCCAAGTGTCGTCCCCAGGCCAGCAGCATCAGCATGCCCTAGGAACTTAGAAATGCACATTTCTGGGGTGCCTGGGTGGTTCAGCTGGTTGACTGTCCAACTTCAGCTCAGGTCCTGATCTCGGGGTTTGTGAGTTTGAGCCCCGCATCAGGCTCAGTGCTGTCAGTGCAGAGCCCACTTTGGATCCTCTGTCCCCCTCTCTCTTTGCCCCTCCTCCACTTGTACACTCTCAAAAATGAATGTACATTTATTAAAAGAAAAAAAAGGCAAATTTCTGCATTCAGATCACAGACCTATTGAAGCAGAAACTCTGGAAGAGGAGTCCAGCAATCTGTGGTTTAACCAAGCCTCCAGGTGTTTGCAACCCATGTTCAAGTTTGAAAACCACTATTGGAGCCAATGTGTGGCAGGGCAAAAGTTCACTATGGACTGTACGCTTAGCTTCCCTGAAAAATCAAATCCCAAGCCAAGACTGCTACTGCCACCAGGGAAAAGAGGAGGAAGACAGGAGCCTGAGAGAGGCAGCCATCCCCAGGAAACCAGGGGCTCAGAGTCTGGTATACCCCCTCTTCAGTTAAGAGGGAGACCAGAAAAGCGAGCAAGGACTTTTTTTCTTTCTTAGATCTAAGAGAAAGTCTCCAGGCTCAGAATTGTGGGAGAGGGCTGCAGGAAGTGGGCCTCACCAGGACAAGACTACTGCAGCCACTACAGGAATATGGCCCTATTTGCTATGTCAGGTACTCTGATAGTTAACTGACAGGCCATCAGAGAGGTCACTTCCTGCTGTTGTCCCTGGGTCTCTCTCCTTTCTCTAATCTACACTGGAAAACCACAAACAATTAGTGAGGACTGGGCACATAGTACAGTTAGTCAATTGTGATAGCACGTCTGAGGCTTTCCCTATGCCTGAAGGGCATGGAATGGGTTAATGTGTGTTTTGACTGCTGCTTCTAGTTAGAGAAGATGTGACTCTGTTGCACAACTAGCTTGCAAGAGTGTAATGGCCATTTTGCGCACCTGCTTTGTGTAAGGCCCCATGTTAAGTGCTGGGTAATATAAACACAAATAAAATGTTCTTGGCCTCATAGAGCATCGTCTAGTAGAAGCCCACAAACCATTAGAATACAACATGATACTTGCTAAGATGGAGATGCGCACACAGAATGGGGAAGCAAGGTGGAGGTGGGGGTGGGGGCCTGAGGCTGCACAGAGAGGTGAGGCAGGCCCAGAAGAGGAAGTGGCCTTGGAAATGAGGTGTACAAGATGAGCGGGATTTTACCAGGAGCAACACTGAGGAGAGGGAATCCTACAGAAGGCCCAGTGTGTGCAAAAGGATGGAGGTCTGAGAAAGTGTAATAATTCAGGAAACTTGAAATACTATGTTTCAGCTAGAAAAGTGGCAGAAAGGGAGGCTGAGCTAGAAGGCTCATAGATGATATGAGGAGCCCACAGCAGAAACGATTGGTGAGGTCTTTCAATAATCCAGGAGAGAGATGATAGGAGCATGGTTAAAGCACGCATTCGTTCATTTACGTGTAATTATCGAATGCTTGTTAGGTGCCAAGACACTTTTCTAGGTACCAAGGATAAAATGGTGAGCAAAACAGGGGCGCCTGGGTGGCTCAGTCTGTTGAGCATCCAACTTTGGCTCAGGTCACGATCTCACAGTTCATGAGTTTGAGCCCCCTGTCAGCCTATCAGTGCAGAGCCTGCTTCGGATCCTCTGTCCCCCTCTCTCTGCCCCTCCCCCACTTGCACTCACCAAAAAAATAAATATTTTTTTTTAAAAAGGGTGAGCCGCACAGATGCTGGCTCTGTCCTCATGGAGCTTACAGTCTAGAGAGAAAGTCTGACCTTGAATGTTGCATAAATAATTCACCGCAAGTGTGCCCCAAGAAAAGCGCAGGTGCCATGACAACAGATAGCAGTGGATATGACCTTATCTCAGGGTGTCGGGAAAGGCTTCCCACAGCAAGTGGATTCTAAGCTGAGCAAAGCGAAGCTTAAGGCAGAAGAAAGGGAATTGGAATAAGGGATGCAATTCAGATCTAAAAAAGGAGTTGTGATAGATTGTACTACTCGTTCCAGATACTTGAACACACTTTCCCAACCCACCGCCATGGGATTTGACCTTGTCATTGACTATGACCAATAGAACGTGCGAGGAATTGATGTATTTGAGTGACTGCCGGAGGCTTTGAGATCGATTCCTAGTTCTGCCATAAGCCAGATGGGGAACTGCTTCTTTAGCCTGGATCCAGGAATGCAGAAGACCTGTAAAGCCCAGCAGAAGTGCTCGGCTAAGACACCAACTTAGAACATCAGCAAAAAAATAAAACTGTCTCATCACTGAGATTTGGGGGGATTGTTTTTTTACTCCAGCATCACCAAATGAAGGCTGACAAATACAGAAGAATTAATCGTTTACTAATTAGAGGCAGGACATGAAAGAGGGTGGGAGTAGAGTAGGCTGGTGTGAGTTGGATGGCCGGGTTACTAGCCCAAAAGGGAAGATAGGAGGGAAAATCCTGATTGAGGCTTGGACTGGAGTTCAAAGTGCAGGCTGGACCTCCGGGAAGATACATTCTCTCAGCAACAGAAAAGAAGCAGAAAGACCAAGGGCGGGTCAGGATTAGACAGAAAGATGTGCAAACAAGAAAAGGAAAAAGAGTCCTGAAAGCTCTGCGGGTAGATGAGCTCACTGGACTCAGCAGGATGAGGGAATGCAGGACAGCAAGAGGTGGGGCCTTGGGCGTGCCCACATTAACAGAGGTCTGAGTGATCGGGAGGCGCCAGTCCCCGAAGCCTTGAGCAGTGTGACGGAGCTAGAGAGGACCAGGTGTGCCCAGTTAAAAAATAAGTGCAGTTGCATCCCTTACAGTGGAGGGGTGGGGAACTGGAACCTAAACTGGCTCAAAACTCTGGCTCTCACTATGAATTCACAGGAGCTGAGTCAGCTGGGGATCTTGTTTAAAAGAAAAAAAACTAAACTAAAAATGCAGATGCAGATTTAGAAGGTCTTGAGTGGAATCCCAAGATTCTATGTTTCTAACGAACTCCTAAGTGATAGAAATACTTGCTGCTCCACGTTTTAGTAGCAAGGCGATGGGGAACAGAAGAAACTGCAATATGCAGGTGCAGTCAGTACAGTTTGGATCAAGGGGAACTCTTCAGGACCACCCAATGTCTTCAACGACAGCTGGGGAGGAAATGTACAGATTTCCTACAGAACCCTAACAACCGGTTGCAATGTGTATCCTTCATTTAGACCCTACGTCAGAGTGTAAACATACTTTGTAGGACAAATGTGGAACAGGAAACACTGGGTATTTGCTGATATTGGGAATTGTTGGTTGGGGGAGATGTTGATATGATAATTCTGTTCGGAAACATAAGTCTCCAGAAGGCTATTTTAGGATTCCATTTTTTTTATGACCTTCTGGAAAAAGGTAAAACTAAGGAATAGGAAACAGATCTGTGGTTACTTGGGGTAGTAGAGAGAGTTCACTGCAAGAGGCATGGGGGAATTTTGGTCATGGGGTGAGGGCGGAGGGAGGGAGGTGACAGAAGTGTTCTACATACAGATTGTAATGGTTCTGTAATGGAGTTTATAAAACCTCAGGACTATACCTTGTAAAGGTAAATTTTACTGCATGTAAAGTCTACCTTAATAAACCTGACCAGAACCAAAAATAAAAAAGAAACATTGTTTAGAGATACATACTGAAATATTTTACAGACAAAATCTAGCATCTCAGACTTGCTTTGAAATGATGGGGGGGCGCCTACTTGGTTTAGTGAGAACATGATCTTGGTGTCATAGGTTCAGGTCCTATGTTGGGTGTAGACACCACTTAAATAATCTTTAAAAAAAATGAGGAGGGAGATACAGATGGAACAATACTGTCCTTAAATGGATAATCATTGAAACTGCGTGTAGACACGTTAGTCTCTCTACTTTGCATGTGTTTAAAATTTTCCGTAATAAGTTTTTTTAGAAGCTAAAGCTGGGGCACCTGGGTGGCTCAGTCGGTTAAGCGTCCGACTTCGGCTCAGGTCATGATCTCACGGTTCGTGGGTTCGAGCCCTGTGTCAGGCTCTGTGCTGACAGCTAGCTCAGAGCCTGGAGCCTGTCTTTGGATTCTGTGTCTCCCTCTCTCTCTGACCCTCCCCTGCTCACACTGTCTCTCTCTCTCTCTCTCTCTCTCAAAAATAAATTTAAAAAAATTCTTTTAAAAAAAGAAGCTAAAGCAATGGACTTTATGAAAAAGGGGGACCACAGGAGCACCCATATAGCTGAGAGCACCAGAAAGGTGGTTGGTAAGTAAGGGCAAACGGTTCAGCCTTTAGCAGTGGGTACCATTAAAGCAGCAATTCAGGTTGAACCGGTGGTTGTTACCTGTCCCCTTCATTCCAGAGGGCACAAGATGGCAGGGAGTTACCCACACCTGAGGAAGCAAAGGGTGAATGGCTGAGGGTATCCTCTCAGGCCTGTGTGTGAGAAGGCCCTTTCACCAGGGAGGCTTCTCTCAGCAGCCTGGGTGGGGTCCGGGTAGTGCTGTGGCCACAGAGTCTCTGGAACCAGGAAGCTAGAAAGGTCAGGGACTGGTCAGTGTCATGCCTCCTAATCGAGGGTCCCCCTTGGGTCTGGGCTCTCTGATTCCTGAGATGTGCCTTGAGGAGAGATGACGCTGGCATGTCAGACATCACACCTACTGGAAGGGCTGCTTCACAGTGACCTATAAACATCGTGCTTCCTTCTCTTCCTTGTCTTCAGCCTTTCAAAGACCAAGAAACAGCTTGGGGAAACGGAGGTGAAGTAAGTCAAGATGGAGAAGGACAGGTTGGGGTTAAAAAGTGAGGGCCAGGTGACATGTATTTGGCCAAAAAGAAAGGCACACAGATCTGCCAGGAGCTTGAAGAAGAGTTACAGGACATTCCTTCAATAGAGGAGAGACTTGAGCAAATTCCAGCCTAAGAAAAAGGCACCCAGGTAGGTAGAGGAACAGAGTTAAAATGTAAAGGAAAAATAAAAGGGTAATTCATGAAACCAGATCCTGAAGGAGATGGAAAAAGGTGGAACTGAAAACTCAAGATCTTGAAATTTACCTGGAGAAGAGGAAAGAAAGTCATAGAGTCGATATGTGTTGTTTCATCTGTCCCAGCATCTCTTCCTTTTCTGGGACTTTCTACTGCTTCTTTGATGGGGCTGTACACCTCCCACCTTCCTCTGCCCCTACACCATTGAGATGGCCGCTAGAGGAACAGTCACAGTCACACACACTGATCCGACTCTGTGGCGAGTGTTCATTGGTCCAGGGGTGGGTCTTGACCTAAGCTGGTGGTCAGAATGCGCCAGTGGGAATTTGGGATAGGAACTGAGCTCTTCGGCTCCATCTGATTGCCTAATAGAATGGAGACTTGAACCTGGGCACTATCAATGACCTGTTCTACCGGTTGGATGGGAGAGCTGGCAGGGCTGGTCAACAGTGCAAAAACATAATGAAACAGTTCCAAATAGAGCTGTCTAGGCAATTAGTAGTCCAAATGGAAAACCAGTCCCTGGCTCCAGCTATGATCAGGGACCTACCCACATACAAATGTCCCCAAGATACCCCAGGACCTTTATAGTGAAGTTACATTTTTTTCTTAAGCTAGTTTGAGTTGGGTTTCTGTGATTTAAAACCCAATGTCCTAACAGAATTCTGTGCCAAGGAAGAGGGGAATGTAGAGAGTATATATGAACACCTGGAAACATGTTGAGGATGAGAGAAAATTGGGGCCATTCATACTTCTGAAAAAAGTGGAAGAAAAAGTCATCTAACAAAAAATGAGAGGTCCAGGTGAGGTCAGAGGCCTTGAAGACCGTGAAAAAGATTGAAACCAGTGCAATCATCCTTTTTTACTAAATTCTCTAATCATTTTAACAATTGGAGGTGAGGATCTAGTATATTCTATAGATAGGGACAATCATTGTTAGGAAAGTTCCAGACCAGACACCAAGAAGGGCCAAGAAATTTAATCTTTCATATTAGTAATGAAGCCTGGGTAACAAATGATCTAGAAGTTTGGGGACACCTGCCCCTCCTCTCAAGTGTGAAAATTGGAAGAAATTTAATCCTAGAAATATTTGATGGTTTCTAAAATGAATGGACACATTACAATTTCTTTTTACATGATAAAGTTGCTAACATATTTCAGGATGAGCATTTTGAAGAAAACTTTGACAGGATTTGCAGTGACAATTTTAGATAATAATATGGGCATCTGCTCTGCGTATAACAACTAATGACAACAACTCACGGATTTTTGTAATGAACCCCCTTTCCAGTATCAATCAGGAACAAGAAGTGTTCTCCTTGCTCTCCGTGCTGCTCCTGGGGTCTGTGTGATTTCCTAGAGGATAATGGGCTCAACCAGATTAAATCCCAATCTCAGCCTCCACCCGGGGAAGAAACTGCTGGAACCCTGGTGCCAATTGTGGCCAGAATTGCCATCTGAGCTTGTTGGACCCAGGAGGGCCAGCCTCCAGCCTCTAGCTAGACAAGGCCTTAGTTCTCCTAAGGGGATCAGAACCTGAATTCCATTTGCATGATAAGATGACCTGGAAAACTCTGCCCTCAGCAATTCCTTTTCAATTCCTTAAAAACATAGTTTCTTGGGGCACATGGGTGGCTCAGTTGGTGAAGCATCTGGCTCTTGATTTCAGCCCAGGTCATGATCTCAAAAGTTTGTAGGTTTGAGCCCCACATCTGGCTCTGAGCTGATGGTGCAGAGCCTGCATGGGGTTTTCTCTCCCTCTCTCTCTGTCCCTCCCCTGCTCACTCACTCTCTCTTGTTCTCTCTCTCATAAACTTAAAAAAAATATATAGTTTTTCATACATAAACTTAAAAAATACATATAGTTTTTCACTGCAGTGTATAATCAGTGTTTTAGGTAAAAGATCAATATATAATACATGTAAATAAATAACTGAAACAAGGTTACATTTAACGTAATTATTGATACATTAGTGTTAATTATGCCCTTTCATTTTTTGTGTGTGCTTGTTTTCTCTGATTTTGGGGGGTTTTTTTTGTTTTCTTTTTCCTGTCTCCATAGGTTACTTGAACATTTTCTAGAATTCCATTTGGATCTGTCTGTAGTGTTTGTGAGTATATATCTTTGTGCAGTTGTCTAGGGAGTTACTGTGGGTGTTACACAAGTTAGCACAATCTACTAGTGTCATTTTACCTACTCGAGGGAAGTGTAGAAAACTCTCCTTTTACTCTCCCCATTTATAATACAATCACATTAAATATTTTCTCTGTGTTCATTTAGAACCAACCCCACCAAAGGGCACTGTAATTTTCGCTTTCACCATCAAACATTAGAACACTCATGAGGAAGAGGCAAGCTTATTGTATTTACCCATGTTTTTGCTACATCCTTTTTCCCCTCATATTCTAAGCCTCATTCTTTTATCATTTACTTTCTGTTTAAAAATGTCCTTTCGCCATTCTTTTGGAGTGACAAATTTAAAAATTTTAAAATTCTTTGCATTTTCTTTTCTCTGAGGATAACTTATTCCTCCTCTCCCCCCGACCCGTGAAAGATATGTTTTTTTGGATATAGGATTCTGTATTGAGTCATTTTTTTCCATTGCTCGAAGAAATAGTACACCTTTCTAGCCTCCATGGTTTCTTTTTTTTTTTTTGTTTGTTTACTTATTTTGAGAGAGAGGGAGAAAAAGAAGGGGGAGTGAATCCCAAGCAGACTCTGCACTGCCAGCTCAGAGCCCAATGTGGGGCTCAAACTCACAAACAGAACTGTGAGATCAAGACCTGAGCGGAAACCGAGAGTCAGACACTCAGCTGACTGAGCCACCCAGTGCTCCTGTATTTTTCAATTCTAAAATTTCCATTTAATTCTTTATAGCTTGTATTACTTTGCTGAGACTTTCAATTTTCTTGCTAACTCTATATTTTTTCATTTATTTCAAGCATAGTCTTTTTTTTCTAATGTTTATTTATTTTGAGAGAGTGTGTGAACAGGGAAGGGGCAGAGAGAGGGGGAGAGAGAGAATCCTAAGCAGGCTCCTCACTGTCAGTATAGAGCCTGATGTGGGGCTTGAACCCACAAACTGTGAGATCATGACCTGAGCCAAAATCAAGAGTAGGATGCTTAACCGACTGAGCCACCCAGGTGCCCTATTTCAAGCATAGTCTTAATTGCTCCTGGAGGCATTTTTATCATGGTTGCTTTAAAATCATTGTCAGAGAGGGTTGCCTGGCTGGCTCAGTTGGTAGTGTATGTGACTCTTGATCTCAGAGTTGTAAGTCTGAGCCCCATGTTGGGTATAGAGATTACTTCAAAATGAAATAAAATAAAATCTTAAATTCATTGTCAGGTAATGTTAACCTCTCCGTCGTCTCTGCTTTTATAGACTTTTTTTTTTTAAACTCACTTTGAGATCTTCCTCGTTCTTGGTATTATGAGTGATTTTTCTATTGAAATCGCACCATTTCTGTATCATGTTATGCAACTTTGTGTCTTAAGCCTTCTATCTTAGCTGGTTTTCTCCGAAGGAGAAGGGGTGGTCCTACCAGGTGGAGATACATAACCAGATTGCCCAGTTGACACCAGAGAGGTGACTCTTCACTGATGGTAGGGGTGGAGGTCAAGCTTCTGCACATAGTCTCCACTGATATCACAGGTGGGGCCTGGTGGGATGAAAGTTCGACTCCCTACTTGGCTTTCTCGGACACCGCCCAGGCAGGATCTTGAAAAACCTCAGTATAGCCTGATAAGCCTTCCATTCAGCCTTTGCTTGTGTGATTGGGGTTGGGCCATAGTTTGCTTTTCCTGTGGTGTTTGGCTAGAGTAGATTGTTATTATCTAAACTTTTCTGCCCTACTAGTCTGCCCCTTTCTTGGTCCTCTGACTAGAGAAAATAAGCTTTGTTGTGGAATTTTTGGTCTATGCCTATTGGCATTTTGAGTTGCTGGCTTCTCCAATTCCAAGTCTGGGATGTATGAGGCAAAAAGAAAATGCAGAGAACTCCCCACCATACCATTCCTTGGGACCCAAGGTCTCTAGCCAGGCTGCTGCCTTCTTTCCACCTTTCAAATGCTTGCTTTGTATATAATGTCCAAGAGTTTTTAGTTGTATTTAGCAGGAGGAATAGGGGAAGGATGTCTACTTCATATTCCTGGAACCAAATTCTAGGGGAACAGATTTTTTTTTTTAATTTTTTAGTGTTTATTTTTTGAGAAAGAGAGAGACAGAGCATGAGTGGGGGAGGGGCAGAGAGAGAAGGAGACACAATCCGAAGCAGGCTCCAGGCTCTGAGCTGTCAGCACAGAACCCAACGCTGGGCTCAAACTCACAGACTGCAAGATCATTAAAAGTCAGACGTTTAACCAACTGAGCCACCCAGGTGCCCCCAGGGGAACAGATTTTTATAGCAAGCTGGTGGTCTCCCCAGTACCACGGGACCAGATGAGCAGCAGGGAGGGAATGGAGATAGAAAAGAGGAGCAAGGACTACGTCCTGGGGACTCCCTTGTCTAGAGAGAAGAGGAGGAAGGCCTAGCAAGGCAGCAAGAAGGCACACTAGGGAGGTAGGAGGAAAAGCTGAAGCTTATAGGATACCTATAGTTAATGACCTTTTAAAGAATAGTATAAGTGAACACAAAATCCAGACTGGAACAAGTGTGAGAAAGTATGAACAAAGTGAAAGAAGAAAGTTACCAAAGCCACATATTGTGTGATTCTATTTATAAGATATGTCAGAATAGGCCAATCTACAGTGACAGAAATAGATTAGTGGTTGCCTGGGGCTGGGGTGGTGGGTGGGGTAGTTCGGAAAAATAGGGACGGGAAATGACTACTACAGGGTATGGGGTTTTCTTTTGGGGGTGAGAAAAATACTTGAAAATTAGATTGTGGTGATAGTTGCACAACTCTGGGATATATTTTTTAAAAATATGCACTTAAAATGGATGAATTATACAGTATGTGAATTACATTTGTAATTTGTAATTTCAATAAAGCTGTTTAAAAAGGGGAAGAAAGGAGTGGGGGGGTGGCGGGAGGAGAAAAAGATACACACTTGGGAAAAAAATGTGAACTTTTTTGCAGAGATAATTTCCCTTATATACAAAGAGTTAATCCAACAGGGAAAAAATGGAACAGAAGAATATATAAAAAGATGCTTACTTCATAGTAATAGAGCTATAAATTGTGACTACATTAAAATAACATTGATTTCGGAGTGCCCGGGTGGCTCAGTCAGTTGACCATCTGGCTCTTGATTTCAGCTCAGGTCATGATCACAAGAATCTCAGTGTTCGTAAGTTCAAATCCTGTACTGGGGTCTGTGCTGACAGCTCAGAGCCTGCTTGGGATTCTCTCTCTGCCCCTCCCCTGCTCACTCTCTCTCTCTCAAAATAAACAATAAAAAATAACATTTATTTCATCTATCAGACTGACAAACTCCCAAAGTGTGATAACACTTGCCAAGATCTCCCCACACCCCCACTCGGGAACATGCGTATTGTGTTTGAGATGATCTGTCAGGTGCTCTCTGAGCTACATATGGTAAAAGGAAACTCTCTCATTACAAACTGACAAAGGTAAAACATAAAACCTTTTTCACAACAGCATGAACCACATACTCCGAAATAGGTCTGGGTTTTATACAAATGACATAATTCCTAGTCATCTATGGCTGCTTTTATATGGTGGAACATTGGAAGTCGAAGAGGGCTGTGCAGTGTTGTCCCATTGCTTTCAAAGAAAAGAGTTTGGAAGCCTGACTGGGCAAGGGCATGTGCTCTAGCAAGCCCCCCAGCTCCTTCCCACCTGCAGTCCACAAGGTGCAAGAGCACTTGCCAAGACTTTAGGGGAACAGGTGCTCTCCTCATGGCTAGTAGGCATGTAAACTGCAACAACGTCCGGAGAAAAATTTAGCAGGAGCTATCAAGATTACAAATGTTCTACACTTAGACCAGGCATATCTACTTCTAGTCATTTAACACTTTTTCTTCCAGACAGGGGAAATGACTCACATGGTCATTATATAATTGCAGCTTTCTTTGTAATAGCAATTAACTGGGAACAACTTAAATGTCAGTTAGGAGGAGACCAATAAAGGCAATGAGGAGGCTCTTAATGTATTAAGACAACATTTCCTATGGTGTATTGCTAAGGGGGAAATAAAGGGGCAGCATGACATACATGGTGTAGTGCCATTTATGTTGAAAAGGAAGATAGAATACATTTGTACCGACCAAAAAACCAACATCTGAATGTATAAACCAACTAATACTAGATAACTGGATGATGCGAGGTAGAACTAGAAGGTGGGGTCAGAAAATGGTATACCTTTTCATCATTCTTGAAATTTTAAGCATTTTTTTAAGAAAAAAAGGAATGTGAGGCGAGAATGTGGAAATAATAAGCTTAGTGATCTATCTATCTAGCCTGAGATGCTGTAACAAAAATACCATAGACCAAGAGGTTTATAAACAAGAGAAATTTCCTACAGTTCTTGAGGCCACAAGGTCCAAGGTCAAGGCACTGGCAGATTCAGCGTCTGGTGAGCACCCACTTCCTCATAGTCGTCTTGCTGTGTCCTCACTGGCCAAAGGGGCAAGAGAGCTTTCTCTGGGCCTCTTTTATAAGAACTCTGATTCATAAGGGCTCCACCTCTCAATCCCATCACTCTGGGGGTTAGGATTTCAACATATCAATTTCAGGAGGACACAAACATTTAGTCTATAGCACAATTATTTATGGTTTTCTGATAAGGAGGGGTTTGGGGCTCTGCAAAAAAATGGTAGCCAGAGGGCATTGTTGGGTCAAAATGAGATTTTTTTTTTTTAAAGATCAGAGACATTCAGCATGTTTTCAGGCTGATGGGAATGATCCATACACTGAGATTGTATCGTACCTTTTGCTATATTGCTGAATCTTTTAAATATCTCCATTGTATCTTTATTTGTCCCCTTGTATGTTTCTTCTTCCGTTAGATAAAAAGTTCCCTGAAAAGGAGTACCATCCCTTTCCATCTCTATCTCCTGTGCCTTGCCTGGTTCTGACATACAGTAGGTGCTCAGCACATGTGTGCTGAATGATATTGAAAACCCTCCCATGGCTGTCCACCATCTGAATCCATCCATAACGTCTCAGCTCCAAGTTCAGACTTCCGTCTCCTCCGTGTAGTCAGGTCAGCGTGGGTTGAAATCCTCAGGAAAGACACCCCAAAGCAGCACAACTTCAAGCAGATAAAGTGGAGAAAGGAAGGCCTTGCTGACAGCGGGAATGACACAAAGAAAATTAGAGGGACATGGCTATTGACCGTGATGATGCAATGTAAGATGACGAGGATTGCTAACATCCATTGACAGTCTGCTGTGCACCAAGAACTGTTTAACTTTTTCACGTGTTGGCTCATTTATCCCTGACAAGGACTCTATGAGGAAGGTATTACCACCATTTTCAGATGGGGAAACTAAGGCACAGAGAGAGCAAGTAAGTTGTCCAAGGTCACATAGCTATTAAGGAATGAAAACACATAGGACAAAAAGACTGCCCTACTATTGTGAGTTGATTTGATTCAAACAATCAAACAAAAAGATTTATTCTTGTACTTTTCTTGTCATTCCTGTTCCTTCCTGCCCACCACCAAATATTTCATAAATATATGCCAGAGCTTATTTGCCACAACTCTGCAAAAACATCCCTTAGTCCCTGACCCAACGGGTGAGGAATCCATTGTAATTCTTGCTCCTGGATATAGTTACAGAAATAATGCCAAGGAGTTTTCCTAGCTTCATTTCTTTGATTTCACTTCCTTTCCCAAACACACTGGGGCATGTTTAAAATTAGTTTTTTTCTACAAGTAGAAATTGCCCTAGAAATACATATTTTGTGTCTTTTTTTTCCTGCTTCCTTGACTTGGGCCAAATATGAGCCAGCTGACTGAAATGCATAAGCTAATTTCCTCCCTTACTACTTCTCTTCCTTTCCGTATTTATGCCTCCCTTTAGAAAACCTCCCTTTTCCCAAACACACCTAACCCCAGTACTTCAGAATGTGACCTCTTTAATGAGGTAATTCAATTAAAATTAGGTCTTTCAGATGGGCCCTAATTTAGTATGACTGAAGATCAGGACACAAACATACACGGAGGAAAGACCATGTGAAGACACAGAGAGGAGGCCATTTACAACCAAGGAGAGAGGCCTCAGAAGAAACCAATCCTCCCCATGCCTTTGTCTCTGACTTCTAGCTCCAGAATTGTAAGAAAATTAATTTCTGCCATTTAACCACCTAGTTTGTGGTATTTTGTTATGACAGCCCTAGCAAATGAACACATACCCCCAACTCTATGCTCAACTCTTTACTGTATCACTCAGCCTCCAAATCTGTATGTCCAATAGTCAGCTGGGCATTTCCACTTGGGTACCCCATAGACACTTCACTCTCGGTGTGTCTGAAGCAGAAGCCTCATCACTCTCTGTCTGCCTGCCCTTCCTCCAGAGCTCCCCATCTCAGTGATGACACCCCTGTGACAAACCAGAAATCTACGTGCCATTCCTGTCTCGGCTGTCCCTCCATTCCCATTTCTATCAGTCATAAAGTTCTGTCCATTCCACCTCTTGAACCTCTTCATTTCTTAACTTTTCATTTGCACTGAAAAATGTCAAACCCAGGGACACCTGGGTGGCTCAGTCATGATCTCATGGTTCATGAGTTCGAACCCCACATCGGGCTCACTGCTGTCTGTGCAGAGCCCGCTTTAGAGCCTCTCTCTCCTGCTCTTTGCCCTTCCCCTGCTTGAGTTCTCTCAAAAATAAACAAAACATTAAAAAATATTGAACGCAAAGAAAAATTGAAAGAAGATAATGAATGCCTGTATATGCCTCGCTAAATTAACTATTAATATTTTTTATATTTGCTTCCACTTCCCCCATATATACTATTTTTATATACTATTCTATGTATACATACTATATATATAATAGTATATATATACATATATATACTAATTTTTTTTCTGAACCATTTGAAAGTCCATTACAAACACCATGGTATTTCACCTCTGAATAGTTCAGCATGCACTTTTTAATAAGGATATCCTGCCACATAGCCTCAATATCACTACTGTAACTAAAACTTAACATTATTTAAGTAATACATTTTAATATACGATCCATATTTAAATTTTACCAGTTGTCCCCAAATATCTTCTTTCCCTTCTCCTTCCTTTTCCCTTCCCTATTCTCTCACACACCATATATACATTTAACATGAGTGCATACAGATACTTCCAATTCACATCTAATGCCACAAGATCCTATGTTCTCTTTACATTTACATATCCCACAATGTAAACCCTGGTTCCCAAGACATCAATGGATATAATTTAATCTATATATTACAATATATACAAAATAGTTTCAGAGTTATGAGACTAATGCATCTATCATTAGCAAACTTACTAAGTAAAATTTAAGATCTTCTTGCACTTCTTTTGGTCCTTAGAATATATCCCCCACCAGGAATATATAGTCTGAATACTGTATTCAAGTTTCTCAAAATTTTTATGACTATATTTTAATTTGATATATAGTTAACTTGTTTACCTTAAATTTTGTGATTTTTTAAAAAATCCTTTTATTTTTTAAAATATTTACAACATTTACATAGAAGTCAAAACTTTATGAAAGGAATACTCAAAGTACTAATGTTACCAAGATGGCCACATCCCTTGCTCATATCTGCATCTGCACACACAATAATCAGGCATCCATCAAGGGACAAAAGTGCCTTTGTGGGAGCCTTGAGATCCAGGTAGATTGTGAAACCCTGATGCAGTTCCAAACTAAGGAGAGCTGTTGTGAGAAGGCAAGCCTGCACCCAGGCTGCTGATTCACCCACCGTGGTCATAGCTACATATGCAGAAACAGCTCCATACCCTGAGGACTTGGCTACAGCCCCATTTGGCTTTGGTTCTGTCACCAGCGCCATATGCTAAAGTACTTGGGAGGAGTCACACCCACCCATGCAATGGGTAATAGGCATGCGGACCTCAGTCCTGGCTGCACACTGAGGTGGCCAGTGAACTGTCTCCAAGACACTCTTGGCTGGGATCCAGCAGTCCCTGAAAATAAGCCTGCCAAACTTGGTCAAAGTGCAGATTTTGAAATAGCCCTGTAACTGGAGTCTAGCTCATCCCAGCAGTCGTCTGTGAACAGTCCTGCTGGCACAAGGACCTGGCAGGAGACACTCCCATCTGTGACCTGGAGATCCTAAAAGGGCCCTCTAAATGAGGCTCTGGCCCCTCCAGCCATGGTCCTAGAGCAATCCAGCCCACCCAGGGACCTGATGGGAGACAGGCCAGTCCATGCTTCCACAGCCAGGGACATCCTATGTTCATTACTATTCCCTTTACCCTATTGCCACTTGGTAAAGGTAATCAATTTAATTAGGTGGTCAGTTAACAAATAAATGCATCTCTATTTTATTCCCTTTCTCATTAAAAAAGTAACTTGCTTTTGTCAAAAATATATCTGGGAAACCAGTCTATATTATTTCCTAGAGCTAGTCGTCATTCTTTTTACCACAACATACCATGTTTTCTTAATTCTAAGACTCACACTCCTTTCTATTTCAGCATTTCAACATCAAAACCAGTCTTAAATCGGTGCCAAATGAATTTACCAGCAACAAGGCAGAGAAGCTGTGACAGTTTTTTCCTGTGCAGTTCCCTATTCATTTGCTTCTTAATGCAATTGAAATATTTGAAAGAGCAGTATCATAGAAAGTTCAACTCTGCATACTGTGGGTTCCTATTTGTTTCTGACCATGTGCTTAAAATTATTATTGTGACGTAATATTAAAACAAAAAGTTGCCATTTATGTGAACAATGGCCTGTCATACACCAGAGTGCAATTAAATGTAGTAGACACAGCCAAGTCTCTGGGGAGCAATGACAAACTTCAGGGCAAAGGTTAGCGTGAGCCACTTATGGATCAGGAAGTACAGAGGCACTGGACAGTTATCAGTTCAAAGCCTTCAGTTGACTTGCAGGAGAAGCTTTTATAATTCCAGCTTTACTGACAAAGAAGGAAATAAAAGACCAAATAGAAAATAGAGCTGGAATCCTGGCTACTGTTTCTAGTTCTCAAAAGTTTTCAGGTGATTACAAAACTGACCATCAAGATTACATACCCAGGATGCCTGCTTTCAATGCTGCTATCTGACATTGTACCGGAAGGTCTTGCCTGAGCAATTAGATGTAAATGAATGAATAAACAAACAGCATTCAAACTGAAAAGAAAGAAATCAAACTATCTCTATTCACAGATGACATGATCAGATATATAGAAGATCCCAAAGAATCCACAAGAAGCTAATAAACAAATTCAGCAGTTTTAGGAAATAAGATGAACACACAAATATCAGTTGTGTTTCTACACACCAGCAATGATCAATCTGAAAGGGCAATTAAGAAAACAATCTAAAAGAATAAAATACCGAGGAATAAAATGAATCAAGGAGGTAAAAGACTTGGAAGCTGAAAACCACAAAACATCACTGAAATAATTTAAAGAAGACCTAAATAAATGGAAAGACCTTCTGTGTTCATGAACTGGAGGACTCCATGTTGTGAAGATAATAAAATTGATCTCTAGATTTAATGTAATCCCTATCAAAGGTCCAAGGGCATATTTTGCATAAATGGCATATAATTCATATGTAATTACAAGGGATCCCAAAAAGCTAAGACAATCTTGGAAAAGAAGAACCAAATCAAGGACTTACACTTCCTGATTTCTGAAACTTACTACAGATCAAACCAGCATGGTACTAGTGTAAGGATTGACATATAGACCAATGGAAAACGATTGAGAGTGCAGACTCCTAGATCTATGGCCAATTGATTTTTCAGCAAGGATGCCAAGATCATTCAATGAGGGAAAGAATAGTCTCATTAACAAATGGTGATGGGACAACTAGATATCTACACGCAAAAGAATAAAGTTGGACTCACTACCTTACACCATATTAACAAATTAACTCAAAATGGATGAATGGCCTAAATATAAGAACTGAAGCCACACAATTCTTGAAAGAAAATATAGGGGTATGGATGCCTGGCTGGCACAGTCGGGGGACCATGGGACTCTTGATCTCGTGATCGTGAGTTCAAGCCCCATGTTGGGTGTAGAGATTACTTTAAAAAAATTTTTAAAGGTTTTATTTAATAAAATAAGAAAATATAGGTGTAAATCATCATGACTTTGGATTTGGCAATGGATTTGTCTCAGATATGTATGCATGAATGTAAAGAAAAAAATGGACTTCATCAAAATTAAAAGCTATTGTTCATCAAAAGACATTATCAAGAAAATGGAAAGACAGAGGAGAATATATTTGCACATCATATAACTAATAAAAGTGCAATATTCAGAATATACAAAAAACTCTTACAACTCAACAAGACCTGCCAATTCAAAATGAGCAAACAGGGGCGCCTGGATGGCTCAGTTGGTTAGGCGTCTGACTTTGGCTCAGGTCATGATCTCATGGTTTGTGGGTTTGAGCCCCGTGTCGGGCTCTGTGCTGACAGCTCAGAACCCGGAGCCTGTTTTTGGATTCTGTATCTCCCTCTCTCTCTGACCCTTCCCTGCTCGCGCTGTCTCTCTCTGTCTCTCAAAAATAAATAAAAAAACATTTAAATATTAAAAAAAAAACACCAAAATGAGCAAACAGCCTTTGTGCACTGTTGATGAGATTGTAACATGGTGCAACTGTTATGGAAAACAGTACAGCGTTTCCTCAAAAAATTAAAAGTACAGCTGTATGATCCAGCAGCCCACCCTGGGTATATATCCAAAAAAATTGAAAGCAGGGGCTTAAAACAGATGCATGCATATCTATGGTCATAGCAGCATTATTCACACATTGGTGGTTCAGTGGTAGAATTCTCACCTGCTAAAGCATTATTCACAATAGCTAAGAGGTGGAAGCAACCCAAATATTCACCAACATCTATATCTGGGATATAGATACCATGGAATATTAATCAACTTTAAAAAGGATGGCTTCTACATGCTACAACATGGATGAATTTTGAAGACCTTATGGTACGTGAAATAAGCCAATCACAAAAAGACAAATGATATATGATTCCATTTCTATGAATTTCACTACTTGAGATCCTTCATATAAACAAAGTGGAATAGTGGTTACCCAGGATGGGTTTGGGTGGGGAAGAGCTGTTGTTGAATGGGTGCAGAGTTCCAGTTGTGCAAGATGAAAAAGTTCTGAGGATCTGTTTTACAACAATGTGATTATATTTAACACCACTGAACTGTACACTTGGAAATGGTTAAGATAGTAAATTTTGTTTCTTATCACATTAAAAAACGCATTAAAAATAGAAACATACTGAGGAGTATTCCTGGATTTTACTCTTGACCTCATGTTAACTCACCACCACTACTTCAGTGAAAACAATTAGAGCTAAAAAAACGTAATTGGAGGGGTGCCTGGGTGGCTCAGTCGCTTAGGCGTCCAACTTCAGCTCAGGTCATGATTTCATGGTTTGTGGGTTCGAGCCCCGCATCAGGCTCTGTGCTGACGGCTCGGAGCCTGGACCCTGCTTCAGATTGTGTCTCCCTCTCACTCTGTGCTGCCCCCTCCCCACCACTTGCTCTCTCTCTCTCTCTCTCTCTCTCTCTCTCTCAAATAAATAAACATTAAAAAACATTTATTCAAGTACTTTGCCCAATTAATTTTTTTTTTAATTTTCCTATTTCTCCAAAGAAGATATACAGAAGGCCAACAGGTACGTGAAAAGATGCTCAACATCATTAGTCATCAGGAAAATGCATATCAAAATCACAGTGAGGTATCACTTCACACCCACTGGGATGGCTATAATAAAAAAGAAAATCACAAAATAAAAAGTGTTGGCTAGGATGTGGAGAAATTGGAACCCTCATAAACTGCTGGTGGGAATGTAAAATGGCTCAGCAGTTGTGAAAAGTGTGGCAGTTCTTGAAGGAATTAAACACAGAATTAACATACGACCCATTGATTCCACTTTTAGGTATGCACCCTGAAGATCTGAAAACAGGTACTCAAACATACCAGCACTACTCACAAGTTAAAAGTTGGAAATGGCCCAAATGTCCACCAGTGGATGAATGAATGGATAAACAAATCAGTCTATATATACAGTAGAATTTTATTCAATCATAAAAAGGAATGACATATTGGGGTGCCTGGGTGGCTCAGTCTGTTGAGCGTCCAACTTCTGATTTTGCCTCAGGTCATGATCCCAGGGTGATGGGATCCAGCCCTGCATCAGGGTCCACGCTGAGCATGGAGCCTGCCTAAGATCCTCCCTCCCTCCCCCTCTTTCTCCCTCCCCACCAGCCCCTCTCCCCACTGGAGTGAGCTCTCCTCTAAAATAAAAACAATAAAAAATAAAATTAAAAAATTTTAAAGGAATGAAGTACTGATAAATGCTACAATGTGCATGAACTTCAAAGACATTAGAAGTCAGACATGAAGGTCACATACTGTATAATGCCATTTATATGAAATATACACAAGGCATAAATCCATAGAGACTGAACATACATTTGTGGTTGCCCATGGCTGCCGGGAGAAGAGGAATGGGGAGCAAATGTTAAATGAGTACAGGGTTTCCTTCTGGAACTAGATGGAAATAGTGGATGCATAACATTGTCAAAGTACTAAGAGTCAATGAGTTGTTTACTTAAAAATGATTAATTTTGTTATGTCATTTTCACCTCATTATAGAAAAAATTACACGGGTTTTAAATGCATCATTTCACAAACATTCTGTACATTAATACTAGATGATCAAACAGGATTTAATAGAATATTTCAACCTTGAATGTAAAACAGGCCTATAATCTTTGCGATATTGAAGTGGAAAATGGGATGTAATAATCTTGGAAAGTAAATTATTGTTTATCTGAAATACAGGAGTTTTTATTCCTTGAAGAAAAAATAGGGACTAAATATGTAACAGACAATAAACATCCCTTCAGGATACTGATTGAGAGTGTGGGCTTCAGTTACACTACCTGGGTTCCCCTTCTTGTCTTCCCAGCAGTGTTCTGTATCACTATGCACTGTACCTTTTCCTCATCTTTTGTACTATTAAGAGTTGCATCACTGCAGATTCAAGATTTACTGTAACACGTATTCTCCCTCTGCTGGCTGGTTCCATCCTACCACACTAATACACTAATACGTACCAGAGCTGGGGTTATAATTTTACAAATATTTACTGAGCACTTACTTTTCATGTGCCATGCACTTTGCTGTGTCCTAAGTGTTCCATAGTGAAGTCACTACTAGTCATCGTCTAGTAGTGGACATAGACGGTAAACACACCATTTATGTATCATGATTAAGTATGAGAAAGGAAAACAGAGATGAAAAAGAGGACTACTATTTTAGGTAGCATGGTCCGGAAGGGCTTCTCTTGGGAGCGACATCCAATCTGAAAGACCTGCATGGCATTCACGAAATGGCAGTAGGAGAATTTGTGGCAAGTTTGAGGCGAGGGACCAGAGATGGGAAAGCATTTAACTGCAGAGGAAAATAAATGGCACATTTCCAGCAAGGGAAGGATAGAGTTTTGCGTTGTAAAGAGCTCCTACAGGTAAGACAGAAACCAGGGAGACTATCTGGGACGCACCGATGGTGGCCTGGACTGAGGGTAACTGCGGATAATGGCTTGCGAAAGGAAAGGTGTTCTTCTGTGACAGAAAACGAGGACTGCAAGGCGACTGGTTAGAGGATAGGCACAAAAACAAATCACGGCTTTCACGTCGTCCTGGCGTGAACAGCCGGAACCAGGGCAGAGCAAGAGTCTGAACTAAGTATCTTCGGACACTGTCTAACGTACAGGAGAGGCCAGGAGAGCTTAACTCCGGTCCTCTGGTAGCAGCAGATGCAGAGTGAGCAAGACGGAGCTGGGACGCCACGCTGGCCCAGGAGGGCGGGGACAGACCGAGCAGCGAACATTCTAACCCTAAGGAGAAAACAAACAAACAAACAAACAAACAAACAACAGTGTTCCCGAGAAAAACACTAACTGCCCGCATACCTAACCCTTTCACGATAATTAAGCCCAGGTCCGGAAGTCCCGGCCACCCATTCCCACTTCCGCTATCCCAGACGTCCTCTAATCTCGCGAGAACTAGAAGTGTCTATGAGACGTGGGTTAAGCGGAAGTCAGGTCTCTTTTTCGTGGCGCCTCGGAGGCGGTAGGCAGCCTCAAGATGAAGGTAGGAAGTGCTAGAGAGTTTTGGAATAGGCTTGGGGAACGTGGATCGTGCCCCAGAACGCTGCATTGCCACAGTCCCAGCTCCAAAGTCCTAGTTCTAGGCGGAGAAGGGTCTGGGGAGGGAGAAAGCTCTCCATTCTTGGGTCCAGGGGTTCTTGAGAGCGCGGATGGCGAGCGATTACAGCTGGAGCCGCGCCGGGCGGGGAGCGCCATGGTGGCGGCCTCACGCCCTGCCGAACAGATAGTGGCCGTGCTGCCTCGTTGCGGCCCGTATCTCGGGCTCTTTGGTCTGAAAGGCCACACGGCTGCGGAGGGCCCTTCGCACCAGGGTCATTCCGCGATGTTTGAGGAAAAATTAGCCCGATTTTTAGCGCGGTGCTTATGCGTTATTCTATACACACGTTTTAGCTAGTAAAACCGATATTTCAGGATCTCTGCACGTTGTCTGAGAGTTATATAAAAGGCTTTTTAGCAATGAAATTACCTTTGTAAATTCTGCGGTTTTCTAAAGCTCTCTTCTCCCCCCGCCCAATCCTTAGCTGAACATCTCTTTCCCAGCTACTGGCTGCCAGAAACTCATTGAAGTGGACGATGAACGCAAACTTCGTACCTTTTATGAGAAGCGAATGGCCACAGAAGTTGCTGCTGATGCCTTAGGGGAAGAATGGAAGGTAAAAGTTGATTATTGAATTAAATTGTTTAAGTTATGTAAGAGGTGGTAAACGCTATTGGTAATTGGTGCAAGTAGTGCGGTGCAAATTCGGGCTTCTGTCATCTGACCTTGGGTTGGTTACTTGCAAATGTCTCCTTTTCAGGTAGAGCTGTCAGCTTGCAGGGTTGTGTCGATCACGGGAAAATACACCTAAAGTTCTCGTTCTGCAAGCTAATCATCTCCCAAGGATTTCTTTAAACCAGAGACGGGGTTGTTTCTGGTTTACTTGTTGGTTCTACTGTGGCTTCCTAACAGTCTTTCCCTCCCCGGAGCTGTTACATCTAGTAAAGAAAACAGGTTAGAGGATTTGACTGATAGGAATTTGCTAAGTGATCTTGGCAGACCGAAAATAAAGACAAAACCAGAGAAAACTGCAAGTTTCAAAGTGGTTTTAGCAAACTTCCTAGGATTTGGGGTATACTTCATAAGGGCAATAATCATTTATTTTGCAACGTGTCATTGTATGTTAATGTTACAGGGTTACGTGGTCCGAATCAGTGGTGGCAATGACAAACAAGGCTTCCCCATGAAGCAGGGTGTCTTGACCCATGGCCGTGTCCGCCTGCTGCTGAGTAAGGGGCATTCCTGCTACCGACCAAGGAGGACTGGAGAAAGAAAGCGCAAATCTGTCCGGGGTTGCATTGTGGATGCCAATCTCAGTGTTCTCAATTTGGT
>CM053568.1:47383690-47541363 GCA_028646485.1 Cryptoprocta ferox
GAATCAGTGGTGGCAATGACAAACAAGGCTTCCCCATGAAGCAGGGTGTCTTGACCCATGGCCGTGTCCGCCTGCTGCTGAGTAAGGGGCATTCCTGCTACCGACCAAGGAGGACTGGAGAAAGAAAGCGCAAATCTGTCCGGGGTTGCATTGTGGATGCCAATCTCAGTGTTCTCAATTTGGTCATCGTCAAAAAAGGTGAGGTTTCCTAGTGTCCTTAAGTTCAGTTTTTGTTGACGTTGATTTTAAAAGCTGACTACCCAGATGCTTTTTATTTGTGGTGTCCAGTTTGATCAGTGGACTTGTTTCTTTACCAGTGCATAAACGTAGTTAGGGTTCTTGTTTGTAAGAATTGTGGGATTAAAAAGGTCTTTGATCACTTTCTCCTTTCAGGGGAGAAGGATATTCCTGGACTCACTGATACTACTGTGCCTCGTCGTCTGGGGCCCAAGAGAGCTAGCAGAATCCGCAAGCTTTTCAATCTCTCAAAGGAAGATGATGTCCGCCAGTATGTTGTGAGAAAGCCCCTAAACAAAGAAGGTAGGGGAGGTTACGCAGTTTAGAGTTTGCTCTGTTCCAGTTGTCTGTAGCATCTTGTATGCATATTAGAAAGTTAAGTCTGCCCACTATGTATTTGCCTGGGGTTTAAGGTTTTTAGGAAAACTGGCGGGGAGAGGGTCAAGATAGCCACTGGGTATTAATCCTTGTTATATCCGATGCTTCTCTAGAAGCATATTTGGAATATTGCTTGGGTTATTGATACATTAAGTTTATCTGAAGCTAACTTGTATCAGATGTGAAGTTCATGGCTTTGGGCTTAGGAGTCAAAAATTGATAGAAAATTCTGGGACTAGGATTGAATGTGCTCTCACCCCCACACACTTTTGCTTTCTTTACATATTAGCGTTTCTGTTGTTTGTTTATAGAAGAATATAGGCTTTCATCAACTGAAGTTGCTTTAGCTTCTGCCTGTACCCCCCTTTTTGTTTTAAGGCAAGAATTTTTTAAAGGTTTGTTTTTTGTTTTTGATAGTGGGCAAGGGGCAGAGAGAATCCCAAGCAGGTTCTGCACTGTCAGTGCAGAGCCCTATTTGAGGCACGATCCTATTAACCGTGAGACCATGCCCTGAGCCGAACTCAGAGTCTGACACTTGACTGAGTCACCCAGGTGCCCCTGGCCCTTATTTACTCAGTATGAGCTGAAAAAATGTGGTTCTTGGCATATAGTAAGTACTTATGGGTCACTCAAATATTTTAATACCTATGTGCCAGGTACTATTTTAAGTGTAGAGGATATAGTATAAAAGAACAAGTTGTTCTCCTAAAGTTCCCAATTAGAAAAGGCAGACACATGGCAGTGGCCCATAATCACACCCCAGGAAATACTGCCATTGTAGCAAGTGATCTAGTTAACAGGGGCTTATATATGGTTCTTACATCTTTATAATAAAGGGGTTGTTTGACTTTTAGCAGCAGAACCTGAACACTTGGGCATTTCCTTTCAGAATATTTGCTTTAGCTGTTAATCCCACTAGTTGTCCACAAACTCAAATGATTACATCTGAAAAAGCTTCTCCAAAGCAGATCTATAATCCATGATTTGGGATTTGCTGACGACACCAGTTAAGTTCAGTGTGTTGCATGTTGTAATGTACATGGTTTCATTCCCCAGGTTGGCAGGATCTGCCTTGGCAAATACTAGATTTAAGCACAAAAGGGATTTCAAAGTGTGGTTAGGATATTGGTGCAGATAAGAGTTTTGCTTAGTTTTCATATAGGAGTTAGACATGCACAGTTAATACGGTTTCAAAATAATGCTCTTGTGTCTTAGAGTAAGGAAATGCAGAATGCCCTACAAGGACAGTCTGATTGGAAGGGATATCAAAATTGAGTAGAAAAAAGCTTGGGATAAGGCTTTCTCCAGGCAGTGCAACATGAATCTACATACATTCTTGAACATGACATTCAAATTACTAGTGTAGTTCAACGGGCTGTCATAGGATTAAGTGCACTAATCAGGAAAACCCTGGCATTTAGGAGACAAAGTTTGTTCACTTTTCAGAAGAACCTAACAGTTATTTTGTATTTATTAAGCCCATCTTGTCTTTTTGTTTGACAGGGTAGTGTTTTAAATTATACAATAGTTCAGATTCAAGTTAAGGCCTTACACAGCTAAGTTTTCTTAGGTCTTACTGTTAGTAATGTTTTAAAGATGTAGATGTAGATCCTAATGAACAAGGGTGTTCTTGAGAAGTGATGGAATTCTTGTCTGAATTTTCAGGTAAGAAACCTCGAACCAAAGCACCCAAGATTCAGCGTCTTGTTACTCCACGTGTCCTCCAACACAAACGTCGGCGCATTGCTTTGAAGAAGCAGCGCACAAAGAAAAACAAGGAAGAGGCTGCAGAATATGCTAAGCTTTTGGCCAAGAGAATGAAGGTAAGTAAGGAAATCTGGCAGGGGAAGTCAGGCCTCACTTTGGATTTGGATTTTTAACCCAGACAATCTATAACTGCTTTTTGTTTTGTTTAGGAGGCCAAAGAAAAACGCCAAGAACAGATTGCCAAGAGACGGAGGCTGTCTTCTCTGAGAGCTTCTACCTCAAAGTCTGAGTCCAGTCAAAAATGAGATTGTTGTAAGAGGAACAAATAAATAAGATCAGACATCAAGCCGCCTTTACTTTTTTCATTCAAAAGAAAGCAGATAAATGGAGAGATACTCAGGTCACAGAAAAGGGAGTATTGTCCATCTGATCAGGTGTATGAAGTGTGAGAGGCTGAGACTACACTGTAACAGTGGAAGAGATGGCCAGGACGGTTTGGGGAGGCATGGGTGGGTAGCTCAGGAAAGGATTTTTGGAACAGCTTGGGGGAAATGAAGGACTGACTGTTAATCTTTTGTACACTTTATTTTGAGGAATACAATTTTAAAGATCTATACACAATACATGAAAAGTGCCCTTATGAACATGGACATTTGTCATATGTAAAAAAGATACCTTGTTAAAAGCATAGTTAACGGATACCATTTTAAAACAGTTCACAAAGCTTTTAAAACCAGTGCAAGTTGTATTAACAAAGCTTTTCACCTCTAGTGAATTGCTATTCATCCTTTTTACGGTTTCAGTGTGCCTTTAAGAAACACTCCTCATAGCAACGAAAGATGCACAAAGGGTAAGTAGCATACTTTTTCTAATGTAGCTTGTCTAGTTACTATAGTAATTGCAGTTAGAACCAACCTTTACAGACTAGAAGGATCATTAGAAGGCACGTTAGGCTTTAAGGGTGAAGAACAGGAGTCCTTATTTGCTGGAGTATACATTTGAACCACAGGTGAGTAAAATTTTCAAACTGCTTTAACAAAGGAGCAGTGCTTCACAAAATGCAGTGATTCAGAAGTTTGGAGCCCCAGATTCTATAGTAATTTCTAACTTCCCAGCTAATGCCAGTCCCTAGACCGGACCAGACACAAGATTCTTAGACAAATCCTCATTGCTCTTCATACAAGGTACTAAAATGTCATATAAAAGAAGTCTTGATTGACAATTGATACTTTGTAAACTGAGGTAAAACTAAGAAAGGCAGAAAAGGAAAATGAAGCATTTTAAATGACCCAAAACAAAAGAATCACACTGCAGTCAGGCCAGGAGGCAAGTCTGGTATATACGGCCCAGAGTTTGTAAGTTTGTATTAACAAGTACTTGGTTGATTCCAATAAAACCTGAGAACCACCACCCTTTCTCATATTAAGGCATACAGTTACTAACGTGGACAGACAATGGTTGGGTTAGACTATTCCAGCTCATTAACTCGCAGATTTAAGATGGAGAACTACTTTTTAAAAGGGGATGCTGGAGAATATTTCAATAGTAAGAAGTTTGTACCAAGAATGAAAAGGGTAACAACTGAATATCTCAATATTTTGAGACTTATGCTTAAATTCTGCTTGCTTTTAACACTCATTAGTTAACCCTAACAAAGCAGGTTGCTATAATTAACCTACAAAATGCAGTCAAAGTTGTATCAGACTGTCCACTCCAAATGCTAAAGGTTTAGCATTTAGGTAATGCTCAACAATCTGCACTAATTTGAGAGATTATTTGCATAAGTTCTCCGGCCTTTAATTTTAAGTTTTATACATTGCTCTAAGTCATTCTAAACATTTTTAAATCTATGGATAATGATTGTACATCTGGCTTTTTGGTTTTTCCTTTGTAGTCAATTTTCAGTGGTCCCCTTTCTGTGGTAGGTGGTAGAAAAGGTCTTTATGCACTTTAACAAATTGATCCCTATTTCTAAGTGATGGCAGCAGGCTAAGGTTTCCATTGTATAAAGGCCGAGTTATGTAGAATTACAAAAAGGTACTAGAAAATGTATACTTTGGTACAATATGGTCAAATCTTAAATGTGTAAAGAGATGTTTATTACACGTCTTAGTAGGAAGTGCTTTTGGGGTAAGTAATTTAGTTCAAGTTAATGAAGACTACAGAGGAGAAATGAAAAAAACAGTATTGGAATTCTAAAAGTCAAAAAGGTTAGACTTGTACACATGTGACAGAACAGCACAGCAAACTTTAGAATTTTTCATTTTATTCAACCTGGAGTTTTATATGCAAGGTAATCCCAAACTTTATGGGGCAGTGTTAAGTTGCAAAAATATATACACTCTGAGACAGTGCAAATGATCCGCTTTAAGGTAATGAGAGTTGTGCATAATTTCTGACAAGTTCTTCCACTTAGCACTTTCACAATATATTGAAATGACATCTGCATAGGCCAGATTAACCCTGAAATGTTGGAAGACTGGTATAGTAACGAGCTTTTAAAGATTAAACCAGGTGGGAGATTGTAATGGAAATAATTTTTTAATCAGTTTAGTCATCTGCATAATTATTGTAAAAGCACACATATCAACCATTGGCTTTTTAAACCATGCAGAGAGTTAAGGCAAACATACTATTCCTAAGGGACATTTTTAAGGAAAGGCATAATGCCAGGCATGTGAGGTCATGATTTTCTTGAACCTACTGGCAACAAGCTCAATAAGCTTTAATGTTTTAAGACTTAATTGATCAATCCTAAAAAATATTTACAAATGCACAAATAATAAGCATACAAATCTATTATACAAGAATAAAATTTCTGTGTGCAGTGCAAGTTTATCCCACAGGTTTTTAAAAGTGACCAATAGCAACAATTAATGGACCTGAACAATTTCACGTCCAAAAAATAGGAGCATTTTAAGCATATTCCAATTTTGTAAATTATGAGGCTGATTTAATTTCATTTAAACTACATGATTGGTTCATTTATTCCAATCTTAAAGCTGTTGCAAATTAATGGTATTGGGAAGAGGATGAAAAGTAACTTGGATATTCAAGCTACAATCCATTTACGGAAGACAATACATATGATGGATGAAGAAATAGTGGCAAGGTGGTTGTCATCAGACTAAGGTAATTTTGATTAATGACTAACTACAGAGGAGTTTAGTAGTAGTCACTTACTAGTTGCAGACCCCTTTCAGAGAATTGTATTGCAACATGCAGTCTAAGAATTTTAATAAATATAATATGGCTGTACATACAAATACCTACACAGCCACATATATACACACATACACAAGTAGTTGCTCTTATAATTGAGATTTCATTTGTTTTGGGGTTAAACTACTATTCCCCAAACCCAGTAACTTATAAACAGGGTGCTAAAAATTAATACAATTTCTCATTATCAAACTACATCTACTGAGAAATCCAAACACAGTTCTCAAGCAGAGGCAGATAAAACCATTTAGAAGTTGCAAACCTTCAGACATTAACCCTGGGGAATTTGAACGACATTTTTACGTTGCAAGAGGATTCAGTATGAGCTACATTTCATTATATACTGTCCCAAGAGTTAACTTCATTTCACTTTCATCAATTATTAGCATTTGGAACAAACCTTAGATGTTGGCCAACTGAATCTATTCCCTCAAGCTTTGTGTATCAAGAAGTCTAGTGAACCTCTTATATGAGAGGCGCTCCAAAGCACTTCCTGCACCATTCCACACTGATACTTGGTGGAGCATCAATTTTCTGTAACTTTTCAAGAGTCTCCGAAGATAAATTACTGTATGCAAGTCCATATTCATTGTCAAAGGCCTCTGAAAGACATTTTCAAAAACGCAGTTGTAGTTTGTTAAACAAAAGCCATAAATAGAAAAATGGGAGTCAAGTTTATATATAAAACTGCATATTTAAAAATAGAAATCCTTTGAAAAGTGGATTATTTACCCATACCAATTACAACTGTGTAAATTACTTCATTAAATGAAAAAAACCTGCGTTAGTAATCATTAACCAACTTACCAATATCAATATTCTCTCTTCCAAGAGACACTAACGATAAGAAGAGGATTTCTCGATATAAACTCCTATAAAACATATTTTTAAAGTTAATGGTCAAAGCATAAAAACACACCCATGAAGGTTTTTTAAAATGGTGAACAATCACTAAGCTCTACAGTTAACAGCAACATATCCATGTCACTGTCCTGGTTTTTATAGCACTCCACAGTTCTGAGATGTCACCTTTGGGGGAAGCTGGGTAAAGAGTACACTGAACTCTGTGCTACTTTTGCAACACTGAATTTCTCTTTCAAATTAAAAAGTTATAGGCATAAAGCTTCACACCAAAAACTAAATGGCTTACCTTTATTATATTTTCACAATATACAGTTGACCCTTGAACAACATGGGTTTGAATTCCCTGGGTCTACCTACAGTTTTGGTTTTTTTATTTTTTTAAATGTTTAGTTTTGAAAGCGAGAGAGATCACCAGTGCAGGAAGGGCAGGGAGAGAGAGGGAGACAAGAGAATCCAAAGCAGGCTCCAGGTTCTGAGCTGTCAGCACAGAGCCTGATGTGGGGCTTGAACTCATGAACCATGAGATCATGACCTGAGCTGAAGTTGGACACAACCCACTGAGCCACCCTGGTGCCCACACAGTTTATTTTTTTTCCCCCCAATACAGCAGAGTACTGTAAAGCTATTTTCCTTATAATTTTTTAGTAACATTTTCTTTAATAACTTTATTGTAGAAACAGTATAAAATACAACATACAAAATGCTATAGGTAAGGCATCTGGTCAACAGTAGGCTATAAATTTGGGGTAGTCAAAAATTATACACAGATTATCAATTGCATATGGGGTCATTCAAGGGTCAACTTCCCAATTAAAATTTGCAAAACTCATCTTTGTCACTTGACAAAGGAGTCCAAAACCCTTGGGCACAGTGTGAAAGGTGGTGTGGTCTCTTTACCATTTAATCCACCAATAAAGGATAAACCATATTTACTTGGTTTGTGAACATAAAACTGTCACAAATCAAACCTTAAAAATGAACTTTCATAGCTGTTAAAAATGAAGGAACTCTTAAGAAATGAATTGACTTCTGAGTTTTAACATAGAAAAAAATTACAGATTAATGTTGATTCTGGTAAAGCTTCATCATATAGCTGTGTTTAGAAGCTTCAGAAGCCATAACATGTACTTTCTAATTTTTCTTCCCTGCCCTTAACTATAGATGCTTGAAGCTAGCTGCTCTTTAGACTGTGAAGGTAATCTCTCCACTGCAGAGAATACAAAGGATCCGTTCATTTTCATAATCAACTCCTGCTCTATCACTTCTGAAGTTCTCTTCAAAGATGTCACAACCAAAGAAACTTGCAGAGTACCTGGAAACTGTTAGTGATTGGTAGAATTTATTATGTCACTTTTCTGAAGTGTCCACTGCAAAATTGACTGACGTGGAGACTGGGATGAGTAGTGATCTAAGCATGTTAGCAGGAGCAGGAAAGCTCCTTATCCTTCGTAATTCACTGTTTTCATCACTTTTCTAAATTGTTTCTATTCCTAACCAGTTTTTTTTTTTAACATCCCACAAGAAAAGATGCGCAGATATGACAAGGCCTGGACAGTACATACATATAATGTCACTGTTAACAAATTCGTATAAGGTTTCCAGTGAACAGCAGTAATGGTTCCCAAAGACGCAGTACAGTTTAGACATTCATGAATTACCTCCTAAAACTGAATCTATTCTTCCACACCAGAACTTTTGTTTCATAGTTAAGTATGAAAGGAAACTGGGTAGCACTTTTCAAAACAGGTGTTCTACACTGAGTATGCATCTTTAACAACTAGAGATATTTTTAAAATAATACTTAAACATGAAATTACTTTGAATGGCATGAAGCAAAAACGATTATTACCTTTGTCTCTTTGTGTCTGGCTTTATTAGCTGTGAAAGTAGGCTGATGGGCTTAAGAACATCATTATGTTGAATACTCTGTCTGATGGTTTCTACTAAAGTGCTTGTTGCTTCTTGTTCCTCTGACAGGAGAGACAATTTCTTTTCAGAATCTAGTAATAAGAACACAGTAAGTAAGAATACTAATTACTTTAAAAAAAGGCTTTTTTCCAGAACTGTGGCATTTTCTAGTTTTCTATTCAACACTGCCTTCCCCTTAAGAGTAAACTTATGTGTCACAATGTGATCAGCTACAAAATATTTTTCCTGCTTTCTTCAGATAGGAAAGGCTTGTCTCTTTTCCTTTCTCCTGAATGTAGGCATTCCTGCTTCAGGCCAGGATGTGATCGTTTGTACTCCAGCAGCAATCTTGTAACCATAAAGCAACCTTAACTGATGAAAAAGTAAGACAGAACACAAGAAGCCTGAGTCCCTGATGACAGAGTTGCCTACCAGACCTGGAGTGTCTACTTCATAACTTATTTATGGGAGAGAATAATCTTTACCTGTTTAAACCTTTGTTATTTGCTATTAAATATAGCAGAGTATAATCCTTATTGATACAAAGGCAATCCTAGGATTAAGAACATTTATACAGATTTCATAGATTATAAAAATGCTTCAGTATTATACTGGAATTGAATCATGCTGACATTCAAAATACACAAAATCAACGAAGTGTGCTTGGCCCAGAATAAAAGGAAAACTTTAATACTCAGGTAATTCCAGCAGCTGTACAATTTTATTTATACCTATGTTAGTTGAGATGGGAATATGTATCCAGTAGCTCCATTTAGAATCCCTGTCATAAAACAAAGTGTTGTTTTTCATACAACACAGCCCCTTAGTAAAGGTAACTAGTAATACTTCATTTCTGTTCAAACAAATAGCAAAGTTTTCTGTTACAAGAGGAAATACTGGTTCTTACGGGTTTTGAATTCTAGCTCTTCTACCTGCTAAATGATGACCTTTGAATATATTTGATTTTTATGCTATGCTGTGATTTTAGAACCTAACCCAAATATAATCTGCAACTTCAGTTTCTCATTTTTTTAATTAACACTTTACTGAGATATTAATTCCCAAACCATTCAATTTACCCATTTAAAGTGTACAATTCAGTGGTTTTCAGTATTTTCATTAAGTTTTACAACCATCACTACAATCAATTTTAGAAGATTATCATCATCCCCAAAAGAAACCTTCTATCTATTAGCAGTCCCTTCTCTATGTCCCAAACCTTTCAGCCCTAGACAACCACTAATCTACTTTGTCTCTACCAATTTGCCTATTCTGGATATTCATATAAAAGGAATCAAACTTTCTCTACTTTGTGACTGGCTTCTTCTATTGTATCTTCAAATTCATCCATGCTGTATGTATCAGTATTCATTACTTTTATTTTTAAATATTCTACTGTATGAATATGCCATCCTTTATACATTTATGAGTAGGTGGACATTTAGGTGGTTTCCATTATTTGGCTATTAAGAAAATACTGCTAAGCACAATGCACAAATTTTTATACATAGGTATGTTTTCATTTCTTCTGGGTTTATAGTCAAGAGTACAACTGCTGTGTCTTATGACTACTCTGCCATTTTGAGGACCTGTGAAACTGTTTTCCAAACTAGCTACACTATTCTTTATTCCACTCAGGAGTCTATGAGGGTTCTAAGGTCTCTATATCCTCACCAACACTTGTAAGTGTCTGGTCCTTTAGATTATGGCCTACCTCCTGAGTGGGAAGTGTTTCTCTTTGTGGTTTTGGTTTGCATGTCCTTGATGTCTAGTGATATGGAGCATCTTTTCATTTGCTTTTGGCCATTTGTGTAACATCTTTGAAGAACTGTCTATTCAGATCCTGCTATGGTCTGAATGTGTCTCCTCAAAACTGTTGAAAGACCTCATATCACATGTAATGGTATTAGGAGGGGAGGCCTTTGGGAGGCAATTAGGTCATGAGGGCAGAATCCTCATGACTAGATTAGTGCCTATAAAAATAAAGGGGGGGGGGTACCATAGTTCCCTCATCCCTTCTGTCATATGAAAGGATCTAATGAGAAGTCTGCAACCTGGAAGAGGGCCCTGAACTGTGTTGGCATCCTGACCTTGGACTCACAGAACTCTGAGAAATACATTTCTGTTGTTTATAAGCCACCCAGTCTTTGGTATTTTGTTATAGTAGCCAGAATGGACTGTAAGACTTCTACAGTTTAGCTCTTACAGTTAGATCTATAATCCATTTTGAGTTCATTTTTTATGTCCAATGGGAGAAAGTGACCCCAACTTTGGTTTTTTTTGTGAGGTTTTTCTTGGATGTTGCTCCAGTTGTCCCAGCACCATTTGTTGAAAAGACTAATCTTTAGGTCTTGGCACTCTTGTTGAAAGACACATAACAATACATGTTAAAGTTTATTTCTGGAAACTCAGCTCTGATCTAGTGACACAGATAGATGGATAGACAAGCAGGCTGGTATATATACTGACATATATATGCCAATATCTCACTTTCTTGATGACCATACTACCCAAAGCAATATACAGATTAAATGCAATCCCTATCAAAAATACCAATAGCATTTTTCAAAGAACTAGAACACATTATCCTAACACTTGTATGGAACTATAAAAGACCCCAAATAGACAAAGTAATGTTGAGAATGGAACACAGTTGGAAGTTCACAATCCTAGATTTCAACATCAATATTTAATATTGATATTCAGTATTTCACAATCCTAGAATATTCAGATATACTACACAAAGCTATAGTAATCAAAATAGTGTGGTACTGGCACTAAAATAGATATATAGATCAATGGAACAGGACATAGAACCCAGAAATATGGTCCATCTATGACAAAGGAGGCAAGAAATTTATAATGGAGAAAAAGTCTTTTCAATTAAGTGGTGCCGGGACAACTGGATAGCTACATGTGAAAGCATGAAACTTGGCCACTTTCTTACATCCTACACACACCAAAAAAATCCCACTCTGAATGGATTAAAGACCTAAATATGATACCTAAAACTTAAAACTCCAAAAGAAAACATAGACAGTAATATCTTGGACATCGGCACAAGCAACGTTTGTATGGGTATGTCTCCTCAGGCTTGGGAAACCAAAGCAAAAAGATTTTGCCCAGCAAAGGAAAACGCCAACAAAATGAAACGCAGCCTGCTGAATGGGAGAAGAAATACGTAAATGATACATCTGGTAAGGGGTTAATACCTAAAATACACAAAGAACTTCTGCAACTCAACAACAAACAATCCAGTTAAAAACTAGGCAGTGACCTGAATAGGCATTTTTCTAAAGAAGATATTCAGATGGCTGACACACAAAAAGATGCTCAACATCACTAATCATCAGGGAAATTCTAACAAAACCACAGTGAACCTCACATCAGAATGGGTAGTATCAAAGTATAAATAACAAACATTAGTGAGGATGTGGAGAAACGGGAACCCTTGTGCACTGTTGGTGGGAATGTAGAATGGTGCAACCACTATGGAAGACAGCATAGAGGTCTCTCAAAAAATTAAATCTAGAACTACCAGATGGTCCACTTAATTCCACTACTGGATATCTGCCCAGAGAAAACAAAAACACTAATTTGAAAAGATCTATGCACCCTTGTGTTTACTGCAGCATTATTTATAGTAGCCAAGATATGAAAATAACTCAATTGTCCATCAACAGATGAATGGATAAAGATGTGGTATGTGGAATTACACAATGAAATATTAGTCATGAAAAAGAATGAGATCTTGCCATCTGCAACATCATGGATAGACACTGCTAGGTGAAATAAGTTAGAGAAAGACATATACTATATGGTTTGACTTACAGGTGGAATCTAAAATGCAAAAGAAATAACAACAAACAGAGAAAGAGTCATAAATATAGAGAACAAAGTGGTAGTTGCCAGAGGGGAGGGAGGGAAGGAATAGGCACAATAAATGAAGGGAATTAAGAGACAGAAACTTCCAGTTACAAAATAAAGTCAGAGAGATGAGAAATACAGCAAAGATATATAGTCAATAACATTTTATGGTGACAGATGGTGACAATACACATAGCAGTGAGCTATGATTAATGTACAGAACTGCCCAATCACTGTGTTAAACACCTGAAACTTGTAAACAACTGAAAATACTGTATGCTAGGTATATTTCAACAAAAATTTTTAGAAAGTAATGTCTAAGGGGCTAGAATAAACCATTTTTTTCAAGAAAACATACTAAATTTCAGTAAAAACAGCAAATCAATTTGCCAATCCCCGCCCAGCTCCCAGGTAAGTGCTACAGCAGCTCCCTACTGCTCCCAGCAGTTCTCATTCTCCCAGCTCTGTGTAGCAGAGGCTAAATTCCAGGAAAGGTGGAGGCTCACTTCCTATTACCAGCACCCATTCATATCTATCCCAGTTTTAGCTTTAGCAAGGCAAGAATACTGGGGCCTCAGCCTTGTTCTTAGTGCACTTTACTCCTAGGGCACAGGTTTTATGCCAGGAGAGCCAAGCTAAAAAGACCAACTGTTCCCAACCAGCGTCCTGTTCACAAAGCAGGAGTGTCATTCTAAGGAAATGTTTTCAGTTTTTCACCACTGAATGTACTGTCAGCTGTGGGTTTTTCACATACGGCTTTTATTATATTGAGGTATGTTCCTTCTAAATCCACTTTGCTGAGTTTTTATCATGAATGGATGTTCTACTTTGTCAAATGTTTTTTTCTGCACCTAATGAGATGATCATATAGTTTTTATCCTTTCTCTTGACATGATGTAGCACATTAATCAACTGATTATTGATTGTTTTATGATTTATGATTGATTGATTTATGATTATGAGGGTTTTAAAGTCTGCAAATATGGAAACACATATTGCATCCCTAGAATAAACTTTGTGGTGAACGATCCTTTTGATGTTATTGTTGAATTTGGTTTGCTAATATTTTATTGAGGATTTCTGCATTTATGTTCATACGGGATATTGGCCCAGTAAGTGTTATTGTTTTTGTAGTGTCTTTATCTGTTTTGGTATCAGGGTAATGCTGGCCTTGTGGAATGAATTTGGAAGTTTTCCTCCTGTATTTTTTGGAATAGCTTGAAAAGATTAGGTATTAACTCTTCTTTAAATGTTTGGCAGAAGGGCACTTGGATGACTCAGTCAAGTCCGACTCGATTTTGGCTCAGGTCATTATCTCAGCTCAGGTCATTCTCATCGTTTGTGAGACTGAGCCCCTTATCAGGCTCAATCTGCGCATGTAGTCGGCTTGAGATTCTCTCTCTCCCTCTCTGTGAACTTCTTTAAAATGCTTTTGTGGCATCCCAGAGATTTTGGACTATTGTGTTTCCATTTTCATTTATCTCCATGTATTATTTCCTCTTTGATTTCTTCATTGACTCATTGGCTGTTTAATAGTGTGTTGTTCAGCCTCCACCTGTTTGTGTTTTTTTTTCCCCCCAGTATTTTTCTTGTAATTTATTTCTAGTTTTACACCATTGTGATTGGGAAAGATGCTTGGTATGATTTCAATCTTCTTAAATTTATTAAGTCTTGTTTTGCACCCCAACATATCCATCCTGGACAATGTCCCATATGCGCTTAAAAAAATGTGTATTTTGTTTTAGGATGGAATATTCTGTATGTATCTGTTAACTGCATCTGGTCTAATGTTTCATTAGACCAAGGAAACCAAAGCCAAGATTCCCTCTTGATTTTCTCTCTGGATGATCTATCCATTGATGTAAGTAGTGTTTAAGTTCCCTACTATAATTGTATTACTGTCAATTTCTCCCTTTATGTCTGTGAATATTTTGCTTTATATATTAAGGTGCTCCTATCTTGGGTGGAGCACCTTAATATATTCATAACTGCTATAGCCTATTGCTGGATTGATCCCTTTATCATTATCTAATGCCTTTGTCTCTTGCTACACTCTTTTGTTTTAATGTCTAATTTTTTGTCTGATAGAAGTAAAAGGTGAGAGATTTATACAATCTGAAGAGAAACCAGAGTATTATTTTTTGTCTGATAGAAGTATTGCTACCCTATTTACTTTTGTTTGTTTTGTTTGCTTCCATTTGCACACATATCTTTTTCCATCCCTTCATTTTCATTCTGTTTATCTTTAGATCTAAAATGAGTCTCTTGTAGGCAGCATAGAGATGGGTGTCTCCTTTTTTTATCCATTCCGTCATCCTCTGTCTTTTGATTAGAGCATTTAGTCCATTTACATTTAAAGTCATTATTGATAGCTATGTACTTACTGCCATTTTGTTAACTGTTTTCTGGTTGTTTTTGTAGTTCTGTACTTTCTTTTCTAGCTCTCTTCCCTTGTGGTTTGAGGGTTTTTTTTAGTTTTATGCTTAGATTCCTCTTTATTTTTTTTGTATCTATTCTAGATGTTTGATTTGTGATTACCATGGGGTACATGGAGGGTATTAATGCTGGCTCCCCAAGTGTCCAGCTATCTAGGCTAGGGGAAGAGAAGGAAAACAGTGCTTCCCGCACTTTTGTTCCCAGAGAAATCTGCACATTCCTGCCGCTTTGGTACATGTCCTAAAATTTGTCAATAGATCTCCTTCACGTATACCCCAGGCACTTTTCAAACTGCTGCTATTCTGCTGTTCCCAGCAAGTTACTTAGCAGGCTGGCTCTTTAAAGGTGGGGACTCAGCTACCTATCATCTTCTGGCTCTCCTGGAGTTAAGGTGCTGCTGATTTTCAAACCCAGATGTTATGGGGATTTGTCTTCTCAGTGCAGGTCCCCAGGGCCAGGGGTACCCAGTGTGGGGTCTGATCCCCTCCTTCCTCCTTCCAGAGCTTGTGATGTTCTTCCCATTTGTAGTTAGTTGTACTGGAGGTATGGTTCCCCACTGCCCTGCTGCCCCTTTTTGATATGGACTTCTCTCTACAACTAGCTTTGGAAGCTCTGATTTGCCAGTCTTCAGGTCATTTTCAGAGTTCAATAGATGTAGCTGTTGCTTCAGTTTGTCTGTGGGACAAAGTGAACTCAGGTACTACTCTGGCATCTTCCCTTCCTTTTTTTCTTTAATAATGTTCACCAATTATGGCTGTTTTGCTAGGAAGTGGGTCTCTGAAGCTCCTCTTCCAGAAGTCATTGAGAAGTCGTACCATTATAAAAAGTCATCACCCACTTAATTCTTCTCTTTTTTTAAAAAATTTTTTTTTTTTTTACATTTATTTATTTTTTGAGGGATAGAGTGAGACAGAGCATGAGCAGGGAGGGTCAGAGAGAGAAGGAGACACAGAATCTGAAGCAGGCTCCAGGCTCTGAGCAAGCATTCAGCACAGAACCTGACGTGGGGCTCGAACCCACCAACTGCGAGATCATGACCTGAGCCGAAGTCAGACGCTCAACTGACTGAGCCACTCAGGCGCCCCAATTCTTCTCTTTTAATGTCATTTACATGCCAATTCTTCATTTAAAGCAGCCCATCGAGGCATTCTTGAGAAATAAGGTCATTCTTGAAAATGCCAAAATTTATCTCATCACAAACTATAGAATATTTTGAAACACTTGTGCCTTTCAAGAAAGCTAGGAAAAAAACTAAAGAAATAGCAATGCTATCATTTTCTAGCATGAAATTTCAAGGCTACTCTGCTACCTAAAGAAACATAAAAATATCTGAACTGAAACCACAACAAAAATAACAATAACAGCTTGTAATATACTGAACCATAATTTTTTGACTAGCATTTACAAGGGAAAAAATCCAAACAGCAAAATATTAATAGATTTTTTAAAAAGTACAATATAGTAAAAGATTAAAAGTGAACTGTTCCCTTTCTCTTCCGAGGAGCCACTCTTAATAGTGATTTTAGACCTTTTTATTTGCATATATTCAAAACACAGATATATATTTTTGGGTTTATTTTTCTTAAAAAAAAAAAAAAGATCATATACTGTTCTGACCTGCCCTTTTTTCACCTGATATATTATGGGCAACCAACCTTTCAGACACCTGTATGCAAATGACCTTTATACTTTTTTTTGGCTGCATTTCTTGTATGGATAACATTTCATAGTATGGATTTTTCCCAATTCTCTTGTTAGGTATTTATGTGATGTTTTTCATTATTACAAATAATCATACAGTAAGCATCACTGTACAGAAAGTTTTGCATATGCCTTCTATAGAACAGAGCTGTCTTACTGTGATTACTGAGTTTAAGCATATCCACATATTAAATATGGATAATATAGGCCACATCCTTCTCCAGAAGTGTATCATTTTCACTTCTAACAGTGTATCAAAGTTTTCCTTTCCTTCATGTCCTCAAAAAGACTGCATATTAATTATTAAAATCTTTTGTCATCCTGATGTAACTAAGTTTGTATTTTCCCTTTTTTAACGAGAAATTGATATTTCACTAAATAAAGAGATTGAGCATTTTTTCATATTTGTGTTAGGAACTGAATTATATCCCCTCAAAATTCATATGTTTGAAGCTCTAACCCCCAATGTGGCTATATTTGAAGATAGGGTCTTTAAAGAGGTAACTAAGGTTAAATATGGTCACAAGGGTGGGGCCCTAATCCACTATAACTGGTGTCCCCATAAGAAGAGAAAAAGACACCAGGGGGACGCAAGTGTACACAGAGAAAAGGCCAACTGCAAGCCAAGGAGAGAGGTCTTGGGAGAAACCAAACCTGCTCACACCAGTGTCCAGACTGTGAGGAATGAACTTCTGTTGTTGAAGCCAGCCCTGGAAAACTAATATAAGCCATGTAATGTATCTTCCATGAATTGCCTACTGATGTCTTTGTTCGTTTATCTACTGGGTTGTGTCGTCTTATTAACTTAAAGGACTATGGAATACTGAATGATACACCTTTTAAATGCTCTGTAAAAATATGATCTAAATATAAAAGACTGAAAATGAAACCAGAATCGAGATTAGTATCCATATAATTAAAATTATGATCTTATACCAACACTACCAAATTATTCTTAAACTATATAGAATTTATGCTCCAGGGCACCTGGGTGGCTCAGTAGGTTAAGGGTCCAATTCTTGATTTCAGCTGAGGTTATGATCTCACAGTTTGTGAGTTTGAACCCTGTGTTAGGCTCCGCACTGTTAGCACAGAGCCTGCTTGGTATTCTCTCTCTCCCTCTCTCTCTGCCCCTCCCCTGCTCACACATGCACTTGTTCATTCACTCTCTCTCAAAATAAATAAATAACTTTTTAAAAAAAGAATTTACTCTCCAAATACCTAACCAATGGCATTTGACAGAAAAATCACAAAACATTCTTCAACTCCCTGATGAAGTTAAATGGGTCAGTACAAGAGCAAATCCATTTGATCTAAACGGTAAGATTCTTGAAAGAAATACTAAAAATATATGAAAAATTTTAAAGTAAAGCAGAATAATTTCTCTCATCTCCTTAATTTTTTACCCCAGTAGTCTGTTCTTCTTTATTGTTTAAAAATTTTTTTTGAATGTTTATTTTTGAGAGAGACAGAGACAGAGTGGGGGAGGGGCAGAGAGAGAGAGAGAGAGAGGGAGACACAAAATCCGAAGCAGGCTCCAGGCTTTGAGCTGTCAGCACAGAGCCAGATGTGGGCTTGAACCCATGACCTATGAGATCATGACCTGAGCTGAAGTCAGATGCTTAACTGACTGAGCCACTCAGGTGCCCATTATTCTTCTTTAATGTTAAATAGTATTCTACTGTATGGATTACACCACAATTTATTTATTCACCTATGAAAAGATATATAGGCTATTTCCAGTCTAGACTTTTATGTCTTTAATTCTATTTTACTTACTAAAATTCCTCCATGAGACATACAAAGGTTCTCCTGGTTCCTGATGAAGGTTGATATTATCCCATAATAGCTGAATATACACAAGTTTGCTATCCTGGGACAGAGATGATAAAGGAAGCTAAAAGAGATCAACAGAAAGTATTAGTACTCTAAGAATAATAATTACCAGCGGATCCAGCAAAGCTTGGTTATATAAAACAAATGAGTTCTTTCAAAACTGTGGACCTAAAATTGTAAGCAAAACTTTTCAATTTTTATTTGTATTGATAAATATTCCTACTTTCTGAGATGGAGGTTTCTTTTTCCTACTTCCACAGACTGGAAAGACAACTTGATAACTGGCACAATGGCCACATGAAAGATTAGTCACCATTATAACAAATTTTAAGGTAGAGAAAGTACAATAGTTTCTACTGTCTTGTGCTGTTACTTAAAATAATTGAGTCAAAATAGAGTGTAATAACTTTAAAAAAATATTTTGTTGTGCCCCTGGTGTATGTTGGGGTGTCTCTAATCAATATCATAAAATGAAGGAACTCTAGGAGCACTGTCTCCAATGGAATCAGGCACCCCAGCACGAGTAGAGTAAGGGCTTTATAGTCAGACAGCCAGACTAGACTGTGGTCTTGGCTTCCCATCACGTCCCAGGTGTGTGACCTTGTGGAAATTATTTGTTAACTACTCCAACTTTTAATTATATCATCTGATAAATATGCATAAGAGGAGTCCTTTAAAATAAAGTTGTTGTGGTAAGGTCAGCTGGTGATATGACTGATAGCTCAGAATACAGCTACCTTTTCTAGCCACCCTTGCAAACTAGATATGACCATATAACTAAGCTTAGGCCACACAGATACATAGAGAAATGTTATGTACAACTCCAGGAACTATCCCTAGAGAAAGAAAACATACTCTTCTCCATTCATTTTTATCCTTACTGTTGGCTGGAATGTGGACATGATGGCTGGAAATAGAGCAGCCATCCTGGACCAGGTAGAGAACTTGGAAATGGAGGTTACACACAACTGAGCAAAAAGACAGAAGGATCTCAGGTCCCTAAGACTATATCATCCCAGGACCACCTATCCAAACTTTTACATGAGAGAGAAATAACGTACATCTTGTTAAGGCATTGTTGTACACTTGCTACTTTGAAATTACTCCTCATTCTAACCAACACCAATGTAGTGTTAAGTATAGAAGTTGGTACCCTACCTGTACACCTCCATTACAATGTTCAGATGTGAGGATAAGTCCTGGCAAGTTACTAGGAAGGTCCAAACGTCTGAAATACCAAACGAGGTTCCAGAAAATGATTGGATGTTTATTGATGAAAGAGGATGTGTGAATCACTTGATCACCTTCATTTTCTAGCAGAGATTCAAGTTCTTTACGAAGCACTAGAGGACTCAAGTAGGGCACAGAAACAGGGGGAGGATTGGGTCTTTTTCCTAAAGGATCCTTTAAAAAATAAAAATACAGAAAGAAATGAATATTATCTATTCTGCATGTTTAAGAGTACTTCTCAAGGACATTATGCTTTATCTATCCTTTCAAAATGAGTTACTTCAGGACCATTGCTACATGCAGTATCCCCTAATGAAAACCTAAAAAAAGAAAAAAATACTAAATCATAAATGCCCTTAAGTTAAATGATTACAAAAGAAAATAATCCAGATAACAGACCCTATTTTAAACACACAGACTTTCTCTATCAGATTGATTTTTTTCCTTTTCAATTTCTTTTATAAAAAATACATTTCAGGGACGCCGAGGTGGCTCAGGCAGTTAAGCACTGATTCTTGATTTAAGTTCAGGTCATGGTTTCACGGTTGTGAGATCGAGCTCTGCATCAGGCTCTGTGCTGAGCAGGGAGCCTGCTCAGGATTCTCTCTCCTGCTGCTGCTCCCGCTAGTGTGTGTTCTTGCACACACATGCTCGCTCTCTCAAAAACAAAACATAACAAAACAAAAAGAAATACATAACAGGTGATTTATAATGATGATTCAAAAAAAAAGTTGACTTATCTTCTTGCTATAATTCTAAACAGATGGGGCAATTTTTGTGTTAATATTATTTGACTCCTTTTAAAATTATGTCTAATGTGCTTTTACATTTGATTGCAACAGCTAAAGAGCAGTCTTAAAATAACAAAGGAAAAAAGATTCCAATTCAGTCATTATAAGTTGTGCAGATCATAATCAGAATAAAATGCTTATGACTAACTCATTACTGGGTACCCTTAGTGTCCAGGCTGTGGTCTCCAAATACCATTTCCTCTAAAATAAACCAGAGCTTTTAGAGAAATGGCTGATTCTAGGTCTAGAGAAAGAAATATAAAATACGAGCATGAAACATCTTGTCATATAAGAAAGCAAAGAAACTTTTTAAAAAAATTACAAAAAGCCTACTAGAGATGTGTCGAAAGACCTAAGACACCAACTTGTCAAGGCTTCTAGCTGATCAAAGACGGGATGATGTATTAATAAGGATAACAACAGCAATGGATGTAAACCTAACTATTTAAATCAGTGAGTTCATAATGATACCCTATTCCTCCAAATTAATTCATCACCTTAGAGAATGCTAGGAACCCAACCTATTATTTTGAAAACTGGTAAATGAAAGGAAAAATATTTATTCTACCTTTCCAAAATAAACTGCATTTTTGGAAAAGCAAACAGAAAACATGGGGGAAGTTTCTCTTTATAGATGTATCCAACATATATAAAGACACTTAGACTATCAGCCTTGATAGATGGAAATGAATCACCTGATCTGGGCAATGAGGCATTAATCGCTACAAGCACCCCAAAAAAGTTCCTGTCTTCTTTCAAGGGACATCTTACCACTGCTGTTGTCTTACAAAAATAAACAATCAAACAAAAACCTGAATCTGATCAAGCTTCTAGATACAATTACCAATTTATAGCAGTGTAATCAACAAATACAGTTGCAGGGTTAAAACAGAGGGTCTACAGATGTAAAATGACTAAACAACAGATCAACCAATGGTAATGCATAGGTCTTATTTGATCTTCATTCTTCAAACTACAGAAAACATACATACTTGACATTTTTAAAACAATTAGAAATTTGAACAGAGACTGAATAATTTGATTTTTTTGGTCATATAATGGCATTGTATCTTTAAGAGTCCTTATCTCTTAGGAAATACATACTGAAATATTTACAATTGGAATATATGTTATTTGAAATTTACTTAATAATCTAGGAAAGAAGTGAATAAGGGTATACATGAAAGAAGAATGGCTGTAAGTTGAAAATTACTGAAGCCAGATAATGGATCAAAGGGACTCTGTATACTCCTCTGTTTTATCTTTGCATATACTTGAATATTAAAAAGTTCTTAGTCTAGGGGCACCTGGATGGTTCAGTCAGTTGAGCATCTGACTCTTGGTTTCGGCTCAGGACATGGTCTCACAGTTCGTGAGACTGAGCTTGGCGTGCAGCTCTGTGCGGAGCCTGTTTGGGATTCTCTCTCTTCTCCTCCCCCTTCATTCTCGCATTCTCTCTCTCTTTCCCCCTCCCTCTCTCAAAATAAATAGACAAATAAATAAAAATAAAGTTCTTAGTCTGTTTATGAAAAACTCTTCACTTGTGGTGAAAGAAAAGCTACTAGAGATGGATTATGTGCTGTTCTAATAAATACCTTCATGAACACACAGATAAATATGATGTTGTTACATACCACAACTTCCTGCAGACTGTTCGGAAGACTGACTGTTGAAATGCCATGAAACGGTCGCTGGGAAAAGTCAATATTTTGCAAGGGACCCCCAACACTGTGACTTCGAGTCAAAGATACATTTCGCTTTGATAAACTATTAGGCACAGGTGAAATTTTCATGGTTTGGACTTCTCCACTGGCCTTCTTTACTTCATCACTTAAAAAAATGAAGAAGAAATGCTGTGTTTGTGCTGTAACACAATCTCGATTTGTACACCTAGAGTATTTTCTAAAGTGTCCTTTGAGTCTACTGAATGTATCGGAGAAGAAAAAGTAGTCAGAAGAACAGGATGGAATGGACAATTCTAGTGATGGGTGGGAAGAAGAGGACAAAGAGTAGACAACAGATGTTCTTTTTAAAAGACTAAGTACCCATTCACAGTTGCTTCATTCAAACATTACTTCCTCTTTATTAAACAAAATCACCTAGAATTATACTGCATCCAACTACGTATTACAGATTCACTGACAAGTATTTAACCTTTACCAGGCCAAGATCCACCTAAGGGTAGAGACTAGATCTTACTTTTTTATTTTTAGTACTTAGCATAATGCTCAGCATACAATAGGCTCTGAATAAATGTCTGATTCAATCAGTATTTAAAGAAGAAGCAGTGTATTTCACAGTAAAGAGAATATGTCTCTGGAAACTGGCAATGATTACACTAACAGGGAAAATACTTTTTACTATTGAAAAGTTAATTCTGTAAAAGGACACTGTAGAACATTAAACATAGTTTCAAAAACCATTTATCATCACATTCATTTATTAGATACTTAAACAGTATACTGTAGTAAAAAGTTAAGATTAAATTTTTAAAATGCCAGATCTTAGGGGTGCCTGGGTGGCTCAGTTGGTATAGTGTGTGACTCTTGATCTTGGGGTCATGAGTTCGAGCCCCACGTGGGGTGAAGAGATTACTTAAATGAATAAATAAAAACCTAAAAATAAATAAATAAAATGCCCGAACTTATGCCTACATGCATCAGGCTGTCTTTAAAGATGGAATTTTTACAAGAGCACCCAACTGATAACGAAGAGTTCTCTGGATCCTAGAGTAGTACCTTGATTCAACTGCAGAGGCTGCCTCTTCAGTTATGGTCTGGTTCTGTTTGGGGGAATCCAGAAAGTTGATCAGGTCAGGTTCTGCTGAACCGGACACAGGTTTGTGCTCTGAAGGTTCATTTGCCAGTGGAATACTGCCACTTTGTAAACTGTCGCCAGAGGTGCTTGGTTTCAAGAAAAAGCTACATATGGAGCAATCCAAAAAACAGTCTTTAAAAATCCTAGAAGCCTCTAAATTTCGTATTTAGAATCACTTTGTGGTAAAGGAGTCATTGAGAAATTATACAATCCATAGGAGTACTGCCTATTTCAAACACACACAGCTCCTCCGCCCCCTCCCTGCTCTCATTCTCTCTTCTCTTGTTGTAAACTTTTTAAATGAAAAAGGTCTCAAAGTCATTATAGTTCAATGCAACATCCTTTCAGATTTGAGAACCATTAAAGAAAGCTATGAAGGAAGATGAAAAACAAAATAGTTCATTAATTGTCTGCTTAGAAAAGAGAGCAGCAATGGCATTTTAGCATGTATTAACCTATAACTGTTTATAATATCCTCCCCCTATTAATATCCATTTTGTCTCTAGTCATTTCCTTTCCCCTTTATTCACTATTTTGTTTTTGTCTTATCTCTATCCTCTTTCTGGGTGGGGATGGGGTGAGTGTTGGGCCTTGCAAGGGACATTAAGAGAACTTCCTTGAGGCGATAGTAATGTTCTGTATATGATAAAGGTTTGATTTGCATAAACGTATGCATTCAATTTTCTTTTTTTTTTAATTTTTTTAAAATACTTATTTTTGAAAGAGAGAGCGAGAGTGAGTGAACACACAGAAGAGGGACAGAGAGACAGAGAAGGGGGGACAGAGGCTCTGAAGTGGGCTCTGTACTGATAGGAGTGAGCCCAATGTGGGGCTTGAACTCACGAATTGTGAGATCATGACCAAAGCCGAAGTCGGATGTTCAACCGACTGAGCCACATTCAATTTTCAAATGCTACATTTTAAATTTGTAGATTTTCGTACATACAACTTATTCTCAAAAGAAAAAACTGTAAACAAATATTGAACTTTAGTTAATATGTATGCTGAAGTCTTTGGGGGAGAAGTGTATTAATAATGTATTATGTATATACATATATACATGTATATATATATTGTATATATATATATATGTATATATATACATATATATGTATAATGAATATAATATAATATAATATAATGAAATAATAATAATATTTCAAATGAATAAAAATATAAATTGGATGGATGGACAGACCGTTGATAAAGTACAATAAAATAGTAATGGAGAGATAGATATTTGGGTGTCACTTTTAAAAAAATCTTTAAAAACTTTTTTTAATGTTTATTTTTGAGAGAGAGATACAAACCATGAGTGGGGGGGGAAGAGAGAGAGAGAGAGAGAGAGAGAGAGAGAGAGAGAGAGAGAGAGAAAATGAAGCAGGCTCCAGGCTCTGAGCTGGCAGCACAGAGCATGATGCAACGCTCGAACTCACGAACCGTGAGATCATGACCTGAGCCAAAGTCGGATGTTTAATCGACTGAGCCACCTAGGCGCACCCCCACCCCCCAAATCTTTTAACTTCACTGCCAAGTTTGAAATTTTCCACAATGACAAAATTGGGAGGAAAATCAATAATGCTCCTTTATATTTAAAAAATATAAAATAAGGTACTTAATAGCTTAAGAAGCACAATTAACACAACAAAAAAGTGTAAGAGTAGGGAGAATAATTTAAGACTCTCTGAAAAGGACACAAAGGATAATCTAAGAAAAATGGAGATATATATATGCCATGCTCAAAGATAAGAGAATAATACTAAAAATGCCCATTTTCCCCAAATTAATCTGCACAGCTAATGCTGCAGTCCCAGTGAAAACTCCAGAGGGACTTTTTTGGGGAAGAGGGGAAACTAAAATTGCCCTAAGCAAAATAAATAATTCAAACTCCATGAGGGGGAGCTTCCCTTATCAATCAGACATAACCCAAACAGTATTGACAAAAAAGAACAGGGAACACAGAACCAGGGTGAGGTGTGCATGGAACTTGGTCTGTGATAAAGGTGATGCTACATATCAATGAAGAAAGGATGGAAAACCAGCTCATTACATGGAGAAAAAGAAAGTTGTATCCCTACCATCATACACAAACACAAAGGTGGACTCCAGATGGATTAAAGACCTAACTCTCAGAGGTAAAATATACAGCTAACAAAAGAAACTTTCAGAGAAAATCTTCATGTCCTACGGATGGCAAACAACTTTTAAAACAAGGCTCCAAAAGCACAAATCATAGGGGGAAAAATTAATGGATAATGACATCAAAACATATTATTTTAAGAAATTAGTATCAAGAATATTCAAGACAGACATCAACAAGAAAAAGAAAGCTAATATAAAAATGGACAGGGTATAAACAGGTAATTCATAGAAAATGATGGAGGGGTGTCTGGGTGGCTCAGTTGGTTAAGCACCCAATTCTTGATCTCAGCTCAGGTCATAATCTCATATTGTGAGATGGAGTCTCATGTTGGGCTATGTACTGACAGTGGGGAGCCTTCTTGGGATTCTCTCTCCCTCTGTCTCTCTGCCCCTCCCCTGCTTTCTCTCAAAATAAATAAATAAACTTAAAAAAAAATAAAATGCTGGAATTAACAAGTATATGAAGAGATAAGCTCACTAATATTCAGAAAAATTCAAAAACAAGACACTGCTTTATACTCATTAGAATACAAAGATCAGAAAAAATGATAATACAAAATGCTGGTAAGGATATACAGAAATGAGAATTCTTGGGCACTAGTAATGCGAGTGTTGTCATGTGGTAAGCAATCTTCCACTGTTTGTTGAAATCATGCATGAAAATGACCTAATGACTTCATTCCTAAGACTATTATTCTTCACAGGTTCAGAGAGAGACATATTTTACAGTGCACTGCATCACTGCAGTGATATTTATAGTAACACAATACTGGAACCAACTGAAGCAACAACAGGATATTGGATGAATAAAATGAGGTATTAACTTCCTATAGGAGAAAAAGGAATAAATTAGGCATACATATAGCAACTCAGATTTTAAGCTGAATAATAAAAATAGGTATGTTCAACCTTATTCTAATTACACAACTTAAAAATGCATAATTGTGCAAAACAATGTATTTCATGAGGATATATATTCAAAAAGACATTACACACTGTAGAGTCAATGTCTTTGTTGGATAAAGGAATGAGAATGGGAATGGCAGGGGTTGGGGGGTAGAGCTAATAAAAGAGGGCCCTTGCACAAACCAATGATGATAGTGCATCAGGAATTAGAGTATGAGTTCACTCAGCTCCACAGCTGAAGCTAAAAGGAAAAATTAAGCTAAGAAGAAATACTTGTACGATTGGAGATTTTTTTTAAAAGCTGCTAAGGGTAGAAAATAATGTGTGTTTGTCTGTTCCATAAAACAAATAGAACCAAACTCCCAATTACTTAATTACTAGATCAGCTAGTCTTTCTATTGCCTAGAATTTGGTCATCACACCATACAGAGCACTACCATAAAGAGGCAACAAGTTAGGAGAAGAGTCAAAAAACCCCCATCCTTCACACCTTTATTTTTTCTTCTAGAAGATATAAGATCACTTAGACAGTTTAATAATAAATATTAAAGTTTTGAATTACCTATAAAGCTCAGCTCTAAGAATTAACTACTACTGATAATCATATGTTAAATAAAATGGAAAAGTAGTCTCCTGTAGTACTAGTATTTTCTATTCAAACACGGAAAGTGAAGGAGAGAAAAGAAAGGGACATCTGGCGTGTACCGTGACTATTTCACTTTTCTCCCAGGAGTCATGCCTTCTGCGAGGACACTCACCTCTGAAGGGAGCTTTGACAATACTAACCTTGCAGTGCCTCTCAAGTCTTTAAATTCTATATTGAGGAGAGGCAAGAAGTTGGTTTTACAGAATGGACAGGTTGTATTCAAATTTGAATCATCTGCCGTCCATCCAGCCATAATTTCTTCATCATAAACTAAAGCTCCACAAGATCTGCACTGTGAACAACTTGACATCAAAACCTAAGAGCAGAAAAGTGCGGACACTGAGAACCTCCACAGCAAAAAGTCATCTTAATAGGCCATCCTCTGGAGACACGGAATTTTATTTATTTTGTTGATCAAATTTGGAATGAATAGTTCAATCACTTTATAGTTAAAGCTACCAGTTTATGGCCTTACTTACATAAGACATGAAGCAAATTCAACAAAATGATTTATTCTTCTGCCCACAATGGCATCAAAGAATTCTGTCAGATACCATTCTGAAATAAAAATACGTACAGCCTTTTTATCACATGCAGAAGACAGAACTTTTACCTCCATTGCACAATTCTGATAGATGCTAGACATGCTGGTGTTTTGAGAAGAACCATGGTCTGATTTTTCAAAGTCCTGTCCTTTTCCGCTTCTTGGAAATGGAGGTTCACCTAGAGAGAAGTAAATATCATAACATATTATGTAGGAGAATGCCCTTATTCTTTGGAAATGCATACTGAAGTATTTAAGGGGGAGTATGATGAAGTCTGCAATTTATTTTCAAATGGTTCAGTATAAAAGTTTCTAGATATATATATCTAAGATTAACAATAGTTAAATCTAGGTGGAGAATATATATGTGATTATTCACTATATGATTCTTTCAACTATTCAGGACATTTGACGTTTTTCATAATAGAACGTTGAAAAAAATAGAATTAAAATTAAAAGAATAACATAGTACTAAGAAATGTCAGTGACATACCCCAGGATTCTCAACCTCTGGTATACATTTGACTTACACAGAACGCTAGTTAAAACGTATTCCTGGGGCTCCTGGGTGGCTCAGTCGGTTAAGCGGCCAACTTTGGCTCAGGTCATGATCTCACAGTTCATGGGTTCAAGCCCCCCATCAGGCTCTGTGCTGACAGCTCAGAGCCTGGAGCCTGCTTCGGATTCTGTGTCTCCCTCTCTCTCTGACCCTGCCCCGCTCACACTCTGTGTGTCTCTCTCTCTCTTTCAAAAAATAAATAAATGTTAAAAAAAATTTTTTTTAAATATGTATTTCTAAGGACCCCGTCCCACAGATACAGTCTCAAAAGCTTTAGCCTAGGGCTTGGACATTTGTATGTATTTTTAAACTAATCTTCCATGTGATTCGGACACATACCGAAGTTTGAGAACTAATGATATAATCCGCAAACACAACTAAAAATAAACTCTGCAGGTGACTATACTACTTAGAGATCATATAAAATAAGTGATAGTATGGTGTGCCTATATAAAAAATCTGTCCACTCATCTCAACAACTGGGGTTTGTTGTGCATGCAGTAGGGGGAGGGAAAGGTACAGGCATATCAATTGTAGCAGATGGCAATCCTTTCCATACCTGTTGAGTATTGCAGCTTTCCTACATCTCCACTGCTGCTGCTACTGCCAAGGCTTGTGTTGCTCTGGGTAAGTTCACTGGGAACTAGCCCTGAGATACTCATGTTAGGTGACATATTCTCCCCCAAAATATGGTCTTCAAGGCCAGCTGGGAAGCTGTAATCTCTGTTAGTTTCCTCCTTTAATTGAAAAGAATAAAACCCCACATACATAAATAATACCTTCTCCAATGCGAAGATATTCATTCCACCCTTTACAGAATTAAACTTCTCTATAATCCTTAAGTAAATTATCATCCCCATATTTTTCAAAACTACCATGAACTCTTCTCAGTATTATCTGGAGTTTCCTTTCCACACTCTAAGACATTCAAGCAATGACCTACAACACTTTAAGATTTTGTTGTGCCCCTGGTGTATGTTGAAGTGTCTCTCAATAATCAATATCATCAAATGAAGGAACTCCAGGAGCCCACTGTCTCCAATGGAATCGGGCACCCCAGCACATGTACAGTAAGGGCTTTAAAGTCAGTCAGCCAGATGGTGGTTTTGGCTCCCCATCATATATTAGGTATGTGACCTTGCAGAAATTATTTAACTACTCCAACTTTTAATTATATCATCCGAAAAATATGGCTAAGAGGAGTCCTTTAAAATATGGTTGTTGTGAGAATTTCAGCTGCCAGTATGATTTTCAGACAACCATCAATATTAGAGGCATAAATTATGAATAAAGTTCCAAACACTGCAGTTCTAAACTCCTCCAAGTGACTGCTGACACTTTAGATAGAAAACATTTCAATAAGCAGTTTCCTTTTTGATTTTTTAAATGTTTATTTTGAGAGAGAGTGTGAGTGAGCAGGGAAGAGGCAGAGAGAGGGAGAGAAAGAATTCCAAGCAGTCTCTGAGCTGTCAGCGCAGAGCCCAAGGCAGAGCTCAATCTCACAAATCATGAGATCTTGACCTGAGCCGAAATCAAGAGTCAGACACTTAACCAAATAAGCCACTCAGGCTTATTTTTGATTTTTGCTTTAAAGAAAACTTGTGTCTTGTTATAAAACCATGTTAAACAATACAAAACTTAAACAGACATGCAAAACAGGAAATAAAAGCACTTAATATTGGGGCACCTGGCTGGCTCAGTCAGTTAAATGTCTGACTCTTGATTTTGGCTCAGGTCAGGATCCCGTGGTTGAGAGATGGAGCCTGGCTTGAGATTCTTATTATTTTCTTCCACTCTCTCTTTCCCCCTTTCCTGTGCACTCCCTCCCTCCCTCCTTCCCTCTCTCAAAAAAAAAAAAAAAAAAAGGTTTATATTACCAACACCACACAGTACAATCAAAATCTTGATGTATGTCCTTCTAGTCATTTTTAAATATGCATATATAATACATTATTACAAGATAGGATACTGTTTAACTTATTCTCATGTATTTTAATGTCATTAAATCTTCTACATTATTTAAACCCCTGCAACCTAATCCAGTTTACTGATGTACTGTTATGCATGTAGTAAATCTCTATTGCTTAAACATTCAGAATGCTTTTAAATTTTATATAAGTTACACTGACGAATTCTTTTGAATTATTTTTACACATAATTATTTCTTTAGATTAAATTCTGGACAAACGTTATAAACCTTTTTTATGGACTTTGTATTCATTCCTTCATTTGAAAATATTTACTAGGTATAACCTATTTGTCTTTGTCAGGCTCTAGTACCAGGGCCACAGCAATAAAAAGAAAAGAAAGATTAAGATCTATGACCACCTGGAATTTACAGTCATACATGCCAAGTACAAATTACTCCGTAGAAAGGTTTTATTATTACTAACACTGTTAGATAAAATTTCAAAACTAAAATGGCTCACTTGGTTAATTTACTTTAATATAAAGCAAGGTGAAGATACTTTTGAAACTAGCTTATTTGGTCTTTCCTTCACTGACCTAGTAAGCTCTTTAAAATGCAACAAAATGCAACTGTGTCTTACAGTACTCGGTATTGTACTTTTGATTCAATTAATTCAAATAATTAATAAACTATTCAATTAATAGTTTGCCTATATACAGTTTTCTCTCAAAATGCTATATAAATCGTATTTGTCCAACTTCATTTCCTACGTTTTTTAACTTCCCATTTAGAACTTTAGGAATCTGAAATTGATTATATTACCTTGAAAATGCATGTTTTAAGCCTCCATGCTTTTTCACATTATTCTCTCAGATAAACCCTGAGCCAACCTTATCACTTTGACTAACCCAAAATTTCAAACCTATCCATCAAAACCCAACTTAGATACCACTTGCTTTGCTCTTTTTGGACAGCCCTCTGCTGGTACCTCTTCTAAGATACTGTTTCCTCCTTTGCTACTACAGTGGTTTAAAAGCATGGATTTTAGAGCCTATCTCCCAGAGTTCAAATTCTAGTTCTGCCTCTCACCAGTTGTGAGGACCTGGAAAAATTAATTAACGTCTCTGAATCTCAGATACCTCATCTATAAAACATGGATGACAACAGTACCGATGCACGGGGTTGCTATGAAAATTATTATCAAAACAGATATATAGCTTACGAGAGTACCGGTGACACGGTGGTGAACACTTAGGAATGTTTCTCTTTCCCACTAGATTAATGTGCCTAAGTACTATAGAATTCTTTGAACACAAAGGTGAAATTTAAAATTTTTTCTATAAAACAAATAAGCAAAATTTCCCCACTTCTATTTCATAAAAAGGTCTAATGATTAATTCTCTTTACAATAATTTTTAAAAGAACTAGCAGTTTTTGTGATGCAGTATGAGCTCTGTGGGCTAAGTTGCAGAGTGATTTCATATATATTTCAGAGATATATGTTATCTCTGAATATAACTATAGATAAAACATAGATAAAAGTTATTTGAGTGAAGTGCTATGCTATGCAAAACATAGATATATAGATAAAACATACATAACATAGATAAAAGTTATTTAAGAGTGAAGTGCTACGCAAATATAATAGGGCATTGTTAAGTATTAATCATTAGTGCTTCCAAAGAAATAAACTTAATGTGTTAGTTCAGAGTGATCTATGGGATTATAAAGTAGTCCTGATGTTCTTTTTCATTATTAATTTCCTTACATTTATGTTCAAGTCATTTCAAGAAAGAAATAACATATGCATCAAGTTTTAAACTCCAAAGTCACCAGCAATCTCTACGTAATAATGTATATATAAAAACATACAAGAAACATTCCAATATCAGATACACCACACACATAAAACACTCTTACCTCATCATCCGAGTAACTATAGGCAGACGCGACAGCTACCCACATCTTACTGGCTACCGTAGCTGCTTGTTTCATACCAGATTTTAGGACATCGATCTTGGGTCCTGAGAGTATGTTATCTAGTTTTAGTCCTGACAAAGAATTTACCACAGAACCCAATGAGCCATGTGGTGAGGAGCGTACTAGTGCTGATAAAGAAGGTGAACGTTCTTTATGAGCACGAGAGGGAGTCTGCTGCTTGAAACGCCCAGTGAAAGTTTTAGACCTAGATTCTGCAGGAGACCTCTTTCCACTTTCAGGACCTTCCTGCACTGCCGGACCGTGCTCTAACGGTAGGCTGGATCTCCTCTCCCGAGGGTGCCTAAGTGCAGTGGTGGTGCCAGACTCCCTGCTTCCCTCTCCGTGTAATTCCATACTAGAAGACTTGCTACCCAAAGGACTCTTTAGGTTCATATAGCTTTCGATTTCATCAGCCAGATTGCGTGCAATAACTGGAGAAGACACCTTATCTTCAGAATCTTGAGATTTTAGTCCGGTACATTCAGTGGCCAAAAGAGACAAAGGATCTAGTCCAGTTTCAACATCCTCCCTCTCAACAGCTTTAACAACACCATATAAACTACTCCTCTTATTTGTTACATCTTTGGATCCTACTGTCAAGTCCCGGAGCTGATTACTGTCATTCTGTGGACTGTCACATGCATCCTTTTTCACTGGAGTTTTCGGTGCACTGTCATCAATCACAGGTTCCAGGAGCTCTTGGCTTTCCTCAAGCATCTCTAATACCGAAGAAGACCTGTGCTCGGAATCCCAAGTGCTTTCAGACACACGAGTCCTAGTATCAACGAGATGACAACTGTTAGGAGTCTCAAAGCTGTGGGCGCTCGCGACACGGAGTGGAGAAGTCTTAGGACAGGCCAGTGCTGCTGTGAGAATCTTGGCATCTGCTCCCATCATAATAGCCACTTCACTTGAGTTCAGATCCAAACTGCTCTTCTTAAGCAACATTCCCGCTCGACTTTCTGAACTGAAACTACAACTCCTCTCTGGGAAATGCTTTTGTCTTTTATCTCCTCTATCACCATTCTTCTTGAGAGCAGTAACTTCACCAAAGACTGCATCTTCAACTGGATCTTGAGTAGAAAATGGCACATTTGATGTACTACCTAAGAGGGAAGGGACACTATTAAAAATGAAACTCTAGTTTCTGATATAACTTTTATAGAAGTGTCTTTTCTGGTTTTTGAAAAGCGACACAGAGTAAGATTCAGAAAGTTTAGAAGGTACAAAGAAAGTATACAACAACAAAAAAAAAAGAACAACAAAAAGACCTCCATTCAATCCTGCCTCCCAGAAATAACACTGTAATGAATAATTTGCCTTTCATCCTCTATGCACATATACACATTTAAAAATCATACAATATATGCTGTGTGTACTTGTACTGTTCACTAAAACCTATCACATTTATTGATAAATATAGACCTATAAATATATCTTACATTTTAAGAGTTCTACATTCAATCTAAGAAATATATTCTGGGGTGCCTAGGTGGCTCAGTCGGTTAAGCGTCCCACTGTTGATTTTGACTCAGGTCATGATCTCACAGTTCATGGGTTTGAGCCCTGTGTCGGGCTCTATACTGACAGTTCGAAGCCTGCTTGGGATTCTCTCTCGCTCTCTCTCTGCCCCTTCCCGGCTCGTGCTCTCTTCTTTCTCTCAAAATAAATAAATTAAAAAACAAAAAACAAAAAACAGGGGCACCTGGGTGGCTCAGTCAGTTAAGCGTCTGACTTTGGCTCAGGTCATGATCTCGTGGTTCATGAGTTCGAGCCCTGCATCAGGCTCTGTGATGACATCTCAGAGCCTGGAGCCTGCTTCAGATGTTGTGTCTCCCTCTCTCTCTGCCCCTCCCCTGCTCATGCTCTCTCTTGCTTGCTCACTCACTCTCTGTCTCTCTCAAAAATAAACATTAAAAAAAAACCATAAAAACAAAAAAGCACTTAATCACAAATAAGTGGTTCAAGATACCTATAAATCTCGCCAAATTAAAACCCACTGGTATTTTTGTGTAGTATAGCATAGTGCTATGAATCTTGTTCCTCCATTGCTTTTCCATTGCCACACAACACCCGCCTCGAACTCTCACATCTCTGCCTCTTTGTTCTTACTAAGTATGGGAGGCCCTGCAGTCCTGTCTCATTACCTACCATGAGAAAGAGAGACCAAACTGAGAACCCCTCCTTTTAAACACTAAACATTCTAAACAACAACTTCTTTAGCCACTTTGTAGGATTCAAACTTACTTCTGGTTCTTGAGCATGTTCATCACAATGAAGTCATCTATTTAATGTCATTACAGACTCACATAAATCTGTAGAAGTATATTTTAAATATTTAGCAATCAATATGTCAAGACTCACCAGTGCTGCTTCTCCTGCCATTGAGATCAAATATACCAGACGGAACTTTCACAATACTGCTGCCCCATGCAGGAGGCTCGGTAGGACTCTGTGGCTCTGCAATAGGCTGTGAATGTTTTGCCACAACAGCAGAGACATCACACACCTCTGGGAAAAAACATTTGCATGTTATTCCTACTTTTACTAATACTGCACAGAAACCATATGTTGATTTTTATAATATTTTATTTTTTTATATTTCTCCTCCAAGTGAGAGTGAATATGACTATTTTTATTACTAATTTATTGGGTCTGATTTATTTTATGCCGTAAATGCTGCCAGCATTGACTGAAGTAAATGCTTTATTTTAGCTTCAATAATGCTAACTTGAGCATTCCTGTTAATAAATTAAGGCCTTAGCCTTCAGTTACACTCCCATCATGTGTAAAGTAGGAAAGGGGCTCGATTCCGCATAACTCTGGAGCGTAAAATAAGTGACATCGTTAAAGGAAAGTATACTTTTATGTAAGGGGATAAGAAGAACATTTTATTACCACACATTCCTCCACACTTTCATAAAATGACTACTATAAATTATATCAATTCAATGAGTCCCATTAAAACAAATACACACGCAAAAAAAAAAACAAGAAAATCACACACACTATATTTAACCTACCAATGAAAAATACCTACTTAGATATTTGAAGGACTTTTAGTGAAACGACATTTTAAAATAAAACAGGTGGGGCGCCTGGGTGGCTCAGTTGGTTAAGCGTCCAACTTCGGCTCAGGTCATGATCTCACAGTCTGTGGGTTCAAGTCCCATGTCGGGCTCTGTACTGCCAGCTCAGAGCCTGGAGCCTGCTTCAGATTTTGTGCCTCCCTCTCTCTCTGCCCCTCCCCCGCTCACTCTCTGTCTCTCTCTCTCTCTCTCTCTCAAAATTATAAAATAAAGACATAAAAAAATTTAAAACAAAAAAATAAAATAAAATAAAACAGGCATTGGAACACATGTTTGAGGACTTCAAGTTTACTCTTGGTTCTATCACAAAATAGCTATTTAACTTTGGCAAATCAATACTTCAATGGATCGCAGTTGCCTACAAAACTGAGGGTTGACCTACAGTCTCTAAAAGATCTCTTAAATTCTAAAATTCAGAAACTACTCATTCTATCCATATATAACATTACATAGTATCTTATAAGCCCATACCTTGCATTTCTTTCTAGAAATTATCATCAAAATTATCAAATAAGACTGAATTGAGACAGGGTCACCTGGCTGGCTCAGTTGGTAGAGCATGTGACTATTCATTTCGGGGTTGTGAGTTTGAGCCCTACATTGGGTGTAAAGATTACTAAAGAAATCATAACTTAAAAAAAAAAAAAACTACAGTATATTTCTAAGTAAAGCCAGTAAATATCAGTACTCAACCTTCTGTTTGCACTTTTGTTTTAGTTATCAATTCTCCTGCTACTTGTTCTTCAGGCATATGAATTTCTGCATCATCCTTTATAAGCTCATCCTTAGAACCATAGCCTTGGTCAGACTGACCACCTGTTAAAAAGAATGCAGGCTTACATGTAAATGTCTTCGTATACTCATAGTCTAGCTATAAAATGTCGAAAGAAAATTCCATTGATTTACACAATTAAACTTACAGAAAAGGAAGACAAGAAAGCTCACAAAGCACACAGAACATTTTAAACAAATGATAAGAAGCAAAGAACAGTAAAAACAAGAACATCAAAGGCTAAAAAATTTGGAAGCACTGAAACTTAGTTTCCTCATCTGTAAATTAACAGATTTGGAGAAGATGTTTTGAAAAGTTTCTTGTGGAGGATGTCTACAGAATGCTTTCTTTGTGTAAGGAAGAAGAAGAAATAAAACAAATGTATATCTGCTTACTTTTGCAAAAAGAAATGCAGAAATAATAAACCAGAAAAAAAATAAAACCGGTTAATGACAAGGGATGGGGGGAAATAGGCTGGAAGGGATACAGAGAGAAGAAACTTCTCTAAATATGGCTTACTGCATTGTTTTTATTTTTGGAAATGCATCAACTTCTACATATTCAAAAAAGTTAAATCAACAAAACTGGGAGGAGCATAGTAACTAAAATTGAATGCAAACAGAAACAAATGAGACCAACTGTATTTCACATGAATAATCACACTGAAAGAATGGGGAAAGTGGGGGAGGAGGAGAGGACTGATTCAAGAAACTTCTGAACACACAACTTTGAGTATATTCTCTAAGCCAGGGGGGTAACAGACAAATCCTGAACTCCTTAGAAAACCTGTTTCTCACAGAGCAATAGATGTAGCAATTCTGAAATTATTTTATGTGCCCTGCAAGACTGAGCAAATGAGTAAACATAATGATGGTTACTGGGAGCCAAGATACTTACTGTGGAAGAAGGGAGATTTTAAAAAAGTGAAATGAAGGAAGGCAAAGAAAAACTTGTGGGGTTGATTTGAAAATGGAAGTATTTCAGGGTACCTGGGAGGCTCAATTGGTTAAGCATCTGACTTCAGCTCAGGTCATGATCTCACGGTTCATGAGCTCAAGCCCACATTGGGCTGTGTGCTAACAGCTCAGAGCCTGGAGCCTGCTTCAGATTCTGTGTCTCCTTCTCTCTCTACCCCTCCCCCACTCATGTGTTCTCTCTCTCTCTCAAAAGTAAACATTAAAAAAATTTTTTGAAGAAAATGGAAGTATTTCTAAAACATATTTTCTTTTATATACATACAATATATATATTATATATTATATATAATACCTATAAATATGTGTATATAAATGTATATATACATACATATTTTATAGCTCTGATGAAAAAGTCTAGAAGCAGTAATACCCTATAGCAGTAAGCATATCTAGAGTCCAGATATTGACTTCTAGAATCTATTGCCTATTGAAAGGAATCTGGAATCCTTGAAGAAATGGCTGATTTCAAATCTCAGGCAGGAAAGCTACAAGAATGAGCCAGGAACATTTTGTTGTGTAAGAAAGGAAGTGTTCAAAAACATGAAGGGGAGTATGAGTAAAATGATTAAACCAGAGGCCATACAATAGAATACCATCTTATAAATGTGGAGGGAGGATAGCGTTGGTAAAAATCAACTACTTAATAACCATCATAGTAAAGAATGGGTCAAGAATCGTCAATGCATGCTAAATTTATAAGAAAAAGTGTGATGAGAAAGAATGCATTATTGCATACTCTCAGACTCTCTTCACAGGTAGCTTATTATCTACACGGGCAATAAGAGAAACCAAATGCTAAGACCATGTGATCAAAATCAATATCACCAATTAGAGGCAGACAGATATTGTGTGCCTCTGGGATGTGATAATCTAAAAAGGACACAACATCACTTTTGTAGCAGAGCCATTGATGTACAACCCAATCTAATCACAGGAAACACTGGACCAACTCAAACCGAGGAGCATTCCACAAAATAACCAGACTGAACTCTTCCAAAAGGTCAGGGTTCTGAAAGACGAAGATGAAAAAGTAAAGGAAAAGGGTAAGGAACTGTGCCAGGTTAAAGGAAACTAAAAGAGGGAGCTAGAATACCACAAAGGATATTACAGCAACTGACAAAACTGGAATGTTGACTACCGATTCAAATAGTATGTCAATACTTTCCTAAATTTGGTAACTATACTATGGTTTTATTAGAGAAAAAGTAAAATCACCTACTTGATAACCCTCATGGTAAAGAAGTATTAAAAGGTAAAAGGACAAGATGTATGCAACCTGCTGTCACATAACTTAGGAAAACAATGTGCATTTGTGTACAGAAACGAAATGATAGAGCAGATACAGCAAACTAAAAGTGAGTGAATCTAAATATAATTTATTCGGGGGTTCTCTGTACTGTACTTGCAACACTTCTGAAAGTGTGAAATAATTTCAAAATAAAGCTTTAAACAAGTCTATCTGACTTTAAAGTTCTATCATTTAAAACTGAGACAAAGACTGAAGTCTAACATAAAACTACACCACAACTGAGACTCAGCTCAGCTCCTAGAGAGTCACTGTAAAGTGTGTCAACAAGGCATGACTTACAGCTCTATGCTGACTTTCAATTATTTATACATGGTTCTGTACTTATGGGGAAATTTTTAGTGCAAGAATTTAGCAGATCAGTTTTAGCAGGCAAAAACCACTCAACAGCCAGAACACTGAAATATTTAATCCCCATAAAACTACTGGATACAATGGTGCTACACACAAACCTCAAAATAAGCAAGGCACAGTACATTTTCAAATAAGATGACAAATATGCTTTGCAAAATGATCATCAAATGTTAGTTGGATACTTTCAGTGGTACATACATCTGAAGGAGAAAAAGGCAAGAAAACGAAAATCGTTTTCCACCTGTAACAATACTTGAAATACAACAAAAGGTCTCTCCCCCACCCCAGCATGTCAGCAAAGTTGAACCTAATAAATGGGAAATTACCTGAAGTGGTTAACATTCAAGGGTAGAATTAACGCACACGTGTATCCATAGCTTCACGTCATACAAGTCTGTCTGCACCCCACACCATGACAGCCAAGGACAAATGCAGCACCAAGAAACAGCACAGAGCAAAAAGCAGAGCAACAAAGAGCAGAAAAAAGGAAACTTCAGTCATTGAGACAAGTTCATCAGATGAAGCACAGGAATTAGACTTAGGATTCATTTTAAAGAAAAGCTTGAGATATTAACAATAACAACAAAAAAAAGAAAAACACAAAAAGAAGGATGTGCAACACACACATATTTGCTCAATGTGCTACCTGAATTACGCTTATTTCCAACTTCAGAGGACAGAGGTTATGCCCGCGGCTTTGTTTGTAAAAGCAGCTTCAGACGTTTCAGATTTTAAAAATTGTCATTTAAAATAATGACTATGCAAAGAGAATACTTTTTCTCATGGTGTGACTTATTTTCTTCTCCATTTACTATTTATAATTTCAAATTCTTAATAAATACTTTCCACATAATGAAAAAAAGATATGCAAGTTGTGTCACCTAATATTCAAGTTCCTCATTCACAATTTCTACAGCTACATCGTATACTTCACAAATAAAGTATGAACAAATACAAGGCAGCACCCTGCTAGAGCCTTCTGCACAGCATTCCGAAGTGAATGTCATACTACAGGAAATAAAAAGAAGTGATCTGCAATCGGAGGATTAGTTCCTTCCCTTATTTGTATATAGTATTTTAAAAGTACTCATATTGCACAAACTCAAGAAAGGAGGGTAAAAGCTTTTTAAAAAGGGAAAGACTTAACCAGAGTGTAAGTGAAGGGTTAGTACAATCCAGATTTTAGTACCTGTGCTAAAGTGATTATCAGTGGAATCAAGCCTGATTAAATCTCTGACGAAGACTGTGTGCTCCCCATTGTTAGCATCATTAGAACTATCCACGCTACCGTGGCTCACCGTGTCCCCATCACTTCCACCTGTCGCATTCTGAGGAGCTAAAGATAAGGACAATAGCAGTTCAATAACTCATGCACTGATAATCTCTGAAACCAAACATGAATGCCCCACAATTCATTTACAGTTGCAGAACACTTTCTAAATTTGTGGGGGGAAAATAATAAGGTAACCTCTATCTTCAGTTGATAGGAAAGTATCAACCAGAATTTCATTTACATTTTCTACTTCATATATTTAAAAACTCATATGCCTATAAAGCTTATGGTTCAGCAAGAGAGTATCTTTTCAATCACACGTATTACCTGATATTGAGGAGACCTGTGACTTTTGCATGGTCTTTTTAAGCGGCTGCCTAAATTGTGCCAAGCCACGTACCACATTCCGTACCTTCGTCCATAAGAAGATACCACTGCGGGTACTGCTAGGCCATGGGCTTTCCAAAACTACCTAAAGGTAAAATGAAGGTTAAAAATAATAATTATTAGGAACACTTGATTTTTAAAGAGATACATATATAATACATACATAAATAACTACAGCCTAAATCTCCATAAAAGAAGTTTCATGAATAAGGTACAAAAATGTATCAATCTTAATAAGCAGCATATGTTGTCTAACGCCAATCCCACTTACCTTATTATAATAACCATAAGTAATAGCATTTGGCTTTATCTTAGCAGTTTTCATTTCAAATAAGACTCTCACTGCTAAAACAGGATGACCCCAAAGTCCACAGAGCTGCATTACTACTCGATAGCACACCTAACAAAAAATATCAAAGCATTAGTAGTTGGCATATTAGTCTATCTATGACTTGCAGATTTTTTAAATTACTCAATTCTTCTTCTCAAGGTCATTAAGCACGGTTTTATCCTTTGCTCTGAGTCTCAGTAAATTATTTTTAAAACCTATTCATTAATGAAAGTACCAGTATTATTAACTGTTTCACATAAGATCTATGTGCACGTGTGCCATTCGTTTCAGTAACTAAGTTTACACAAAGAGAATGACTACCAGCCCCCATAATTTGAGAAGGAATTCATTTTTAAAATCTAATATGATTAAAATAACTCTCACAAATCATGTTTTATATTCTGTGCCAAAGGAATTAAAGACAACACCTCCAGGATGCCCACATAACAACAACAAAAAGATCTGTAAACCCATGTCTTGGAAAAGTAGAAGAAGAAACTTTAAGACACTGTAATATGATTAGCAAAGGCTTTTCTGAGAATATGTGTTTACTGAGGAGGGCTAGTTTTGATCACAAGAGGATAAGTGAATTGGAAATTCCTAAAAGTTAGAGTCTCACATATTAGAAGACTAGAGCAGAAACCATGAAAAATGAAACAGGTATCTTGAGAGCTCCAGGCAGAGGTGAGCCAGTGAACAGGGACAGCACAGCCACAGACTATGATCCAGCTTAGTCTGAGAATAAGGAAATATACATAGAGAAGAGACTCTTCTTGGGACTTTTATTCTGAGGTCTGGAAAGTATTCCCCCACCTTCCAGTTTTATCTGTATAAGAGATAAGAGCCAGGGACCAAACTAAAGAAACAGTAATAATACAGAGACACATTTCTTCAAATGCAGTATATTGTTGCCTATTAACATATATTTTCTATCTGTAATAGATAAAAGACAGCCATGCATTCTTTGATACTCCTCCCACTGAGAGGTCTATGTCCCTACCCTTGAACCGAGGGAGAAGAGCTTCTGAGACTACATGACCAACAGAATATAACTAAAGGGACACTGTACTAGTTTCCTGGTTTCAGCCTTAAGAAACTGTCAGTTTCCACTTCCTCTCTCTTTGAAACAAATCCTCTTCGAGCTCTATCATGGAAAAAACCCAAGTACCACAGAGGGAGGTCCTGAGCCTACTGAGAGGGAGACGGGTCCACCTGAGCCCAGCGTCACAATCACCCTTGCCAAGGCACCTGGCTGGCATTTAAGTTCAGATGTCTTGAGCACTCCAGACCAGATCAGCTAGCAACCGATTATAATCAAGTGATCCCAGGTAATGCAATGAGGAGCATTGAAAAATCACCCAGAATCCTTTCTGGATTCTCAGAGAAAAAAAAAAAAAACAACAAAAAAAAGATTTAACGAAATCATTGTTTTAAGCCACTAAGTTTTGGGAGGGTTTGTTACTCAGCAACGTAAGACAATATCATATGAACAGACTGATAAGACAGTGTAGGAATACGTCTGACACAAATATTTCATTTTCATTAAAAATTCTAGGGGTGCCTGGGTGGCTCAGTGGGTTAAGTGTCTGACTCTTGACTTCAGCTCAGGTCGTGATCTTGCAGTTCGTGGGGTCGGGTCCCACACTGGGCTCTGTGCTGGCAGTGTGGAGTCTGCTTAGGATTCTGTCTCCCTCTCTCAGTCCCTCCCCTGCTTGCTCTCCATCTCTCTCAAATTAAAAAAAAAAAAAAGATATTAAAAAAATTCTGTAAATAATGGGGTGCCTGGATGGCTCAGTCAATTAAGCGTCTGACTTAGTCTCAGGTCATGATCTCATGGCTCGTGAGTTTGAGCTCTGCTTCGGACTCTGTGCTGACAGCTCAGAACCCGGAGCCTGCTTCAGATTGTGTGTCTCCCTCTCTCGCCCCTCCCCACTAGCGCTCTGTCTCTCTCTCACGCTCGCTCTCAAAATAAAGAAACATTAAAAAAATTTATTTTTAATTCTGTAAATAGTATTAAAAGCAAAATGCATTATGCACTTTAATTTCTTCTATGTAGCATATGCTATTTCTTGATCTTCTAAGAGTTTTATTTTAAAGTCTGAACGTAACATGTAGAACACAAAGATGTCAAATTAAAACATTAAGCATAGGAATGAGACAGTGGGTTTTAATGAAACACACTTAAAAATCAAAACTACTTACTGAGCAGTCTTACATGTTTGTCATTTCATTTAAGTTTCAAATTACTCTCTTTATAAAATGTAGCTAATATATAAATTGCCTCACAGAATTGCTGGGAATACCAAAGGAAAAAAATGTGACAATACTGTGAAAACTTTAATATGAACATTGAACATTTATACCTATAAAGAAAAATACTTTTCATGCAATTTATGATTATGTATTATGAACTTATAATTTATCAATCAAGTACTGTATTTTGAATTTAGAGTACAGTAGCAATTCAGAGAGCATACTTTAAAACACTTTAAAAATATTTTATGTCTTTCACAAGTTAAAACACATCTTAGATAGAAAACTCTATTAGAACAAATTTTTAAAAACACTAAAATGCATACGGTATGAAACACTCTGATGAAGCACTTTTAATGTCCAAAGTTTTATTAACACTGGATGAAAGAAAATGTAATCAAATGAGAGAATGGATATTTTAGTACTTGTTTTGTAATTTTTATTTTAAAAGCTTTTATAACATACACATAATAGAGAAAAATGAGTTAGTGTACCCACAAGCATTATCAAATCTTCATATAATACATGCTATATTCATTTAAGATTGTTTTTATTTTTAAGAAGGAAAGTCATAGAACTCTTGCTGAAGCCTATGACACGCCTCTCTTCAACCCCATTTCTCTTCTATCACCCTGTGCTCTTTCCCCTCAGACACCCATTACTCTGAATTTTTATTTCAACTTTGCTTTAAATTCTAATCTGGTTCTAAATATCATTTAGAGTTATTTTAACACCAAAAGTTATTTTTAGAGGGAAAAACATCAAAGAAAAAGGCTAAATAAGTGATTCAGTTTCTTCAACCATTAACTGGGTAATATCACTACCTATCTCTTAGGATGGCTTGGAAGCTTGAGAGAGATAGTGTCTATAAAACCTTCAGCATATCACTCACTGAGTGCTTACACTAATAAGCCAGATACTATTCTAGGCACAATCTGTACATTAATTGACTTAACCCTCAAGCTCACCTTATAAAGATAGTATAAATTATAATGTCTATATCAGTGGGGCAATGTGGACCTCCAGGAAACATCTGGCAATGTCTGCAGACATTTCTTATTGCCACGTAGGAGAAGGGAGGGTGCTACTGGTATCTAGTACGTAGAGACCAGGGATGCTGGTAAACATCCTGCAATGCACGGAACAGGCCCACAATAAATAATCATGTGGACCAAAATGTCAATATTGCCAAGGCTGAGAAATTTAGATCTACATTTTCAGATACATAATGTGAAACACAGGTTATATAACTCATCCTAGAACACAGAACCTAAGTGGAGAGCAACTTACTAAAAGCCTATTTTCTAGTTACTTTCTAGTAACGTTATACTAAGAATAAAATGAAGTCAATATTATTTTCTATTTATAAGGTGCAATCTGACCTAAGGCAGTCTCTGCTTCATTTCAAACCAATAATTTTTACATAAATGTATTTAAAAATAAATAATAAGTACTAGCTCTATGAAACGAAGTACTAGTTTTACCTTTCCTGCTTAATGAAAATACTTGAGAGCACTTTACAACGGCCAAGACCTAGTTTTCTTAAATGTACAAAAATAAAACACATCTTAGTAATGATAACTCAGTTTGTCATACTTGCCTCATCTAGCGGATCCACATCTGTTTTCCTCATCTTTATAAGTACATCATATGCCTGCTGAAGTGCTCTGACCTTAGGATGAGAAACTCTAACATAGGCTGGGAGACAAATAAACCATAAGCTGTAACAATGACTGAAGAGACACTTGGCCCATTGTGGTGGATTTGTGTAACATCTCTTCGCCAACTTATGAGCCGTTTTTATCTCCTAGAAAGAGAATAAATACAACATTATGGTATTTGGGGCATCTGGCTGGCTCAGTCGGTAGGGCATGTGACTCTTGATCTCTGGGTCATGGGTTCGAGCTCCATCTTGGGAGTAGGGATTACTTACCAAAAAAAAAAAAAAAAACAAAAAACCACAAACAAACAAACAAAAAAAAACTTACAAGAAAACCCAGTATGGTATTTATTAAAATCCATCAGGGTGGGGAGAAAAGTGAGAAGGAAAAGAGAAGAATGTAATGTAAAATTTGATTCTAAAATCAAGCATTTCACAGCTTTACTTTCATGAGTGGCTTCCTACTTAGTACAACATGGTTCCTTCAGCATTTGTCTATAGAAGCACTTTATACTGCACTGTAACTATTTGCTGCCAAGCAAGCCTTTCCTAATAGATTAGAAATCTCTTAAAAGCAGGGATCATCCGTATTTTTATAACAGAATGGCTAATTAGTTGCCCTTCACATAGAAGGCACTCGTATGTTTGATGGATGATAGGGACTTAACCATTAAGAGCTTGTAGGTTCATCAACGGCATTCTTAAAAAGTGACAGTCTTTCTATCTTTCTCCCAGCTTAAATGTTTGACAAATACCCCAGGCTATTTTCTGCCAAGACTTCCCTCTACCCTTCCTCACCACAGTCATTAATTCTTTCGACTGATTCCTTAAAGAGACATAAGGCATTGCAGGCAGCATAGTCTGACAAGATCACAGAACTTCCTACCCAACAGTCTGAGAGTGATGTATTCTTACTTCTGATTTTCACTCTGATTTAGGTGGAAAAGAATAGGCATCAAAACCACCTGCTGAGCTTTAATCAAACTATATGCTCCCAGAAAACAACAGAGCCTTCCAGATAGATCAGATGACCACTGTGTGCCTTGTACTAAAAACCCCTCTGCTGTGATGTGTTCTAAATAAACATGCCCTGGTGCATTAATTTTTCTTATAGGCTCCATTTCTATTAGACTTGAAGATATATTTAAAAATATAGTCCCTTGTTTTTCAAAGATGGGAAGGTTCTTTTCTTTTCCAGTTAGCCTGGGGAACAAAAATTCTGGTGAAAATGAGATTTAAAGATTTAGTAACCAAATTTTCCCATTTTAAAAACTGGCTTTTATTAAGCCGATAAAAGCAAATAACAACAACAACAACTTCCCTTCAGACATTGAGAGAAATGTGTATTGTATGGTATTAAGGAACACCTCAGAATACCTCTGGGATTTGGGGGGCTGTACATGCATTGGTAAAAACTGAACTAAGAACTTCACTCTGACATTTTCCATGTTTTGTAGGCCACAACAGTGTCAACAGATGTTTCATTTTAACTCACACCTAACCACAGATTGACTCTTTATAACTAAATCAGATGTGGTATCAAAGCAAGATATCTAGGGGCGCCTGGATGGCTCAGTCGGTTAAGCGTCCGACTTCAGCTCAGGTCATGATCTCATGGTCCGTGAGTTCGAACCCCGCATCGGGCTCTGTGCTGACAGCTCGAAGCCTGGAGCCTGCTTCAGAATCTGTGTCTCCCTCTCTCTCTGCCTCTCACTCGCTCATGCCCTGTCTCTCTCAAAAAAATGAATAAATGTTAAAAAAATTAAAAAATAAAATAAAATAAAATAAAGCAAGATGTCTAGCTTGCCCTAAGTAAGCTCCCTTTCACTTCCTTTAAATGTAGTATTTGGCATAAAGTATATTTACATTAACCACAAGAGATCTGAAAGTTGAAATTACATTGAGATACCACTTCACACACACTAGTATGGCTATAATCAAAAAGACAGATAATAACAAGAATTGACAAGGATGTGGTACAACTGGACCCCATATACACTGCTGGGAGGAATTTTAAATGGTATAACCATTTTGGAAAATAGTCCGACAGTTTCTCAAAAGGTTAAACATAGAGTTACCATATGACACAGCAATTCTACTTCTAGGCATTTACCCAAGAGAAATGAAAACATATATCCTCACAAACACACACAAATGTTCACAGCAGCACTCTGCATAACAGCCATAAATAGGAACCACTTACATGTACAAGAATGAATAAATAAAATGTGCTACATATTCATACAATGGAATATTCAGCAATAAAAATAAATGAAGTACTGACACATACTGCAACATGGATGGGCCTTAAAAACATTATACTGTGTGAAAGAAGCCAGAAACAAAAGACTACATATTGTATAATTCCATTTATATGAAATGCCCAGAATAGGCAAGACTATAGACACAGAAAATAGATTAGTGGTTGCCTAGCACTGCGGGGGATGGATGGAAGGGTTAACAGGTAAGGGTGCGGGCTTTCTTTTTGGGGTGATGAAAATATTCTAGAATTGACTGTGGTGGTGGTTGTACAACTGTGAATATAGTAGCTTTTAAGCTACTGAGTGTACTTTAAATGGGTGAATTGTATGGTATATGAATTATATCTCAATAAAGTTGTTTTTTAAAAAGTATATTTGGTTCCCAAGGATTCTCTTAAAGCATAAACATAAGCACTCAAAAACTTCAGCCACAAGCAGAGTTGCAAGACATCTAGTTTACTTCATTAACAACCATAGTGTGTCTTCAAATGGTTGCCATGTGTGATAATTTTAAACTATGTGCTGCATATCACATATACATATTTTACATTTTAAATTAACATGTAACAGATAAAGAATATCTGACCTGTTTAGTTCTCTTAGCCATGAGAGCTGGACTGTTTGTAATGCTATTCCCAGTAGGGTGTCTACTAAAACAAAGTTTCAACTCCTGTGGTCTGTCAAAAAGCTTAAGGTCCAGTCTTGGAAAGTATTTGTAACTAAAATAAAAAGCAAAAATAAAGCTGCTGATTTAAAATACATTAATTCTTCACATTATTCCAGAATTTAGTTGAGTATTTCTAAATCTTAAATAGTACCTAATATTATTCCCCACAATCCAGATATAGAAAAGTAATTATTTTTCAAAAATATAAGATGTAGTGATAAGATACACAGACTATCTACATGGAAACTTTGGCCTACTCCCCACCCTATTTGCAATTTTCAACCAATCACTGGACAACAGAAAACCCTGATCTCTTACTTGACAGAGGTTAATAACTTTCAACAGAATCCATGTGTTCAATAATTCATATTAAAAGTAACATTTAGTATATTTTGTAATTTTGTTTTCCTTCATAAAAGTACCTTGGCATGGGTATTTAAGAGAAAAAAAATTCGTAAGATTTTTATTTGAGGGATATACCAGAATTTCACCATTCTTTATTGTTGGACATTTTTAGGTTATTTCTGAATTTTTGCAGTTAAATATCTGTGTACTTATATCTTTGTGAATACTTTTGCTGTGGTCAATGTTTATCAATAAAATTAAAATCATTATAAGTCACTATCAAATTATTTCAAGAAAGGTTATACTTACATACAGTCTTACACTCTAAACAGTAGCACAACCTATCCTCAATCTGATAGGTTAAAAATGCTTCTACTCACCATTTGGTTTGCATTTCTTTGAATACTAGAGAAGCTTAGTATATTTTCACATTATTGATTATTGGGATTTCTTCTTGGAAACTGCCTACTTACTGCCTTTGGCCAATGTTCCTCTGGGAGATATTGCCCTTCCTTATTTGATTTACCTTGTTTAATACATGGATTCCAATGTATAGTGATTAAACCAAAGGAAAAAAACTTCTATCATTAACATGCAATCAATATAGTACTTCTTAATTAAGCCACTAAATTCCAGGTATATACTCTTCATTCTTATGCAGTCCTGGTAAGATATTAATTCCATATTTTTGAAAGAATTATTTTATACTCCTTTTGCCTCAGATATTCCTTTAGAAATGCAGCCTAAGGAAAAAAACTATGTATATACACAAGGATATAGAGAACTAAAAAAAAAAAAAAAAAAAAAATCCACAAGAGACTAAACAAATGGTCATTCAAAATGATATGGCACAAAACTATGTATAAGCATGGAAAAATGTCTACAGCACTAAAGGCAGACACAGGTAACAAAGAATATGCATGTACAACATGAACATTTATTTTAATATAGTAAATGCAAATTTATGCACAAAAACAGGAAAGATATACATACAGCTGTTAACACACATGAAGTATTGGTGCTTAAATGATGTGCTAGCTTTCTTTTTTGGTTTGCTATTCTAAGTTTGTTAAACTGTGTATTATCAAAATTATACCAACAAATAACAATCAAATATATTTTAATTTCTTAAAAGGTTCCCATTCAAATCCTATTCTTCAAGTTGTTTTTGTTTTTTTTTTAAATTCCAGTGTAGTTAACATACAGGGTTCTACCAGTTCCAGGTCTATAATATAGTGATTTTAACACCGCCATATATCACCCAGTGCTCATCACGACAAGTGCAGTCTTTAATCCCCATCACCTATTTTAATAAATAATGATTCCTGGCCCTCTACTTTTAAGTTCTCTCTGTATCTTCCTAATGCATAAGAATTTCAGTCTTTACATTGACAACAAAACCCCCCAAACATAGGAGAAACCTCACGAAAGTAAATTTATTCTTCCCCAGAAATGAGAGTTTTAAAGATTAAAATATGATTAAATGTTTAGGTGAATAGTCATCAACATTTGGCCTCCCTTCCAAAAAGTCTGTCCAATTCTTAAATTACAATACCTCATAACATATTCACGTAATATTTATATCCATTAGTTCACTGAACAAATTATTTTTTGAAAATGACTTTCACAAATGGCTAATATACATATCTACCAACAGTCACTAAAGATCAAAATAAATTATTAAAGCTGAACACAAATAGCATTAAAAAAATTCTGGCTACCTGTACTTTGGTGACAGATCCTTTCCATCATCAGGAGGCGGTTCTGGTGGCATTATGAATACAGTGTGCTCACTTTTCTGTGAATCATCTAGCTCTATCAATTTGGTGTCTTCAGCTAAATCAAAATCAACCTGAAAATAATTATTTTCTCCAATTAATCTGTATATCAGAAATATCTAATTCTGAAATTTTAAAACTTAAGAAAAAATACCTTATCTGTTTTCTCTGTGCCTTTATCAGGAAACAACTACAAAAGAAGAAAAGAATTCTTGGTGAAAATTTTTACTGTGAATATATTAGAGAAGGTCTTAAATTCTTATGTAAAAAACGATTCTTTTTTAATACTGGACAGATAGAGGCACCTGGATGGCTCAGTCGGTTAACGTCTGACTTAGGCTCAGTTAATGATCTCGCAGTTCATGGGTTCCAGCCCCGTGTCAGGCTCTGTGCTGACAGCTCAGAGCCTGGAGCCTGCTTCAGATTTTGTGTCTCCCTCTCTCTCTGCCCCTCCCCTACTCACACTCTGTCTGCCTCTCTCTCTCTCTCTCTCTCAAAAATAAATAAACATTAAAAAAATTTTTTAAATACTGGACAGACAGAAAACACTTCACAATATATTTGGAGCACCCTATACTATCCGGTTAACACATGATATTTTACCATTAGGATAGAAACAATTCATTTGGAATAATTCTTTTATAAATCCTTCTTCACAAGCAAAAAATGCCCAATCACAGGGGGAATCTGGCTTCTCAAATATAAAATTTCATTGTTATTAAAATCCCTGTATTAGAGACTGATATAATCTAAGCTTCCCTCTAACTTGATGATATTAGACTATCAATTTTAAAAGTAAGCAAAAATGTTGAATAGTTTTAATCTTATCCCCAGAGTTTTAGATCACATTGATAGAATGGGAGAAAAACATTCAAGTCCTCTAAGGAGACTACAAAAAGTATAATGTCATAATACTCTATCTTTTTAAGATATAGTCTCAAATTTTGCATAATATATGGTTTACATATAAATAAGCCCCAAGATCCACTTAGCAAAAGTACGAACCCAGTTTAAAATGCGAGGAAAAAAATGTGAGTCATCACTGTGAAGAATCAACCTGAACTTCCTAGGATGGGTAAGTAAAACTTGATATTTAGCATATTTCAAATATGCTTCATTAAGACAAAAAATATATAGTTAGCAAAAGAATCTGCAGACTTATTAAAACAAAAGAACACAAGACTTCCATTACCCTAAACTAAACTTTCTTAATGAACTACTAAATCTTTTATCTTACTTAGGTAAAAAAAAATGTAAGATTTAGAAGGTTCAGTGAAATGTTCTTAGTACTTACGAGTTACAAAACAAAAGTGAGATTCAAGAAAAATTAGCTATGTATGGTGGAAACTAGATATCAGAAAATTCTTATATTAAGCCTAGACTTGGACACTTGCACACATGTGCACGCGAGCATGCGCGCACACACACCCCTATAATACCTCCCTCAGATCATTTGGGCTAATGATGATGATTATACAGACAACCAAACTGTTTAAGTTTTTAACACTTATATACAGGAAAAACTTTTACCTTTTCTATGCAGTCATCAAAAAATGCCAATCCAGTATCTTTATCACTTACAAAACTACATTCTTCAATGAAACGAATAAAAATCTGTGTTTTGGATAAATGGGTGTAGAATTTTGTATAGGCACGATCTCGACTTTTTAAAAATCCTGAAAAAACCAAAGTCACAATTGAATTCAAAACTTAAAGTGGAATCCGAGGTCATACAAAATATTATTTTAAACTTGTACATATATTCACATTTATAAAAGCTTTTAGTAACCATATTCTAGTAACTGTACCTCCTTCTGCCTGATTCAACCATAAAACACTTAACTTAAATACCATTAATCTTTTCACTGAAATCTGAATCTGCTATAAGGAACCTCTAGCCCTACAACTCTCAACTAGAAATTTCTCTCATACTCTGCATAGTCTTGAGCGAGAAGGATCAAATGTCCTTCCTCTGCAATGCCACCAGACAACTCCTCTAACGGCCTGTAAACATTTCTGCTCAGCAACAGTGCAGTCATCTACTGACTTCAGGGACACTCTCTCCTTCACTCACTGAGGACTAGGGCACCTAATTCCAAGTCTTCTCTTCTCCAGCTCCTACCACAAACATTCTTCAACATCCATAAGCACAAACCATCCAACACTTTCATGAGTTCATAATGCCTTAAATTCCAATGATCTATGGTCTATCCTCCCTCAGTCACCACCTTCCACACAGTCACACACTCCCGGGACTTTTGCTAACACTCAAAACAGCTCTGCCTCCCAAATCTAATTTACATATATATATTACTCTCTGCCCATTACCCTTGTCTGATTTGCTTACTTTAGGACTCCTACCAAGCATGGGGGGCAGGGGGAGGCTGTTCAAATCCACAATCATTCATATCCTTTTACATTCTACCTATACCCTCCTGTCTTCTCTCCTTATTCAATCCTGATTCCATGTCTACCGTTTCAATTACTTTCTTGTCAACACTCTCAATTCTTATGTCCTTTTGTCTTTTTTGTTAAACTCACCTAGTATTACTCAGCCCTGGAGGAATGAATTGCCTGCTGTCTCTGGATCTACAACAGTGTAACTGAGCACAAATTAAAAAGGGGAGAGGAAGAGTTCTACAAGTGGGCTGATCGGAACCACTTATACCTTCATCTATGACTACCAACCCTTCTAAATTTCATCCCATGTTTCTTACAACTATTTCCAATTTTTTAATTCTCTCCTATCATGTTCCTTTCTCCATCATACCCTTCTCTATACCTTAATATTGCAGAGAAAATGAAAATTATTAAGAGAATTACTGTCATTATCTCACTACAAAATCTAGGATTTTCTGCAGCTACCATTTACTCCTTCTCTTGTTTTACAATGAATATGTCCCTCTTACCTAAGGCCAAGCCCACCACAGAAGCCTGGGATTCCAGTCCTTTAGTGTTCAGTGATCTCAGGACAATTTCCCCTCTCTATTAGCTATCTGTCAGCATACTCAAGTCTCTCTCTTTAAAAAAAAAAAAACTTTCCTTAACAAATAGTCAGATCCTTCATCTTTCTGTTGTTTCCCTTCCCAATAAAAGCCATGACCTTTATCCACTTGGTTGACAAAGACAAAAATCTCAAAGACGCTCTTGACATCTCCCTCTATCTTACATCCTATATTCAATCACCAAGTTCTATGCAATTTACCTCCAAAAAAAAAAAAAATCACTCATCACTCTTCTCAACTAAACCAGGTCACTTCCACTTACCACTTGGAGCAATGTGATAACCTAACCAACTAACTAGCAGATCCACACTTTTGATGTCTCCAATTCAGTCTCTGCATAGAAATCAAAGGAAAAAAGATTTAATGCTGATCTTGTAAAAATGCAAATCTGGGGCACCTGGGTGACTCAGTAGGTTGAGTGTCCGACTTCAGCTCAGGTCATGATCTCACCGATTGTAAAGTCTGAGCCCTACATCTCTGCTGTCAGCATGGAGCATTGCTTTGGATCCCCTGTCTCCCTCCCTCTCTGTGAGCCGGGGTATTCTCTCTCTCTCTCTCTCTCAAAAATAAACCTTTAAAAAAATTAAAACTGCGGGGCGCCTGGGTGGCTTAGTCGGTTAAGCGTCCAGCTTCAGCTCAGGTCATGATCTCACAGTTTGTGGGTTCAAGCCCCGCACTGGGCTCTGTGCTGACAGCTAGCTCAGAGCCTGGAGGCTGCTTCGGATTCTGTATCTCCCTCTCTCTCTCTGACCCTCCCCTGCTCGCACTGTCTCTCTCTCTCAAAAATAAATAAAAAACATTAAAAAAATTTTTAATTAAAAATGCAAATCTTATCCTATTACCTACTTAAAGGGCCTTCACTGGCTTCCAATTACTCTTAAAGACTGAAATCCTTCACTGGTCCTCAAAGATCCTACAGGACTTGGCTCACACCCACCATTTTCAGGTATGGTTTTTAAGCCACTTTTCCCCTCCAGCCTTTCTTTCTTTGATGCTTCAGGGCATTCTACATGCCGTGGTCACACCAACCCCTTGACATACTAATTAGTTGATAAATGCTTAAATAAAATAGAAATAAATTAAATGAATTATTCTTGACAAGTAGTAACAAAAAGTGTTTTTCTTCTTCTAATGGATCTAGTAAAGGCTATTAAAGTAATTAAATGAAAGGCTGATGGGAAAACTATAATGAATTAATGAGGCTGACAACATTTAAATACACTGATCAATCTTAGGAGCACTAAAAATGGGACAGCCAGATATGCTTGCAGGTTATAATAGGAAGTAGTGTTTTTGGCACCTACGTGCCAAGAAAATTGAACCTGAATCTAATTACTCAAGCTCTAGAACAGTACTGTTTAATTCAGTAACCACTACCCACATGTGACAATCTAGCACTTGAAATGTGATTGATCCAAACTGAGATGAGCTGTAAACATAAAACACATGATTTCAAAGCCTTGCTACAGAAAAAAAAATGTAAAATCTATCATTACAATTTTTAAAATTTAATTACATGTTGAAATACCATTTTGGATACTTTAAGTTACAAAAATATATTATAAAAATTAATTTCCCCTATTGCTTACTTTTTAACTGTAGCTACTACAGAGATTTTTTTTTACCTTTTTTTGTAGAAAGCAAGCAAGTGCACAGAAACAGGGGAAAGGGGCAGAGAGAGAATCTTAAGCAGGCTCCACGCTCAGGGCAGAGTTCAACTTGGGGTTTAATCGCATGACCCTGGGTTCATAACCTGAGCTGAAATTAAGCTGAGCCACCCAAACGTCCCAGAAATTTAGTATTTTATGTGTGGCTCACTTTATACATATATATATATATATTATATGTATATTATATGTATATGTATATATATTATACATATATTATATGTATATAAATGTTTATTTATTTTTGAGAGACAGAGCATGAGCAGGGGAGGGGCAGAGACAGAGAGGGAGACACAGAATCCAAAGCAGGCTCCAGGCTATGAGCTGTCAGTACAGAGCCCTATGTGGGGCTCGAACTCACAATTCACGAGATCATGACCTGAGCCAAAGTTGGATGCTTAAATGACTGAGTCACCCAAGTGCCCCTCACATTACATTTCTATTGGAAATGTATCTCTTAATCCAACCACAAGTTTACAGGAAATTCAGAGATGGAAGAAATGTTAAATAACACCATGGGGACACAATCAACCAAAAGCATATGTAAATCTAGGAAATTCTAAAGGATAACTAAAAGTTTATGAGTAAAATGATGTCCTATTTGGAATCTAGAAGGAAAAAGAGGGAAAGGATGAAATAAAAATGGCAAAATGTTGATTGCTGCCACTGCTGAAGTTGGAAGATGGCCATGTAAGAGTACATTATATTTTTCTACTTTTATCTAGTTTGGGAAAGTATCCCTAATAAAAAGTTAACCTAAAACCCACAGTTAATTCCTGTTCATTTTTCAGGCCCAACCTTAATTGTTACTTCTTCAGGGAAACTTTTCCATGACTCAGCACTCTCACTATAACCAGTAAGTTCCTTCACATCACACTTAGTAAAATGTAATTAATATTTGTGTTATGGTCTAATGGCTGTATCCCTCACTATACTAAATATTATCCTGTTGACAACAAAAACCTTAGGCCTCAGACACTAACTAAGTATCTTTCTAAATTCTATTAGTAAGACCACCCTCCTACGGGGGTGGGGGGAGGAGGAGAGGGAGAGGGAGAGGGAGAGAGAGAACATGAATGAATTAGTGGCACAATACTGCCTATTACAAAAATTCCATACTCTTAGTCTGGCATTTAAGACCACCCATAATCTGAGCTCTAATCTTATTTTTAGCCTTATCTTTCACAATACCTCTAAAGCTCTTCACTTTGGTCAAACTGTACCAAATATGCTGATATGGGCTGAACCCTCTAATTCTTATATTGTCCCCCCTCCAAATTCTTATGTTGCAGTCCTAACCCTCAGCATTTTTAAATGTTACTGTATTTGCAAATAGGGCCTTTAAAGAAGTAATTAAGTCAAAATGAAGAAATTAGAGGTGGCCTCTAACCCAATGACTAATGTACTTGTAAGAAAAGGAAATGTAGACACAGATTCACCCAAAAGGAAGACCGTATGAAGACACAGGGAGAAGACAGCCATCTTTACAAGCCAAGGAGAGAGGCTTCAAAGAAAACCAATCCTTCCAACACATTGATCTTGGACTTTTAGCTCTTAGAACTGTGATAAAATAAATTTTTTTGTTTAAGGCACCCAACATATGGCACTTTGTTATGGCAGTCTTGGCAAACTAAGACACATGTCTTATACATTTGTTCTTGAGATTTCTTCCATTCTGTTATTACCACTAATGATACTGTTATCTTGAGTACTGTAATTTTACTAGTTGCTTTCACATACATTTAATCTTCACAACCTTATGCACAAAGTAGGTATCATCCCCATTTTATTAATGAAAAAACAGAACCTCAGAAAGGCTTAATAAAGGAGCTCCTGAGTGGCTTAGTCAGTTAAGTGTTCAACTCTTGATTTTGGCTCAGGTCATGATTTTTCGATTCATAGGATCGAGCCCCCACATCAGGCTCTGTGCTGACAACATGGAGCCTGCTTGGGATTCTCTCTCTCCCTCTCTCTCTGCCTCTCAACGGCTCTCATGCACTCTCCCACTCTTTCAAAATAAAATAAACATTTTAAAAAAAAGGAAGACTTAATAAATAGCAAAGAAGAAATTCTATTCAGATTTGACTTCTGATGCATATTGTTTTCTAGAAACCCTTTCCTGCTCATCTCCATTTATCTATATTCAACCCATTCTTCAAAGTCATGCTCTTCTTCCATGAAGTCTTCCAAATTATCATTTGGAAGTATGTTCCCTTTTTATAAATTTGGGAAATTCTCACTGAATTATTGTGTAAAATCTGTTTTCTTGTGTACATGATCTACTTTAAAAAGTGTTTTAGATTATTTTCCATTTCCTATCCCATAGAGCTAGATTTTAATACTTCTTTATATCTCTACATAATAACTAGTCTGACTTGGTAGTGGTGACTAAATATTTGAGAGGTTATCCTGAAGCAGATATGATAAAAGACAAAAGGATTACTGGAAAAATAGAGATTTTTTTTTAAAAAGTAACTGCTAGGTAGGGGCACAGGGGTGGCTCAGTCAGTTGAGCATCTTTGGCTCAGGTCATGACCTCACAGTTTGTGGGTTTAAGCTCCACATCAGTTTCACGGCTGTCAGCACAGAGCCTGCTTTGATCCTCTGTCCCCCTCTCTCTCTACCCCTCCCCTGTTCATGCTCGCTCACTCTCTCGCTCTCTCTCAAAAATAAACATTAAAATAATAATAAAATAAAAGTAACTGCTGGATAAAAGTACAGAAATATAAAATAACTTTCATATTGAGTATTAACGTATCTGAAAGGTTGCTACTACATTTAAGAGAAGGTGAATAACAAAAATCTTTATAATTCCCTAAAATAACAAATACTAAAACAATATGACTATAGTGTTTTCCCCTGAAACAAGGCTCTATTTTTCAAAAACTTGAAAAACTGGTGGCCTCATTCAAAAAACTAATTGTTTGAGAATACTATAAACCTAAGAATATATAAATTAAAGAATTATGCAAGATTGAGGAACCACCTAAACTAAATCATTAGGTATGTTCAACTAAGATAACTGACTATATTGTAAATATAAGCAACATCTTTGACTTTTCATAATTAAAGATCTCCAGTTTCAGATTTCTCAGGGAAAAATGGGGGAAAAAATTAAAAGCATTTCTTAATAGAGCTAGATTACAAATACACACAAGTTTATTGTATTTTAATATAAATTCCTAAGAACTTACATCATGAATATTTTGGGGAGGAATACCAAATAAAAAATATTTTTCATTTCCATAAAATGTAATTATATTTTCAATGCCACTCACCCTGTCTGTCAAACAATGAATCAACAGCTGTGGCTTTATTTGAAGGAGCCTCTGTGATTGGTCTGAGATATGTCCTATATCCTTTTAAAATGGATGCCATAAAACGCAAAAACGCCTCTTGAATTTCCATTTCAAGTTGTGTCGTTTTCTTTTGCCAGGAGAAATCTGCTTCGATTGGAGTCATCTCAATTGCTGAACTTTCCTGAGTTTTTCGGTGAACTGACAAATGAAGAGAAAATGGCATTTATATATAATACAAGTACTGATTAAATAATTAAGAAAATCACCAAAATAAAACTCATTGACTTTCTGAAATTCTTCTCTCCATTCATGTAGTGGGATAGTTGGCAGAAGCTAACAGAGAGACTCAAGCAGACAGGACAAACCATACTAAAAATTCATGAACCACAATATTAATGTCTTAGTACTGAAATTTTGTTTTGTAATGAGATTCCTTTTATGCAGAGCAAAATTCTATTTAAATTTATGAATATTCTCATATATATTCTTTCATTAAAAATACTCCCTTTTCCTCACATTCACCTGAAGATAGCTGGGGATACAACTTCTTTAAGGTACTAAGTAGATTTTTGCATGGCTTTTTGGGAAGCTGCTTCCAATTCATGTTCTTCTTTTCATCTGATCTATTAAATAAAAACATAATAAAAGCTGTTATAATCTTTTTTTACTTGGCAAAATTCTTGTATCAAACTAAAAAAGAAAATGGAAAGGATTTTTGCTCAAATTACAATTGACACAGATGGTCTAAATAAGTGGTTTTCAAGGAAGTTCTGTGTTTAAATTTTTATTTATATTCTAGTGAGCTTTCACGATGTGGCCTCTTTTCTCCCTTGAGTTGTGCAGTTTGTTCTCTCAGTCCTCAGATCAATGTCCTGGGTGTTCAGAATGATTTGGTATTTATCTAGCTATGTACGAGGGATGAGGAAACCACAGGGGCCCCCAGTGCTCTACCATTTTAGCTTCTCCTGCCTCGTGGAAATTCTCTTTACATTTCAACCAACCTTAGGCATATTTGGTCATCTCACCCTAATGCTCTACCACAGATTTTCAGAAAAGGCTGGAGTTATTAATTCAAGACTCAAGTCTTGCTTCAAAAGTTACATTTTAGAATTATATTTTAAGTGCAAACTTAATTGATACTTCAAACTACCTATCAGAAGCAAATCTCAACAAACATCAGAGAATAATATATAAAGCATATTCTGACTATAATTCAACTAGTTAGCATTTGAGGGAAAAAATCTTGGAAGTTTAAAAGAACACTATCTTTTTTCATGTTTATTTATTACTTTGAGAGAGACAAAGAGAGAACAAGCAGGGGAAGGACAGAGGGAGAGAGGGAGAGCGAGTGGAAGAGTGAGTGGGGTGGGGGGAGAGAGAGAAAGAAAGAATGAATGAATGAATATGAATGAATGAATCCCAAGCAGGCTCCATGCTGCTTACTCCCAAGAACCATGAGATCATGACCCAAGCTAAAATCAAGATTTGGACATCCAACCGACTGAGCCACGCAGGCACCCCCAAAAGAACACTTTTAAATAATGCAGGAGTGAAAATATTTTAATAGAAATAAAAAACATTCAAAACTCCACAAAGATGAAAGGCCATACATCAACCATGGGCTGCAGCTAACACTATGCATCAGGCCAATATATTTATGAACGACAATGCAAACATTTTAAATTCTTAGAAAATTTAACCCGCTAGGATATAAAAATATAAGATGATGTTTATTTCAGGAATGTAAGGATTATTCATCATTGATTGATTTTATAATGTTATTTACCACCCAGAAAATAAAGGAGAAACAATGTTCATCTCAATAGTTGTACAAAAGTGTTATAAAATTCAATACCTACTTAAAAGTTTTTTTAAGTCATTATGTACAAGTAGAAAGTAAGTTCCTTTATTTACTATTAAGCAATCAAAACCCTAGAGTGCGGCTAGCAAACCTTTTATATATAAGGTCAGACATTAAATATTATGTTTTGAGGATCACAGGGGCTCTGTCACAACTTCTCAAATGTACCATTATAGCATGAAAGCAGCCTCACAGAGTATGTCAATGAGTGAATTTTGTAATTTTAGTTACACAAATAGGCCACGGGCCAGATGTCAATTCTTGCTTAAAGCAGTAATCACAATAATGAAGTGCTCAAAGCATTCCCTTTAAAATTAGGAATAAGACAAGATACCAGCTATGACTACTTCTATTCAATACTACATTAGGATCCTAGCCAGAGAATGAAGACAAATTTAAAAATATATAAGGACTGGGGTGCCTAGATGGCTCAGTCAGTTAAGCATCTGACTCTTGATTTCGGGTAAGGTCATGATCTCACGGTCATGAGATCCAGGCCAGCATTGGGTTCTACCTGCCCTGAGCATAGAGCATGCATAAGATTCTCTCTCCTGCTCCCTCTGCCCCTCCCCCACTCATGCTTGCTTTCTCAAAAAAAATAAAATAAAAATATATAAGGATTGTACATGATGTGATTATTTACAGCAAGAAAACTGAAGAGAATCTATACACAAAATAGAAGAATTCAATTAAGTTGCTGCGCAGGAGACTCATACAAGAAAACCAACAGCATTTCTATACTGTAGCAACTAACATAAAATGTAATTTAAAATACCATTTATAGTGGAAATAAAAAACACACCGTACTTAGGAATTAATAAGTCTAACAAAAGATACGCATAGTCTTTATGGAGAAAACTGCAAAGTTTATTGAAAAAATGTACAAAGATCTGTGAAGTAAAATTCATAGTCAGTTGTGCGACCGACTTCAGTTCATGAGTTTGAGCCCCGCGTCAGGTTCTGTGCTGACAGCTTAGTGCCTGGAGCCTGCTTCACATTCTGTGCCTCCCCTTCTCTCTGGCCCTACCCCACGCATGTTCTGTCTCTCTCTCAAAAACAAACATAAAAAAATCAATTTCTCTGTAATAAAACAGATCCTTAAAAGATTCAAATCTTGACAACTAAGGAAATGGCCTAATATTATCCTACATTCTGACTAAAGTCATTTTTTAAAAGCTTACATATGGATTTTGAATAAAAGCTAGAAAGCATACCATCCCTTGAGCCCTGAAAGCAATGTTCATCCCTTTCTTTCAATCCACCTTTTCTTTTGACAACTATCTTCCACCTACTGCCAACACTATTACCAAAATATTAAAAACTAATGTTGAACATGTTCTTTTTCAAACTTTCCAGGATTCTGATCCCTGCCCTCACTGAGAATTATTGTACTAAAGATGAAAATTTATTACCAATTTTAAAAAATACCATGTTTCTAGATGCTTTCAAAGAGCTGTAACAACTACATATGGGGGGAAATAAAATTGAGAGATAACATAAAAAAAAAATCAACTTACACATATAACATGTTTGTATCCAAGTCAATGCAAACAACATCTTGTGGTGGGTCATGAAGATCAAAATACCTGGAGTCAACTCCAACTATAAATGGTAAAGGTGCACTAAGGACTGCTGCCAGCGAAAGAGGACAAAGGGGAATGTATGGGCACTGCCACTGAAATGGAAAGATCATCTGGAAAAAAATTTTTTAAAAATTAACCAAATTTGAAATTTGCAACAAAAGGTATGTAATACTAATATTACTGAATGTGACCATTAAAAGCAGTAAAGTCCAGTTTATCTTACACTTCATTCCAAAAACCAAATGACTATAAAATATTACTAAGCAATACCATGAACCAATGTGATTAAATCTTCACGCATGACAATTATCACAAGCACAATAAAAATGCTGACAGCTCTCTGCATGTTAATTCCTCTAATACCATACAAAACCCACATCCGACATTTTTTGGAGAAAGGCAAAGCAGAGAGAAAACTTACAAAACAAACTCATAATCTTTAACTCTTAAGCATTTCATCCACCTATTAATTCTCAAAATAACCTTTGACTAAAATCCAATTAAAAGCTCCAAGGACTGAAAAAAATTAAAATGCCTGTCTTGAAAATGGCAATAGTCAACTGAAAATTTTAACAAAAAATTTCCTGCTCAAATAAACACAAAACGAATCAACTTCCATGAAGGTTGGCATCTTAAAAAATACTAGTCAATATAAAACATACCTCAAGAATCTTTATCAGCTTTTTACAATGGCATACCTTAACTGGATCATATAGGCTTTTAAAAAAAAAGTTTTGATAAGTTAAAGATTAAAATTTTAATTACCAGCTAATATGAAAATTCTAATCACCGATGATAAAATTTTCCCTCTACTATAAAAATCCTTGCTATATACCTTACCCATTTATCACTCACCCCAAAGAAATGCCTATAGCATTTATTATATCTGCCAGTTAATCCAGAGAATTATTTAGAATTAGGATTTTATCTTCGATCATTTATTTACTTATCAAATATTCCAGCACTTAGAATGAACCAAGCACTGTTCTAGATGGGGCTAGAACAGTGAATAAAACAAAGATCGCTGCCCTCCTGACACTTATGGTCTAGAAAAAGAGTCAGCAATGGGGCGCCTGGGTGGCTCAGTTGGTTGAGCGTCCGACTTCGGCTCAGGTCATGATCTCTCAGTTTGTGGGTTCGAGGCCCACATCAGGCTCTGTGTTGACAGCTAGCTCAGAGCCTGGAGCCTGTCTTCGGATTCTGTGTCTCCCTCTCTCTCTGACCCTCCCCTGCTCATGCTATCTGTCTGTCTCTCTCTCTCTCAAAAGTAAATAAAACATTAAAAAAATTTAAAAAAATAGAAAAAGAGTCAGCAAACTTTTTCTGTACAAGAAAGATAGAAAATATTTCAAGCCTTGTGAGCCATATTGGCTCTCACAGATATTTTTAACTTTGTCTCCATGCACGAAAGCAGCCATGGGCAGTATGTAAATAAATGGCCTACGTTCCAGTAAACCTGAAGGAGGTATGCAATTCAGCCAATGAGATATCTAGGAGAAGGTGCTTTCAAGAGAAGGAACAGCTAGAGCAAAGGCCTTAATTTATGGGCCTGCGTAATATGCTTCAGGAATAGCTGCTTGCTCAAACAGAGTAATAAGCAAAGGAGTCGAGTAGTAGGAAATGAGATCAGAGCACAGCCGGACAGAGCCACTCCCATAGGACCTTTCAAGGACTTCAGACACCTTCAGTGAAAACTATCTTCCATTCAACACAGGTTTGTTACAAAAATACTCATTGGTTTCACCAATGTTTGCTATGGAGCTTCATTAATTCTTTGCTACTCATTCTCCTTTTGAAGAATTTATCCTCTCATCATTCCTTTCCATTTTCTCTTTCATGGTTTTGCATGCATTACAGGCAGTTCTCCAACATCAGTCACACAAATTTCACGCAATCTTACATTTTGCATAAGATTTCAATTTGACATTACAATTTTTCCACCCGTTCTTACACTATATTGCTGAAATCAATCAAGAGACTGGGCCACAAAGATTCTGACAAAGGAACGTAGATAAACACTAGTTTTATGAGAAGGAGTGGGAACTTTATAAAACTTGTCAGCTTATTAACAAATATTTTCATGTTATAATGGCTTTTGCTTTCATATGCAACTGTGGAGGTTTGGAAAATTAATTCACAATGAGGATCTCTGTCCCCCATAAACTCTCTCACATAGTTACTATGGTTTTCAGTCCTAGTAGCATTTCTCTGACCAGATTAAGATCTTGGAGACATACTTCACTTGCTGATTTAACAGGTATTTATTGGGTGCTCACTCCATGCTGTTTAGCTGTGGTTAAGTACTGAAGACAAGGATAATAAAGAGACTAGGTATTTACTTCCATGCGAGTTACATTCTTAAAATGGAAGACAGGACAGTAAACTATTTTAAATTAAATATGTAATGGAAAATGAATTTGGAGAAATGGAACATCCAAAATTCTACACTTTGATCTATAAAGCCTATATGACCAGACCTCTAATTGTAACGGGAAGCCATCAAAACAGAGGACTTGATTTAATTTTACTTATGTTTTACCTAATAGCTAAGCATTTGTACATTATCCTATTTCACAATCACTTAGAATTTCCTATGTTATTGGCTCACAATGATTAAAAGTTAAAATTGAGAGTAATTAACTGCAATTCATTTGCATAATTTTAGGGCAGATGAAATTGACCAGAGCCTCTCATTTAATGCAATAGCTTCATTCATAAGTTTACTATTCTATAATCATATAGATTCTCTGAACTACTCAAATATATGAAAAACCAAAAATTAAAATTTTCTCTCAAATAGAAATCACCTTTCTTTCTTTACACTTACTATTTCTCTTTGCCACTGTATTATATTTATGTTAAACTTTTACTGGTAATTTCAAAGTTGCTTTCATTGAAGGAAATTTCCCTTTAGAGTAAAAATGTCCTGTCAGTAATCCTTTACTATAAGGAAAATTCTATACTTACAGCTACAACAGCTTCAGCTACTCCAGTCAACACAGCTGGCCTAAGAGAATGCAGCAGAATCTTACTCTCAAGTAAAACAAAGAGCAGCAGTGTTGCACAATTCTCAGGACCCAGATTCATTAACAAGGTGCTAAAGTTGGCTCCACTAGGAGAAAAGAAAAAAAGATGAACTACTTCACTAAAACACGTTAAGATTTGCTTATTAAACTATTTCCTAAATATTAACAGACTGCAAGTCTAGTGTTAATTTCAAGTCCTGAGTTAGTTATCACTAAGAAGTAGCAGCTTTAATGAGCTAGTCTAACACAATGTTTCAATCTCATCCTTTGGTAACAAAAGGGGAGTTTATCAGGGAAGACTCTTCCCAAAGAACCACCACTTGGAGGGGGCAGAAGCCAACACATGCAAAGGCAGTAAGGCAAAAAAAAAAAAAAAAAAAAGCTACCGTCATGTCCGCAAAACTGAAATACACCTATCGTGACTAAAGCATAGTAAGGAAGGGTCAAAAGATTATGTCAAAATAGAAATGACACAATTATATTACAGTCTCAAAAGGACACCTGGCTGCAGTGTGGATAAAGAAATGAAGGGAGAACAAAAACCTTAGTTAAAAGGTTAATAATGAAGTTGTCCACGTGAGAGCTCATGCTATCCTGCACTAGTGATCCAGGGGAACAGAAGGTAAGAGATTTGAGACATTTGGGGAGGTTAAAGTCAGTTCACTTTGAATATTTAGCCACAAATTGGATAGGGGGACGGGGAAAAGGGAGGCATTCCCCACAACCAATCTTGCAACTCTCTTAGATATTACATCTTAAAAATGGCGAATGGCCCACCATCCACCCCGCTATCAAAGCCAGAAACAGGAAAGCTATACACTCATGTAAAAGATAACACTTTATTATTCTAACCCTTAAAATATTTTAAAGCATTCTGCTCCAAGTGAATAAATATATCATTTTAGATACCATTAATAATTACCTTAGTGGTAAAGGTGTAGAAACTGGCTGTGATAATATTAATGCATCATGGACTGAAAGCTTAAAAAAAAAAAATGAATTAATCAAGCCAACCTTGAAACCTAAATATTCACATCAGGTAAAATAAAAAATAGTTTAATATGCAGACTGACATAGTTTTGGAAATGTAGTAAGATACATTTGGTAAAACAATAGCCGTATTTACTCAGAGGTACTATTTTAGTTCTTTTAAATTAAATGGTTAATTCAACTGAATTTTTATTCACTTACTTGTTTAAAACAGTTATCTTTAAATTATGGAGTAAGTGCTTTTCAAAAAGCTTGAAGTTTATGTACTCTATAGACTGGTACTTGATTACTATAAATTAATACTTCCTGAACAAAAGTATATACTTGCTGAACTGAAGTACATTCAAGATTAACAATATGTGACTTAATGCCACCATATCACATATAGAGTTGGTAACATCCTAGAAAAAATTTTAAAATATCTTGCCTCTACGCATCAATGCTACTCAAAGTGCCAGTCTGCAAACTGTTATTGGCCCAGGAAAAGATAATATATAAATGGAGAGCAAGCCACTCAGAAATTTTTATGGCAGTAAGACACTGCTCCAAGTGTCTGTACGTGATCAGAGGACTCATGTCTTTGAACAGGGTACAAACATGTTCACATCTACACTGATCTCACATGGTAAGGTGCACATGTAACAAGCTGTATACTTTTACAGGTCTGCCACCGATTGGAAATAAAAAGAATCGGTCCTTCAACGGAAAATGTGAAGACCACTATTACAGACTATTTCATTTCTTCCCTCCAACCACAATCACTTCATATTTAATATTTATTAGTCGCTCTGTTTTAAAAATATGCCCATAACACAGTTCTGGGTTTTACATGATTAAAATCAGCTACATAAAAGCCATGCATGGACCAATGATGATGTCGTCATGAATCAAAGATTATAACTACTCCAATTCTGTACACGCAGATAAAATATAAAATACAGGAAATTCCAGGACTTTATGAACACATATTGCTCTGCCTCAAACTCAAAGGGCCACAGAATCGACTCCGCAATGACGAGGATGAACATATGCAGAGCTTCCTCCAATGGATTTGTTGTGATTACCTGTACAAGGATTCTTGGTCTTTGTGCTGAGGGAAAAGGGATGTTTTGCATAAAGTGTGAAATGTGCCTGAAAAAAAAGGTGAAATACAGATCAAAATTACTTTTCTAAAATGCTTCATAGATTTTAACAAATTCTAAATATATTAAATGTTATTATATAAATCATCCTAGATCTGACAAAACCACTGACCTAAAACTTACGCTAAATAAATATACTTAGTGTAAATAAATGTACTCATCCCACTAAACTTCTGAAATGTACAATGCATTTCCTGATTAAAAGTTCATATTAATATACCTTGATATTGCCAGAAAATAAGAGTAACACAAATACAGTTTTCATGAAAGAAGCTTATTTTTATTAGCCTGATACCAGTGCCAGTATGGAGAGCAACTAACTGTGATATAATATAATTTAATCCTATAACTAATTAATATTAATTAAATAGTAATTTAATCAATATAGTTCTTTTACTCTAACTCTGAGCAAATCACTTGCCCTTTCTATTTCTCCACTACAAATAATGCTTCAGTTTCTTCAAAGCTTTGAGCTGTTAGGAACCACTAACATGCAAGTGAGAAAAAAATATTGATCACATACCCTGATTTTATTTCCTCAAACTATTCATAGAACCTCAATTTTTCAAAAGGTTGCTAACTTGTCCCTAACATTACATTTTATTTCAAACAATTTTAAATTAATCTGAAAGCTGAACATTAAATCTAGAGCTATGAACTATTAGTTTGGCATTCCAAGAGTACAACATCAAAGTTGAACCCATATTTCTACACCAAATCGTGGTAAGTTTAAGCACAGTACTATTTTAAGTTGCTTTTTGAGCAGCATTATTTTAAAACCTACACAGAACTGTCCTACCCTTCTACTAACTAGTATCCTTCACTGATATTCTTTCTGCTGTAACACGAAATGTCTGAAATTGTATGAAAAAAACCCGTGTTTATGCACACTGTAATACATTTCCACAAAGCTCTAGACACATCCTGGTTTGTCAGGAGGATAAATAAATCATTTACTATAATAAATAAAAGTCAGCGTGCCACTGGAAGTCAGGAAAATATGTTTTTGTTTTTTAAGTAATCTCTACACTCAATGTGGGTCTTAAACCCAGGACCCCCAGATCTCTGGGGTAGGATGCTCTACCGACTGAGCCGGTAAGGTGCGCCACCCAAGATGTGCTCCAGATATATTTTTCTTGCTTACAATAGATATCCATGACAAAGGGAATTATAAATCAAGTGGAAAATAGAGTCTCTCAGTACTAAAACCAAAAACCCCTCTTTTGACACCAATTAACTCACTCTTATTAATTTCTGTATCAGTTTTGTAATGCTTTATAGTGAGAACATGAAATGCCCACTTATATGGTTTGGGTGTATGTGTGTGTCAACAGCTATTTTTCTCTTGTTATTAGAGAATAAATAGGAACAACACAGACAATACACTGTATAATGAGTTCCTTCCTCAGCTGAATCCTCAAAAGACTATTATTTGATCATTCTAACCACCACTCCTCAATTTTAAAATCAATGATTCAGGTGAACAAATAAAGAAGTAAGGTGACTGTGACTCTTCTTCCCTTTCAACTTTTCTGCTTAAGTCAGGTAAACAATGAAATGTACATATAAACAACCAGTTTTTCCACCAGACATCTTTCTAATCATTATACATACTTTTCAATGGGAAGAGGATGTGGTCCAGACACAGAAAGTTTGTAGATAAACATGAGAAATTTTCTAAAAGCTTCAAAAAAAGGCCAGTGTGAGAGTAAACAAATGCATTTGTTTGAATTGATGGATTTGGAGACTACTTTTCTCTCCACGGGGGTCAACAGGCCCAGTTGCATTAGCTGTTTCTCTGTCAGAAGTTCCCGAGAGTAAGGTTCATAAAACTGGATGGCAGCTCCATATACCTACAGAGTAACAGAATCCCATGACAAGATTTGAGTTTGTTTTTAAAAATTTTCTTTATCTCTCAGTACAAAAGAAACACTAGAGGGCATATGACAGACAAATGGTAAGAAAAATCTCAAAGACAAATGGTAAGAAAAATTTCAAAGACAAATGGTAAGAAAAATCTCATATACTGCTGATGGGAATATAAAATGGCACAGCTGCTGTGGAAAACAGTTTGGTGGTTTCTCCAAAATTTAAAAAAGAATTACCGTATAACTCAGCAATTTCACTAGCAAGTATATACCCAAAAGAATTGAAAGCCGGGACTCAAACAGATACTTGTACCCCCATGTTCATAGTAGCATTATTCAAAATAGCCAAATGGTGGAAACAACCCCAATATCCACCAACAGATAAATGGATAAAACAAAACGTGGTATACACATGCAATGGAATGTTATTCATCCTTAAATAGGAATAAAATTCTGATAAATACTGCAACATGGATGAACCTCGGAAGTACTATACTAAGTGAAATAATCCAGACAAAAAAGGACAAATGTTCTATGATTCCATTTATATGAGCTATCTAAAACAGGCAAATTCATAGAAATTAGAATAGAGATTACCAGGAATCAGGGGTAAATGTGGGAGAAGTTTCTGTTTAAGGTAATGAAAAAATTCTGGAAACAGGTAGTGATACTCTACTTTTATAAATTTTATAACTACTTAGTCACTATATATATAAATATCCATATATATATGTGTGTGTGTATATATATTATATATATATATAGAGAGAGAGAGAACAAATGGGGTAGGGGCAGAGAGAGAGGGAAAGAGAATTCCAAGAATTCTGACACAGCACAGAGCCTGATGCTGGACTGGAACCCACGAACCCTGAAATCATGACCTCAGCCAAAATCAAGAGTCAGATTCTTAACCAACTGAGCCACTCAGGAGCCCCAATGATCTCAGAGATTTTTTTTTTCTTTTTTTACAAACAGTATTGCAAAAGAAACTCAATGAGGCTTTGTTGTTTTCAACCAAAGTAAATTTTTTTTTAATTTTTTAACATTTATTTTATTTCTTTTTAATGTTTATTTAGAAACAGAGACAGAGCAGGAGCGGGGCAGGGTCAGAGAGAAAAGGAGACACAGAATCTGAAACAGGCTTCAGGATCTGAGCTGTCAGCACAGAGCCCAACACAGGGCTCAAACTCACAAACCGTGAGATCATGACCTGAGCTGAAGTCAGACGCTTAACCGGCTGCACCATCCAGGAGCCCCCAATCAAAGTCAATTTAGTGACTCTTAAGCATTTGAAGAACTTAAAATTTTCATTTACTGCTTTCAATGAGAGAAATTATAAATAATTATTAGCTAAAGACTTACCTTAGTTGTAAGCAACCCAGTTAATACAGTATTGGCATTCATTCAGTGCATATTTTACTTACATTCCAGACACTATGCTGGATACATAAACTTCATTATCATTAATTCAGTGGTTTTAAACTTATAGCCTATAGAATGATGCCATATATGTTCTGTTTGAGTCACAAGAGTCAGCTTTGGTTAGTTATACTTTTCAAGAAACTATCAAATTTCCTGAGAGCTTTTAATGTTTACATTTCTACTATATTCATAGTTTTACTTATTTCCTAATATTGTTTCTCACCATCTTTTTATTTTAAATTATCACTTACATCCTTATTATTGCTTTATACATGTTTTCAATTATTGGTTATTAAAAAAAAGCATAGACATGTCTTTTGGAAATTATATACACTCACTTCCCTTGGGATATGCTCAGGAGTGTAACTGCTGAGCCACAGTTTTCTGTTTTCCTTGCTGATAATGTAGAACTTCTTTATATACTCTGGATAGGAGACCATTGTTGAATATACACACACTGCACTATTCTCTCCCAGCCTGTGGCTGCTTTTTCATCTTCTTAACGCTATCTTTTTATGAAGATTTTTTTTCTATTCCAGTGAGGTCCAATTATTCACCTTTTCTTTTAGGACTAGTACTTTTTTTTAAATATGACATAGAATGTTATATTAATTTCAGGTGTACAACAAAGTGATTCAGCAATTCCATATATTACTCAGTTGCTCATCAAGATAAGTGTACCCTTGATTCCCTTTACCTACTTCACCCATACTCCCACCCACCTCCACTCTGGTAACCATCTGCTTGTCCTCTATAAATAAAAGTCTAGTTTTTTGGCTTGTCCCTTTTTTCCCCTTTGTTCACTTGTTCCATTTTTTAAATTCCACATTATGAGTGAAATTATATGGTATTTCTTTTTCTGACTGACTTATTTCACTTACCATTATATTCTAGATCCATCCATGTTGTTGTGAATGGAGGGATTTCATTCTTTTTCTGACTGAACAATATTCCTTGTATGTATGTATGCATACATAGGTATATGTACGTGTGTGCGTGCTTTAGCCACTCATCTATCAATGGACACTTGGACTGCTTCAATAATTTAGCTATTTAAATACTGCTGCAGGAAACACAGAGGTGCATACATCCCTTTGAATTAGTGTTTTCATTTTCCTTAGGTAAAAGCTCAGTAGTGGGATTATTGGATTATAAGATATTTCTATTTTTAATTTTTTGAGGAAACTCTATACTGTTTTTCACAGTGGCTGTACAGTGTGCATTCCTACCAACAGTGCAAGAGGGGTCCTTTTTCTCCACATCCTCGCCAATACTTGTTTCTTGTGTTTTTATTTTAGCCATTCTAATAGGTGTGATATCTTGTGGTTCTGATTTGCATTTCTCTGATGATGAGTGACATTGGGCATCTTTTCATGTGCCTGTTGGCCATCTGTATGTCTTCTTTAGAGAAATATCTGTTCATGTCTTCTGCCTATTTTTAAATTGGATTGTTTGTGGGTTTTTTTGTTTTTTTTTTTTGCTGTTGAGTTATGTCGTTCTTTATATATTTTGGATACTAACCCTTTTCTCTCATTATGCTATTAGTTTTTTTGGTTGTTTCCTTTGAAACAATGAAAACCAAAAAGTTTTTTATAGTGATGTAGTCCCAGTAGCTTATATTTACTTTTGTTTCTCTTGCCTCAGAGAAGATGCTGCTATGGCCAATGTAAGAGAAACTACTACCTATGCTCTCTTCTAAGATTTTACGGTTTCAGGTTGCACATTTAGGTCCTTAAGCCATTTTGAGTTTATTTTCATGCATGGTTAAGAAAGCGATCTAGTTTCATTCTTTTGCATATGCTTGTTCAGTTTTCCCTACACTATTTGTTAAAGAGACTGTCTTTTTCCCATTGCATATTGTTGCTTCCTTTATCAAAGAATTGACCATACAGTCGTAGGTGTACTTCTGAGCTTTCTAGTCTGTTCCACTGATCTGTGTGTGTCTGTTTTTGCATCAGAACCATACTGTTTTGACTACTACAGCTTTGTAGTATAACATGAAATCTGGAACTGTGATTAACTCCAACTTTATTTTCTACTTCAAGATTGCTTTGGCTATTCAGGGTCTTTTATGGTTCCATACAAATGTGAGACTATTTGTTCTAGTTCTCTGAAAAATGTTGTTGTATTTTGATAGAAACTGCATTAAATCTGTAGATTGGGGTAGTTAAACATTTTAAGATTTGTTCTGGGGCACCTGGGTGGCTCAGTCTGTTAAGCATCCAACTCTTGATTTCAGCTCAGGTCATGATCTCACAGTTTGTGGGATCAAATCCTGTGTCAGCGCAGAGCCTGCCTGGGATGCTTTCTCTCTCTGCCCCTCCCCTGCTCACACGTACATGTGCACGCACTCTCTCTCTAAAAATAAACATTAAGAAAAAATAGTATTTGTTCTTCCAATCCAAGAGCATGGAATGTCTTTCCATTTCTTTCTGTCACCTTCAATGTCTTTCATCAATGTTTACAGTTTTCAGTGTATAGGTCTTTCACCTCCTTGGTTATGTTCATTCCTAAGTATTTTATTATTTTTGGTGCATTGGTAAATGGGATTATTTTCTTAATTTCTTTCTGCTGCTTCATTATTAGTGTATAGAAATGCAACAGATTTCTGCACATTTTGTATCTTTCAACTTTACTGAATTATTATCAGTTCTAGTAGTGTTTTGGTGAAGTCTCCATGTTATATATATATAGGGTCATGCCACCTGAAAATAGTAAAAGTTTTACCGTTTCCTTGCTGATGTGGTGCCCTTTCTTTTTGTTGCATGATTGCTGCAGCTAGAATTTACAATACTATGCTGAATAAGCTGCGAGAGTGGACCTCCTTGGCCTGCTACTGACCTTAGAAGAAAAGCACTGTTTTTCCCTATTGAAGGTAATGTTCACTGTAGGTTTTTCATATACGGCCTTCATTATGGTGACGTATGCTCCTTATAAACCTGCTTTGAGGGTTTTTATCACAAATGGATATTGTACTTTGAGCCTGTTGAAATGATCATATGGTTTTTAACCTTCCTTACTGATGTGATGTATCATGTTGGTCGATATGCAAATACGGAACAACTCTTGCATCTCTGGAATAAATCCCACCTGATTGGGGGGAATAATTTTTTTAATGTATTGTTGGATTTGGTTTGCTAATATTTTGTTGAGAATTTTTACATCTATGTTCGTCAGAGATATTGGCCTATAGTTTTCTTTTTTTTTTTTTTTAAGGTAGTATGTTTATCTGGTTTTAGTATCAGAGTAATACTGGCCTCATAGAATGAATTTGGAAGTTTTCCTTCCTCTTCTATTTTTGGGAAAAGTTTGAGAAGAATAGATACTAACTCTTCTTTAAATGTTTGGTAGAATGTGCCTGTGAAACCATCTGGTCCTGGACTTTTGTTTTTGTTTTTTGATTACTGATTCAATTTTACTGCTTGTAATCAGTTGGTTCAAATTTTCTGTTTCTTCCTGATTCCATTTCAGGAGGTTATATGTTTGCAGGAATTTATCCATTTCTTCTAGGTTGACACGTTTGTTGACATATAATTTTTCATAATATTCTCTTAAAATTGTATTTCTGTCAGTTATTTCTTTTTCTGATTTTGTTTGAGTACTCTCTCTCTGTTTTTTAATGCATTTGTCTAGAGATTTACAATTCTGTTGATCTTTTCAAAGGACCAGCTCCTGGTTTCATTGATCTGTTCTGTTTTTTAGTTTCTATATCATTTATTTCTGCTCTAATCTTATTATGTCCTTCCTTCTGATGGTCTGGGGTTTTGTTTGTTCTTTTTCTAACCCCGTCACGTGTAAGGTTAGGTTGTTTGAGATTTTTCTGGCTTCTTAAGGCAGATCTGTATTGCTATTTAACTTCCCTCTTAGAACCGCTTTTGTTGCATCCCAAAGATTTTAGACTATTGTGTTTTCATTTTTCATTTTCATTTGTTTCCGTGTATTTTTTTTAATTTCTTCTTTGATTCCCTGGTTGATCCATTCATTGTTTAGTAGTGGCATGTAATTTGAGCTGCATGTATTTGTGCTCTTTCCAGTTTTTTTCTGGTGGCTGATTTCTAGTTTGATGGTCAGAAGAGATGCATGGTATGACTTTGATCTTTTTGAATTTGTTGAGACTTGTTTTGTGGCCTAATATGTGATCTATTCCAGAGAATGTTCCATGTGTACCTGAAAAGAATGTGTATTCTGCTGTTTTAGGATAGAGTGTTCTGAATATATCTGTTAAATCCATCTGGCCCAGTGTTTCATTCAAAGCCACTGTTCTTTATTGATTTTCTGTTTGAATGATCTGTCCATTGCTGTAAGTGGATGGACACTTACACAATACCCTACTATTGTTGTGTTACTACTGATTAGTGCCTTTATGTTAGTTTATTACTTGTTTTATGTATTTGGGTGCTCCCGTGTTGGATGCATAAATATTTACAATTGTTGTATCTTCTTGTTGTTATTATTCCATTTATTATTATATAGTGCCCTTCTTTGTCTCTTGTTGTAGTCTTTTGCTTTAAAATTGCTACCCCTGCTTTGACATTTATTTGCATGATAAATGCTTCTCCACTCCTTCACTTTCCAGATTTAGGTGTCTTTAGGTCTGAAATGACTCTCTTGTTCGTAGAATACAGATGGGTCTTGTTTTTTTAAATCTATTCTGTCACCCTATGTCTTTTGATTGGAGCATTTAGTCCATTTACATTCAAAGTAATTATTGATATGTATGTGTTCACTGCCATTTTGTTACTTGCTTTGTGATGGTTTTTTGTAGTTCTCTGTTCCTTTCTTCCCTTGCTCTCTTTCACAGTTTTCTTTCTTTAGTAATAAAGATGGATTCCTTTCTCTTTATGTTTTGCGTAGCTAGTACTGGTTTACAATTGTGGTTACAATTAAGTCTGCATGTAACATCTTCTGCATATAGCAGTCTATATTAAGTGGATGGTCACTTAAGTTTGATCTTATTCCTTACTCCTCTCCTCACATTTTAGGAATATGGTGTCATACCTTACACCCTTTTATGAGTCCCTTGACTGATTTTACAGACATACTTACTTTTACTGCTTTTATGCTTCCTACTTTTCTTACTTTTACTTATGGCCTTTCCTTTCCAAAGAGTCCCATCTAACATTTCTTGTAGGGCTGGCTTCGTGGTCATGAACTCCTTTAACTTTTGTTTGTCTGGGAAACTCTCTCTCTCCTTCTATTCTGAATGATAGACTTGCTAGTAGAGTATTCTTGGCTGCAGATTTTTCCCACTCAGCACTTTGAATATATCATGCCACTTTTTGTGTTCTTCATCTCTGAGTTGTTTAATAGTCTCATTGATGTTATCTACTCTTTTCTCAAAGTCAGGGAGTATCTTTATGATCATTACTTTAAATTCTCTATCAGGTCTATTACTTACCTCAGTTTCACTTAGGTCTCTTGCTGTGGTTTTGTCCTGTTCTTTTTTGGAACATATTCCTGCTTCCTCACTTTGTCTAACTCTGTGTCTATTTCTGTGAGTTAGGAAACTCACCTAAGTCTCCTGCTCTTGAAAGTAGTGGGTGGAACATGCAGTTTTAACAAGGTGCATGCTGGTCCTCATCAGGAGGGGTCATGCCTCCACCACCAAGACCAGCCCTGGTGATCTACAAAGCACATATTGGGGGGCAGAGTGGTGCACACAGTGCCCATAAGTTTTGCACCAGCCCTCTTCCACAGGGGATATGCAGGCACTGCCAAGATGAGGGCCATCTGGGGCTGATTTGCAAAGGCAGGGAGCTCAGTTCTAACAAGGTGTGTGCATCCTCCAAAGGATGTAACCAACCATTGCCACCAGGACCGAGGCCCCACCAAACGCACTGTCAGAAGACATGGTGTTGGCAAGATCTGTGTTGGTCTTCTGGGTAAGGGACAGGCCCGGCTAGGAAGGCAGGGTGCAGTATAAGCAACTTAGATAGTGAATGGTTTCCACAGGTAGCTGTGCAGTTTATGCTGGGAGGTGGAGGAGGGAAATGGCACCAGCCAGCTCCTTTGTTCCTGGAGAAGTATACCCTCCAGGATATACTCTGAGATGGGTAATTAACTCTCCCTCCCCTATGCCCCAGGCATTCTTCAAACTGCTGCTTTCATGCTGTATCTCTGCTGTCTCTTTAAAGAGGTGGAGACTCAATTTCCAATCACTTTCCCTGCTCTCTTAAAAGCTAAACCCAGGCCAACTGATTTTTGAAGTTCCATGCTTTAAGTCCCACTGGTTGTAAGAACTCATGAAATTCAGCCCCTCTGGTTTTGAAAGCCAAATATCACGAGGATCCGTCTTACCCACACAGGCTCCCAGGTGTGATGTGTCCCTCCCTCCCACAGACAGTTCTATAGGTCCCTTGAGCTCCCAACCACTTCTCTGCCCTTCCTACCCTCTTCCATGTGGTCTCTTCTCTACATTTAGTTGTAGAGTTTATTCTGCCAGGCTGTTCTCTGGATTATTTACACTGACAGGAGTGTCATCTAGTTGTATCCATGAGACGAGGTGAACCCAGGATCCTTCTACTCTGCCATCTTCCCGTAAGTCTGGCTAGTACTTTCTATATGCTGTTTGCTTACTCAATCTATTTTAACATATTATTTGTCTTCTGATCCTCAGTGACAACTGAGTGACAATCCTGATCCTCAGGATATTCATTAAATATCCACTAGTCTTTCTGATTCTATCCTCTACATTTTTAAATTCTTTTATGTTTTTCTGTGCCACATTTGAGGTAACCTATCTTGTACTTCATTAATTTTCCCTTAATGTATGTCTTATCTGCTGTTCAAGCCATTTGCTGAATCTTTAATTTTAAGGGATGTATTTTTCATTTCTAGACACCTAATTCTGTTCCCACTCAGTTTATTCATTTCACAAAATAATACTGTTCTTCTCTGATTCATCTAAATCATTCCAATTATATATTCAATCTATATCTTTCATACTGTCATTTTATCATTTCAACATCTTCAGGGTCTAATCCAGCTTTGTACTGTGTTTTGTTGATTCTTCCTATGGAATTTATATCTTTTATTTTTAAAGACGGACTCATAATTTTTTTTTGTTTTATTTATTTTTGAGACAGAGAGAGACAGAGCACGAGTGGGGGAGGGTCAGAGAGACAGAGAGACACAGAATCTGAAGCAGGCTCCAGGCTCTGAGCTGTCAGCACAGAACCCGATACGGGGCTCGAACCCACGAACCGTGAGATCATGATCCGAGCCAAAGTCAGATGCTTAACTGACTAAGCCACTCGGGTGCCCCTGGAATTTACATCTTCTTTTACTATAATCTCATCTTGAGGTTTTGAGGGTATTTCTCTAGAAAGACTTTGTATCTGCTTCTGTACAAGTTCCCAGAGGTCTCAGCATCCTGATACCAACTGTCATGTTGACTTCTCACACTGGGCATAATGGTATAAATTTAACCCAAAACATATTGTGTCCAAATAATCCTAACATTCAAATAAACTTACATCAGATTAATCATTTTATGTGATAAAAACATGGGACAAAACAGGTTTAATAAAAGAGAAAAAAATCTACCTTTTCAGCGGAAGAACCTGTCAGGACAAAAGTTGAAAAAACTGGAAGTGGGTATTTGGTTTGAGGATCCCAACATTCAATAGTAGCTCCCATGGGAAGGCAGAAGAGAGGTACTGATTCTGAGAGTGGAAATGACTCATAGTCATCTTCTGGATATCTAAAAATTAAACCTTTTGGAGAAAGGAGACAATAATAAATTTTTTTAAATAGTTACTTTTCCATAAATTATATCTAACACATATTAATAGGATATTTTAATAGCAAACTTTGTGGAAATATTTGTGTGAAATTTCAAAATAAATTTTTCTCTTGTCATATCAGAAATTTAAATAAATTAACAAATTTACCATTTTTTTAAAATCATGGACTTATATTTCGTTAGAACATTAAAATGTATTAAATATACAAGTTAAAACTCTATTCAACAGGATCACCAATCTCAACTTTTCTCTTCTACATACCACAACATCTTGTAGAGAGTGGTAAGGAACATAACGGGAAATTTACCAACTATTTCAGTAATTCAGGGAAAGGGTAAGCGTTATGAAATAATGCCAAGGCAACAGAAATGATCAGAGCCCCTAAACTCATCTTGAGAGAGCAGCGGTATAAAAAGCATTCAACATGAAAAGTAAACAAGACAGAAATCCTGTGGCTGAATACAAAGTATGTGAGACCAACAAAGCAGGAGCAGGGGGCACTCTCGCAAGCATAATGACGCCCCTTCAGAATAAAGTAGCTATAAAGCATCATTCATTAGCCTCTGATGTCTCTAATAGGCAGACCACCTCTAAGTTAAAACTCTTCCAAGTCAGTAGCAGAATTCTGAGTTAAAATTCAGTGAGCAAAACTCTATAGTCTAAAATATGTCTTTAATCAAATACCTGAATATTTTCACAAAGCGTGTTTCTATAAGGGGTTTTTTTTTTTAAAGTGATACTTCCCTCCACCCCCCCACCATACAAATTTAGGAAATCACATGCAATCAACACATTACAGCAGTATTACCAGTATCACATTTTTAAACGATACTGAAATTTATCATTTTTAGTTGCTGCCTTTATTTTTATATTAAAAATTACATGGTCTGATTGATTAGCATGAATGTCTTTAAGAAGACAATTAAGATTTTTTCAGATATAGATTTGCCAGACTTCCCTGAAGTAAAACTTTATTCCAAAAATTGCGGCACCTGGGTGGCCCAGTTGGTTAAGTGTCCAACTCTTGACTTCAGTTCGAGTAGGATCTCACAAGATCAAGCCCCACTTGGGCTCTGCACTGAGCGTGGCGCCTGCTTAAGATTCTCTCTCTCTCTCCCTCTGCCCCTCTCCCCGGCTGGCACACTCTCTCTTTTTCTCTCTCAAAATAAATAAACATTAAAAATAATAATTATAAAATAAACAAAAACTGTGCATGATCAAAAAGTAACTGACACTGCTTCTTTTCACAAGGAAGTATTCCAGTATCTCTTCTATTTACAACTGGAGCATACCTGTAGTTTCAGTTTTTATCCCACCATACCAGTGGGATGAAGAGGTCACACTTAAATCTTTACAGCCCTTGACACTTTACTGTGCAGTAAGAATGTGGCGATAGATTTCTCAAACACTTCATGGCAGAAAAGTTTCTCAGGCCCTCCTCTCCTCCATATAGCTGATTCTTTGCAACAAAGGAGAAAGGAAGCAAGTCCACCTTTCATGGCAAGTAACATGTGGTTTCAAATCAGACACACAGAGATAAGAGAAGGAAATATAAGAAGTAAAGATGCAGTTTGACACCTTTCCGATTGCCAAAACATAAAAGGTCAGAGAGAGTAAGCAGTTTTCACTGAACTGTTAAATCTATTAGTGTAGACTAATGTTCACTTCACAAACGCTTACCTGGGAAAAAATTTCCATTTAACAACATGTTTGTGGGGGGGTGCTGTAATATTAATATACCTTGTAATATGTAATGTATTTAAGAAAACTTATGCCTTTACATGCTAAAATTATAGATAATTCAATTTAGGAAGAGATCAATCCATAAACTACATAAGGGAGCACACATTGTCTCCTCTAACCAAATGTTAACGTTAGGTGAGTATGATGACCACTACACTACAGAAACTAACCAAATGTTAATGTACAATAACTACAGTAACAAATGTTTTTAATTTACTCACCAGCTTTATACGCTATTGCATTAGAAGCAGGCACAGACTTCTTATAACACAGAAATACACTGGAACCCCACTGTAAAATATAAATTATTTTTTAAGAAGACCAAAGAGTGAAAATAAATTGATTCTGTTGAATGTCTTCTAAATATTCTATTTATTCAGTCTAGTCTATGTAAAACATATGTTTATCAAACAGACTATAGACTATAAAATATAGCAAAACACTACATTCAGAACACTAAAAGGAGTGAAAAAACATTGCCACAAAAATTAAATTGATAAAAAAAAGTTTCAAGAAGTTTAGAATGGTGTATTCAGACACTCCTGAAAGAAACAGCACAAAGCTGAGTAGGCCCTGGGGTCCAAACTAGGGAAGACTGGGTAACCGAGGAACTATGAAGTCATTACCTCCAGGGGCAAACTGTCTTGACTAATAGCCATGGGGACATCAGTCATCTTTGCCTATATCACATTAAAGCTAGTAATAGTTTTATCTAAAAATATTTTTCAAAATAAATCTGACCTAGTAGTAAACTTTAGTCTCATAAAAGTATAAATCAGGGGCGCTTGAGTAGCTCAATCTATTAAGCGTCCGACTTCAGTTTAGGTCATGATCTCACTGTTTCTGGGTTTGAGCCCCACGTCAGGCTCTGTGCTGACAGCTCAAAGCCTGGAGCCTGCTTCAGATTCTGTGTCTCCCTCCCTCTCTCTCTCTCTCTCTCTCTCTCTCTCTCTCTCTCTCTCTCTCTCTCTGCCCCTCCCTCTCCCTCCCTCTCTCTCTTCCTCTCTTAAAAATAAACCTTAAAAAAATTTTTTTAAGTATAAATTAAATGCGTATGTTCAATTTTCTTATCATTAGAGCCCTTTTAAAAAATAAGTATGTAAGGGGCTTCTGGCTGGCTCAGTTGGTAGAGCATGCAGCTCTGATCTCGGGGTTATGAGTTCAAAACCCTAAATGGGTGTGGAGCCCACTAAAAAAAAAAAAACATGTAATACTACAATAATTAAAATAAATAAATATAAGGGGAGTTCTCTATCCAGTCTCCCTAGAGCTGTCCATGAAGACACCACTAAAACACAAAAGCCAATAAAACCTCTATATTAGTGTAACATAAGCAATATTAGCACATAACAAAAAGTTTGTTTAAATCTCTGACTTTATTCATTTTCCCAATGAAATTATTCTAAAAATCGGAGCTAAAGATTTTAAAAATTATTATGAATCATAAAAGGGAGCTAAAAATAATTAAAACAACCATGAAAATATAAACAGAGTAAATTATACACCCAATAGTAAACAGGAGTGCAAAAATTATCCTTAGGAGTTGGTGTTAACAGTACATATGAAACAACTTTATTCTTACCATTCCACAATTTAAGTTTTTGTCAACTTTGCAGAAAGTATGAGGAGGGGTTTCTCCTTTACTGGTTACAATAACACAGATATCAGTTACAGCCAAGGAATTCTGGGGTCGAATTAGAGGAGCTCTTCGATAAGTGATAAAGATTCTTTGTGAAGTAGTTGAACTATTGTTGACATTGGCACAGCGACCATAGGGTGTGGCTTGGATCACTTCACATCCTGGAATAAGCCTTTCTTTCCCTTCATATAAAACTCTGCATGGCAGGGAGGGGAAAAATAGATAGGTAGATAGGTAAGTAAACAGATTTCTGGCTTTCTTCTAGAAAACAAACCACCAAAAAAATGGGGAGGGGGTGAGTTCCTCTAATGTTTCTCAAATCTTAATTATAAACCAAAAGTAAAATCACTTTAGGGAATTATAGGTCTCTTAACTATTATTTTTCAAAGCTGGAATATAATTTTAAGAGCAAATAAGATCAAATAACTTGATTTTTTTATTGCTTATTACAAGAAACATATGAAACAAGAAAGGGGCAATACCACAAACATCCCAAGGTTGATTCCTAAATCAAGTATTCAGATGTTTTCACAAAATTTCCTTCATAATCCTGTCAAAATTTTAACTTTAAAATCCTTTGACTAAAACTACAAAACAGCATTTAAAAAATTAGACATGAGCTAACAAAGATATCCCACGGCCATGGATAAGAAGACGTAATATTTGGTAAGATGTCAATATTTCCCAAAGAGATCTACAGAGTAAATATAATTCCTATCTAAATCCTAGCTGCCTTTATGTGTTGAAATTGATAACATGAGGGGCGCCTGGGTGGCTCAGTCAGTTGAGCATCCGACCAGCTCAAGTTATGATCTCGCAGCTCGTGGGTTTAAGCCCTGCGTCCAGCTCAGAGTCTGGAGCCTGCTTTGGATTCTGTGTCTCCCTCTCTCTCTGCCCCTCCCCTACTCATGCGCGCTCTCTCTCTCAAAAATAAATAAGCATTAAAAAAAATTTTTTTAAAGAAATTGGTAACATGATCCAAGGGACTCAGTATAGACAAAGCAAACTGGGGGAAAAAAAAAAAGAACAAAGTTGGAGGAACTCACACTGTTCCATTTCAAAAATTAGTACAAATCTAGTCATCGGCACAGTGTGGTGCTGCCATAAAGGTAAACGTATAGACCAATGGAAAGGCATGGGCCATGCAAAATTAAACCCATACATTTACAGTCAATTGATTCTGATAAGAGTGCCAAGATAATTCAATAGCAAAAAAAACATCTTTTCAACAAATGGTGCTGGGACAACTGGGTATCAAATGCAAAAGAAAAAAAAGTTGAATCCCTTCCTTATACTACATACAAGAAATGGATCAAACACTTAAATATGAGAGCTAGAATGACAAAACTGTTAGACAAAACACTACAGGAATAAAAATTTGTGACCTTCAGTTTGACAAAGCCTTCTTATATAGGACACCAAAAGCACAAGTGACAAAAGAAAAAAATTTTAAAAATTGGACTTCGCCAAATAAAAAACTTCCAAGCTACAAGTGATACCATCAAGAAAGTGAAAAGACAATGGACAAAATGTGAGAAAATATTTGCAAATCATGTATCTAATTAGAGAATTCTTTCCAGAATATGTAAAGAACTCTTACAAATCAATATAGAGAGATAAATAACAATTTAAAAATGGATATAGGGCTGGCAAAGAATATATAGGAATTATCTGTACTATGCTTAACAACTCTTCTGTAAAACTAAAATTATTTTAAAATAAAACATTTTCTTTTCTTTTTTTTAAGTGGACAAAGAATCTAAATAGGCATTTGCCCAACAAAAATATGGCCGAAAACATGAAAAGATGCTCAGCCATATTAGCCATCAGGGAATTACAAATCAAAACTACAATAAGATAACACTTCACATACACTCGGAAGACTATAATCAGAAAGATAATTACAAATGCTGGTAAGGTGAGGGTATAGAGAACATGGAATCCTTATACAAAGTGGGTGGGAATTAACTGTTTTGGAAAACAGTCTGACAGTTCCTCATAGGGTTAAACATGGAGCTTCTGTATGACTCAGCAATTCTACTCCCAGGTATACACCCAAAAGAAATGAAAACATACATCTGCACAAATACTGGTACACAAATACACATTTAACAGCATTATTCATAACAGCCAAAAAGTGGAAACAAACATCAATGAAGGAATAGATGCATAGAATGTGGCATACCCATATAAGAGAATACTGTTCAGCAATAAAAAGCAATGAAGTACTAATACATGGCACAAATTCATGAATCTTGTCAACAAAGGCCACATGTAGTAGGATTTCATTTATAGGCATATCTATAGAGACTGAAAGTAACTAGTAGTTGCCTAGGCCTAGAGGTAGAAAGGGGTATCAGAGAGTGACTGCTAATGAATATGGAGCTTCCTTTTAGGGTGACGAAAATGTTCTAAAATTGGCTGTGGTGATAGCTGCACAAATCTGTGAATATACTGAAGACCAATAAATTGTACACTTGAGATGGTTGAATTGTGTGATATCTGAATTATATGCCAATGAAGCTGTTGAAACCCAACTAAATATTAAAATAATAATAATATAAAGCCTCTATATTTTTTTAGTATATATAATGAATATATTTTTTTATCGCTTATTGTCAAGTTGGTTTCCATAAAACACCCAGTGTAAAGCCTCTCTATTTAAATCAGGATTGTATTAGCAAGTGAGTAAACAGAAAGAACAATGAACACAAAAGAAACCTAGGATGATAAAGGTGACATCTCGAAATACTGCAGGAAAGCTGTATTTTTTAAATTTAATTAACAGTGCTTGAATAACTGAATTGTCATTTGGAAAAAAAAAAAATTCTATCTCTGCTTCACACTGTACACCAGAAAAGGCTCCCAGTGGATCACAGAGGTCAATGTCAAGAACGAAACCATACTAGTACTAAAAGAAAATCTAGGGGCAACTAGGTGGCTGAATTGGTTGAGCGCCCGACTCCTGATTTCAGCTCAGGCCATGATCCCAGGGTGGTGGGGTCGAGCCTCATGTCCAACTCTGCGCTGAGCATGGAGTCTGCTGAAGATTCTCTCTCCCTCGCTCTGCCCTTCTTCCCTGCTCACACACACCTCTAAAATAAAATTTAAAAAAGAAAGAAAACCTAGCTGTGAGAAAAGTATAACTATGACTCAAAATCTAGAAACAATAAAAGGGAGTAATAAAATAAACTTTATCAAATAAACTTTACATGACAAAGACAGAAGTCAAAAGACAAATTACAAACTTGGAGAAAACATTTGGAGACTTATTTCACAAAAAATTCATCTTCCTAATACATAAAAATGTCCTCTAAGAAAAAAACATATAGATATACCAAAAAAGCCAAAACCCTGTTTCTAAAAAGATATCAACAGAGTTAATGCCAAAAGACATTAACAGTTCACAAAAGAAAAAAGGAAAATGGTCTTTAAACATATGAAGAAATGCTTGCTCTCATTAAAATCACTCTGACACATCATTTCTTGACTGTGAGACTGACAAAAATTCAAATTATTTGATCACATATTTTGTGGATGGGACTGTGGGGAAAGAAAGCAGCACTTACATAATATACTGATGGTGGGAGTATATAATGGTGGGACCACAGTGGAGAGAAATTTGATAACATTTAACAAAATTATGCATGCATTTATCTTTTATTCCAGCAATTTCCTTCTAGGGCTACCTGAAAATATACTTCCACAAATAGTAATAATATATATGCACAGTTATACACCAAAGCATGCTTGTGATAGCACAAGATGGACAGAACCCAAATGTCCATCAATAGAGGTTTGGATGAATAAAGTATATAACCCACAGAAATAAGCACTATAGAGCTATAAAAAAAAGAATGAGAAAGATCTCCATGTTCAGATAAGGAGTAATACGCTGTTGGGTGAAAAAAGCAAAGTGTAAAATAGTGATTATAGTCTTTATATTTTGCTTAAGAGGAGGGATTAAAAATCCTTTTTATATTTGTAAAAACACACAGTAAAAGGATAAATCAGAAACTACATTAACAGGGGAAGAGAGGGCAGAAAGTATAGAGAAAAAAGTAGAGAAAATAAAGACTGAATCAATACTTTTCTAAATATATCTTTATATATGTTTTGAACTATTACAATATTTTCCATATTAAGAGAAAAAAAATTTGTTAACAAATGAAACGTAAATAAAAACAGATGAACCTAACTGCCTAGCAAATTGGTAACATAACCACATAGAAATACTATTTCATGGGGCACCTGCGTGACTCAGTTAGTTAAGCATCCATCCTAAGTGTCCATTTGATTCTTGATTTTGGCTGAGGGCATGATCTCATGGTTCATGAGTTCGAGCCCCGCGTCGGGCTCCATGCTGACAGTGTGAAGCCTACTTGGGATTCTCCTTCTCTGTCTCTCTCTCAAAATAAAAAAAATAAACTTAAAAAAAATACGATTTCATATAATTTATTAACACAGTAAGTACTCTGTAAATGCTTGATGGGTCTTATTCTAGGGACAAGAGCTCAGTAAACAGGTTTACTATTGGTAGTAATACTGATATTTTAATTTTTAAATTACTACATTTATAAGATAATAAGTAACATGTTTATGATTTAAGAACCAAGATTTTAGGTGTAAAAGAAACAAGATACAATTCAAAATGAGTTAAGAAAAAGTTCTTTAATGTTAAACTTGATCTTTAAATATTAACTCATGATTTAAAAGGTAGATATAAAAATAGACACCTCAGTAACAATGAATACCTATAGCTCCAGATTTTGATTGACAAAGCAGTCAGCTGGAAAGGGATCCCACTAGCCAAACCTGGGACAATTTGAGCAAACAGAATAAGGATTGTAATAGATTTTTATCACATAGAATAAATTAAAATCCATAGTTTTACTTATTCTCAAAACAAAAAAACAAAAGAGAATAAGAAAGCTTTTCACTCAAGCTCTTCAAGAAAAATGACAGTTAAAAAACTTAAGATACTTAAACAATACCCACAACTCCACAAATAACAAGGAAAATAAAAATGCCTTTACTATAGATACGTGGCAATTACCATCTTAACTAAGTGACTGAACTTAATACCACTAATTATGGGACAGTCTGTCACTACCTGCTGTCCTGGTGCATGCACTACCTGTAAGTATTCTTGCCAAAAATATTTAACATAAGTTTAATTTAGGCTCTGAAACTAACATCTAATTGATAAGAAATACTGATAATAAGGTAACAAGTTAAACAACATAATGAGGAAAGAATCAGATAAATCTAGAGTATGAGGCTAGAAAAAAAAACTTTTTTTCAAAGTTTTTTAAAGTGTGAGACTAGAAAAAAAACTTTTTTTCAAAGTTGTTTTAAATTTATTTTGAGAGAGAGAGAGAGAGAGAGAGAGAGAGAGAGAGAGAGAGAGAGAGAGAGAGCAGGCGAGCATGCACGTGAGTCAGGGAGGAGCAAAGAGCGAGGGAGAGAAAATGCCAAGCAGACTCTGCACTGCCAGCACAGAGCCCAAGGCAGGGCTCCAATCCACGAACTGTGAGGTCATGACCTGAGCGGAAACCAAGAGCCGGACGCTCAACCGACTAAGTAGTGTGGGGGGCAATCTATAAGACAATGGGCCAAGACTCTTCAAAATATCAACATGTAATACAAAAATGTTGGGGAGATAAAAAGACTACGGAGGCATTATAACCAAATACAATGGATAAAAAAAAAAACAAATAATCAAATGCAATGGATAAACGATGACAGGACCCTGAATATTTTTTCAAAGTTTGTAAAAGATATTCTTGGGATAATTGTGAATATTTGGATAGGGAATGGATATTGAAAATATGTCAGAACTATTAATTTTCTATATACCATGGTTATACAGGAGCATGTCTTAAGGGATGCATGCTGAAGCATTCATGGAAAATTGTCATGTATCTCCAGCCTCCTTTCAAGTAGTTTGGCAAAAATATGGAAAAACACTAATTTGTTCAATTTAGGTAGAAAGTATACTGTTCAATATACTATATAGTCTATCATTCAGGAAGAAAGGATACCGGTATTTATTATAATATTCAATTAACTTTTCTGTATGTTTGAAAAAACCAAAGTGCTGGAGGAAAATATCATTTGAAAGTCAATGAATCTGATAAGTGGAGGAAGAGGAAGATAAGAACTGTATATAGTAGTTTGTGATTCTTCATCTTAATACATACAACTGACACATAAGAGAATATATTGTACTATTTAAATTATACTTTATAGAGTTTTGATATTAAGGGGATTATCAGATCTTACATACTTTAACTTAATTAAAATTTTTCCAGAAAAAAAAAAACAATTACGGTTTAAAAAATAGCTCATCTCAGTTTTTAGAAGTCAAAAAGGTGGGGGAGCTTGGGTGGCTCAGTCAGTTGAGCGTCTGACTTCAGCTCAGATCATGAACTCTCAGATCGTGAGTTCGAGACCTGCATCGGGCTCTATGCTGACAGCTCAGAGCCTGGAGCCTGCTTCGGATCCTGTGTCTCCTTCTCTCTCTGTTGCTCCCTCGCTTGCACTCACTCTCTCTCTCTCTCAAAAATAACGGTTTAAAAAAAAAAAGAAACAGAAGTCAAAAAGGTCAAAAGTTTGACAACTGTATTTCATATTTAGTTGAATGAGATAGGTACCTCTCTTTGTAGTGGTCATAGGTTTTCCAAACCTCACTAATGTGCTTAACTGGAAGGTGAGGCAGACAGGTCAAAATATTTCAGTCATCAGATATTAACAATTATTTATTTATTTATCTTTATGGGGTCAGGGGGAGAGCGAGAGAGAGAGAGAGAACGAGAGACAGAGAATCCCAAGCAGGCTCCATACTCAGCACACAGCAACAGATCACGACCTGAGCTGAAACCAAGAGTTGGACGTTCAACCCACTGAACCACCCAGTCGCCCCACAATTATTTGACCTGGAAAGAAAAATTTACAATCATGATTAACTAAAAGACAATTCAATCTACACTCTAGCAAACCTGGATCAGTAAACTACCATAACAAGCCTTAGGGAACTGCAAGGTAAGTATGAAACAACCACTTGCAACCTGAAAGTATCTAAGTATCTAAGTCATCTTGCTATGTTTAAGTGGTGCCCCTGAACCACGAGCCAACAACAATCTTTGAAAGATTCACGTCCTTTCAATTACAATTGTATGGCGGGAATGGGGGGGGAGTATGAAGAGGAGGACATGAAAAGATGGCCTTTAGAGACTGGCTGAGAGTGAACACTGAGGCCTGAAACACAGGTTATGTCCCTGGCTTGATTCCCTTCAGATGACATGAATACTGCCAAAATTCTACCCTATATCCATCCTTCTATAGCTATTACCTATCTTAAGAAAATCCTAGAGAAAATAAAAAGCACTGACAGTAAAACCATTACGTGTCTTGAATTATTCCCCTGCAACCAATAATTTGTGTTTATACCCATTTTACCCCCTAGCCCCTTGTCAAAGGAAAAGTCCCTCCCATTAAAGGCTAATCCAATCACCTTTGCTGTTGACATTACCCCTTCAATCTGTTTCATAATTTTATTCTATCTACTATCTCCTCATTCCTATATTTTCAACCCTTTGTTTTCCATTGGTTTCTCTCCTTCAAATAAAGATGTTCAAGGTTATCCCCTGGAAGAGAGGTAAAAAAACAGCCCATGACTCCGTATAGCCTTATCCCCCCAGGTATCCTCAACTGTTGCTTCTAGGAATTTTGTGAAAATACAAATTCTGATTCAGTAGGTCTGGGGCACTGCCTGAGATTCTGAATTTCTAACATGTTCCCAGGCCCTACAGATGATAATGGTTCAAGGACCACATCTTGAATAGCAAGGCCCATTACTATCTTCTCTTAAAAGTCAAGCTTTCAAAAAAGGCCTCTATTAATCCAGTTCCAATCATTTCTCAACCCTTTGTAACCTGGCTCCTGTACCTAATAACCCTATCCTAACTGTATTGATTTGAAGGAAAATCACAGAAGCTAAACAGGTAGGCCAATACTAAGAAGATAAATGTATGCTACAGAAAGGTCAAGTAAGATAAAGACAAATCATCCTTTGACTTTAGAAATTTGAACATAACGAGAACCTTAGGTCTATTTCACCAGAGCCCTACTGCAAAAAAAAAAAAAAGGAGGTGATGAGCACAAGTGGTGGCCAAATGGAATAGCTCACTACCTTTCTTAATATCTGAACAACTATTAATAGAAAAAGCAGCAACCTCTAAAAAAAAAAAAACTTCATGAGACAATCAGGGAAATTTGGATATATGGTGATATTAAATAATCATTTTTATGGTGTGGTATAATGATTATATTTAAAGATTTGACCTAAAAAAATCAATGTAATACATCACCATAGAAAGAAGGAAATAAATACCTGTATGATCTCAATTAACACAGAAAAGGCATTTGAAAAAATCCAACATACTTTCATGATAAAATCTCATAAAATCAGAAGTAGAAGGGACCTTTCTTAATACGATAAACGGCATTTATGAAAAACCCACAGCTAACATTCTATTCAACAGTGAAAGACTGAAAGCTTTCCACCTTAGATCAGAAATAAGACAAGGATGCCTTTTTCACTACTGCCATTCAACACTGTACTGCAAGTTCTAATCAAAGCAGTAAGACAAGGGAGCAAATAGAGCAAAATGCAAAGGGAAGGAGTAAAACTAACTCTATTTACAGATGACATGATCCTGGGTGTTAAAAAAAATATCCCTAAATATTCGAAAGAAAGCTATTAGAGCTAACAAATTCAGCAAAGTTGAATTTACATAAAATTAAAATTCAGCTGTGTTTGTGTAGAACAGCAATGAACAATCCAAAAAGGAAATCAAAAAACAATACCATTTCTAATGGAATCCAAAAGAATAAAATATGTAGGAATAAGATTAATCAAGGAGGTGAAAGACTCGTACACTAAAAACTATAAAACATTGCTGAAAGAAATTAAAGACCTAAATAAAGGGGAAGAGATCTTACATTCGTCAGTTAGAAAGCTTAGTGGTATAAAGGTGGTAGTACTCCCTAAATTGATCTACAGGTTAAATGTAATCCCCACGAAAATTTCAACTTCATGTTTTGCATAAATGGACAAGCTAATCCCAAACACTTCCTAAGATGCTCTCAAATACCTGTACGTTTTAAGTAACTGATGGTAATTATAATAAACAGAACAGCTTAATACATGACATGTATACATGACAAGTATTACAGGTATTCTAAAAACATACCTTGTTTACAAAAGAGAGTCAATGTAGACATTTTTGGAAAAAAAGCCTTTACAAAGAATGTGCTTCACTGGCTGTGGACTAGATCCTAATATCTCATAACCACTGCACTCATTCTAAATGGCAAATACCTCCCCCCTTCTGGCACTAAGAACCAAACAACACAATTACATTGCTTAAAACAGGAATGTTCCTGTGTTAAATGAGTTCAGGGCTTCACAAAACCTCATCACATAACCCAAGTATCTCCTTAAAAATATGGCCTTTTATTATAGCTTCTTGCTCTTTTATGTTTAATTAATAAGCTTATCTGATAAATACAACAGAAATGGAATCACATTTCAGGCTCTACTGCCTTCATTTCAATATGCTTTTGAAAGGAAATGATCTCATGATTCAAGTACAATGCAGAGACATTCAGTAAGGGTGGACAGAGATATGTAATATCTTACTACACTTGATCCTGAAGTAACAAATAATAATGGAACGATCAAAAATTTCAAATTTCCATTCCCATGCACCTTAAGTAAATGTTATTTCCTTCACTATAGCAAAAGAAAATAAGTCACCATACCCAATGTCAGTAAGGGGTGGTTTATCTCTTGCTCTCTTATAACAGAGGAAAAGTTCTGGGCTTTTCAGACTTCCATAGTTCAAATTTGCTTGAAGAGCTGATGGAGTGGCTTCAACACAGGTGTAACCTTCAGGTACTGTTTCCCCAGCAGATTTGTTAATAATTGCAATGTCTGTAATTGGAGCTTTAGGCCCAGTTGACTTAGTATCTAAACGATTTATTTCCTGATCCAAAAGAGTAGATGTGTCAGTGAGACCTGCCACAACAAAGTAGTCGGTCACTCTTGGCCCTTTGTCTTCTATCATGGCTGCCACTGTATTTCCTACAAAAGGAAAAAAAGAAGAAAGACATCAATTAAAGAAAATACTTTATCTTGACTTATTAATATTAAAATACTCCTGAGTTAACAGTGATCAACTAGCATACTTCCCAGCTGTATTTATAATCAAACTGTTGTCATTCTATAGAAGCTTGTTTTGGTATCATGTCAGTTTTTACCTCCTATAAAATACAAGTTTACAACATCAATTCATTTGTAAGGCAACTATGATCCTTTCATGTGCCAAGGCTCTGTTAAGAAAAATCAAACTGTCAGAGGTGGGCGATGGTGCTCTGCTTTCAGCAAAATGCACTTCATGAACAATATTCAGACCATTTAAGAAATCATTCTCTTTTAGGTTACAGAATTCCTAGAGATAAGCTTCACATTTAAGCAAATGAATTGAGTTCATCATGCATTAAGTCAAGGTCTAAGACAAAAAACAGAGGTAACAATAATAAATATAATCAAACTGGTCTCTTAATCCAGTTAGGAGTCTGTCCCTTCTGGTTAAGAAACCTTCTGGAAACACCATGTAAACTAAGGAAGTTTAGGAATCATTAAATATTTCCTATATGAATACCAGCTAGAACATAAAAAACTGTAACCAAAGAAGACAAAATTATGTAAAACACACATTAAGAGACTTAGGTACCACATGGTAGAAACCCAGAGAATATGAACGTTGACTTGAGATTTCTATGATCTCTGAATTTGGTACCTCTGCAAATAAAATTAAGCTTCTGCTGTTTTAAATACTTCCATGGATTTTATGTGTTTTAAAAACTTTATATTAAGTGTAAAATTTGGTAAGATTTCATAAATATACATACCTGTGAAACCATTAACAATCAAGATGTAAACATACCCATCAAAACACCGAACTTTCTTATACTCCATCATTATCCCTCCCTCTGTTGGCGATGAATAATCTGCTTGCTGTCATTATAGTTTTTAGAACTGATATACATGGAATCATACAGTATGTTTTTTTTCTTTTTTCATAATTATTTTGAGACTCATTCGTGTTTGTGTTTTTATCAATAGTTCATTCCTTTTTATATTTTTTTAAATTTTTTAAAATGTTTATTCATTTTTGAGAGAGACAGAGTAAGCAAGGGAGGATCAGAGAGAGAGGGAGACACAGAATCCAAGGCTCCAGGCCCTGAGCTGTCAGCATAGAGCCCGACGCAGAGATCGAACTCAAACCATGAGATCATGACCTGAGCCGAACTCAGACGTCTAACCGACTGAGCCACCCAGGTGCCCCTATATTTTTTAAAGATTTTTTAAAGTGATCTCTACACCCAAAATTGGGCTCAAACCCACAATCCTGAGATGCAAAGTCACATGCTCTACCAACTGAGCCAGCCAGGTGCCTAGTATTGCTATTTATAGCTAAGTAGTATTCCACTGTTGAGTAAACCATATATATTTATCTATTTACCTTTAATATTACCTTTATTAATAATATTAATTAATACCTTAATTAATAGGATTATTTTAAGTTTGGAGTTATAAAAGTAAAACTGTCTGGGGTGCCTGGGTGGCTCAGTCAGTTAAGTGTCCAACTCTTGTATTTAGTTCAGGTCATGATCTCATGGTTTGTGAATTTGAGACCCACAACAGGCTCTGTGCTGACAGTGTGGAGCCTGCTTGGAATTCTCTCTCTCTCTCTGGCCCTCCCCCACCCTCTCAAAATAAATAAATAAACTTAAAAAAAATAAAGAAAGCTGTCATAAACACATATATTAGCCTTATGGACAAATGCTTTCATTTATCTTAGGTCAGTTCCTAAGAGGAAAGGATTGGATCATCTACTAGGTATATGTAATTCTAAAATACTGCCAAAAAGTTTCCTAGAGTGACTGTACCATTTTATGTTCCTACCATCAGTATATGAGAGTTCCAGTCGTTCCACACCCTCTGTAAAGCTCTATAAATAAGGTCAGTCTTTTTAAACATAGACACTATAACATGCCTATAGTGAAACTTAACTATAGTTTTAATTTGTATCTTTCTAATGACTAGTGATGTTAACCACCTTTTCATGTGCTTATTTTCTATCCATGTATTTTCTTCAGTGAAGTTCCTGTTCAAATCTTTGCTTGTTTTTTACTTGGACTGTTTGTTTATTCTTGAGTTCTGAAAGTTCTTTATATATTCTGTAGACAAGTCATTTATCAGGCATATGGTAGGCAAATATTTTCTCCCAATGTATGACCTATCTTTTTACTCTAATAGTGCCCTTTGAAAAGCAGAAGTTTTTATTTTTTATGAAGTCCCATTTACCAATCTAATTCTTCTATGGGTCACATTTGTGGTATGACATTTAAGAAATCATTGTCTAAGGTCACAAAGATTTTCTCCCACGTTTTCCTCTAAAGTTTTATAATTTCAAGTTTTATATTTAGGCCTCTGATCCATTTTGAGTTAAGTTTTTATATATAGTGTTCAGTATGAATCAAGATCCACTTTTTACATATAGATATCCAATTTTTCCAAAACCACTGGTTGAAAAAACTAACTTTTCTCCACTGTATTGCCTTTGTGCCTTTATTCAAAAAACAAATGCCCAGGGTGCCTGGGTGGCTCAGTCAGTTAAGCATCTGACTCTGATTTAGGTTCAGGTTAGGTTCATGGTTCATGGGATGGAACCCCACGTCAGGCTCTGTACTGACAGCACTGAGCCTGCCTGGGATTCTTTCTCTCCCTCTCTCTCCCTGCCCCTCCTCTGCTTGCCCTCTCTCTCTCTCTCAAAATAAATTAAAAAAAACCCTGCCCAACATGTTTATATTTATCTCTGGATTCTTCATTCCACTGATCTATTTGTCTATTTGTTGGTACCACATGATTTTGATTACTGTAGCTTTTTTTTTTTAAGTTTATTCATTTATTTTGAGAGAGTACAAAGGGCAGAAAGGCAGGGAGAGAGGGATACAGAATCCCAAATGTGTTCTGTGCTGTCAGTAAAGAGCCTGATGCAGGGCTTGAACTCACGAACTGCAAGATCATGACCTGAGCCAAAATCAAGAGTCGGACGCTTAACGAACTAAGCCATCCAGGTGCCACAATTACTGTAGCTTTATAATAAATCTTGAAATCAGAAAATGTTAGTCTTCAACTCTATTCTTTTTCAAAACTGTTTTGATTATTCTACTCTAGGTCCTTTGCTTTTCAATAAGCATTTTAGAATCGGCTTGTCCATTTCTACCCCGAATAAAAGCCTACTAGAATTTTAACTGGGATTGTGTTGAAACTGTAGGTCAAATGGAGGACTGTCAATACTGAGTCTTCAAACCCACAGACAAGGTTTATCTCTGCATTTATTTAGATTTCTAAAAATTTCTCTCATCACTGTTTTGTAGTTTATAGCATAGGTCTTTCACATCAACAGATTTTGCTTATGTACGTAATAGTTAATGCTATTGTAAATGACATTGTTTCCTTTTTAACTCAATTTCCAATTATTCTTTGTTACTACATAGAAATACAATTGATTTTTATATCTTGATCTTGTACAAAGCAATCTTTATATAGTTGCTTACGAGTTATAAAGTTTTGTAGGTACCATCAAATTTTCTACATAGATAATAATGTGTCTATTAATAAAGACTAGTTTTACTTCTTTCTTTCCAATATAGATGTCTTTTCTTTTTCTTGTCTTACGTAGTAGGTAGAACACCTACTACAATGTTCAAGAGAAATGCTGACCAAAGAAGATATACAAATGACCAATTAGCACATGAAAAAGGACTCAGCATCATTAATCACAGAATTATTCACAACAACTAAATGATAAAAACCCAAATATCCATCAAAAAATGAATGGATAAACATAATGTAATATATCTATACAATAGAATACTATTCAGTCATAAAAAGGAATTGAATTTTGAGAAATGCTGTAACATGGATGAACTCTGAAAAACCTTAAATGAAATAAGCCAGACACAGAAGGACGAATATTATATGGTTTTTATATGAGATACACTGAATAGATACATTCATAGATACAGAAGTAAAATAGAGGTTACTCAGGCCTAGGAGAGGGGAGCATGGAGAGTTATTGTTTAATGGGTATAGAGTTTATGTTGGGGATGATGGGAAAGTTTTTGGTATAGTAGTGACAATGGTTATACAACACTGCCAATGTATTTAATGCCACTGAAATGTATATTTACAAAGAGTTAAAATGATAAATGTAATGTACACTTACCACAATAAAAAAAAGCGAGAGAGAATGCTTCAATAAGCATCGCTTCACATTAACCTGGGCTTCACTTAAGTTACAGAGTAAACTCCTAAAATCAGGTTTCTAGTAAACCCATGCATACCTATTATGATATGCTACCTTCTTCTTGCCTTTTGAAAAAAAATACCAATTTACCATATCAACAGTAATGTACCTATAGTCCAATAGGTATTATAATTGTATTTCTGTTCATTGTGTTAGAGTAAAATTGGTATAGGGAGGTTGTTTTAATACACATTTCGTTGATTTAAAAAAAAAAAAAGCAAAAAGAAGCGCACCTATAGCTGGCTCAGTTAAGTAGAGCACATGACTCTTGATTTCAGGGTCTTGAGTTCGAGCCCCATGTTAGGTGCAGACAGCACTTAAATAAATAATTTTTTTTTAAAGAAGAGAAGTGTTGAGAGTAGACATCTTCATTTTGTTCTTAATCTTATGAGTATTCAACCTTTTATCAGTAAAAATGATAATATTTGAGGTTTTTCATAAATGCTCTTTATCAAGGTAAGAAAGTTCTTTTCTATCCCTGAGACTTTTATCAGGAATAGATGTTAGACTTCGTCACACATTTTTTTCTGCATTACTGAGGTGATATATTTTTATCTTTGTTTAATATAGTGTATTACAATGATTAATTTTCAAGTTACTAATCACTGCATTCCTGAAATAAACCCACTTGGTCATGATATACAATCGCTTGAATTCTTAAATTCTATTTGCTAAAATTTTGTTTGAAATCTTATATATGTTAATGAAGCATACTGGTCTGCTGTTTTCTTGTAATGTCTTTATATTACTTTGATACCAAATCAGATAGTCTCACAAAATGAGTTGGGAAGAATTTCTTCCTCTTCAATTTTCTGGAGGAGTTTGTATAAAATTGATATTATTTCTTCCTTAAATGTTTGACAGAATTCACCTGCAAAATCATTTGGGTCTGGAGTTTTCTTTGAAGGTAAGTTTTTAACCATAAATTCCATTTCTTTAACACATGTAGAGCTATTTAGGTTACCTACTTCCTTTCTTAGTTGGTATCTGTTTTAGTCCATGCAGGCTGCTATACCAGAATACCACAGACTGAGTGGCTTATAAACAACAGGAATTTATTTCTCATAGTTCTTGAGGCTGGGAAGTCCAAGATTAAGGCACTGGCAGATTCACTGTCTACTGGCACTGGTTTCCCAGTTCATAGAAGGCTGTAACTCCCTGTAACTTCACATGATAGAAGAGACCAAGGATCTCTCTGGGATCTCCTTCAAAGAAAGCACTAATTCCATTCACAAGGGTTTCTCCTAAAGCCCCACCTCCAAATACCATTACTACATTGGAGATTAGGTTTCAACATAAGGGGGGGGGGGCAAAACCATTCAGTCTACATAGCAGTGTCTTTCAAGGAATCTGTCCATTTCATCTAAATTATCAAACCTATTGGTACAAATTTGTTCATAATATTTCCTTATTATACTTTTAATATCTGTGGTATATGTAGTGATGTCACCTCTCTCATTCCCAGTATTAGTAATTTGTGTCTTCTTTTTCCCTGGCCAGTCTGGAATCTAGAAATTTATCGATTTTATTCATTTTCTCTAAGAATCAGCTTTTGGTTTCATTAATTTTTCTCTATTGCTTTTGTTTTATATTTCATTGATTTCCATCTTGATCTTTATTATTTCCTTTCCTCGGTTTATGTAGAATTTAATTTGCTCTTCCTTTTCTAGTTTCTTAAGGTAGAAACAGGTCATTGATTTGAGACCTTTCTTCTCCTCTATTATAGGTATTTAGAGTTACAAATCCCAAAAGTAATGTTTTAGTGGCATCCAACAAATTTATATATGTTGTGTTTTCTTTTTATTCAGTTCAAAACACTTTTTAATTTCCCTTTCCTAAAATATTTACTTGGACCAATGGACCATTTAAAGGTATGTTTTTCAGTTTCCAAATCTTATACTTTGGGAATTTTCCAAGAATCACTGGTTGTTAATTTCTAATTACACTGTAGTCAGAGAATATATTATATATGACTTGAATTATTTTACATGTATTAAGAATATATTTATGGCTAAGAATATGGCCTATCTTGATAAATACACCATGTGTACTTTAGCACTTTAGCATGTGTATTCTGTTGATGGACAGAGGCCTCTACAAATGACAATCAAGTAGGTTAATAGTGTTGTTCAAGTCTACTGCTATATACTTGCTGATTTTCTGTCCACTTGTTCTATTAAGAGAATATTATCAAAATATCAAATACTATAAAATATTAAAATCTTGACTATAATTGTAGATTTGTCTATTTCTCTTTTTCAATTCTTATCAGTTTTTCTTCATGTATTTTGAAGCTCCATTATTAGGGGCATAAGCATTTAGAATTATTATGTCTTTTTGATTAACTGGCCTCTGTGTCATTATGAAATGGTCTTCTCTATCTTCTAGTAAAAATTACTCTGTATTAACAAAATCTTTTGAAAAAGCTTCAAATTTTTTGAAAAAAATTAAAAGTTTTTAAAACTAACAGATATATAGTCTAATAATTAAATTTTATATTCTACTGTTGCTACTAAGATATTCAGAATCCATTTCATTTCACCTTACTGTTTAAAATGGCATACAATTCAATGAATAAATGCTGTTAACATCAACAAAATGTCAATAACTTTAATTTATAAAGCTAGACATAGTTTACACAGTTCTCTCACTCTAACAAAAAGATTTCTAACAGTTTCAAAAATATCTGTGTGTTCCTTGGTGTTCTAAACCATGCAGAATGAATGGTGAACTTCATTGAAACCACAAAGAGAGCACAGTTTTATCAAAGTTATCTGCTACATTTAAATGTAGCAATTTAAAATAGGGCCTTGGAGAATCCATTTAGAAAGCATTATCAACTTCAGCTCCAGGGGCTGGGTCATGGAACTACAAAACTGAAAAAGTAAGTCATTTCAAAAAAAAATCGGTTCCTTTTTCAGAACACAAAGCAGTGTAATTCTCTGCTGTTGCACCTGCCACTGAAAAGTTTTGTAAAGAAGGAGGGCTGTAGAAAAAGGCTGCAAACACAAATGCTTTAACGGGGTCAGGCAGGATAGAAGAGTCGTGGGAACTAGAGAACACAGGCAGCCACTACTCGTCAGATCCATCCAATTGTTGCCAAATGGACTTGGATCAGAATTTCTTTTTTGCCTTTTTAAAAGAAGCCATAAATCAAGAGTTTTTGTGTAAATCTCCAAGTTTTAAAATATTGGCAACTAATTCAGAATTCTTAAACACTGCTAAGTTCAAACAAAACACATTAAGCAGGGTATATTCACTCTAAAGATTAGAAGTCTAGAAAAGAACAATTTCTAAATTCCATTCAAAAAATTGTTTGACCTGGTTAAATACCTAACTTCACCATTAATGATATATGAGCCAATAAATCTAACTGTATACCAAATTGATAATATAATCATATAGAAGGGAATAAAAAAAAAACTAAACAATACTAGATGTCCTTGGAGAAATGACCAATCTCAAGGTTGGGCAGGAAAAACTTCACAAGATATACCTATAACAGCTTATGTAAGAAGAAAAAAAGCACCGGTCAAATACTAATGGGGGTCCTTATCAACAGGACACAGGAACTAGTTTGAAGAGTCTCCCACTGGCCAAAACGGGAATGATTTTAGTGTCAAAATGAATGACAGTAATGGGTTGTAACACACGGATTTTTTTTGATGTTTATCTTTGAGAGAGAGACAGAGACAGAGACAGAGCACAAGTGGTAAAGAGGCAGAGAGAGAGGGAGACACAAAATCCGAAGGAGGCTCCAGGCTCTGAACTGTTCGTACTGAGCCCGATGTGGGGCTTGAACTCAGGAACTGTGTGATCGTGACCTGAGCCAAAGTCAGACACTTAATAGACTGACCCATCCAGGCATCCCTCACATTGATTTTTTTTTTTTAAGCCTTGAGTCCACACTGATATTATAAAATAAATGAATGAAGGGGAAAGAGGCTCTTCAGAATGCCAACTAATAATCATGAAAGGGATGATCAAAAACCATTTTACAATCATTTCAGTATTCAGTTTCAAGCAAGAATTATCAGTGGATGCTAAAACCACTGGGAAGAAGACTGTTGGATATAGAATATCTGTACAATCTCGAGTTATACTAATAATTACAAATGAATAAAATATATCACCAGAGAAAGCTGGTGGCCACCACTTTAATCAAGTAACCAAAATTAACATCATTAATGATTGGTCAAACTTTTATTACATGCCTTCTTATGTGATGCACCAAGGAGACCACATTAGTTATGTACTATTCCTGATTTTTTTTAAATGCATAGCCTTGGGGCACCTGGGTGGCTCAGTCAGTTAAGTATTCAGCTCTTGATTTCAGTTCAGGTCATGATCTCACGGTTTGTGGAATCGACCCCTGTGTCAGCATCAGTGTGGAGCTTGCTTGGGATTCTCTCTCCCTCTCTCTCCCCCTTCCCTGCTCATGCATGCGTGCATGTGCTTCTCTCTCTCTCTCTCAAAATAAACAAACTTTAAAATAAATAAATATTAAAAATACATGGCCTTAATCTAATCTTAAGAGGTTAGACAACCTCAAACTAAAGGGGTAAAAACTCTAGTCAATAGAAACAAAAGCAAAAAATAAACTCTGGAGCTACATGAAAATAAAAAGCTTTTTCACAGCAAAGGAAACCATCAGCAAAATGACAAAGCAACCTATTGAATAGGAGAAGATATTTGCAAATGATATAGCAATAACAGACTAATACCCAATATATAAACTTATACAACTCAACACCAAAAAAACCCAAACACTACAATTAAAAAAAGGGCAGAGGATGTGAATACACAGTTTCCTAAGGAAGACTTACAGACAGCCAACAGGGACATGAAAGCATCACTAATTACCAGGGAAATTCATATCGAAGCCACAAAGAAATATTACCTCACACCAGTCAGAATGGTGAGTATCAAAAAGACAAGAAATAAGAAACACTGGCGAGGATGTAGAGAAAAAGGAACTCTTGTATACTGTTGGTGGGAATGTAAATTGGTGCAGTTACTATGGAAAACAGTGTGGAGGTTCCTCAAAAAATTCGAAATAGAAACACCACATGATGTATTCATTCCACTACTGGGTATTTACCCAAAGCAAAGAAAGACACTAATTCAAAATGATATATGCACCCCTATGTTTACCATAGCATTATTTATAATAGCCAAGATATTAACCCAAGTGTTCCCTGATAGATGAGTGGATAAAGATGCAGTATATATACACAATGGAATATTACTCAGTCATGAAAAAAGAACAAGATCTTGCCATTCACAAAAACATGGATTGCCCTGGAAGGTATTATGCTAAGTGACATATGTCAGACAGAGAAAGATACATATATGATTTCACTTATATGTAGAATCTAGAAAAATAAACCAAAACAAAACCAGAAACAGATCCACAAATACAGAGAACGAACTGATGGTTACCACAGAGGAGGACAGGATGGAAATATGAAGGGGAGGGAGAAGTACAGCTTCCAGTTACATAAGGAATAAGTCACAGAGATGACAGGCACAGCATAGGTAATACAGTCAACAGCACGGTAATAGTGTTGTATAATGATAGATGGTAGCTATAGCTACACTTTGTGGTGAGCACAGCATAATATATATAAAGAGCTGTGGAATCACTATTGTGTACACTTGAAACTAATGTAACATTGTATGTCAGCTATAACTGAATCAAATAAACAAATAAATACAACTAAAGGACAAAATTCAAAAAAAAAAGTCAGTGTAATGAAAGGGAGAAAGGTTCAAATACTGTTCCAGATTAAAATAGATTAAAATAGATTAAAATCTGAGCATAAAAACAAGTGACAACAGAAAGATAACAGGAAGATCTCCAAATACTTAGAAATTAAACACACTACTAAGTAACTCATGATTGAAGAGGAAGTTGAAGGAAATTACAAAATATTCTGAACTAAACAAAAAAGAAAACATATCAAAATTTGTGTGATGCAATTAAAGCAGCGCTTACAGAAAAATATCATTAGGCGCTTATTAGAAAAAAAGCAAATTGATAATCCAAACTTCAATTTTAAGAAACTAAAAAAGGAATAGCAAAATAAACCCAAAGAGAGCAGAAAGAAGAAAATAAAAGAGGAAGAAATTAAAATGTCCTTATTACAGACATGATTGTCCAACTAATCACCAAATAAATAACTAAATACAATGTGTGATCCTAGAATGAAACTGGGAAAAGAAAAACAAGAGACTGCTATAAAGAATAGCAGTGGAGGGGCGCCTGGGTGGCTCAGTCAGTTAAGCATCTGACTTAGGCTCAGGTAAAGACCTCGTGGTTCATGGATTCAAGCCCCTCTTCGGGCTCTGTGCTGAGAGATCAGAGCCTAGAGGCTGCTTCAGATTCTGTGCCTCCCTCTCTCTGCCCCTCCCCTGCTCATGCTCTGTCTCTCAAAAATAAATACCTGTTAAAAAAAAAAAAAAAAGAATAGTAGTGGAGAAATTTCAGTGTAGACTATATATTCACTTTATGACAAAGCTGATTTTCCTAATGTGCTCATTATGTTGTATAACACAATGACCTTGTTCTTAGGAAATACATGCTTTAATGGTTTAATCAAAAAAATAATACTTATGCAGGGCGCCTGGGTGGCTCAGTCAGTTAAGCATCCACCTCTTAGTTTTTCTGCTCAGGTCATGATTCCAGGGTCATGGGCTCAAGCCCCGCATCAGGCTCCGTGCTGTAAGTAGAGCCTGCTTAAGGTTCTCTCTCTCTCTCACCCTCTACTCCTCTCCCCTAATCGTGCTCTCTCTCTAAAATTAAAATAATAATAATAATAATAATAATAATCTATGTACTGAGACCCCTGGCTGGCTTAGTCAAAACAGCACACAGCTCTTGATCTTGAGGTTGAAAGTTCAAGTCCCACGCTGGGCATAAAGCTTACTTAAAAAAAAGTAAAAAGAAAAATAACACTATGCTAAGAGAGAGTGTGAATGTGAAAATGTTAATAACTGGAAAATCTAAGTGAAGGGTATAATGGGAGTTCATTACAATATCCTTCCAACTTTTCTGAGAGTCGGACTCAACCTTTCTGAATTTTGTTTCAAAATGAAAAGGTTTTTTATTTTTAATTTTTTAATGTTTATTTATTTTTGAGAGGGAGAGAGAGCGCAAGAAAGGGGCAGAGAGAGAGGGAAACACAGAATCCAAAGCAGGTTCCAGGCTCCAAGCTGTCAGCACAGAGCCCAACTGACTGAGCCAACCAGGCACCCCAAAAATGGAAAAAGGTTTTTTAAAAAGAAGTTCATGTTGGAGCACCGGGGTGGCTCAGTCGCTTAAGTGTCCAACTTCGGCTCAGGTCATGATCTCACGGCTTGTGAGTTCAAGCCCCGCATCTGACTCTGTGCTGACAGATCAGAGCCTGGAGACTGCTTTGGATTTTGGATCTTCCTCTCTCTGCCCCTCCGTCACTCATGCTCTGTCTCTGTCTCTCAAAAATGAATAAACATTAATTTTTTTTTTAAAAAAAGCAGTTCATGTCCTTCAAGATTTCAACAAAAGTATAGAGGGATATGGAAGAAAGTGGGAAAGGTAGAATAACTGGTTTAAACTCAAGAAGTAGGCAGCAAAGCAGACTGAATATTCCCAATATTAACTCAACTCCCTATAAAGTTGGAAAAGTAGAGCATAAAATCTGCTAAAATATCTCATATATATATACATACATATACATACACAGAAAGAGATAAAGAGACATGCAAAACAAACACTTGATAAATTGAAAGTTTTCCCCCATGGACTTTTTCCCTTTGTTTTTCTTAAAAGTTGATTATCATTCCTAAACTTTATTCACTGAGCATAAAGTGAATGTGGAGTAAATTAACACCTCACGAGTTTCAAATACTCTATCTGGCAACCTCACCAATTCATATAGAGCCCAGAACCAACCATGAAGGTATGCGACAGATATCACAAACCAGTAAAACATACATTCTTGATGCCTTTCAGTCTCTCATTCAGTCTATTTGGTGTTAGTTTATAAGAAATTCTATTAGTTTCCACTATGTATTTAGTAGTCAAACTTAACAAATTAAAAGGGAGAGAGGTGGGGACTCAGTCGAAGAGCATGTGACTCGGTCTCAGGGTCATGAGTTCGAGCCCCATATTGAGTATAGAAATTGCTTAGTAAATAAACTTAAATGAAATAAAAATATTTTTTAAAATAGGAAGAGAGGTAAACATGCTCAAAAAATTAAGCTGTCAAGGAATGTGGGGAATATTTTATAAAACACAAGGTTATCTAAGGATTAAACCTAGTTAACTAAATTCCTAACTCTAAGACTAAAGAGATCCACATACCTCAGGTATACCTAATGGGTATTACTGCTTTAAAAATGCTCTACAGAATAAAATTTATAACCATATCATCTACTTATTGTGGAAAGGTTAACTTACTGAATAATTCTCTTCTCATCTTTCCATATACTAATATCCTATAGAATCCTGTAAAATCTAACCTCTGTTTTGTTTCATGAGCCAATTTCCAAGCTAATACCACCCATAGTTAGTTACAGTAGCTCTAAACATTTTCTGGCACATAAAAAAAAGAGTGAAGAGGGAGTTTAAGATTTTTCAGACTTATTCATCCAAGCTTCAGGGGGGAGGAGGGTTGAGATTTTTTTTAGAACTCCTCTAAAACAGTTTATTTAAGGAGAATGGACATCTTTACAATATTAAGTTCTCTTCTCAGGAGCATGGTATGACTATTTTATTCAGGTCTTTTTTTTTTAAGTCTTTAAGCAAAGTATCATAATTTGTTTCACCCAGGTCTTGCGTGGATTTTTCATAAGTATTTTACAGTTTTGTGACTAACGGGAAAGAGCTCTTATGTTTGCTAATCAATCACTGTTGGTTTATTAATAACCTATGACTGAGCCTCAGACATTGTTCTAAATGCTGTGAATTAAAGCAATGAAAACAGTGTATACCCTGTCTGTATGGAGCTTACATCACAGTTGGGAAACAATCGGTAAACAAGTATAACCTTATAAATAAGTAATTTCAGAAAACATAAGTACTATGAAGAAAAATAAAGCAAGACAGAGAAAGAAAGTGGTAATGCAAGAGTTCATCTTTATAGTGCAATCAAGGAAGACCTCTTTGAAGAAGATACATACATACATACATACATACACACACACACACACACACACACACGGCTAAGCATATAGAAAGAAAAGAGATTAAATGGTCTTCTTAGTAGTGAAAGTGGAAGAGCAAATGACTACATAAAGGTGGGGACACAAGTGATACTTGTGGCCATAAATTAAAGTGAGACCAATCAGCACTGTTGTTTGTTTTCTCCAGTGACACTCAGCTGCTCAGGTTCAACGAAGGAGAGTTGGCAAAGTAATGAATTTAATCAGGGCTGAAGTTGTGCCTCAATTATAGTGAAGGAAAAGAGGAACAAGGGAGTTGATAACTTGGACCCACAAAATAGTACAAAATACCTACAGGCATTAAAAATTTTTTTTTTCACTGAATCAATGTAATTGGATAAGGAAAGAAATTACTATATGAGGGGGATAATGGACAGTGAAAGAGTAGGGTGGCTAATGGTCTGGATCTCGATGGAATCTAAAAAATGTCAAAATAGGGTACCAGAATAGATAAGCTGGAAAGAAAAAAAAAAAGGAAATGGAAGTCAGTTAGATGCTTAAAATACTTTTAGTTACAGATTATGGTTGTAAAGTCTAGGGTAACGGTTCTTTACACTAACTCCACATTGGAACCAGCTGGAACACTTTAAAAAAATACATACCAAACCAATAAAATAAGAATTTGAGGGTGGCATATTACCATATTTTTTAAGCTGCTCAGTTAACTGTAATGTACAGTCAAATTGAGAACCAACAGTTCTGGGTATGATCATGGAAGTGGGCAGCTAAAGCAGGCTGGAAAAGAAACAATCTATAGATTCCAGAAATTCTAATGAAGTTTTCTTCTATTATTCCCGATATAAATAAAAGCATGAGCTATGTTCAAAGTATTTTACATGCATTAACTCATTTCACATTCATAACAACTGAAAAAGGAAACTAGTATTATCCTGTTTTTAATGATGAGGAAGAATGGAAGAGATGTGCACTGAATTAAGAGTCCTGGGTAATACACACATAGTATAACACTATTGGAAGGAAGACTGTGGTTAAGTTAAAGATGCGTTTATAAGCCCTAAAGTAATTACTTAAAAAGAAAAAAAAGACCTATCTATAGCTAACAAGCCAATGTTAGATGAATGTATTCAATCCAAAAAGGAACATCGAACAGACAGGACAAATTAAAAATAAATAGCAAGATAATAGATTCAAAACCAACCTTATCAATAATTTCACTAAATTTGTCTACGCTGACAAATGAAAACATGTCCCCATAAACACATACACAAATATTCATAGCAGCACTACTTAAAATAGCCAAAACAGAAAAAACCCAAATACCTATGAAGTCAGAATCAATAAACAAAATGTGTTATTTCCATGCAACAGAACATTATTCAGGCATAAAAAGAACAAGTATTGGGGCGCCTGGGTGGCTCAGTTGGTTGAGCGTCCGACTTCGGCTCAGGTCATGATCTCACGGTTTGTGGGTTCAAGCCCCGCATCGGGCTCTGTGCCAACAGCTAGCTCAGAGCCTGGAGCCTGCTTCTGATTCTGCATGTCTCTCTCTCTGTCCCTCCCCTGCTCATGATCTCTCTCTCAAAAATAAATAAATGTTAAAAAATAATTAAAAAAAAAAAAGAACCAAGTACTACTGATACATGCTCTAACATGGATGAACCTAGAAAGCATTAAGCTAAGTGAAAGAAGCCAGACACAACGGTCACTGGACAACCGGCACAGGAAATGATGTTCAACATTAGTAATTATCAGGGAAATGTAAATCAAAATCACGATATATTACCTTACACCTGTTAGAATGGCTATTATCAAAAAGAAAGAAGTGTTGGGAGAGGCTGTGGAAAAAAGAACTATCGTCCACTGTCAGTGGGAATATATATTGGTGTAGTCATTATGGAAAACAATATGGAGGTTCCTTAAAATAAAAACAGAAATACCATATGATCTGTTTATTCCACTTCTGGGAAAACAAAAACATTAGTTCATAAAGAAATAATTCCCCCCTATGTTCACTGCAGCATCATTTACAATAGTCAGGACACAGAAATAATGTTAAGTGTCCACTGATGGATGAATAAAGATGTGTGTGTGTATACACCAACACATGCACCAGAATACTACTCAGCCATAAAAAGAAGGAAATCTTGCATTTGTGACAACATGGATGGACCTTAAGGGTATTACGCTAAGTGAAATAAGTCACACAGAGAAGGACAATCACTGTATGATTTCACTTACCTGTGGAATCTAAAAAACAAACCAGCAAAACAAAACTCATAGATACAGAGAACAGATCAGTAGTTAACAGAGGGAAGAGGGTTGGGGATAGGGACATGGATGAAGAGGATCAATTCAATTGCACAGTAACAGATGGTAACTAGACTTACTATGGTGATCGCTTTGTAATGTATACAAAAATTGAATTATTATGCTGCACACCTGAAACTAATTACTAATGTTATATGCCAATTTTGCCTCAATTTCAAAAAGTCACATATTGTATAATTCCATTTATACGAAATATCCAGAATGGGCAAATCCACAGAAAAAGCAAGCTGACTACTGGTTGCCAGGGGCTGGGGGTGGAGGAGCATGGGGAGTCACCGCTTAAAGGGAAAGGAATTTCCTCTGGGGGTGATGAAACATTCTGGAACTAGATAGTGGTAAGAGTATTTGTATAGCATTGTGAATGTACTAAATGCCACTGAATTGTGCACTCTTAAGTCGTTAAAATGGTGACTTTTTTGCTATTATTTTAAAATTATAGTTGATACTATGTAACAATGTTACATTAGTTTCAGGTACACAACATAATGATTCCACAAGTTTTTGCATTATGCTATGCTCACCTCAAGTATACCTACTATCTGCCACCATACAATGCTATTACAATACCCCTGACTGTATTCCCTATTCTGTGTACCTTTCACCCTCTATGAAACTGGGTTTCCGCCCATTTTGGGGTGACCCAAACAGGGTTGGACCCATTTCGCCCATTCAGTTTTGCCCATCCCCCACTCAGTTAAATGGTGAATTTTATGTTATGTGAATTTTGCCACAATTAAGTTTTTTTAAGTGTTTATTTTTTAGAGAGCACGTTGAAGAGAGAGTTAGGGAACTACTCTAGACTTTAGAAGTACAGGGAATTTTTATGGAGATGAAACTATTCAGTAGGACAGCATAATGGCGGATAAATGATACAATGTATTTGTCAAAATTCATAAAACCTTAAAGCACAGAAAATGAACTTTAATGACAAAAATTTTGTAAACCATTGAGGAGGTCAGGGGATCCCCTGAAGCAATGTGGTGTAGGTCAAAAGAATACAACTGTATTACAAATGTATAAAACAACCTCACTGAAGGGATTTGGAGGGAAAAGCTGCTGACCAAAGTAGCTTTAGAAATGAGTGGAGTCTGTAAAGGTAAAGGCAAAAGGAACAAATAGACACTCTAGTTGATAAAACTGTTTCCCACAGTGGTATGAGTTAACAACTCAAATACTGCTATATGTATGTAATGGAATTGAACAATTACATAAATAAATGATGGATAGTGGGAGCCAGGTTGCTCACTGTCAAAGCAGGAATTTACAGATAAGTAAGGGGAGGAAGCTATGATGATCCATGTGGTAAAGGATTAAAGTTGGAGACTCAGTATGAACTCATGTTTACCTTAATATAAATACAGATGGTGACATGTCAGCAATGTACGTGTATAACGGGTTAGAATACACAAGTGTATTTCCTTGCTCAATCAACTGAGAAGGCCTAGAAATAACGATACCCCAACTGCAATCAGCATACCTAACACCCAAGTTCTTGGTTTATAACATCATTCTCCAATCAAAAGAACCAAAACGTCTTGAAGAAATGTCTGATTCTGCAACTAGGGCAGAAAATAAACAAAATGAGCCTAGAGGCAGAAAGTATGTGCTCAAAAAAATAAACCAAAAAAACCCACACTGATGAGTTTATGTCAAAGGAGCACAGGAGTCCAGAGAATAGCTAGCCCATTTCAATAACTTCAATAATAGCCCATTTCAAATAACTTACTTAGATGCTCTGCTCTCGAGGAGTATTACTTCCTAATCCTTAAGTGTAGGGTGAACTTAGAGACCTGCTTCCAAGCAGTACAAAATGGAAAGGGAAAAGAGGGGACTATCTTTAGAGTAGAGAAACATGGCAGACACTACTTTGGCCAGGCAATCAAGATCAACATCAAAATCATAAGTTATGTTGATAGTAGGCATCCTTAAGATACGATGAAAATGGCACTTTACCTCTGTGATCGATCTTCATCACAAAAACTCATAACCCCAGTCTAATCCTAAGAAAAACATCAGAAAAATTCTGATAAAGGAACATCCTAAAAAATGCCTGACCAGTACTCCTCTATACTGTCATGGTCATCAAGAAAGGAAAGCCTAAGAAACTGTTACACCCAAAAGTAGCCTAAGGAGACATGACAACTCAGTGTAATGGTGTGGTGTCTAGATGAGATCCTGGAACAGAAAAAGGAATTAGGTAAAAACTAGGGAAATCCTGGGGCGCCTGGGTGGCTCAGTGGGTTAAGTATCTGACTTTTGATTTTGACTCAGGTCATGATCTCATGATATATGAGACAGAGCCCCATGTGGGGCTCTGAGCAGACACAAAGAGCCTGCTTGGAATTCTCTCTCCCTCTCTGCCCCTCCCCCACTCATGCTCATTCTTTCTCCCTCTCTCTCAAAAATAATAAAACATTTAAAAAAAACTAAGAAAATCTGAATAAACTGTAGACTTTAGTTAATAACTATGTATTAACATTGTTTCATTAACTGTAATGAATGTCCCATACTAATTAATAAGATGTTAATAACAGTAGAAACTGGATCCAGGGTATAGAGAAAGCTCTGTACTACCTTCTCAACTTTTCTATAAATCTAAAACTGTTCTGAAAAATAAAGTCCAATTTTTTTTAAAGTACAAGGATGCAAAACCATTGAACATGTAAAAATGTGTAAAAAAGCCTGCATGGCCATGTTAACAACAGGCAAAGGAGGACTTCAGAACAAGGATAAAGAGAAACAAAGGAGTTAATAACTCTTAATAACAATAACATCAAAACCTCATAACCTCATAATAACAAAGAGTTAATTTATCAAGTCTACAAGCCCAAAAGTGTATACATCTAACAAAGGAGCACCAAAGTATATGGAGTACAAACTAACAGAGTTGTTTGTTTTTAATATTTTAAGTTTTTATTTAAATTTTAATTAACATAGAGTGTAACAGTTTCAAGAGGAGAATTTAGTGATTCATCATTTACATATAACACCCAGTCTTCTTCATAACAAGTGCTCTCCTTAATACTCATCACCCATTTAGCTCATCCTCCACCTACCTCCCCTCCAGAAAACCTCAGTTTGTTCTCTATACTTAAGACTTGTCTCTTATGGTTTGCCTCCCTTTTATTTTTCCTTTCCCCTATGTTTATCTACTTGGTTTCTTAAATTCCACACATGAGGGGTGCCCGGGTGGCTCAGTCGGTTAAGTGTCTGACTTCGGCGTAGGTCATGATCTCACATTTCTTGAGTCCAAACCCCACGTCCGGCTCTGTGCTGACACAGCTCAGAGCATGGAGCCTGCTTCAGATTCTGTGTCTCCCTGTCTCTGCCCCATCCTGCTTGCACTCTGTCTCTCTCTTTCTCAAAATTAACCATAAAAAAAATTTCTGTATGAGTGAAATCATACGGTATTTGTCTTTCTCTAACTTATTTCGCTTAGTATAATACACTCTAGCTCCATCAATGTCATTGCAAATGGCAAGATTTCATTCTCTTTGATGGCGGAGTAATATTCCATCGTATGTATATATACACACACCACACATTCTTTATCCATTCATCAGTCAATGAACATTTTGGGTTCTTTCCACAATTTGGCTATTTTTTATAATACTGCTATAAACATCAGGGTTCATGTGCCCCTTATAATCAGTATTTTTATATCCTTTGGACAGATACCTACTAGTACAATTGCTGGGTCATGAGGTAGTTCTATTTTTAACTTTTTGAGGAACGTCCATACTATTTTCAAGAGTGGCTACGCCAGTTTGGGACAGTGTAAAAGGTTTCCCCTTTCTCCACATCCTCACCAACATCTGTTTTCTGCATTGTTAATTTCAGCCATTCTGACAGGTGTGAGGTGGTTATCTCAATGTAGTTCTGATTTTTATTTCCCTGATGAATGATGTTGAACATCTTTTCATGTGCAAATTGACAGAATTGAAAGGAAAAATAAACAGATCCGCAATTAAAGAGAGTCCACTCCTCACTTAGTAATTCGCAGAAGGTATACAGAAAATCAGCAAGATTACATAATATTTGAAGAACACTATCAACTTAACATAAATAATATTTATAGAACAGTCTACCCAACAACAGCAAAATACACATTCTTTTCAAGTGCACAGAGAACATTCACCCAGATAAGTAAGGTGCTTTATGGGTGCTAGCCCATAAAACAAGCCTGGATAAATTTTAAAAAATATAAATCACACACAACATGTTCTCTGACCACAGTGGGATTAAATCTGGAATCAGTAATAGGAAGACATCTTATAAAATTCCTTAAGTATTCAGAAATTAAAAGACACCCTTCCAAATAATCCATCAAAGAAAAAAAATCACAAGAAAAATTAGAAAATATTCCAAGCTGAATGAAAATAACAGAAACTGTGGTGCCTGGGTTGCTCAGTCAGTTGAGCATCCAATTTTTGGTTTCAGCTTAGGTCATGATCCCAGGGTCATGGGATGAAGCCCCATGTTGGGCTCTGTGCTGAGATTGAGCCTGCTTGGGATTCTCTCTCTCTCTCTCTCTCTCTCTCTCCCTCTCTCCCTGGCCCCCCTCCCCTACTTGTGGTCTCTAAAATTAAAAAAAAAAAAAATTTAGGGGCACCCGGGTGGCTCAGTCAGTTAACCATTCAACTTCAGCTCAGGTCATGATCTCACAATTTGTGGGTTCAAGCCCCGCATCAGGCTCTGTGCTGACAGCTCAGAGTCTGAAGCCTGCTTCAGCTTCTATGTCTCCCTCTCTCTCTGCCCCACTCCAGCTCGCTTTCTGACTTTCTCTCAAAAATAAACATTAAAATTTTTTCAAAAAACTTTTAATTTAATAACAGAAATTAACTTGTAAAATGCAGCCAAAATAGTGTTTAGAAAGAAATGTATAGCTTTTAGCACATATTAGAAAAGAAGTTTTTAATCTATTTATTTAAAGTTTCTTGATTTTGAGAGACAGAAAGAGCACGCACACACATGCAAGCAAGGGAGGGGCAGAGAGAGAAGGAAAGAGAGAACCCCAAGCAGGTTCCTCGCTGTCAGCACAGAGCCGGATGCAGGACTCAAACTCACAAATCATGAAATCATGACTTGAGCCGAAACCAAGAGTCAGCCACATAACCAACGGAGCCACCTAGGTGCCCCAAGGGAAGAGAAAGTTTTTAAATCAGTGATGTAAGTGTCCACCTTAAGAAAGTAAAAAAGAAAAATTAACCAAAAGTAGAGGAAAAAAATAAAAAGAGCAGAAATCAATAAAATTGAAAATGGACAAGCAATAGCAATACAAAATCAGTAACTCTAAATCAAGAAAAAAGCGAATTACTAATATGAGGAATGAAAGAAGGTGTATTGTTAGACGTTAAAAACATAAGAAGGAAATATTATATTTTCACACCAATATATTCAACAACTTATTTGAAATGGTCAAAATTTTTAAGACACAAATTACCAAAATGGACATAAGAAGAAACAGAAACTCTAAATAGCCTTATATCTAAGGATTGCCTGCAACCACAAGAAATATGAGGAGGCAAGGAAAGAATCTTTCCTAGAGCCTTCAGGGGACCAAGTGCCTGCCAACCCCTTGATTTCAGACCTCTAGTTTCCAGAACAGAGCTAGAATAAATTTCTGTTGTGCTAAACCACATGGTTTGTGGTAATTTGTTATGACAGTGCTAGGGAAAGTACTACACATGTGAATAATATGTTGGAGGTAATGGAATAAAAAAATGTATTACATTTAATGACTTATTGTTGCCTCTCATTGTGGGGCTACTCGAAATTCTAAATTACATTATATTTCTAGTGAACATCACTGATCTAGCAGTGGCAATAAGGCAAGAAGAAATAAAAGGCATACACTGATTAGAAATGAAGAAGCAAAAATGGCTTTCTCTGCAGACATGACTGTGTATGAAGAAAATCCTGAGGAATCTACTTGAAATCTACTAGAACTAAAAAGTGAATTTAGTAAGATAAGAGAATACACAAGAGAATCAATTGTATCCTTTATAATATCAACAAAAAGTTGAAGAAATTTTAAAATACAGTATCACTGGAAATGGAAAGCATCAAAAAACATTAAATACTTCGTGATAAATTGAACAAAATATATACAAAACCTATAAAAGGAAAATTACAAAAACACTGCAGAAAAAAAATAAAGAAACCTAAATAAATAGCAATGTGCCATGTTAAAGTATCAGAAGTCTCAGTATTATTAAGATGTCAATTCTCCTCATCAGGCTTTTTGTAAACACTGACAAGCTTAGTCTATAGTTTATATGAAAATGCAAAAGATCTAAAATAACCAAAACAATGTTGAAAAAAGACAATGTTGAAGGACATACGCTACCTGACTGTAAGACTTGCTATAAAGAAATAAAGACAATATAGTGTTAGTATAAGAATACAGACCAAGAGGGGAGCCTGGGTAAGCTCAGTCAGTTGGGCGACTGACTCTTGATTTCAGCTCAGGTCATGATCTCCAGGTTCCTGCGATCAAGCCTTGCACTGGGCTCTGTGCTGCCAGTGCGGAACCTCCTTAGGATTCCCACTCTCCCTATCTGCCCCTCCCCCGCTTGCGTGTACATTCTCTCTCTCTCTCTCTCTCAAAATAAATAAACATTAAAAAAATATATATAGACCAACAGAACAGAAAAAGAGACTACAAACAGACCCACACTTATAAAAAACAAAACGGAGTCAGATCGTACATAACCTCCAAACTAGTAAGGGGAACAAATATGAAGGAAGGACGAAAGAAAGAAAAGAAACTCTACAGAATAAAATAACTGGGTGGTATGACAGTAACTTTTCTTCCCTAAATAGACAATGTGATCAGGAAAGCTGGCTCAGAAAAACACATAAATGGAATAGTATATACAAGGGCTCTAAGACAAAGAACCTAACAGTAGGCTGGTGTGACAGGGACACATTGGACAAGAAGCCAAGGAGAAGATATGGCTAGAAACAAGGCTTCCAAGCCAGAGGAAAATGTATATATTACATAATAGTTCTCAATTTATTCATCTTCTTCCATCCCTACCACCTGCTATTCTCAAGTCTCACCTGGATGCCCTCAAGATCTTCTGATGAACTTGCTGCCTCACTCAAGCTGCTTTCCCAAATCCATCCTTCATGCAATTAAGCCAAAGATATTTAACAACCTAAAATCATTACATGGTTTCCTGTTCCCCACAATGTATAGCCACAATTTCTTATTTGACTTTTACGACCCTTCATGACATAGCCCCTGCTTTCCCCTCCAGCTTACTCCCCACTTCCCTCCAAAACTACCTGTGCCCCCACACTACATTACTTGTATTTTAAGAAAATCCACCATGTTTTCATTACTATGTACCTTTTCATATCATTCTTTGAGTTTTAAATCAAATGTCTCCTTCTATGTAAATTTACCATCTTTAATCCACACCAGACACAGTTTAGGGACTTCTCTCTGCTCCCACAGAGAAGTTTGCTCTATTCTGGATATGTCATGTTGTAGCTATGGTATTTATTTATAAGACTGTTTATCGTATTAGCCTTTATTATTAAAAATTTTTAATGTTTATTTATTTTTGAGAGAGATAGAGAAAGACGGAGTGTGAGCAGGGGAGGGGCAGAGAGAGAGGGAGACACAAAATCCAAAGCAGGCTTCAGGCTCTGAGCTGTCAGCACAGAACCCGACGCAGGGCTAGAACTCACAAAGGGGAGATCATGACCTGAGCTGAAGCCCAACGCTTAACTGACTGGGCCACCCAGGTGCTCCTTAGCCTTTAATATTTAGACTGTCTGTTATTCACCTTTTATCTCTAGCAGATAGCCCAGTGCCTATTTAATAGATTCTTTTTTCCATAATTAAAAAGAGATTCATAACATTTATGCTTTTAGGATCTAAGCATCCCTAAATTAAGATATATATGAACTGCATATACACAATAAAAAACTAGATTCAAAGAATCACTTAAAATATTTCAAAGACTTAAAATCCTATAAAATTACTCTTCTATAAGTCAAAAGGTTATAAATCTAGATTTGTAAATATTAGATTTGGTTGAAATAAGATACACTGAAAAACATTTATGTCCCATAATACTACTTTACTTTTATTTATTTTTCACAATATTACTTTAATAATTAAGAATTCCTATAAGAGGGGCACCTGGATGGCTCAGTCACTTAAGCGTCCAACTCTTCATTTCGGCTCAGGTCATGATCGTGTGGTTCATGGATTCGAGCCTCTCATCGGGACTCCACACTGACAGCATGGAGGTGCTTAGGATTCTCTCTCTTCCCCTCCCCCACTTGCATGCTTGCATGCTCTCTCAAAATAAATTAGTAAACTTAAAAAAAAAAGAATTTCTATAAGAATATTACTTATTATGTTTTAAAAGTAAAATTGGTAGACATAGAAACTTGTAGTAAGTCAGTAATAGGGAGAATTGTGAATTTATATTTTGATACCTACTCAATGAATTCAAGTCATACACGCACATCTACAGCTTTTCGCCTTTCTTTAATTATGTTTTCAATTAAATACTATATTATAGGAGCCCTAATAATCCACTGCAAATGAAACAGTTCAAAGAATGCTTACTTTATCAAAAGTTTTAAAAAATAATTTGGTTTGGACCATATTAGCAAAATGATTTCATTATCACATCATTTTTAAGAGTAATAAAGTGGAATTACCAAAATGTTGAGAGAAATAGTTAAATCCACTGTGAAACAGTAACTTTCGACTATTACAGAAACTTAAAATAACAGTAATATGCAGCACGAGGGGAAAACGTGTTCTGTTTAAAAAGACAATTATATGAGTTTTACCCACATAATCATACACAAGTATAGACAGGATTAGTATATTTTACTGATTAATGTATTATACAAGTATAATAAGAATACAGAAAAATGTAAGATTGAGAATCAATTTTTTTTTGTTTGGAATTTCCTTTAATCATTTTATATTCCTTTCCAATAAAAAGTTTTCAAGCAGCACATTAGGCTCTATTACACTTATTTATATGTATTATGTACTGCCATAAGTAGAAATAATTTTAAGTTTATAAACCACCTAACTTCTCCCCAAAAAATACTGTTTTAAATTTCAAATAAGAAAATTATCTGATTTTGGAATTTCCTACAATCTGACGCTAAACCTACACTTTTACACCAGCTGTACTATGTAAACTTTTCCCCAAGGAAAATTTCCCCAAGGAATCTCCCATCCAAACAAGGCATCTCATTTACTACAAGTCTGTCAAACTGACAATCTGCAAGAGGAGAGAAAACTCGTGGCACCAGCTGAGAGAGATAACATTTTAATTCATGTATTAGGAAAGCTTATTTGCCCTCAATAACCAAATTTCAACAAGCATATATTGGAAATTGACATTATAACAGAAATCCCCTTCTGCAAATCAGAAAGACCAACTGAGACAACCTGCCTCTGACTCAGCAGCTTTCTTTTTCTTTACAACCTGTACCTAAGCTGCAAGGCTAAGACTGAAACCTAACTTTCAAACTGAGCAGCAAGCAAGGCCAGTGCAAAATCTGTAACTGTCCTGGCAGGAAACTCCAGAGAAAATATGAGATGTTCTGGTCACAACTGAAAGATACATAAAGAGCAAAGGCACCTTTATGTATCCTTAGCATGCAAAAATCCCTTGTGTATAGCTACAAATTAGCTTTTATTGAAGATACTTAACATGTTTCTTTATAGAGAGCACCTCAACCAAAGAACCTAAGTCTGGCACTGTGAATTTTTACAGCCTACACATCAGTGCAGTTCCTTGTAATTTAAAACATTTGTGTTTTAAGAACACTCTCCACACACCGGCTCTACTGCCAATTTCTTCAGCTTGAAAACTCAAGTTTATACTACAAAATACTATGTTTACTCTCAACAACAGAATGCTCTCATTTACAAATTATACAAGAGTAAATTAGTCCAAGATACAACTTCAACATTTCTAACATCATCACTTTTCTATTATCCAAATTAACAAGTCTAAACAGTAGTTACACCAAGTGAGGTACCATGGCAAAAGTCAACTGGCATATTATCCATTCGCTAAAATCTGTAATACAAAAAAAAAAAAAATCAACTATTTTACAAAATGGCCACAGGAGGTATCAATGTAGGGCAAAGTGTGGAATGAGTTTGCCATTACTAGAAAAACGAGTCAAAGCAAGCCTGTATGAGGCAGATCTTCATGAATACAAAATCGAAATTCATTTCTGAGTCCCCAGTCTCACACCAAGACAGTTTACCAACTTTTTAACAGTAATACAAATAACAGGGCAGAAAATAAAATATAAGGGCTTTTTTTTCATGGTTGTATTGATCAAGAACGGACAGACATTCTTCAACGCTCAGAGATAAAGTTTTCCTTTTGATAGTGATTTTGCTCTTATGTGTACACAGATCATCATAAACAATGCTCTTCATTTCAGGTACCTTAATACACACGATAGCCTCGAAGCAAGTACTTACTGAAAACTTGGCGTCTTAGCACTAAAATTCTTCCCTATCTTATACTATACCCTTCACCTTCTAAACTGGAAGAGAAGATCTATCCCTAAGTTAACTGGAGTCTAGGGAAAACGACTTAACACGAGTTTACGCACAATTAAACAGCCTCAGTAAATCAAATTCCCAGATTACAACGTTTGGCAATCTCTCTTAGGCAAAAACACACACAGCCAAGGGTTCATTACTGGAGATGACACTTAACCCTCACATTCGCACAAATGACTTCGGTAACTGCCCTAAATTTTCCCGTGTGAAAAAAAAAAAAAACACAATGGGACGGGGCGGGGGTACTACTTAAAAACTGTGTCATTTCCTTATTTGTTCTGATGAGACGGTCTTCGGGAGGGAAAAGGTTCGTGAAGCATCCAAACAAGACAGTACAGCATCCTCAGTATAGAAAAGTTACAGCCCTTTAACACAAGTCAGCACTAGGGGCTCATTAGTTGGTTTTATTTGTGTTTAGTCACTCGGAGTTGAATGGAACCAGCCTTCCGAAAAGTCATTCCCCACAAGGAAACCCCGAGGTCCAGCCACGGTAAATGCGGAGGAGGAAATGCCCTCAATTCACCTGCGACACCTGCCCGCGCCGCCAAGTCTCCCCTCGCGTCCTCTCTCGACCCTTCTCCAGACCCCTGCCCTTGCTCCCCGCCCCCTGTGCCCCAATCCCCGCCCTCTCCCCGCCCTGCCCCCTCCCAGACGGCCGTCGCCCCGGAGGTCTCCAGGGCCCAGACCCCTCGCGCGACCTGCCAGTGGCTCTCTGAAGCCTGGACCGGCGGCACGGGGAGGCCCGTCCTGGCGCGGCCTCTCCCCCATCATCACACCCCGCAGGCTCCGGGGACTCCCCGCCCCCGGAAACCGCGGAGAAACTAGGCCGGGAACGCCAGCCCCGGCCACTTTCCGCCTCCTTGGCTACCCCCCGCAGGCGGGCTATCGGAACTCAACCCTCCGACTTGCTACCTGTGCGGCGCCCTCTCACTCCGGGGCGCGGGCCGAGCGCAGGCGCGGCGCACGGTTAGTCCGCGAAAGGCCCTCCACCGCAGACTCACCTGCCGCCTGCTCCACCTTCAGTGCCACCCAGACACAGCCCCTTCCTGGGGCATGAAAGCGCCGGCTACGCGGCCTGCGCGCCCTCGGCACAGCCGGGCGGGGGGACTTGCTCCCGCGGCCGCCGCCGCCACGGCCCGATCTGCGCCTGCGCCGCCTGACGGGCTCGGTCTCGAGGGGCGCCGCATGCAGCGATAACGGCCGGGAGCGCGAGCCCGCGCGGGCGCTGGGCTCTCTGGAGTCCCGCCGTGCGGGCGGCGGGTCGTCTAGTAGCTGCTGGCTGCAGTGCCGTCCCGACAGCTGACGGCCATGTTTCTCTTCCCTTTTCTTTTTCTCTCCCCCTCCTTCCGCCCTTTTCCACAGAACAGCACTTTCCTTTTCCCCCTCCCTCTCCCTTTCCTACTGCGGGGGTGGGTGGAAAAGGGCGTGGGGGGAGGGGTGGAGAAGGGAGGCCGCGGGGGCGGGGCAGCGCTACAGTCCCGCCCCCGGGGAGGGCCGAGGCCGCGCGGTCACGGCTCCCCTCCCCCCACCTCCCGCCGCGACCCTGGCTGGGCGCGAGGTCCTAGCCCGGCCTCCTTGGAGACCCTCCTCCGCGTTCGCTCCGAGGGTCCCCAGCAGAAAAAGGAGCTGGGAGTCAAGGAAGGGCCCAGGACGCTGCTCTGCTGCCCTTCTTGCGGGGTTCAGAGTCTCTGTGTGGTGTAGGTTTATCGCCCTGGCCTCAGGCAGGTGGCGGCTGCTCCTCTAGGGTTTCTCAAAAACGGGGAAAGTGACGATCAGTCCCTCAGTCCTGGAAGAAGAATGCTGAGCGGGATACTTGTCTCTGGACGAGAAGTTTTCCGTCCCGGGGTGAGAATTGAAATTTCCACGCATCACCGGGGACGCCTATGAGGCCGGATAGAGACCCGCCGACTGGCGCTTCCCGAAGTCCTTTTCCGGCTGCAGCGCCCCCGAGAGAGTCCTTGGCCTCTCTCCGTGTCACTGCCTCGGCCGAGATTTCGGGATGGGGACTCCGCATGTGGAAATCGCTTGTTTAATCAGTTCTTTCCTGCCAACTAAGTTTACGCTCCGTATCTACACGGATGCACGCAAAAGTCCTTTCGCCTTTATGCAAATTTTTCTAAATAATTTTGACAACATTTGGAAGTTATTGGAAAGAATAATAATTAGTTATTCACGAAGAAACAAGTGGTTTGAAACGTTTTTAACCTCCTGGCAAAAAATAAAAGTAAATGGCGAATGATTTCACAGATTTCATGGCAGGTCAAAATTAGAACTGGTAATATTTGTGTATATCTGATGAGTATTCACGTATATAATGGTCATATTCCGGAGAATTACTTTCTTGATTCAATCTGCACTTTTGCCGAAACATGTAAGATTAGACCTCGGTCGTGAGCACCCCGTTGTCCGTTTACTTCTGAAGTTTATTGTATATACGAATAGTTTGCATTTTGCCGCCAATGGCAGAAACTCTTTTCATAACTATATTAGTAGTCCGAATTGATTCTGTAGAAATGCATAGCAGTAGAAATAAGGCTTATTTAGTAACAGTCTGGAGTCCGTTTGAGTCCAATGGAAACCAATTTTTGACAATCTGGACAGAAGTTGTTAAAGGAACTAGTACTTCAACAGTTAGATTGTGGACTTCTTGTCCTTCCTTTCTCAAGGCATATTAATAGTTTAAAAGCATTTAATGTAGACCAGATGTCTTAATAGGCAGATTTCATTAATACAGAGAGACAGGATTTTTATTCTTGGTTTTTTGCAACCACAGAAATAAAAAATGGAAGAAGCCAGTGTATCTCTTCCATTTATTTGACAGATTTTTCTCAATTTGCAATGTGATATTTTCTTTAAATATTTTCATTATTTTAATTGCCCTATAGATTTATAGTAGATTTTCGTTTCCATTGTCTACCTAAAATTTCATGAATATGGGTGCCTGGGTGTCTCAGTAGGTTAAGCATTGGACTTTGGCTCAGGTCATGATCTAGCAGTTGGTGAGTTCAAGCCCTGCATCAGGCTTTGTGCTGACAGCTCAGAGCCTGCAGCCTGCTTCAGATTCTGTGTTTCTCTCTCTCTCTCTCTGTCCCTCCCCTGCTCATACTCTGTCTCTTTCTCTCAGGAAATAAATAAACATAATTTTTTTTAATTTCATGAATGAACATGTATATTTTAGGCCCAATTTTTTTGTTTCAGTAGCTTTTCTTGGATCTGAAAGTCCTTGATTCAGCAACCATCTCAACTGCAATCTTATGTGCCCGAAATTGAAATAAGTTCATTTTAATTTTTAACATGTAAATATTTGAGTCTAAAACGTGGGAGGGCAATTGGAGAGCCCAACAACGACATAATTGTTATAATCCTTATAGTATCATGGCTTTGGTTGACCCTTTACAGATGCAAGAATGCATAGGAGAATCACTCAGTCCCTTGAAGAGGGGAATACAGACATGTGATTGGGCATGGTCACTGCAGATTTCTGGGAATCAGCGACACAAAAGAGTTGAATGGAAATGCTGAAAATTTTCTTAAAATAAGCAAGATTTTTTCAGTGCTACAGCATGCCAGATTATTCTTTTCCTGTTTGTTCCCTTGAAAAACTTCTAAACATTGGTTTTCACAAGAATATTCAAAGACCTTTACACTTCTGTACTCCTTTTTATCTTTTATTCAACTCCATGTTTAACGGAAGCATTATAAATCTAGCAGCTTAATCTGATTATTGTAATTAATTATTTTGTAATTTCTTAATGTCTGAATTCCATACCAGATTGTAAGGCCTGTGAGAGCAAGGTTCACATGTCACATATGTGTATTCACATATATTGTTCTCTTTCAGATTCAGAGTAATCAATGTATGATAGACTTTCAAAAAGTATTTGATGATTGACTGACATAAATCATGGTTCCCTCACTTTCTTCCACTCCTCAGGCAAGTTGCTTAATTTTCCTGATGGGTAAAGTGGGCAAAATGATATTCACAAGAAGATCATTTATTAATTTACAGTAAGCTATAAAGTCAAACAGACCAGTTTAGTAATCAATACTTAGCACCTGGGATAGGCAGCCTTTCGTTGTAGCTTACAATGAACTCTGCCTCCTGCTTTATGCCCTTGTGTAATCTCCTTACATTGAGTGTGGGGTGGACTTATTGACTAGCTTCTAACACAGAGAGTACATCAGAAGTGATGAGAAGTCTTTAACAAGATGAGGCTACTAAAACAACCTGTGACTTCACTCTTGGATTCTTTCTCGTCCTCCTGGATTGCTTACTCTAGGGGAAGTCAGCTACCGTGTCATCAGGCGGCCCTGTGAATGAGTTCAGAAGTGTATCCCTGCCAAGTTGAGCCTTGAGATGACTGTAGCCACAGCCAACACCTCTATTGTAGCCTCCTGACAGACCCTGAGCCAGAATCACCCAACTAAGCTGCTTTCTTTACTCACAGAACTACAAGATAAGAAATATTTCTTGTGGGATACCTGGGTGTCTCAGTCAGTTGAGTATCCAACTCTTGATTTCGGCTCAGGTCATGATCTCACAGTTTGGTTTGTGAGTTCAAGCCCAGTTTGTGAGTTCAAGGTTTGAGATGCTCTATCTCTTTCTTTCTGCCCCTCCCCAACTTTGCACCAGCACACACTCTCTCTTCCCTATCAGAAATAAATAAACATTTTTTTAAAAAAGGAAATGTTTCTTGTTTCGAACTGCAAAATTTAGGGGGTAATTTGTTACATCACAAATATAATACATCATAATAATACCTGGAAGATAGCAAGTGTTCATTAATATACTTTACTGAGTATAACTCAGTTTAGCATGTGATTCTTAGCATCCTACAATGCAAAATGTAATGACAGTGGTTATAATTGCAGAAAGAAAAGTATCCAGGAAAAGTGGAAAGACTGACTTTTGATCTGTTATTTATAAACTATCTTTGCTCCAAAGAATCCATTAAAATGTATTTCATAATGATATCTGGGATTTGCTTCAAAATCATGCTGTGGGGATAGGACAGTGAGTTAAGTAGAGGACATATGATGGACATATGGACATTGAACATATGATGAAGTGGAGTGATTGCTACTAGGGGTTTTTATGTTCTCTACTTTTTAATGTCTTTTTGAAATTTTTCATAATAAAAAAGTGATTTTAAGTATTTCATGGAATCATAAGTTTGGAGTAGAGAGGAAACGTTAACAGATCATCTGTTCTAATTATTCATTTGATAGATGGGGAAATCAAGGCCTAACAAAGTTTACTGACTTAACCTAGAGTCTACCAGTCTCAGCTTTGGTGATTTCATAATTGAGTATGGAGGAGAAACTCATAAATTCTTAACTCTTTATTTTCCAGTCAAAATAAATTAACTCTCGATTCCTTAGGATCACCTCCACAGCATGAAAATCTGATCCTGATCTCTACTTCCCAATGTATAATCCACATGTTGTACACTGGCAAGTTATTTGTTTCCAGCCCCTTACTCATCATTTCATTTTTGAAAACAGGATTTGAAGGCCTGGTGATTCTTGCCCACAGGCACTCTGTTATTCTTCTAGAAAGGGTTTTAAATAAGAATGATATCCACAAACACTAGGTCTGCATTATTCATATGATATCTAAATGACCCAGCGTGTCCTACTCTCCACAGAGAGCATTAGCACACTCTCTTTGTGCCCCACTCCAGTATCTTATCTGGCTGTGGACTCTGTCTCAGCATTATCAGAATGGCCTCCTCTCTAGAGTCTTTTGGAATTATCAGCATGTTCTTTATACAATTCTCTTCATTAGGCCTACGGGCCAAACATAGCTGGACTAGCAGTGTGAAGAACTGGTACAAGGCTCTTTGTCTTGAGTCAAAGTAGAGTAAATGATCCTGAGAACAATGTCCTAACAGATCATAAAGAAGAGTAGGAATTAACAAAGGGGACAAAACAGAGAAAGAAATAATGGGTAGAGAGGATGACAAGAAGACAGCTTATATGAATATCTGAGATACAAGACTGGCTGTCCATGGCTGGATTTCATGGTCTCCCTACAGGATTTTAAGTGGAGGCCATAGTCCTCTACCCTCGGGCTTTCCTCTCTCCTGGGAATCAGTGTCTGGCTGACTTAAACACGACTCTAGCACCCAACATCTCCGAATATGGTTAGTTAGTCTCCCTAACTAACATACGTCTACATTCATCCATCCAGGTATGTTCCTAGTTTCCCACTTTTACTGTTGCCTATCCTGACTAGAGTTCAGCTCTTACCTGCTTACCTTTATTGGAGCCTTAATTCTTTTATTCCTCACATCATAGCAAATCATCCTGACCATACGTCAAGAAATATATGTATTCTGTATTTCTAAGATTAATTTTAAAAATACTTTTATTAAGAAAACAAAATCAGGGGTGTCTGCGTGACTCAGTCAGTTAAACATCTGACTTTGGCTCAGGTCATGATCTCACAGTTCATGGGTTCGAGCCCCACATTAGGCTCTGCACTGACAATGTGGAGTCTGCCTGGGGTTCTCTCTCTCTCTCCCCGTCTCTCTCTCTGCCCCTCCCCCACCTGTTCACTCTCTGTCTCAAAATAAATAAACTTTAAAACAAAAGAAAATAAAAACAATAAAATATAAGCATAAACAAAAATAATAGTATAATGAACTCTTCTGTGTTTATCACCCAGCTTTAACTCATAATTAATCTTGATTCCATGTATCCCCTTCCCCACTTCCATCTCCTCCCCAAGTATTTTGAAGCAAATACTTGACATTTCATTTCATCTGTAAATACTTCAGCATGTAGTTCTAAAAAATAAGGACTTTTTGGGGTGACTGGGTGGCTCCATCAGTTAAGTGGCTGACTCTTGATTTCCACTTATGTCATGATCTCATGGTTGTGGGATCAAGCCTTTTGTCAGGTTCTGTGCTGGGCATGGAGCCTGCTTGAGATTCTCTCTCCCCCTCTTCCTTTGCCCCTCCCCTATTTGCATGCACACATGCTCTCTCTCTAAAAAAAAAAAAAATAACAAAAAAAGATAAGGACTTTTTTAAAAACATAAACACAAGGCCATTCTCATCACTAAAAAATTATTTTAGTTAATATTTTATCTTATTATGGGGCACCTGGTGGCTCAATTTGTTGAAAGTCGGACTCTTGATTTCTTCCCAGGTCATGATCCCACAGTCGTGGGATCAAGCCCCAGGCCGGGCTCTGCACTGAGCATGGAGCCTGCTTATGATTATCCCTCTCCATCTGCCCTTCTCCCCTGCCTTCTGCTCTCTCTTCTCTCCAAAATAAAATATATATTTTTTATATTATTAAATATTTTGGGGTTTGTTTTGAGAGAGAGAGAAAATGAGAGAGACCATGTGCATATAACCAGGGAGGGCCAGAAAGTGGGAGAGGGAGTATCGGAAGCAGGCTCAGCGGAGAACCTGACTCGGGGCTCAAACTCACAAACCCTGAGATCATGACTCAAGCCAAAGTCTGATGCTGAACTGACTGATCCACCCAGGCGCCCAAGGTTTTTTTTTATGACAAAAAAACTACAAAGTATTATTATTGCGTACTCTCTCACGCTTTTCCACTCTTCATGTATGTATACAAGTCCTCCCTGGAGGGTTTGAGCTTGCATTACACCTCTGATTAGTAAACCAGAATGTTGCTACCCAGATTTCTCCATAATTCAGAGAATATGGGGTAGGGACTCTTTCCTTTGAAATTTGCCCCCTTAAAGGTGTTTCACTATTCAGGGGGCACCTGGGTGGCTCAGTCTATTAATCATCCGACTCTTGATTTCCTCTCAGGTCATGATCTCACAGTTTCCTGAGTTCGAGCCCCACCTTAGGCTCTGCGTTGGCTCTTCAGAGCCTGCTTGGAATTCTCTCTCTCTCTCTCTCTCTCTCCCCCTTTCTCTCCCCTTCTCTTTGCCCCTCCCCTGTGCTCTCTCTCAAAATAAACTTTAAAAAAAATTATTAAGGATGTTTTCACTATTCCGATCAAAGACCCCATAATACGTAACAATCAGAGACTGCCTAAAATCTCAAAATTAATAGTCCATTTCCAGCTTATATTTAATGTGAGTTTAATAAGCACAGTATTGTTTTACATGCCCTGACAAAAAAATAATTTCGATCTGGTGGTGATACCCTTTAACACTTTCTCAAATGTTCCCCTACTTTCATGGTTCCTTTCACACAGAAAAGGAGAAAATGACCTGAATACTAGAAGCTATCTCTAAAAAGGATCAATAGAAACCCGGATAATTTCAACCCCTTTTTGTTGTTCACTCCCAACTTTACTTCTCTGGCCCAAATTTCTCTAAGCTATGTACTCAACCATCAAACTACCTCCACTGTCTAAATGACATCTAACGTTTTACATGTTCAAAGCACAATTCTTAATTCTCTCCCTGCACTGCGTCTCCTCGCCCCCCGCAAAATATTCCTTTTTAAGCTACCTCATTTCATTATATGGTACCAAAATCTTCTCTATCTTGACAAATGATGTCCTCTTCAACCCCCAGATCCAAAGATGAATCACTTGAACTAGTGGTTAGAGAGGATGTCATTTGGCAAAATAGAGGAGAAATGGAGCAGGGGTCGCATTGGGAGAACTGTCCAGCACTCTCAGAGGCCAGTACTGGGGAGCCACAAAAGGACCAGTGCCTACAGACCATTGGTTGCCATTTAGTGGTACACAATAGGCAGTTATGTGATGTCAAATGAAGCAGTCACCTCAGCTGTGTGTCTGACCATTGAGGCATATGGTCCTTCCATTGGCATCAGCCTGCATATAGCTGTGGCTCTTTTTTTTTTTCTTAAAGTAGGCTCCACATCCATTGTGGAGCCCAACACAGGGCTTGAACTCACAACCTTGAGATTAAGGCCTGAGCTGGGATTAAGAGTCAGATGCTTAACTGACTGAACCACCCAGACACCCCTGTGACTCTTGACTAAAAGAATATAAGCCTGTATCCTGAGATTTGAACACCTAACCACATTGTGTATGTAAACAACTGCTGTTTTTGGTTTTCCAGGATCAGGCCAGAGTGACGTCGACACCCAGAAAGACAGTAATTGTATAGAAGGGAAAGCTTTGGGAGGGACTGGGCAGTGGTGAAACCATCACCTTACAGAGAAAATATGTGTTAGATAAGCTGTATTTAGGCATGACTTACAGTGCTTTTGGCCACGAGTTCAATGTTAATAAATCAATGATACATATTATATAAGTTTTCTTTAAACAGAAACACACATAAAATAAGGTTTTGTGTTGATTGCTTGACGCAAATGTGAACAGTGTCTCGGGAAATATTTCTGGTAGGAGCAATGGTTAGTGTTTGCTAATTCAGAGTTCCCTGCCTACTCTATTTAAAACAACTCTTACATTATATCATCTTGCCGTGTTTTAAGTCTTCCCTGTACTCTGGTCACTGACGCTTATTGGCTATTTGTTTACTATCATATCAGCATATACGTTCCAGAAGGGCAAGAACTTTATTTTATTCACTACTGTATAAATACAATACACCCTGGCACCTAGAACAGCAGTGATAACACATAAATACTGTTGGTGAATCAATCAAATAATTTAACAGCCCTTAAGGAGTCTGTTCTCTTCACCAATTTTCAGCCTCCATGTTTATGGTCGTTGTTCCATCCCTGATTTTACTGGAACGCTAGTCCAGGTGAACCCCACCTGGTTCCACTTCTCCAATCCTGCAAATATGCCTGAGCATGTCTGAAACCTCCAGGCCTCTTATCCATATTTCTTCCCTGTGCAGTCTCTGTAGGAAAGTTGAGTGGGTCCAGATCACTAAATATAGTTGTGTATAACTCTATGGTAGCCGTAGTCATTAACTTGACAATGCCTAAAAAGAGAAAAACAGCAAGTTAGCAAACTCTGTCTTAACTGATTTGAATGACATGTCAATTCTCAACCTAATGATTTATTTACTGAATGCCTGCTGCTGTCATTAAGAATTATTAGAGCATTTTCTTTTGAGCTTATCAAAGAGAAAATTGTATTTGTGTTTACTTCAGTCACTAAGGTTAATTGCCATTTTAATACTCTTTTGATGTGCTAATAGTGCCTAATGAGAATCATTAATTAGAAAACTAAAAGGAGACGGCAGGTTTTTGCAGAAATTTTGAATCTATTCCCAATATGCCCCTAAACTCCATTTCTGGGGTTTAACTGCTCATTTCACCCAGATGTCTACAGTTAAATCAAATTCAGGCCAATTATAGTCATTGGGAAAGAGTAGAGCAGACAGATTTTGGATCATTGCTTACTCCATGAGCAAGTTATTTAATGTCCCTGAGCCTCTTTCCTCATGCATAAAATATTTATCTTGCAGAGTCATTTAAGATTAATCATTATCATACACAGCAACCATTCATCAAGCACCTTCTTTATTTTTTAATTTCTTTTTAATGTTTTTTATTTTTGAGATAGAAACAGATCATGAACAGGGGAGGGGCAGACAGAGAAGGAGACACAGAATCTGAAGCAGGCTCCAGGCTCTGAGCTGTCAGCACAGAATCTGATGCAGGGCTCAAACTCACAAACCGCGAGATCATGATCTGAGCCGAAGTTGGAGGCTCAACTGACTGAGCCACCCAAGAGCCCCTAGCAAGCAAGCCAGTCACTATGCTAGGTACTTAACCTTCATTGTCTACTACTCTGCTCCATAGGGGAATTGTCATTATAGTTTCCCCCTGAGACAGTGTATGTAAAGCCTCTGTCATAGTGACTGGCACATACTTGGACAGGGGTTAGCATACTACAGCCCCTGGGCCAAATCTACCCTGATGCCTGTTTTGGTAAATTAAGTTTTATTGGAATACAGCCATGCCCATTTGTTTACTATTGTCTATGGCTACTTTTGCACTAAAATGGCAGAATTGAAGAGTTATGACAGAGACAGTATGGCCTACAAAAACAAAAATATTTGCTATCTGATCCTTTATAGAAAAAGTTTGCTAACTCATATCCTAGGAGACCAGCAAAAGTTAGTTTGATTTACTTGTCCATCCAAACAGGAGGCCAGAAAACAAAAACAAACAAAACAAAACAAAACAAAAAAACAGCAGATAAGCAGATCTAGAGAGTGGGTCAAAAAAAAATGACTAAAGTCCCAAGAGATCAAAGATTTTTACCAATAAAAGGGAGGGGGGAATAGAAGTGCATAGAAATCCTGATTTGTGTCTTCCAGATACATTGTCTACTGCAGAATGAGCAGCCTCCCAAATGGAAAGTGGCAAGCAATGTGCTTATGGAAGAATTAGAATTCAGTTATGAGTCCTCAGGAGAGAGCCAGGTGGAAAGTGTTCAATGAATAGGTTAAGGATGTAGAGGAGAAATCTGTTTATCATGGAAAAGCTCGGGAGGCAGAGGGGAAAGATTTGTAGAGGAAGGGAAAAAGCAGTGGTAGCTCCAGAATGTCTAAAACAAAGGGATTTAGGAGTCTCACCGGTTGAAAAAATGTCACTTATCCATACCAAGAATGGGTGAAATGAGCTGAACGAGATCTTGAGAGATCCGTAGCTGCTCTCTAATGCCCCATAGACACTTTCTTTCAGTAGGAGGTAAAGAATGGGAAAAAGAAGAAAAAGGATAAGCAGCACAAAAAGGCATGACAAAAAGTACTTATATTTTGAACAGTGACTAAAGATGATGACAGGCATGATAAACATGGTGGAATAATCTGGCTTCATGATTTCAAAAGGATTCATATTATACACTTGCTTTACCTTGGGTAGAAGCCCAGGTCCTGGTAGAATCAGTGGCCTGTGGAAGTTGATGGTCTGATCTGTACATTTCAAAGGCCAGAAGTGAACAGTTCTTACAACATCCGTGCTTTAACTATAGGTATTCAGCAGTTCTGTCAATGAAGTTGTTTTCATTCTTTAAACCTATTGGAATTATAGCAGTCAATAGGCCATAACACAGAAAGGTATTTGCAACTAATTCAATGGTTAAAAAGAAAAGAAAAGAAAATGAAACCATACTGTCAGCAGTTCTTAGTCCTATTTTTGATATGCATTTGCTTCCTTTTTTAAAAATATAACTTATTGTCAAATTGGTTTCCATATAACACCCAGTGCTCATCCCAACAAGTACCCTCCTCCATGCCCATCACCCACTTTCCCCTCTCCCCCATCCCCCATCCACGCTCAGTTTATTCTCTGTATTTAAGAGTCTCTTATGGTTTGCTTCTCTCCCTCACTGTAACCTTTTTTCCCCTTCCCCTCCCCCATGGTCCTCTGTTAATTTTCTCAAGATCCACATATGAGTGAAAACATACGGTATCTGTCCTTCTCCACCTGACTTATTTCAGCATGACACCCTTGAGGTCCATCCACGTTGCTACGAATGGCCAGATTTCATTCTTTCTCATTGCCATGTAGTATTCCATTGTATAGATGAACCACATCTTCTTGATCCATTCATCAGTCAATGGACATTTAGGCTCTTTCCATGATTTGGCTATCGTTGAAAGTGCTGCTATGAACATTGGGGTACATGTGCCCCTATGCATCAGCACTCCTGTATCCCTTGGGTAAATCCTAGTAGTGCTATTGCTGGGTTATCGGGTAGTTCTATTTTTAATTTTTTGAGGAACCTCCACGCTGTTTTCAGAGTGGCTGTACCAGTTTGCATTCCCACCAACAGTGTAAGAGGGTGTCTATTTCTCCACATCCTCACCAGCATCTATAGTCTCCTGATTTGCTCATTTTAGCCACTCTGACCTGTGTAAGGTGGTATCTCAGTGTGGTTTTGATTTGTATTTCCCTGATGATGAGTGACATTAAACATCTTTTCATGTGTCTGTTGGCCTGTATGTCTTCTTTGGAGAAGTGTCCATTCACGTCTTCTGCCCATTTCTTCACTGGATTATTTGTTTTTTGGGTGTGGAGTTTGGTGAGCTCTTTATAGATTTTGAATACTAGCTCTTTATCTGATACGTCATTTGCAAATATCTTTTCCCATTCCGTCGGTTGCCTTTTAGTTTTGTTGATTATTTCCTTTTCAGTGCAGAAGCTTTTTATTTTGATGAGGCCCCAATACTTCATTTTTGCTTTTAATTCCCTTGCTTTGGAGATGTGTTGAGTAAGAAATTGCTGTGGCTGAGGTCAAAGAGGTTGTTTCCTGCTTTCTCCTGTAGGGTTTTGATGGTTTCCTGTTTCACATTCAGGTCCTTCATCCATTTTGAGTTTATTTTTGTGTATGGTGTAAGAAAGTAGTCTAGTTTCATTCTTCTGCATGTTGCTGTCCAGTTCTCCCAGCACCATTTGTTAAAGAGGCTGTCTTTTTTCCATTGGATACTCTTTCCTGCTTTGTCAAAGATTAGTTGGCCATACATTTGTGGATCTAATTCTAGATTCTCTGTTCTATTCCATTGGTCTATGTGTCTGTTTTTGTGCCAATACCATGCTGTCTTGATGATGACAGCTTTTTAGTAGAGGCTAAAGTCTGGGATTGTGGTGCCTTTCGTTCTGGTTTTCTTCTTCAATGTTACTTTGGCTATTCGGGGTCTTTTGTGGTTCCATACAAATTTTAGGATTGTTTGTTCTAGCTTTGAGAAAAATTCTGGTGCAATTTTGATTGGGATTGCATTGAATGTGTAGATTGCTTTGGATAGTATTGCCATTTAACAATATTTATTCTTCCAATCCATGAGCATGCTTTTGCTTTCTCATTGTTTTTACCCCCAAGGTAGCACCATCTTTTAAAATATTTTTGTAGTTGTAAGAAAATCATATAAATGGACCATGATTTCTGGAGGGTTAAAAAAAAAACAAAACAAAACAGGGGCACCTGGGTGGCTCAGTCGGTTGAGCATCCGACTTCGGCTCAGGTCATGATCTCACGGTTCACGGGTTCAAGCCCCGCGTCGGGCTCTGTGCTGACCGCTAGCTCAGAGCCTGGAACCTGCTTTGGATTCTGTGTCTCCCTCTCTCTCTGTCCCTCCCCTGTTCACACTCTGTCTCTCTCTGTCTCTCAAAGATAAATAAATGTAAAAAAACAAACAAAACAAGCAACCACCTCTAGTGTTGTTTCAGGGGAGTTCTGACTCTTTAATGTATACTCTCCTTTCATCTCTCTTTTTTTTTATTCATTGTTCACGAGCCTTTTTTACTGTGTACTTTGCAAGTCATGGCATCTCCAGAATTTTTAAGGAGGGTCCTAACTTGTTTAATATTCATAGAGTCAGTATCTCAGGGTAACTTTTCTGCAGAATCCATCCTACTGGGGACAAAACTCAGAAGCATTTTTAAGTTTACCTGTTTGGATTCAGTCCAGTGACAACTCCAGTTTTTTACCTTTGATCCTAATATTCTTCAGCTCTTTCATTTTTTAAATATATGAAAGTTATTTTAGAGCTGGACTTATAAACTAATTTGCTCAGAAGGCAGCTAAAATCAAAGTACTATTAGTGATGTTGTCCTGACGTGCTGAAATTAGTTTTTTTTAAGTTTATTTATTTTGAGAGGGAGAGGGGCAGAGAGAGAGTGAGAGAGAGAGAATCCCAAGCAGATTCCGTGCCTGACACGGGGCTTGATCCCACTACCATGGCATCATGACCTGAGCCGAAATCAAGAGTCAGACGCTTAACTGACTGAGTCAGCCGGTTACCCCTGAAAATAAGTTTTTGAGCTGATATGTTAGAAAGCATTTTCGTTTCAGAGGAAGCCCACACTATTTATATAATTCAGCCAGAAAACATGCATAAATTGCAATTCATATTAAGTAAAAGAAAGGCAAAGGATCGGTAATGTTTCACTCATTCAGTAGGTATTTATTGAATATCTACTAGGTGTCTACACCATTCTCAGCCCTCTAGGGATGGAACAAGAATAAAACAGACAACAACTCCTGCCTTTAGGAAGCTTATATTCTAGTGAGGGAAAACAGACAATAAACAAGATAAACAGGAAAAATATATATTATGGTAAAAAGTTGTAAATATAAGACAAAAATAATACTGGTAAGGGGAGAGGGGGCTTTTGCTTGACTTCTCAATAGGGACTCCAATCAGCTTTGAACAATCTTGATTTCTTCAAAATGCTTTGGAGCTTTGGGGTGCCTGGGTGGCTCAGTCTGTTCAGGGTCCAACTTCTGCTCAGGTCATGATCTCAGGTTCGTGAGTTGGAGCCCTGCCTTGGGCTCTCTGCTGTCAGTGTGGAGCCCGCTTAGGATCCTCTGCCCCCCTCCCCCACCCCGTCCTTCCCCCTCTAGTATTATTTCTCTCAAAAATAAATAAACTTAAAAAAAATGATTTGACGCTTATAAGACACTTAACTGGAAGCTTGAAGAGGGTTTCAAGAGACAGGAATTGGGACTGGTGGTAGGTTCACCAATTATCTGATTATTTAAAACCTTATGCATAGCCAGAACATTATTTCATACCTAGTCTTCCCTATCTTCTGTACCTCCACTGCCCTTTCTGCCCTACCAGTTGCTTTTTATTTACCCAATTAAAGTGAATATAGGGGAGGAAAGCATTAGAAGTATTTTTGCTTGTATTTTGAGTCTGATGCATTTTTCGAGCTTATGAATTAATCAAATATATTGAAATTATAAAATATTTATTTATTTATTTTTACCAAAAAAGTGATTTTATTAAATCACAAGGATACGACCTGTGGACAGAAAGAGCTGCCATAATTTTTTTTTTTTTTTTTTTTTAGTTAACATACACTATTATAGTAGTTTCAGGTGTACGACATAGTTATCCAACAATTCTATGCATTACTCAGTGCTCATCAAGATAAGAAGCACTCTTCGGGGCGCTTGGGTGGTGCAATTGGTTAAGCATCTAACTCTTGATCTCGGCTCTGGTCATGATCTCACAGTTTGTGAGTTCGAGCCCTGCATCAGGCTCTGCGCTGCCTTTTCTCTGCCTCCTCCCCAGCTTGTTCTCTCTCTCTCTCAAAATAAATAAACTTTTTTTAAAAATTAAAAATAAGTGTACTCTTCACCTATTTCACCCATCTCCCACTCCCCCACCTCTCCTCTGGCATCACTTTGTTCCCTACAGTTAAGAGTATGTTGTTTGGGGGACACCTGGGTGGCTGAGTCAGTTTAATGTCCAGCTCCTGATTTCAGCTCGTGTCATGATCTCAGGATTCATGGGTTTAAGCTCTGAATGGGGCTTTGAACTGACAGTGGGGATCCTGCTTGGGATTCTCTCTCTCCCTCTCTCTCTGCCCCTTCCCTGCTCTCGCTCTCTCTCTCTCTCTCAAAATAAGTAAATGAAATGTTAAAACAAAAAAGATTCTCTCCCCCTCTCTCTCTGCCTCTCCCCCACACATGCATGAGCTCACTCTCTCTCAAAAAAAAGAGGAGAGTCTGTTTCTGTTTCTTTTCTTCTTTGTTTGTTTGCTTGGTTTCTTAAATTCTACATATGAGTGAAATCATATGGTATTTGCCTTTTTCTGATTTATTTCACTTAGCATTATACTCTCTAGATCCAACCACGTTGTTGCAAATGACAAGATTTTGTTATTTTTTATGGCTGAGTAATATTCCAGTGTGTGTGCACGCATGCACCACGTCTTTTTCTTTTTAGGTTTATCTATTTATTTTGAGTGAGCAAGAGAGAGAGAGAGCCCAATGCAGGACCCCAACTCACAAACTATGAGATCATGACCTGAGCCGAAATCACAAGTTGGAAGTATAACCAGCTGCGCCACTCAAGTGCCCCCAATATACCATATCTTCTTTATCCATTCATCTATTGATGGACACGTCAGCAGCTTCCATAATTTGGCTATTATAAATAATGCTGCAATAAACATAGGGGTGCATATATCTTTTTGAATAAGTGTTTTCTTATTCTTTAAGTAAATACCCAGTAGTAGAATTACTGGATCATATGGTAATTCTATTTTTAATTATTTGAGGACCCTCCATTCTGTTCTCCAGAGTGGCTGTACCAGTTTGCATTCCCACCAACAGTGCACAAGGGTTCCTTTTTCTCTTCATCATCACCAGCACTGTTGATTCTTGTGTTGTTGGTTTTAAGCCATTCTGACAGATACAAGGTGATATCTCATGGTTTTGAATTGCATTTTCCTGATGATGAGTGACATTGAGCATCTTTTCACATGTCTGTTGGCTGTATGTCTCCTTTGGAGAAATGTCTTTCTGACCTTTTAAAAATTGGATTGTTTGTTTTCATGCTGTTGATTTATAGACGTTCTTTATATATTTTGGATACTCATCCTTTACTGTAGATGTGATTTGCAAAGATCGTCTCCCATTCAGTAGGTTGTCTTTTACTTCTGTTGATGGTTTCCTTTGCTGTGCAGAAGTTTTTAATTTTGATGTAGTCCCAATAGTTTTTTGTTTTTGTTTCCGTTACCTCAGGAAACATATCTAGAAAAATGTTGCTACAGCCAATGTCAGAGAAAGTACTATCTGTGCTCTTTTCTAGGATTTTTATGGCTTCAGGTTTCACATTTATATCTTTAATCCATTTTGAGTCTACTTTTATGTATAAGAAAGTGGTCCAGTTTCATTCTTTTGCATGTAGTTGTCCAAGTCTGATGCATTTTTTTAATGTTTATTTCTTTCTTTCTGAAAGTGAGTGAGTTTGAGTGGGGAAGGGGTACAGAAAGATGGAGACAGAGAATCTGAAGCAGGCTCCTCACTGTCAGCACAGAGTTCAACTTGGGGCTCGAACTCACAAACCACGAACGAGTTTATGACCTGAGCCAAAGTTGGACACTTAACCAACTGGGCCACCCAGGCGCCCCACATTTTTAAAAAAATGTAAATTCTAAAAAAAATTAAAACTAAACAAATTTTTTTAAATGTATATTCTAATGAGTTCTGGAAATGGAAGCCATGTGAAAGCAAAATTCCCATAGGTTTTGCTAATGCAGACAAACTGATGATTGAATCTACCTTAGAATGTCCTTCCATTTGAGATTTAGCAGAGTATCCTGAAACAAACTGAGTCAAGAATTTTGGGTTTGGGGAACTAAATAAGCCACTGCCTACCTATGCAATCTGAATAGGTCATTTACCTTTCTTGGCCTCCTATTGTCATCTGAGAAACTCTAAAATGCTGTGATTCTTCTTTGTAATCAGTTCAAGTCATTAATTACATAAGCCTATGTGAAATAAAACTTCCCCTTATTTTCAGGAAGTAAATATATGTGGCAAGATTATTAACTGGGTTTTGTATATAACTTAAGCAAAATATGGATCTTATGACTGATTTACATGACTCTTTGATCCCATGTATGTTTGTTATTAAGAATATGTATCAAATTCTTTGCATATATTCATATTTTACATCCAAGTGGATTTTAAAATATAGAAAAGATCAAAGTAATTTGCATAAGTTAATACCAACTTTGGTTAAAATTTGAATGGCTTTAGAAAACTATATTAAGGTCAATTAGAGCAACTTTTTTTGGAACATGCATTGTATTGCTTTATACGTGAATAAAACCTTGATAAATAATGATAATTACAATAGCTGCCAGGGTTTGATAATTACCTTTTATATATTAATTTGGTTGAGAGTTATAAGAACCCCTACAGGTAGATACCATTATCTCCTCCATTTTACAGATAAATGATCTGGAATTCAGAGAGATTAAATACCTTGCTCAAGTCCACAGAGATCTTGAGCCTAAATTTGAGCCCAAGTTTATCTGATTCTGGAGGCTTGGGTCATTATCAGTATCGCTCTCCTAACGAGGAACATTTTCATATGAAGGGAAGATTAGGGTAGAGTTTAGTGCATTTCGTGTGAAAGCTGACATTTTGAGCAGATGACTTCCAGTGACCCTCATTTACCCAAAGTTTGTACACCTAGAGCTGTACACTCCCTACGTGAATTAAAAATATTATTTATTATAATTTTTGTAACAAATGAGTAATCATTAATTCTGGCAAATGTGTCTTTACACACAAGAGAATTCTTAATATGTCATTCTGGTCACAGAAAATCATTTATTATAAGCCTATTCAAATAGAACATGCAGAGTGCTATCAAAAAACCTAAAACTCAACCACATTGAACATAGCTTTTTGACGTTATACTATTATCCAAGAGTATTATACCTAAATCACCTTTAATATCACTATTCTAAATTATTTCATTTGGAGTTATGTATCACTCAGTGTTTTGGTATATAAAGATATTTATCTTTTCTCTTGTAGGTCATTATTAAATAGCAGTTTGTAGGGCACCTGGCTGGCTCTGTCAGTGGAGCATGCAACTCTTGTTGTTGGGGTTGTGAGTTCGAGGCCCATGTTGGGTGCAGAGATTACTTCAAAAGCAAATCTTAGGGGTGCGCCTGGGTGGCACAGTCAGTTAAGTGTTCAACTCTTGATCTCAGCTCAGGTCATGATCTTGCGGTTCATGAGTTTGAGCCCCACATAAGGCTCTGCACTGATGGTATGGAGCCTGTTTAGGATTCTTTCTCTCCTTCTCTCTGCCCTTCCCCTGCTTGCTCTCTCTCTCTCTCTCTCAAAATAAATAAATAAACCTCAAAAAAAAGTTTTAAATCAAATTTTAAAAGAGTACCTGGGTGGCTCAGTCGGGTGAGTGTCTGATTCTTGATTTTGGCTCAGGTCATGATCCCAGAGTCGTGGGATCAATCACCATGTCAGGCTCCAAGCATGGAGCCTGCTTAAGATTCGTGCTCTCTCTCTCCCTCTCAAATAAATAAATAAACAGAAATAAATAGAAATAAATCAAATCTTTAAAAATAGCAGTTTATTAGTTCCATTATTGAATCTAGACAAAAATTATAACATTGCATGAATTATTCTATAATTAATTTTTTAACTAAATTGGTTTCAGTTAGCCTAAGAAGTTCCCCTCCCCCTCATAAATTTCAAGTAATACACTGAATAAACTTCATTTAATAGTAACTCAGAATTCAAAATTATAATACATTGGCTAATATTAATTGATATGCCCGTAACTTGGACCTTTAAGTAAAGGAATATTATTTGGACATAGATCACAATATACAAAAGGAAATTGTCAATAAATTTACCAGTTTTCTTGATGTTCGTAGATCACATCAGTGTAACTTAGCCATAGAAATAAAACTATTATGAAAAATATTATAGTAAAATAAAACAGCTGTATCATGAAACTAGGCCATAATCTGCCTTTTCTATAGCCTTCCAAAACGAGTAAGTCACAGCGAGCAATTATTTCTGCATACAAGAGAATTCTCACACAAATTCTGCATGAAAGAAGTGCTGTGTCCTGAGTATAAGTGTCCAAGATAGAAGAATTATACAGAAAAGTAACTTGAAACAGGGATGGAAGGGCTATCCATTTCTCACCAGAGAGTAATTCATGCCCAAATCATCATCACAAACCACAACCCTGGACACAGTTTTTGACACATATTTAAGCAAATTGCCTAAATTGGCACAACTGGACTGAAGGGAAGGGTTTGGGAGAAGAGGTTTGCGAGGAGACAGCCTCTACTGGCTGCTGGAAGCCATCTTGCCATTCAGTTGCCTAAAGAAAGACAAAACCAATTCACGTGGGAGAAGAGCGGAGAAAATCACAGGGAATGGATCCAGAATATGACTGAACTAAGCCTAAAGCCCCACTCACCTCTGGACTTCCATATGTGTGAGCCAGTAAAATGCCTTATTATTTTTTTTAATGTTTATTTGTTTTTGAGAGAGAGAGAGAGAGACTTCAGCGCAGGTCATGATCTCACAGTTTGTGAGTTTGAGCCCTGCATCCCGCTCTCCGCCGTCAGCACGGAGCCCACATGGGATCCTCTGTCTCTCTCTCTCTCTCTCTCTCTCTCTCTCTCTCTGCCCCTCCTCCACTCATGCTGTCTCTCTCAAAATTAAATAAACGTTAAAAAAAAAAAAAAAGGGTTAGATGCTCTGCCAAATGAGCCAGCCAGGTGCCCCTGATTAGCTTTTTTCCGTTGTGAAAGTAATCCATGTTTCTTATGAATTTATTGTATATTGACAAAAATGTCAAACAATACAGAATTGTATAAAATAAATATTTAGTGTTCCCTTCTTTTCTTCAATCCCTCACTCTATAGGTAACCACTTTTAATAGTCTGTATTAAATATTTCCAGACCTTTCTCAATACATATATACACAGATACTATGTGTACCTAAATATACAACTCTTTTAAAATAAGAGTCATTTTAACTGATATTTTGCATGAAGTCCTTCTCCCTCAAAAGTATATCGTGGGGCGCCTGGGTGGCTCAGTCGGTTGAGTGTCTGACTTCGGCTCAGGTCATGATCTCATGTTCGTGGGTTCGAGCCCCGCATCAGGCTCTGTGCTGACAGCTAGCCTGGAGCCTATCTTAGGATTCTGTGTCTCCCTTTCTCTCTGACCCTCCCCCGCTCATGCTGTCTCTCTCTCTCTCTCTCAAAAATAAATAAAAACATTAAAAAAAAAGTATATCGTGGGCGGGGCATCTGGGTGGCTCAGTCGGTTAAACGTCTGACTCACGGTTTCACCTCAGGTCATGATCTCACAGTTTGTGAGTTCAAGCCTTGAGTCGGGCTCTGCTGGCAGTGGGGAACCTGTTTGGAATCCTCTCCCTCTCTGTACCCCTTCCCTGCTCACTGGCTCTCAAAACAAATAAACTTAAATATATATATATATATATATATATATTTAAGTATATCATAGACATCTTTCCTTGTCAGCACATATAGAGCTAATTTACTCTAACATCTGACTTGTATTCTATTACTTTAGTGAATGTTAACGTATTGAATTAATCACTGATTAAAGTATATTCTGGATTTTTCCAGTTTGGGAGATTTTATTACAGAGAAAGTTTTAATAAATATATGAAGGTTTGCTATTATTAATATATTATAACTAGCTCTTTCAAGTCAATAGTAAAAACACAAGCGACACATTTACATAAGAAATGAAATAAAATAAGATACTTACATGGGATAAATGGACAAAAACAAGAAGGATGATTCAGATAAAATACAAATTGCAAACAAATATAAGTAAATATCTGGCAAATAAATATTTGCATTTACTAGTAATAGGGGAAAAAAACAAATTACAACAATGAGATACTGCCTTTCAGCCAGCAGATGAGCAAGGAGAGGGGAAAAAAAAGAATGTAATAAAGAGGAAGTGTTGGTGTTGGGGAAAAGACATTTTTATAAACTAAGAAGTGTGCATTCATACGTAATTTCACCAGGGCAGTTTGACTATGTTTATTTAATGCCATAAAACTCTGAATAGCTTTTTATCCAATGAGTCGATTTGCAGAAATCTTAACTGAAAAATAACTGAGATAATTGAATTTTAGTTAAGGCCATTACAGAAACGTTTAAATCCTATAGTGAAACATATAGCAAATATTCAACAACTGAATTGTGGAACATCGATGAGACGGACTGCTATGCATCATATTAAGAACGATGTTGGGGTGCCTGGGTGGCTCAGTCAGTTAAGCGTCCAACTCTTGATTTCGGCTCAAGTCATGATCTCACAGTTCGTGAGTTCGAGCACCATGTTGGGCTCTGTGCTGACAGTACGGAGCCTGCTTGGGGTTCTCGCTCTCCCTTTCTCTTCTGTCCCTCTCCCATGCACAGACTCTCTCTCTCAAAATAAATAAACATTAAAAAAATCATGTCAAAAGTATGTTTTTGTATGGAAAAGTGCAGACTAAAGAACAATATGTACCGACGATTGCTTTGTAAATTACTGTGAATATTATGTGTGGAAAAACACTACTGCTAAGATTGGTGAGGTCATAGAGAATTTGTTTCCTTCACTCTGCTTAACTGTGTTTCCAATCAACACATATTATAATCATTTAATAAAAGCTATAAAAGGTTTTAATGAAAAGTGTGCTTTGGTATAAGTTAAAATATAAGACCTTCAGTGAGAAGTCAACCGTGAAAGAAACAGAAGCAAATCAAACAGCTGGATTGCTATTGGTTAAGGGAGGTTTGCTCTCTTTTTAAGAGAATAGCAAATGACTCCCTGTGGATTTGGAGTTTATTCTGTCAGTATAAGGATGTGTCTTTGTGACTAGTATCTCTTTATTCTTAAGCCAAGTGGAAAGAGAACAAAGCAGTCAGAAGAAACTGATAAAGACCTTTTAACAGATCTGGGGGTGGGGGTTCGGGTAGGGGGAACTAAGAAAACCAAACCTCAATTAACCCTTAAAGTAATTTTGTGTAGCAAGAAAATAGTCTGGACTCCATTAAGCTAGAGGAAAATCTCATCGAGCTCTTGTTACCAGAGGAATTTTGAGACTAGATTGGCACAAGGTGTGAGGACTATCTTGGTGGGAGACCTTTTAAAAGAGTTACAGTCAGTCAGTTAGACAGAAGCCTTCTTACTCCATCTGGGAATAAAACCAAAATGATATATATTTTGAAAGATGGTGAAAGTATTATATTTAGCCTGTGTCTGTTTTCTTGCCTGTTGGAGGTATCATCTAAACATAGGGTTAAGCTATAGCCCCACATATTTTCATATTAGACAGAAGAGGAACGTAGAAATGTGTTAATCTACCTCTCGGTTCACCATTACTGCTCCTTAAATCCAGTTGCTTGGACAAATGAAACATTAGTCAAGATAACACTAAACATAATTTATAGCTATGAAACCCAAATGAACAAAAAATGACCAGAGCGCTGAATTTGAAACCTAAAGCCATAGTAGGAACAACAAACTCAGCAAACCTATTAAGCACATGATTAACGGGCAAGTGGCTCTTACAAGATTGGGCTATTATTTTTAGATTTTTGGCAATAGCTTGCTAAGGCTTACAAATCTGCAAGTGATGACCTCTTTCAAGTAAGTCACACAATCTTTTCTATCTGCAAGCATCACAACTGAAAATCAGTTCTGAGGAACTTCTCAATATAACAATTTAAACAAATGTGAGGGATACTAATTTATTTGTTTAATATTATTTGCTGAATATCTGTGCTGTCTGATTTAATTCATAACGTGCCATATAAGTCAGGTATCAGAGTTGGCCGTTAGATATGAACCTTTGGCCTTAACGATCTCATCTCCCTCCAAGCTGGCCCGATCTGCTCATGTAGGCAACCGTTTATATTTGTAGCCCTCTTTAGAAAAAATATCCAGAAGCTTCCTATATGACACCAGTCTTCCTCTACTTTCCTTGTATTCTGAATTTTACTGTCGGCCTTTTCTGCCTTGACACTGTAACTTGTGAGTTTGGCTTTGGACTCCGATTTTCGTTTACATGATTTCTCATATTTTTGGATCCTACCTTTGGCGTGTGTGTTCACTTTTATTCCATCCTGAGCGTGAATCTCAATGCAAATTCCTGAACCTGACACCTCCAAGCTCCACCTACACACCTCTTAAACTGAGATAGTTTCCCTAAGTCCTAGAGACTAAAACTAACAGGGAAATATTAGCTCACCTAGAAAAGCATCTTTCTTAGTCTCTAGATAGGATCTCTTCTTAGGTGGAGGGTCCTCACATAAAAACCAAAATCTGTTAATCCAAAAAACCTTGTGCAAGAGTTACCTGTTTGCACAGGCTTTTCCCCCAAGGGGACAAGAAGAACCTGCTAGACTAGTTGCCATCACTCAATTAGAAAAGACATTCATGTGATACACACTTGAAACCTGTCTGTCTTTCATCTCCTCATTTACCCCCTAGACACAGACACACTGCCTGCCCAGTTTGGTCTGGTTCGTGGATAGCTTCCTAGGAGGAATTAAGGTTTCCTGGCACCTTAGTTCTGTTCCCTTGTCATTTCACTGTTAGAACTCTTCTGATTCTGCCTCCACCCATCAGTCTGGGTAAACTTATATCTGTGAACATGTGAATGCATGAGGCATCAGACATATGCTTACTTTGCATGAATTTGGCTCAATACTCCTATCTTATCGTGAGTACAGGAATGTGATGCCAGTTTCAATTACTAATACCCATCTCATGGGCCTGGAGCTGTTTGGGTTACTTAATAACTATATCTCTGAGGAGTATCACCATAATGCGATCTTTTTGTAAATGCAAATGTCTTATTCGGTACAATTTGATAAAATCTTAATCCCAGATAATTTTCGCACCAGCCTGTCACGATGCCTGAAATTCCACTATTAGGGACTCATATCATTATGTCTTGAAAGGAACACAGGACACCGAATAGTGTATTCTTATGTGACTATGTGTCTAAGTGTGTGCCCGCATATTTCAAAATGCTAACCATTATCTGGAGATAGTGGGATTATTATTTTAATTTTCTTCATATGTTTCCCTACTTTCAAAAAGTTCTACCTACACATTTATTATCAGAAAAAATGCTATAAAAATTGTATACTCTCAAGAATGGTAAAACTCTAAAGCAATTCTCAGCAAATAGTACGTTACTGAATATATATTTCTCAGATTTTTTACTTTAATGCCATATAGCTAGAACCCAGAATCCTTCTGAAATAGGTATAAGACCCCCAAAGGAAGTAAATCCTATGTTGATAATGTTCTTGTTCATAAGCGGAACACATATTCACATATTTATTAACACATATTCTTTTGTGCATATTAAAGATTACACTAAAATGTTTTTTTAAGTTATTTATTTATTTTGAGAGACAGAGAGAATGAGAAGCAGAGAGGGAGAAAGAATACCAAGCAGGCTCTTGCACTGACAGTGCATAGCCTCACATGGGGCTGGATCTCACGAACCACGAGACCATGACCTGAGCTGAAACCATGAGTCCAACGCTTAATGACTGAGCCACCCAGGCACTCTGAAAATGTTTTTTTGGTGTAAAAAAAAATCCTGAAAGGGCCAAAGATAAAATTTTGTTTTCCCAGTATTTCCCAGGCCCTACCACAGCAGGATTCATGCAGGGGAACTTGTTTTATACATAATGCTGCTATATAAGTAGCATTTCTAAAACTATTTTAGAAAACTAGAATGTGTAAGACAGACCCGGACTACCCATATTAGGCTTACACTTATATTAGGCTAGGGTTTATTCCCATTTTTATGGTAAAGTTTGTTGATTTAAGGGGGGGAGACACCTGGGTGACTAGGTTGGTAAAGTATCTGACTTTTGCTCAGGTCGTGATCTCGCAGTTTGTGAGTTCAAGCCCTGTGTCGGGTTCTGTGCTTACAGCTCGGAGCCTGGAGCCTGCTTTGAATTCTGGGTCTCCCTCTCTCTCTGCTCCTCCCCTGCTCATGCTCTGTCTCTAAAAAATTAATAAAAGATGTTAAAAAAATTTTTTTTCTCTGCCTGCCCCTAGTAAGGTTTAAACTATTGAAATTCTACTGAAAATAATTAAGTTATATGGTAAGCATCATGTGATAACTACTCACATAGTATTCATGCTCCTTTTCAATGTCAGGTAAATTTGGTTTTGATTTCATGGGAATCCCTGGATTAAAGAAAGGTAGATTCTCCAACACTAGCTAATTTTCTATTGCATTATCAAGTATGTTCATGGATAATTGACGTGTCTTCCATTCACTTATTCATCTATTTCTTTACTCAAATATTTCTTGAGCAATGTGGTAGGGGTGTGCGAAATCTGTGCCAGGGATATCGTGGTGAACAAACCAGACACGTCCCCTGCCCTCATAGAGCTTAGAGTCTGGTATGTTCCTGGCACGCCAGCCTTACCAATCATACCTTGTTGTTTTGTTTTGTTTTGTTTTCAAGATATAATTCACATACCATAATATTTACCCTGTAACGTACCAATAGTATCTTCATTTATTTTTGTGAATATTTGTTGAGTGTTCGGTATTTGTAAGGCAATGTGTCAGGTAAGTGAAATACATATAGACCCAACCCTCTTGGTTCTTGTAGGCAAGATTTACTAGATAGTAAAAACACTACAATTCAGCTTCTTTATTTCCATTGATTAATTTTTCCCTGGTTTTATTAAGATATAATTGACATACATCACTATATAAATTTAAGGTGTACAGCAGAAGGGTTCAACTTACATATCTCGTGAAATGATTATCACAATAAATTCAGTTAGCCTCTGTCATCTCATACAGATACAATGAAAAGAGGAGGCCAAAAAAGAAAAAAATAATTTTTTTCTAGTGATGAGAATTCTTAGGATTGTTTAATCTTATATCATCCTCACTTATCACATTCAGGATTAATTAGAATGAATCTAGGGGCACCTGGGTGGCTTAGTCCGTTGAGCATCCAACTTCGGCTCAGGTCATAATCTCACAGTTCGTGGGTTTGAGCTCCTCATTGGGCTCTGTGCTGACAGTTCAGAGCCTGGAGCCTGTTTCAGATTCTGTGTGTGTGTCTCTCTCTGCCCCTCCCTTGTTCACACTCTGTCTCTCTCTGTCTCAAAAATAAACAAACATTAAAAAAAATTTTTTTTTAATTTAGAATGAATCTATGCTTATAATGACTTTTCCCAAGACTGAAGGATGATTTTAATCAGTTTTAGCATGAAGTTTTTGTTGGTTTGTTTTTAAGTAGGCTCCACGCCTAGAGTGCAGTCAATCCGGGGCTTGAACTTAGGACCCTGAGATCAAGAGTCACCACCCAAGATGCCCCCGCATGAAGTTTTTTTTTTTTTAACTTTTAGCATTTTTTTTTATTAATATTGATGGAACTCAGATACAATAGTTTGCGTGCTTGGGAGTTTTCCCTATCACTAGGTATAGCAAGCATGGTTGACATCTTTGTGAAGCTAGTAGACCAGCTACACCCAAACTTTATTATTTATTCATTTATTTATTTATTTATTTATATTTGAGAGAGTGAGTGAATGTGTGTGCATGCAAGTAAAAGCAGGAGGAGCATAGAGAGAGGGAGAGAGAAAATCTTAAGTGAACTTAAACCGCAATGCGGGGCTCAATCTCACGATTCCTGAGATCATGACCTGAGCTGAAATCAAGAGTTGGAAGCTCAACCAACTGAGCCACCCAGGCGCCCCAGCTGCACCCAAACTTTAATGCATGATCACCAGGAGTCTTGTTAAGATGTGGATTGTGATTCAATAGGTATGGGTTGGACCAGAGAGTCTGCATTTCTAATAAACTCACTAATGTTGCCCATGCTGCTGGTCCACGGACCCTAACCAAAGAGTTAGGACCATTTTTCCAGGAGAAGATCCACTGAGGCTCTTCTGTGTGAAGGCTGCCAGAGGTCCTGTCTTCAACACGGCCTCTCCCCGTCTTGGCCACACTTCAGCCAGCACAACTTTCTGCTCTGCTCACCCCCCTTCTTTTCAACTAGTTTCTTTTTCTCAAAACTTCAAATGTTTGCCTGCCCCCAGCCATCTGACCAGTGGCCAGTTTCCCATCTCAGTAGAGGCCCTTTGCTCTGCATCTCCTTGAAATGTGGCCACCCTCCCTTTGTATTTATGGGCCATTACCTTTATCTAAGAGATAGTAAAGATCAATGGAAAACAGCTGCCCTTTGCTCACACTATTCCATTGACTTTGATATAAGCTTTCCTTTACTCTCTCTTCTCATCTAAAGTTTACTGATTATAGTATTTTACAGGTTTGGGAAAGGTGGTTATTGTTTTGATCTCTGTTCAAATTCCTTAAGCTCTGGGGTGATTGGTAAAAATTTTGGAAGCCTTTGTGTTAGCTGTGATTTAAGGCCACTTGTAGACTTTGAGAGCAGGAAGGGGCTTTCAAGAGACTTTAGTTCAACCCCTTCATCTGACATATAGGAAATAGAAGCCCATGGAGTTTCTGGACCTTGCCAAAGACTGGTAAGCTTCTGTTTAAACTGTGGTCCATGGAACAGTAAAGAGCTACTTAGATTTGACTGTGCTGAGTTGTTTTTGTTTGGAGGACTGGATATGGAAGCAAAGGCTTCCTTCTCCTCATACCTCAACCAAAGGGGCTCCATTTATATTTTCATCTGTTCCACATGCTAGACTTCCAACCTTGATCTTATTTGAAGAATGAGTTATATATCTACAAAAAATTGTTTTAAGATTTTATTTTATTTATTTTTATTTCTATAATACCAGTACATACCCAGTAGAGATGTTCAGGCCTAGCGTAGAAATATAGAATCAAGCTCAGAAGAAAGACCTGAGTTACATTTGGACATCTTTAGTATTCAAATACAGTTGAAGTTATCAAAACTAATAAGATGGTCCAGGCAGATTGCATAGGATGAGAAAAAGTTTAGGGATAGATCTTTTGGAAAACATCACTCTTCAAAGGACAGAGACACTAAAAGGAACACTCAGAGCAGTAATTTTTTAGCTTGGCCACGCAGAATTACCTAGGGAACTATAGAAAAATACAAATTCCCCAAGTGCTATCTCAAGTAATACTAATTAGGAGGCTTTGCCCTTCGCTCCACCTGTAACTGAGCTCTCTAGCCCCTTTGATCTGTATCTTTGTTCTCAATACCCATTTTTCCTTGGACGCCCATTTGTCTTTATTGAGAAGGCTATATGCTGACTCTTGAAGAATTACTGAGTTGCGGGTGAGGCATTAACCAGTCAGCCGAACTACAGACATTTTGGAGGGTGGCCTAGTATCTACACCATCTAATTGGTTACCCGGTCTTGTTAGTCACACTAGGAATATCTCTCAAACATGCCTCCTTCTATTTCTCCCACTTCTTTAGGTATTCAACCTCTTGCACCTGGTCTATAGCATTTGCCTGTTTGGTTTCTTTCTTTCCTCTGTAACTACCTCCTTGCTGCCACCAAAATTATCTTTTATCTATCACATTGTATTTTTGTTGAAAAACCTTTAACTGCTGCCCCCAGGTTGGTGCAAGAGTTCTTCCCTACCTTACACTAGCACGCTTTCCCAGCATCAGCTCCTGCCAGCATCCTCCTCGGTCCCCACAATCTAAATGCATTGCACATCCACTGCCTTCTTCCTCATTCTTTGCACAATAATCTTTGACATCCTTCAAGATCCAGCTTAGATGTCCTCTTCTATGACGCTGCCTCTGATGGTCCCACACAGACTTAATAATTGTTTTCTGTAGCTACAATAGTGCCAGGGGAATGACCTGTGTGAGCTTTAATAGATACAGAAGGAAAAAAAAAATCAGAACTTTTATTTTTTTCTTGCCCTTCTAAATGTATCTGTGTGTGTGTGTGTGTGTGTGTGTGTGTGTGTGTAAGTTTTTCAACCCAAAGGCAGAATACTGGAGTGGATTCTGAAGCTAAATGGCCTGGGCTCTCTGCCACTTGCTCCCTGGTTTTGATTTGGTCAAGTTACTTAACCATTCTGTGTATCAGTGTTCTCATCTGTTAAGTAGATATTGTTCCAAATGAACTTCTCTAGGACTTGGAGCCTTGATACTTTATTATCTTCCAAAGTTTGGGGGTGGATAACTGAACTCTGGGTGGTTTTCATTTGGGATCTCTCATAGGGTTGCAATCATATGTTGACTGGGGCTGGAATTCTCTGTAGGTTTCTTCACTCACGTACCTCACACCTGGGTCAGGAGGGCTTTAACAGCTGGGGCCTCTCAAGTATTTCTCCAATGTCCAACTTGCTTCTTTGCATGATGTCAGACTTCCCCGGAACAACTCATTTAATAACATAACTTCAGAGGTCCCCAAATGTCACTCCTGCATTCTCTTAGCCAAGCAAGCCACTAAAGTCAGGGCAGCTTCAATGGATGAGGAATTAGACCTCTTGGTGGAAGGCATGTCAAAGAATTTGCAGCCACTTTTATTTTACTTTATTTTTAAGTTTATTTGTTTTTAAAGAGAGAGAGAGAGAGAATGAGCAGGGGAGGGGCAGAAAAAGAGAGGGACAGAAGATCTGAAGCGGGCTCTGTGTTGACAGTAGAGAGCCCGGTGTCGGGCTCCAACTCACAAACTGTGAGATCATGACCTGAGCCGAAGTCAGACACTTAACCGACTGAGCCACTCAGGTGCCCCTACAGCTATTTTTAAAACACACTCTGTATAGGACACGTGGGTGGCTCAGCTTGATTTCAGCTCAGGTCATGATCTCACAGCTGTGAGATTGAGCCCTGCCTTGGACTCTGCATGAACTCTGCTTACGATCTTCCCTCTTCCTCTCTCTCTGCACCATGGATACAATAATAGTACTTACCTCGGGGTTGTTGTGAGAATTGATTGAGTTACTATTTGTAAAGTGTTTAGAACAATGCTTGGCACTTAGTGGTGCCATAAAGTTTTATTATTATTTATTTTTATTATTATTAGGAATATGAGTATAATTTGTAGATACAATATATATTTGGGTGAATGCTCAATGCTTTTACGATGGAGCCACACAATTTTAAAGACTTCTCTGTAGTATCATTTACCAAGTTTTTGTTGTTGGTGTTCAGTGTTAGTGTCCTTCTGAACCCACTCCTCTGTGAGTTCCTCAAGGTCAGGGTCTTTGTCAGAGTTTTTCTTTATTCTCCAGTGTCTAGTACAGTGGCTGGCACGTGGTAACTGCTCGGTGATTTTTCTTAATTTTATAATTTTTTTTAAATTTATTTTTGAGAGAGAGACAGAGCATGAGTAGGGGAGGGGCAGAGAGAGAGGGAGACACACACAGAATCTGAAGCAGGCTCCAGGACCCCAGCTGTCAGCACAGAGCCTCACGTGGGGCTTGAACTCTCGATCCACGAGATCATGACCTAAGCCGAAGTCGGATGCTTAACTGACTGAGCCATCCAGGCGCCCCTTGTGATTTTTTTTTTTTTAATGGGTGGAAAGAATGAACGGAATAAGGTGACATTGCCTGGAACCAATGGGGTTCCCAGGACACAGAACTTCAGCGCTAAAACCAAGAAAGTTTCAGGCCAACCAGAAAGAATTGGTCACTTTAGGAATAAATGAATGCATGCATTTTCCAAAAGAGACCAAAGTTGAAGCATAATGGTGAGGTGAGGTTCCTAGGCCACCCTACTCAATCTTGGTAAACTCATAAATCGTAGTAATACTCTTTTTTCTAAGGCTTGGAGTTTTGTTTTTATTTTTGTTTCTTCTGCTGCTGCTTCTGCAAATGAAACCTAACTCAGGCACAGTACATTTCTTTTTAATGTTTGTTTATTTTTGAGAGAGAAACAGAGTGTGAGTGGGGGAGGGGCAGAGACAGAGAGGGAAACACAGAATCTGAAACAGGCTCCGGGCTCTGAGCTGTCAGCACAGAGCCCGACGCAGGGCTCGAACTCACCAACCGCGAGATCATGACCTGCGCGGAAGTCAGACGCTCAACCGACTGAGCCACCCAGGTGTCCCCTAGCACAGTACATTTAAAGAGGTAAACTGGACACTGATTGAGGTGCAGCAGGAGGCACCTGGAGCTTTGGCTTTGGTCTTCTCTTTCCTTCTGTCTCTCCCTTTAGAGGCCCCTAAAGCACCACTGAAAAATTCCAGGGCGTTACCTTGAAAGCCACTGATACAGTAAATCACAGCCCCAGGGCCTCTTGAAGTCCCTGAAGTTTGACCACTTGGCTCTTCTTAATCTTCTATTCTACATCCTGGAGTCTGTCTGGCAAGGCGGTTGGAGGTAGGTAAGAGAAGCGGACAGCTCCAGGGCAATAGACGGATAGAGGGGGAGGTTTCTAGCACAAGAAAAGGAGCTGGGCTAGATCTTTACAGACTCCCCCAGAAAAAGGAACAGGAACATTTCTGAAGAGGAAGTAGTATCGGCATCAGGAGAGCTCAGGGGCAAGAGGACTGAAGCAGAAGGGGCCGCTGGTTTGTCCTGTCCTTTCCAAGAGGGGAACTGATTGGCTTTATAAACATTGTATCATTCCTGTTTTAAGAGAACAAGCTCTTTTGTGTATTAAGATCCTCATGCATGTTAATAATCTTTGTCACAACAGATCCTCTTTTAGGGGTGCCTGGGTCAGTTGAGCATCCAACTCTTGATTTCGGCTTAGGTCCTGATCTCATGGTCATGGTATTGAGCCCCACGTAGGGCTCTGTGCTGAGCGTGAAGCCTGCTTGGATTCTCTCTCTTCCTCTCTCTCTGCCCCTTCTCTCTCTCTCCCTCTCTCTCTCTCTCTCTCTCTCTTTCTCTCTCAAAATAAATAAATACACATTAAAAAAATAATTTCCACTAAAGCCACACTCATAAATATGTGCAAAGATATATACAAGGATATTCACTGCAGTTTTTTGATAGTAAAAGTCCCCAGGAAGACATGCCAATTGAACTGAATCAGAGAGTGAATAGGAATTAATCAGGCCTATTGGGAATAGAAAGCAGAGAAGCTGTTCCAGTTGGAGGGGAGGGAACAGCATGTACTAAGGCGACAGACTGCAGTGTATTGGGAAACTGTAAGAAATTGGGAACTACTGGAGAAAAGGAGACAGTGAATGGGGGAGGGGATGCAGCTGGAAGGGAGGAAAAGGTCAGCGGCAGAACAAAAGCGTTATTCATCTTTTAAAAATCACAGTGATTTTCCTTTTTGAGTGAAAAAAACACATTCTTCAGGTTGGCATGTACACACAGAGAGATAAGAATTCTAACCCTGTGTGCCGGAAATTCAAACCAAAGGAAGTAGTGAACTCTCCTTGAGTGTAAATACTATTTGAAGCAATAAAATACGGAAGATTAATCATTATGCTACTTTGATGTTGTACATAATCCTCTTTACACATAACATGTTGGTCAAAGTTCAAGAACTGTTTATCTTTAGGAAAATATTGCTCTCCTCTTTGCAAGGCCATCACAACAGTTCAAGAATTACTTGGGTAATAAGTTTTGTTTCTTATGCAAAAAGTTACAACTTTAGCCAAGTTGGTTATAAAACAAAATTCCATGTATCCTTAGTGGATTTATGTCCGTTTGCGTCACAAAAAAAATTGCCCCAAATTCGCAGTGATCACATTACCTGCTGTTGCCCTCACTTGCCTGTTCTTAAACTCCTCTTACAGGCTCCTGTTTATCCACCATGATCTGCATCTTGTTGCTGCTTCTACTGCTAAATAATCATTTCAGAGGAAGCGTCTCGTCCTGCCTCTTCCTACTTCATTGTTCTCTGGCCACAAAAACGAGGACCAAAGCAATACACCATCTATAGCATTAATAAACACTGGGTCAATGGCCAAACTTACTCACAGGTGAAAGGTTATCAGACTCAACTAGCTGATGAACTGAAACGATTGCATCTTAAAATGCCCCTCTGTAGGGGCGCCTGGGTGGCTCAGTCAGTTAGGTGTCCAACTTCGGCTCCGGTCATGATCTCATGGTTCATGAATTCAAGCCCCATGCCGGGCTCTGTGCTGACAGCTCAGAGCCTGGAGCCTGCTTCGGATTCTGTGTCTCTCTGTCTCTCTGCCCCTCTCCCGCTCGCACTCTGTCTCTCTCTCTCTCTCAAAAATAAATACACATTAAAACAAAATGAGACTCCTTCTGTAGAGTCTCAAAGGAATGTAACTGGCTCTAAAGGAATAATTCATGACGGAAGAACAAGTCTCACAACTTGAAATCATAAGATGATAACGTTTTAGAGCTGCGTATACTAGTGTGCATTTCAGAAATTGTCTTGTCCAGCTCCTTCCGGATGAAACAACTGAAGACCCCGGGATGCCTGTGTGACTTTGCGCAATTTACCTATTTTCCCTCTGCTTTATTTTTCTTAACTATGACATTGATCTTAGCAGCACCCACACCTCAGAGGGTTATTGTAAGGAATAAAGGAGATAATCCAAGTAAGGAATGTAGAGTAGTGCTTGGCCCCGATACGTCAGTCAATAAATGTTCGTTGCTATGACAGTAAGTACAACAATGGAACTGGGTGTCCTGAATCTGCTATTGATTTGCGATGAATTCCCAGGGTGCCTCTGTTTTACCAATCTGTGAAATGGTTTGCATTGGGTTGTGCTGTGGAGTGCTCGGGCTCCCCTGAAGGAGAGCAAGGAGGGCGTGGGGAGGCCAGTGGGCAGTCGCCGAGCCGTCACTCTCTTTCAGCCAAAGTTCTTTAGCTTGCCTCATGCTCCTTCTGTTTTTGTTTGAACAAGAGCTCTGCGAAAAAAGCAATAACTGGAACCAGACCGTCTTTAGGGTTCTTTCAGCTCAAGCTTCTATGGTTTTGCAACAGTCACACTGTGCTCCTCTGTTATTCTGGTTTCAAAATAAAGACAAGGGTGTTTAAGTTTTAAAGATAAAATCAACTTATGACTACAGGCACAGAGCCAGGACCGAACTCTAGGTCTCCTGACATGAAGGAAGGAACATGATAATCTTTTGAGGTTAATGGGAAGCAGATTCTCAAACGATTAATGCTCAGCAATGGTTATGGATCTATACATCCATAGAGAGAGCAAGCGGGGGAGAGGAGCAGAGGGAGAGACAGAATCTTGAGCAGGCTCCACTCTCAGCACAGAGCCTAACTCGGGGGTCGATCCCAAGACCCTGGGATCATGAGCTGAACTCAAGAGATGGATGCATGACCGGCTGAGCCACCCAGGAGCCCCTGGTTACGGACATTCTTGTGTCTTGCTTATGGGGAAACAAATCCTGCATTTTTCCTCCTTAGTTTCCTCTTGAATTGTTCACGGAGTGTATATCCTTTTGGACAGTAGGGCGATGACTATCTACCTTTGATTGCATTTGTTACCCAATCTTTTCTGGGTAATCTGAAAATTCAAGTTTGCTGAACTATAGTTTATTGAGACAGAGGACCTTAAGGAGAGATTTCACCATCACTTCTGCTCAGATTAGCTTTGAGAAGGTTATAGGTAGTTACTGCCATCCTACTGAATTTTCCACGTGAGGATTTGTGTATTTCAGGTGTAATTCTCTGATACACTTCTACTTCTCGGTGAACCCACGTCAGTGTCAAAGCGCTGATCAAAAAAGAGGTTGTAGTTATATCCAAATATTAAATGGGTGAAGTTTGTTGGCACACAATAGGCTCATGGTATATTTTCTACTGGGTTATTACAAGTAGTCTTGTCATCCGGCCTTTCGGACTTTTCCAGGATAAATATCGGATTCCAGTATATTAATTCCAAACTGTTCTTCCTGTCTTGCCTTTTCAAGTGTCTCTGAACTAATGGTTCCATTGTATGAAATAGTTTAAGGGCATTGACTTTCATCAGGTAACAAATGTAACCATACTAAGTGTGTGGTTTTCTACTGTTTATATATATTTATTGCTTTATTTAAAGATTTTATTTCTAAGTAATCTCTGTACCCAATGCAGGGCCCTATCCCACCACCCCAAGATCAAGAGTCACATGCTCTACTGAGCCAGCCAAGCGCCCCTCTACTGTAAATTTTAGTTCTCATGTAAAACACATTTAGTTCAGCCTCTGTTACAAGGCATTGCAGTCAACGTCACAGATCTGATTGTGAACGAAATGACAGGCTTCTGCATTTTCATGAAGATTTTAGTAAAGCCTAAATTTCACACTAATGATTCTTACAATGCGTTTTTTTCCCCATAAGGTAGAAAGTACTGTACATACAGTGAAAAGAGAATGTTTTGCCTATCCATGATCCCTATCTCTCAGTTTCTCTACCCAGAGATTACCACTAGTCCCATTTTCTTATCTATTCTTTCAGAGATTTTTTTATGTTTATTTATTTTTGAAAGAGAGACAAACAGATAGACCATGAGCACGGGAGGGGCAGAGAGAGAAGGAGACACAGAATCCAGGCTCTGAGCCGTCAGGACAGAGCCGGATGTGGGGCTTGAACCACACTGAGGTCATTGAGATCATGACCTGAGCCCAAGTCAGTCACTCAACTGACTGAGCCACCCAGGAGCCCCCAGAGATATTTTTTTAATGTTTATTTTTGAGAGAAAGCGAGCATGAGTGGGAGAGGGACAGAGAGAGGGGGACAGAGGATCTGAAGTGGCCTCTGTGCTGACAGCAGAGAGCTGATGAGGGACTCGAACTCATGAACCAATCCATGAGATCATGACCTGAGCCAAAGTTGGACACTTAACTGACTGAGCCACCCAGGCACCCCTATCCTTTCAGAGATCTTTAATGCATTTTTCTTGCATAAGAAAGCAACATTTCAATATACCTTACTTTTTTTAATGTTTATTTATTTATTTTTGAAAGAGAGAGAGTATGAGCAGGGGAGGGGCAGAGAGAGAGGGAGAGAGAATGTCAAGCTCGAGGCTCGAGCTCACAAACTGTGAAATCATGACCTGAGCCGAAATCAAGAGTCGGAGGCTTAACTGACTGAGTTACCCAGGTGCCCCTCGATATACCTTATTTTATTTGATCCAAATAAATTATGTAAGATAGGCAGATGTTTCCTCCTTGATCACAGAAGCAAAAATGGAGGCTCAGAGAAGCAAATCAGTCATTATAACTCTGTTCTACAATTATTAAGTTGATCACACAGTTAGGTCTTTATTAAGCACCTCTTACATGTAAGCATTGGGCTGAGGGGCAGAGACAGGACTCCAAGTCCAAATGCATCATACCTCAAAGTGCTTTCTATCATTTGGAGTGGTTCTTAAATGCTTCAGTTTAAAAGACTGAACATTTTCAAATTTGAGGAGGCTTTTTTTTTTTTACAGTGTAAACACGTTTTGTAGAGAAATCTTAATCCACATAGTGTACCCAATGCCATTCTGTGACAGCGTAGGATGGTAGAAAGAGAAAAGTAAAGGTTGGCTTTTCTAACCATAGTATTTGCCTGCCTACGCATCTAGGTTTTCATTTTAAGGATTTCCTAGGAAACCCCAGTGTTACAAGGAAGTGTTGTTTCTGGTTTAATGTTTATCCTGCTGGTGTACTCCACCCTTAAATGATCTTAGTGACTAATAAGACTGGCACCATTTGTCACCTACCAGATGTGAAGTCTACTTACCAGCTTGTTTGGGGGGCCTTCTGCTAATTTGCAGTTGTAGACAAATCAGACTTAAGAACTTCTTAAAATAAATGAGAATAGGCAACAATGCACTTGCTCTTTAATTTTTACATTGGCCGGGAACAATGGCCTCACCTAAAAGTCATATGGTCAGTGAGTTGGTTTTGTGTTCCCTGACAGTTAGAGGGCCCTTCCCGGCCACCACAGTGACTCAGAAGGCAGCCGCAGGGAACAGGAAGGCATGAGATTCATGTGACAAGCCACCAGCCTTCACCAGAGCACACCAAGCAGGTGGAATATCTCACTCCTGCCTTTGAGCTTTTTGTTGCATTTTGGAGATTCCCCCCCTCAAATTGCTTTGAATTTTCTCTTTGACCTAATTTCATTCTACGGAAAAATGCTGCCCAGAAGGGCCTGCTGAGGTTTTGTCCGGGCCTGCCTCACTGAAGAAGGCCAGCAGTCTGTTTGAACACCAAAAATGGAAAAAGTGTTTCTAGGCTTCAGAGATTTGTGAACACACTCCTCCCAAAATGAATCCATTCCTTCCAGCAGGGATAATTTTCACCAGGTGGGAAAAGGAAGCTCTCAATAGTCCAACCTCTAGATTTCAAGAGCCCACCCGTCTTCACCTTGTGTCTTGAGTTTTCTTCACCAGGATTAAGTCATTGTTTTGAAAAGTGTGCCCTGAGGGCCACCTACATTAAAATCACCAAGATTTAGGAATAATTATTTCTTTTTTTATTAATTTTTTTAACTATTTATTTTTGAGAGAGACAGAGACAGAGAGCTAGCAGGCGAAGGGCAGAGAGAGAGAGAGACAGACAGACAGACAGACAGAAGCAGAAGCAGGCTCCAGGCTCTGAGCTGTCAGCACAGAGCCCGACATGGGGCTCAAACTCACAAGCTGTGAGATCATGACCTGAGCCGAGGTCAGATGCTCCAGCAACTGAGCCACCCAGGTGCTGCTAGGAACCGTTATTTCTAGAAAAGGACCCAGTAATCTGTGATTTTAACAAGCCCTGCAACTCGTGTTCATGCACGAAATTAACTCAGGGAAATCAGAGTTTGCAAGGCTTCATTGGGAACGTCAAAGGAGGTAGTCCTGGGGAAGTGGGGTGTTGTTAATGTCACCCTGTCCTCACTTCCCATATTTCCCCCTTCCTCCTCAAAATGCCATTTCTGATTGTGTAGTGTGTCACTCTACAAGGAAATAAGGAAAAGAGTAGGAACCTACAACATTTTCCCTTGATTGTACTGATGTCGGAATGGTTCCCTGGCCTGCGCGGTGGATGGGGTCGGGGGGAGGGGGGTAATGAGAGGTCAGACTCCCAAGGTGGCCAAACAGAAGAAGACAGCCTGAACCAGGCAGCCAGTGCAGGGCCACTGGTGCTTCCTCAATGTTGGGCCCACTTTTGGCAAGAAGAGCTCTGAAGCCAACTCTTAAGTCCTTTGTAATTCTGGCTTTCTCTAATAAAGCCACTCAGTCCAGTCAGAAGAAAAGAAAGAAAAGAAAAGAAAGGGAAAGAAAAGAAAAAAGAAAAAGATTTGACAAAAGGCTTGAAAATAGGCATTTCTGAAAGGACTCGTTTTGGAAAGCAAGGGACCAAAATGCTTGAGAATCACTCAGGAAGGGGCATCTGAGTGGCCCAGCTGTTTGAGAGTCTGACTTTGGATCAGGTCATGATCTCCCCGTTCAAGAGTTTGAGCCCACTTCAGATCCTCTGTCTGTCTGTCTGTCTGTCTGTCTCTCTCTCTCTGCCCCTCCCTGACTTGTGCACACACATACTCTCTCTCTCTCAAAAATAAATAAACATTAAAAAAGAGAGGGGGGGCACCTGGGTGGCTCAGTGGGTTAAGCGTCTGACTTCAGCTCAGGTCATGATCTAACAGTTCACGAGTTGGAGCCCCACATCGGGCTCCTCACTGAGTGTGGAGACTGCTTGGAATTCTCTCTCTCCCTCTCTCTCTCTGCCTCTTCTCTACTTGTTAAAAAAAAATCACTCAGGAAGCTTGTTAAAAATGCAAATCCCCCTTCTCCCCATTCTAATTAAGGAAGTATCGTGTGGGATCCGGAGCATGCATTTGTTAAATCTCCTAAAGTGATTCTAATCTGGGGGCATGTCAGGTGATCAGTCACCTGCTTATTGCCCTGGACTCTGGAGCAAATGATTGACTAGCAAGATAATTTGCAACATCTACAACGCATAGGAGATTTAACAGCTAAAACAGCAATTTTCAAAGTATAGTCTCTGGACGAATGGGGTCTCTGAGAATTTTCAGGGGGGTCTGCAAAATCAAAATTAGTTTCTTAATAATACAAAGACTTCACATGCCCATTTTGTGTGTTGACTTTCATACTCATTGTCCAAAATCAGTGATGGCCTGCTAGCAGATAGAGGTGTGTTAACTGAGATAGAAAACAGAAAGGATAGCCTGAGGGGAAGGGAAGACTGATTTTGGATGTGTTGATTTTGCAGTGCCTACTGGACATCCAGATGGAGTTGATGTGAAGGCATTTACGGATCTGGAGCTCAGCAGAGCTTTGAACTTGGATGGATGCAGTCAACCTTAAGTAGGCAAGATGGGGAGGAATTCTGCTTCCTAATTCTACCGCCTACATTAAATTCTCCTGACATTCTTTTTTTACCCAAGAATACACAGCCAAGGATATGCTTACCCACCTGTGTAACCTTGGGCAAGTTAAAAAAAAAAAACATACTTCTGTCTGTTTCTCAATTTTCTCATCTGTAACATGAAGATAAAGAACTTTTAGTATAAGATTGCTGTGAGGATTAAGGGACTTAATGCATGTTAAAGGCTAAGAATAGTGCATGGAATACAGCAAGCACTCAATAAATATTAATGATGTTTTATAATTACTTTTGTTTGAAGTACTTATCACAGTTGTTAGCACATAAAATTACCAAGTTATAAACTCCATGAATGTTTGGGTGTGGATCTCTGCAGTATCCCTAGCACCAAGACATGGTGGATACTCAGTAAATATTTATTTGATGAATTAATAAATATATTTCCCAGAGTTGTGGTTGCCCTGTTGTTAACTCCTTTCAATCGTTTTTTTCATTTTGCCTTTATTTTCTTTTATTTTATTTTTATTTTATTTTATTTTTTATTTTTTTAAATTAATTAATTTATTTTTTTTTTAAACTTTATAGTTTATTGTCAGGTTGGTTTCCATATAACACCCAGTGCTCTTCCCCACAAGTGACCTCCACCAAGACTATCACCCCTCTTTACCTTTTCCCCTTCCCCTTCACCCCTCAGTTTGTTTTCAGGATTCAAGAGTCTCT